>CM044007.1:38551864-39768114 GCA_024085815.1 Flaveria linearis | reverse complement strand
CCAGTGAAGAGGCAAGACGAAATGACCATGGTGGAAAGGCTAGGAGGTTAGTAACTTATTAATCTACGAACAAATTAATAAGAACTACAGAACTTGACATGCACGTGCTAAAACTGTAACTTTCCTAAAAAGGAAACTTTTGACGCAAACTTCAAAGAAACAAAGTCACGTACACCGTAACCATAAGCATGCACTCAATTACACTTCCAATGATCTAAGAATCCATAGCTTATCACCTATATCATGATCATTGGGTGCTAGGATTTGGATATTCTCTATGCTTAAGGAAACCGTTGTTTGATACCAAGGTGAGTTCTCATGTCCCTTTTTAATTATTACTTTGGGGATGAAGCATGCTCTTTTGAATTGAAATCTTTTCTGTGCTATTTTATGATGCCTATGTTGTGGATAATGTTGTACCTGCTGATACTTGAATCACAATCATTAATTCTTTTATGAACCGCTTGTTTTATATGGGTAGATCTACTTCGGAAATTCCCCACACATAGTGCCTTCCTTATAGGAAGGGTACCCCACTGAGATCCTAAGGGATCGTTTGTGGCATGTGACAGGTTTTTGTAAGATACTATGGTGAACCATCTGGCAGGTATGGTAGACTGTTTGAGGCTCAGTTCTCCCTTCGGGGTTAACCGGTACAACATAACTTTAGAAGAGGCTAGCTGGGACTGAGTGCAGGGTTGATTGTAACCCCACAACAGTGACATTTGATACTAAACTTTAAATGTGGACTTTAAGAGTTCCTTTCGTTTTTAAACTTTAAGCACTTGAGCTCACCAACTTCTTAGTTGACACAAAATCTTTTTGAGCATGTTTCAGGTAACCACTGATGGATGACTTTCTGGACTTAAGAGACTATTGGATGACCTAGCACCTTAAACCTCATGGCATTACTTATTCAAACTTGAGCTTTTGAACAACTTAGTATTGGGATGTTATTTAAAATATGAACTTTTAGGATTGAAACAATTCTGTGTAACCGGGCTAAACTGTATAGCCCTGGATTTTTATTTAATTAATGTTATGCCATGTGATTTCTCAACTTTGTGTGCTCTCATGATGGTTTGTTTTCGCTGCCATATTTGTTGCTGAACTGTGACGTCCCACCCTCCTTGGGCCTGGGGTGTGACACCATCCAAAATCACCTCTTGGCAATTCCCCAAGAACTCAAGTAGTTGTTCTTCATATAGGGTATATTATGAGTGCGGTGAGATAGCTTGGTTGTGAAAGGAAGCGGCAAACATCTGAGAAACCTGTATCTTTCTTAGATGACAATAAAGCAACTTGATTATGTTGCCTATGAAGTTGCATGGAAAAATCTGGTTGGTTTCGAGGTTCAGGGTTGGCCATTTTAGAAAGCTTTGCCATGAAAAAACTAAGAACAAAGTCGGTTTGTGGGTGAATTTAAGGTTAGAACTTTTTGCAGATAAAGAGCAAGAAGAAAGAGCAGGAACCGTTGTAGGGATATTTATATGGTAGGATTTGAGACAAAGTTAATACAAAATGATAAACTTTAAAATCCGGATGGCAGTCCCACATCTGAAAAAGTGCCCAAAAAGTTATTTTTCTTGAAAGTCTAAAATCTTCCAAAAGTAATTTGTTTCGGAAGTTTTGATAAAACTTTCGATGCCTATTTGACTTTGGTAGATATTCCTTAGCTTGATAAAAATTTGTTTCAGAAGAAAAATACTTAAAGTATTTTACTTTCGAGATATATTTGGTTTCGTACGATATTAAACCTTAAAAGTTTTCTTCAAATGATGAAAAAAGCTTCCAAGACTTAATTGCTTTTGGAAGAAAATTGTCCTTCAAAACATATAAGTACTTAGAAGCACATTTAAGTTTTAGAAGATATATTAGAATTTCTTCCAAGGTTAAACTTATTAGTAAGTAGTTATTAGTTTTGAACACATAATTTTCTTCTGAAGTCAAATTAATGTCTTCTGAAATAAAACAGATCTTAAATTCTCAATATTTTAAGGAATATCATTTTGAAAATTTCTTCCAAAGTAAACTGAGCTTATATAGGTGATGATATAGACAACTTAAGACACATGTATTTGAAAAATAATATTGAATTTAATTTAAGAAAAATCTACTCAAAGTTAATTATCCTAATAACTGATACAAGATACCTAAATCTCTATTAATCAAAAGCTTTTCTGAACGGATCAACATATTGTTCATTTATGTTAACTTTGACTAGTTTTATCAACCTTTTTCAAAATTATCTCTTATCAAATGATACCTGATATTGCTATGCTTTGTCTTTGAGTGCTGCCCAGGATTCTCTATAATAGAGATAACACTATTGTTTTCTATGTGTATAGGAGTCTCTTTGAGATTAAATCCATAGTACAACATTTGATTCTGAATCCAAAGCACTTGAGCACAGCAGCTTACAACACCAATGTATTCAGCTTCAGCAGTTGATACAGATAAATAGGATTATTTCTTGCATTGCCATAATATTAAACTTCCACCAAGGAATTGACATCTCACAAATGTAGACTTTACATTCATGTTGCAGCCACTATAGTCACTATCTGTATAAGCATACAGATTAAAGTCAGGCTTCTTTGGATACCAAAGGCCCAGTTTGGGAGCACCTTGAGATATCTGAGAATCCTCTTAACAGTAACTAGGTGTGACATCTTGTCGCTGGCTTGATATCTTGCACAAATGCATGTGGCAAACATGATAGCAGACCTACTGGTTGTGAGGTACTAAGATGTAACACCTTAGAAATTCAGCCCAATTAGAAACCTTAAAGTATTATAAAAGCCCAATAAAGGTGCTGGTTGATTTGGACTTACCGAAGAAAACTTGGATAAGGAACTAGCATTTTAGGCCCAATAAAGGCCTAAACTTATAAACAAGGCCCATTTAAGGCCCATTGAAGCTTGATTTAATAATCCTAAGCTTGAACAGTAATCAGATGAACGTAACAAGTTATAACATGATTATTATAAACCGACAAACGAGTATTTTACTGATAAAGTTTTAACGCTGCTGACATGTGAATTAACGTACAAAATATTATTAAATACCTAATTACATATATTTTTAATCCTAAAATAATAATAATAACGTTCATACGAGAAAACACTTAAAACAGTTGAACGTGTTGAATACGCGGTATTTACATGTTGGAACTTGTTTAATTATCAAGCAAGTTTTAAATATGATCAAATAAATAATCTTGGAATATTTATAACACTTAGTATAATTGAAACTGTCGTAAAATAAATTTTTTAACGATACAAAACTGATCCGAGAGTGACGCGAACTAACCTGTTAATGAACCCGTTCCCTTAACCCACTATATAAACTAATACTCTTGCATTTTAGGGTTTCAAAAACATTTGAAAGAAAAATTAGGGTAGAGAGAGAGAGGCGGTCGCAGCTCCCCCCCTCCGATCTCGGCCGCCGGCGACGGAGGTTGCGGCGAGTGCCGGCAAGTGGCACATAAATCCGGACTCCCCTCGATGCCCCGATCACAATGGTGGCTTCGATTTCTCCTAAAATGCAACAAGTCGACGGGAATCGAAGGAGGAAGTGATGGTTGCTGGTCGGTTCGAAGGTGGTGGTGATGATGGTTCATGGTTGCCGTGGTAGGGAGGTCGACCGTGAGTGTGGTCATGATGTTGATGGTAGGGTCAGGTGGCGGTGCTGTGGTGGTGCTACAAATCCGGTTCAGAGGCGGTGGTGTTAGGGTCCGGCGATGGTGGTGATGTTGGCGGTAAAGGGTTGTTGGCTATGATTGCGGCTGTGGTTAGGGGTGTCGGCTGTGACTGATGATGTTGGTGGTGGTGGTCGATCGATGGTTCCCGACGACTGCCCAAAGGCAGCGGCAGTGATGATCGTGGATGGTGATAGTGAAGGCGATGGCTATGATGGTAGAGGTCAGAGGCGGCGGTGATGAAAGTGGCCGTGAAGGGGATGGTGTTGTTGCGGTTGTCGGTCGTGGTGATGGTGTTGTTTGACGATGATTAATGGTGGCTTGCGATGGTGATGATGGTGATGGCAGCCGTAGTATGGTTGTGATAGGGTTGGTAAGTGACCATGATGGTCGGTGTTTTGGTGATGGAGGTGTAAACCGATGGCGGTGATGTTGGTAAAGGTTAGTGGTGGGGATCTAAGGCTGCTCTTGTGGATGCATGTTAGATTCTAGACAAGATCCGAGGGATTTTGGTGACATTAGGTAATTTCCGGCGAGGATTCTAGCCGACCAGGAGGTTCTAGCGGTGACCAAAGGCGGTTCATGGTGGACAGTGGCTGCATGTGGTGGATATTGGTGGTAAAAGTCATAACCGAGGTGTATGGTAACATATGTTACGGTTATAATTGCGTTTGGTTATGAGATAACAATGTAGAAGTGTTCGTATATAATTTTAGTGTGTATTGACTAGGTTAAGCCTTGATCTAAGCTGATGGTCAAACTGGTCAACATGGTTGAGCCAACCCCGATCGAACAATCAATTGGACGAGAACGTGATAAGATCGAGTCGAGTACGAGTGGGTTCGAGGACGTTAACCGAGGGGAAGGTATAACCGCACACGATACCTATTTACAAAATTATTGATAATTAGCATGTGTATGCAATACGTTGTGCTCTGACACGATAAAAGATACGTAAGATTAACAAAAATCTAGAGGCAACAACAATATTTATTTGACTTAAACAAACGGGTTCTAGGATGCAAAACTGAAATGCTAGGTATAACCGTGTGCTAGACATTCATATACTTATTAATATAATGGTAATATTATAACTTATGTGTGTTGAGCTACAAATATGTATGAAAATGTTAATGAGTTTAGAAATGGTCAAGAGCGAATATGTATATTAGAAAAGACGTGACCGAGCACATGATGTAAAACCGAATTGGTAATGTTATCATATAAACAAAAGATATTAGAAATATATAAGAACTTATTTGATCTCATGTCACACAAAATATTTACAAGACCTCGAGATGTAAAATACAAACAAATACAATCGTGCATATATATAATAATACTTTAGGTAAACGAGCATCTACACCTATTTATGTAAGACGAAAGACTTATAGATACTATAAAAATCCATCATCTTATTATGACTAATATGAACCAATTGACATAAATATTATTAATATCATCCCTTGATCAATATAATGACAACTATTATCGATATTCGTGTTATTCTAGCAGCAGTCAATTTAACGTTAGGATAAAGGTGTAAACAATATAAATATTACTGAAGCATCTAATGCATTATTTGGAACATTATAGATTACTAATATCATCAACAATAATTATCTACTAAGGTTAGAATCCCTAATATCACTCATTACTGCTATAATTATTGTACTAAGAATCATTACTCGAATGAGGGCATTAATTAACTAATATGCACAAATTAGTTCTTAACAACTAATACTTGCACAAGAAGCTAAAATACCACAATGATACTAATCACCAACTGCAAGTTAACTAAAGAGCTCAACCGCACGCATGTAATAACATGATGCTAATTCTAAACATAAATCTCATATGTACAAATTAGGTTTGCATTGCTAGAAACCTTCACTTTTTATCGAGCTCAAAATCTATGTAAGGATACCAGGTGAGTTCTAGTGTCCCCTTTTTACTACTATTTTAGGAATGAAGCATGCTCTATTTGAACTAAAACTATAACCGTGTTATTCTATGATGCTTATGTTGTGGATATTGTTGATACCCGCTGATACTTAAATCACAATCATTAATTCTTTTGTGAACCGCTTGTTTTATATGGGTAGATCTACTTGGGGAATCCCCCACACACAGTGCCTTCTATGTAGGAAGGGTACCCTACTGAGATCCTGCGGGTAGTTTGTGGCATGTAACAGGTTTTGATAAGATACTATGGTGAACCATCCGGCAGGTATGGTACACTGTTTTTAAGGCTCAGTTCTCCCTTCGGGGTTAACCGGTATAACATAACTTTAGAAGAGGCTAGCCGGGACTGAGTGCAGGGTTGATTGTGACGCTACAACAGTGATACTTGTGTTTTTAAACCCAACTAATGGATTCTAAAATGCCTTTTGTTTTTAAACTTTAAGCACTTGAATTCACCAACTTTATGTTGACACAAAATCTTTTGAGCATGTCTTTCAGGTATAACTAGATAATTAGATGAGCCATAGAAGAGATCTAAAGCTGAAGCAAGAGTTGAGGGTAGTTGTAGAAGGCAAAAGTTGAGCCTAGAAGCCCTAGATACAAAAGACTCAAGTAATGATTGATCAAGAACCTAATAATGATACCTTTAAATTGTGAATTAGGGTATTTGTGTATTAGAATCAAGCAAATATCCCAGTGTAAATTTTGTAAGATGTTATGTAATAAAGCGTTTGGTTTTCCGATGCGTTTGGTTGTTGATTACTAATCGTTATGTGGGCCCGGGGTGTGACAGATTGGTATCAAAGCCAAAGGTTGTAGAGAAGTAGGTCTACTTTGCGAGACCTAAACAACAACTATAGGAACCCTATAGGACCACTTTAGTAGGATGACTTTTCTAAGTTTTGTTGAGCCAAGGTTGTAGGAAGGTGGGTTACTATGTAAGACCTAAGTTACAACCATATGATCTTGTAGGACCAGCCTAGTAGGTTGTTTCCATGATTCAGTGATCCAAATTTTGCAGCCAATTTAGGGTCTCGTAAGGACATCCACCCTTGATCCGAATACCTCAAGGAATATTTACCATTAAGATTCCTCCTACCCTGTGAGAAACCTTGTTGCATTAGGGTATTAGCCATGATAGGCGCACCCGAGTAAACCAAGATACGAAAGTATGGAACCTTCTGGAGCTAAATATTAAGACCTCCAGACACTGAGTACTACAAATGTTAGAAATCAGATGTGTGCGCATATAATAGAACTTAAATTTTTGACTGGAGAGGTACATATCTGATTACACAGTTGACTTGTGTCACTGTATGAAACAACTGCTATAAATTGCAAACTTGTTTATGCTTCATGTGTATGATAATACTTGTTGGGATGCGGTGACATGCTAGTAAATATGATGTCTTTTTTTATTTGCTCCCTACTTTAGCTTTGAACCTGATAGCTCATTACCTGGTTCGTTGAACTATACGTGGACACATTGGTTGGGTTAGCTAGATTGCTAGCATAATTAGGGACACTAGGTGTGCCTAATTGCAGGTAAAAGAAGTATAACTTCATAAACCCAATAACGTACACAAACTTGGAACTTATGATGGGAAATAACTAGAATGATTGTGTAAGGTAGATTGACGATTACGGGTGCACACGTAATGGTGAATTTACAGGTACACTTGAATTCTGGTGGGTCCTGTTATATAAATTAATGTCAAAGTATAACACTTGAGGAACTAATAGATACAAGTACAAACCCCAATACCCAACATATAATCAATGATTAAATATTCACTGTTTTTGCACTGGGTGAAATCACGTGACACATGTAGAGCTACCAAGGATGACATTGTAGTAACTATCCCTTTTCTTCTTCTCTTTCCTTTCATTCTGTTACTCCATTGGATTTATGATGATGCAATTACTTGACTCTGAAGATCATTAAATGTTCTTCCTCAAACTCAACTAGTCTCGTGCTGAAAGTACGGTACTTCACCTAAGATATGCGCGTACTTTAGCGGTATTATTCATTCTTTTTTGTGATGTCCAAAGATTTGATGTCCAAAGATTTCTTCCTACCTATTAAAGAATCCATTTCAACTTTGTCGGTATCGTAAGAGGCTCTCTAACATAAACTTTATAACCGAGAACGGATTGGAGTAATGGATTGTCGAGAAGCACGTCATGTGATCCTTGACATAGAAGACTATGTCTTTTCACTTCTTTCCTCCTTATTAGCTCGCACTTCATAGGACAACCTGGAGTTGAAAAATTCCTTTATCAACTTCTTAATGCCTTTGATAAATGGTTTCTCTATACCTATTTGATGTTATAGAACCACTTAATCCAAAGTTTTATTCTTATTATCAGCTCCGATAGTGATTAACAATCACCTTTCATTGTATCAGGTGCTTGTGAAATCCTTCATCATCAACGAACCGTTAGTTACCTATTAACAATCTTTACCTGCAGCATGAGTTAAATTATTTCGACCATGCTTTTAACCGACCCCGTGGTTGGTAAACTTCAGAGTGCTAGAATGAATAAGGAGATAAGACCTCGTTCTAAAATCCTAATACCATAGAAATAAAGGCTCATGTGCTAGAGATATTCGTCGAGAAAACTAACCTTCGAGCTTTCCAAAAAAATTCAAACTACAACTTGTGCAAATTCCCGGTTTACACTCACCCTTTGCTCAAGACTTATTCTCTATAAAAATTCTTGGTCTAACGAGTGGTCTACTCATGCTAAACCCATTATCATGACCTTTATCGTTGAAAATGCGCGATTGTCGATGTGGACAACTTGAAACCTTGTAAGTCATCTCTACCCCGAGAGCTCTACTATTTGGGTGATAAATTAGTGAGATGAGAGTGAAGATCACAAAGTTGGATTACAATCTCGAAGCTATATTATAAGTTATTAGAGCGGTAATTAGCTTCCTTTTACTAGCGAACACCTTAATAAGGTTCTAAACTTGTTCAAGTCAATGCTGTCGATGATAATGAAGAATTCATGGGGGAAGACTCGTGGTTGAGTTTAAAGGAAGGTATTGCTCCAAAGGAGGTACTTAAAAGCATAAAAGATCAGCTACAAGAAATCTCATGTGATTAAATTACTTGAGGTCCAACTACAACGAAATAATAAACATGTAGTGGATAGAAGACAAAGAAGACCTGCATGGCAAGCACCAGTCGCAAGCGTTAATTACTTCCCCTCTTAAATTTTTAAAGTTTTCTAAAGTAATTCTCCAATGCCATACCCTAGAAAACTCGGTACCTTAGAAACTCGAGCTAAAAGTCTTACTTCCATATCTCGTTGGGATAATCGATATGCTTATAAGGAGTTGAGATCTAAATGGAGTTACTTTCTTCACGAATAGACCCTCTATAGGGAACGGTTACCTCGGAGAATATGGAGCGAGATAGAGGTCATCTAGAAGGCTGGACTTAATTGGGAAGCACTATAAAGGAATTAGGGGGAACGCTTGCAGCATTTCTGTAGTCTAAGACAACAGATGAGGTTGCTCTAAAAGAATGTGAACCGGAGAGAAGTAGTGAGGTATGGTGGTACTTAATTTGAAGCTTATGTTAAGGAGCTCATGGAAGGAAGGAAAATCCGAGGGCTGTTAGATAAATGGATCATAAGACATAATGTGTCACCTTGGAGAACGCTAACACTCATTGTGGGAAGAAGAATGGAATACCCCTATCGTGGATGGACTATCGAGAATTAAATAAAGTCACCGAGAAAAAGCGATACCCTCTTCCCGGAATTGTTAACCTGCTTAATCAGTTGCAAGATGCTACTTACACCTTAAATGTTATCAGCCGAGAATATAAGGGAAACGACGTTACCAAGGTTGCATTTAAAATAAATTATAGCCAATATGAAAATCATATTTAGGCCTGTTTAGGCTGACTGACGCATCCACGGTATTCATGAGCCTGATGAATGGGATTTGTAAGTCATACTTAGACATGTCTGTTATCTTGTCATTGCTAATAAGCACGAAATTCGAGACAATTCGTTAAAATTTAGGGCTATCAAAGTCTGAGAAGCAGTAAAAACCCTGTTGAGATACATAGATGTTTAGGGTTAAATGAAAATGGTAGAAGGATAATAAAAGCGTCACTCGTGTAGCTATACGACTGGCATCGTTATCCCAGAAAAATGCCGAATTTGTTTGGGCACGGATCAAAAGGTTCGGATGTATGTTGATGAAATGGTACAAGGCAATCTTCTAGCCACCCGATAATCCAAGAAACATGTAAAGAGTTACGTTATGCATGAACTAGAACTATGGGGCGCAACTTCTTCAAAATAAAATATACATTTGGATACGTTATCTGTACTATTCTACCAACTACCCATTAGAATACTAGCTCAAGCACAATAGGTTGATCAGCAGTCTGTAATACCAACCGCATTGACAAGTACGGATAGGAGGTCTTCATCCGCACTTGTCCCAAGACACTCGCATTTCTAAATGCGAAAGAACAAGTCTTGGCCGCATTTGTCTTTACTTACCCGCATTGATGAATGCGGATACCCTACAGTTAGGATTTTCTTCTATTACCTTCACCCGCATCACATTTTGAACTTGTGAACTCTCCTAACGTCAGTTCATAAGAGCTTATAACACACCCTAGATCGGGAAACTCTCGACATGCGTCAGATAAGATGGGTTGACCTACTCGAAGACTGAGATTATCGTATACAATATCGCACTTGGAGGAGGAAGGTTGGAAAGGAAGTGACCATTATGTGTGACCTATCTTTTTCATTCTTATCAGTCGTGAAAACTTTCTAGTTTTAACTTGGCTAGAATAAATGCGCGAGTTCTAGGTATTAATCTGTACTCTTGGAAAAACCCAAATCCTTCTTGATCTAAAGTCTTTAATCTATATTATCTTATGACCTTTTTATCATGATCCTAGGGAGTTAATATGACGTATAGCCATCTTGACTCTTATGTCTAATGAAAGGCATTCGCACCAACATCTTTTCTTCTCAATCTTTCATAAGATTCTCTGTGAGGACGGTAATACCGCCGAGATTTTGGTGTTCGCCTCCTTGCTAGATTTATCTAGCAGGACGGTGTACTGAACCACAATGGAAAATCTCTTCTTGTCAAATCTGTACAAATGTTAATTAAACGGGTACTGAAGCCAAATATCTATGCATGAAACGACTCACTAGTTTTGACAAGCACGATCAAACATCAAGATACTTACATGAATCTAGATCAAACCCAGTTATTTGACACATAATCAACAATATTAGTCCTGGTATGCTCAGCTGAAAGGTTTCAAATCCTTAAGACTCATACTATGAGTGAAACACACTACGAAACAATATTAACGATACAAAAATTTCGAGGATGAAATTTCTTAAAGGAGGGGAGACTGTAACACCCTAGAATTCAGCCCAGTTAGAAACCTTAAGGTATTATAAAAGCCCAATAAAGGTTCGGGTTGATTTGGGCTTACCGAAGAAAACCTGGATAAGGAACTAGCATTTTAGGCCCAATAAAGGCCTGAACTTATAAACAAGGCCCATTTAAGGCCCATTGAAGCTCGATTTAATAATCCTAAGCTTGAACAGTAATCAGATGAACGTAACAAGTTATAACATGATTATTATAACATGATTATTATAAACAAGTTATAACATGTTGTATAATTGGTTCGGTTTTGGTTGTGTTTTTGACTAAGAAACCGAAAGTATATGTTCTTATGTGTTTGGTGTGTTCGGGTTTTGTGTGTTCTTGGTGTTTAGGTGCTAGAAACATCAAGAAATCTCGGCTTTATGAGTGTTGAGCTTGGAAGCTGTGAAGGTGAGTTCTAGACCCCGTGTTTTTACTTGTTTTTTTTTATAAATTCTTGGGGCTGAAAATGTATGTCAACTATTTTTACAAATGTTTTATAAGTACCCGTAAGTACCCATGCATGTATAATGATGTTTGTAAATGTTTTATGTTATGTTCATGCTTAGAATGGTATAAGTAAGTTTAGAACAGGATAATATGATGCTTGGGATTGGAAACAATTTAGGAATGTGTTCAGGAAGTTGGCCATGGGTCCAAATAGGGCTCATGCGCCCAAATTTGCCTTAGAAATTGTTCTAAGTAGGGCCAACCACCCAAACAGTACCCCAACCGCCTAAAGTTGCCTTAGAAAGTTTCTAAGTCATCCCATACGTCCAAACTAGGCCCAACCGCCTAAACAATGCCCCATACGCCTAAGAAAATGCCTTAGAATTTGTAAGTGAAAACCCATGCGCCTGAACAGTAGCCAGAAATTTGAAATGGTTCAGACTCCTAAGTGTGAAAATGCCCAAATAGTGCCCATGCGCCTAACCAGGCCTCATGCGCCTACATAGTGCTCATGCGCCTAGAACACTTAGGTTAATTTTTGAAATTTTGAGAAAACAGGATCCTTAGGGTTGGACCCAAGTTTGACTTTAGGGTTTTTAATTTCTATTATGTTTTCATTATTGTAAGTTGTTCCTATGGTCATAGTAATTATTATTATGTGACTTATGTGGTGTGTCTATGATCATAAATGCAAGTATTATCCTTAACAAAGAGAAAGATTAATGATAAAGAAAAGTGGAACATAATTAAAATGTTTAAAGTCTTGCAAGCATATAGGAGGTGCACGGCCATGTTATCGTTAGCTCAACTGTGATGCGGTTTAGCTACCCCAAAGGATGCACACAGGGTCAATCAATTGAGATTAGCGGACCTTTGCAGCATACCCTAGGTGACTGGGCCAGCCTTGTTTATAGTGATCGTAGTCCATTGATAGACTAGAGGCCCAACAGCAGTTTCCCCGCGCATATAGTTTAGGGTATTGCTCATTGGTCCACATAGACAATGAAAGATAAAGTTAAAGAGTACGAAATGAACAAAGGCATACAGTAAAGAAAGAAAGCATTACCTTGATGTATAGTTGATGCGTGCTCACGTACAAGAGTAAGAGAAGCATTTTTATAAAAAGAGGATTTTCATATATATACATTACACAAGGTATTTTAATACTTTTAAAACTAGAACTCACTTAGCAACACTGACTTTTATACTTTTTCAGTTGGCAGGTAATTATTGCTGAGGATGGCACGAGGGTGAAGCTACTCGGCAGGAAAAGACTGACATCCATTCTTATGTTAAGATATTGTTGTTTTGTAATGCAAATAAACAATCTTTTGTAACCTAAACCCCAATGCATTGCTTAACAATAGTATTTATTAATAATAATAGAAAATGGCTTTTGTTAACGTAATTCCACTGTTTATTTTATGAAATGTATATTAATACGTATCTATGATGCAATGAATGACCAACTGTGAGGTGTCCGGGAACGGGGCCTTACAAGTTGGTATCAGAGCCAAAGTTTAAGTGAAATAGGTAAATATTTCCAAAAGAAACCTAAACTTAAATTGAAAATGGGACAGATAGAGGGATGTCAGCCCGAGTAGCTACGTGCCTTCAGGTATTTCTTTTCTTAAAGTTAATCGGTATTATGTGCGTGTGCCATTTGACTTATGTGCTCTTAGTAGGTTTAGATACTAATGTAGTCAGGATAGGAAATGCTTGGGGTGTGAAGAGTAAAGTAAGTGGCTAATCACAACTGGCCATTGTAATTAGGGACTTACTATACTTAACATAAACTGAGCCATTGCCTTGAATGACTGTGTTAGTGTTTGAATCTTATAGCGTTTAGGAAATGGCTGGACGAAAATCTTCCAAGGCTTCTAGAGCCAGAGGTCGTCCATGTAGGACTAGGAGTAGTGCGAAGGATCCTGAGACGACTCATGAGAACCCTGAGGTTCATGGCCGGAGTGAGGAGAATGAGAATGCTAGCCTGAATGCCTTAGCTAGGGAGGCGATTGCTGATGAGGTACACCAGGTCATGCAGACAGTCTTACCGTCCGTAGTGACTGAAGTCATCAGAGCTATGAGGAATGAGGAGAGGAAGGATAAGGAAGATAGGAAGGGGTCAACGGGCAAGGGAAGCAAGGGGGAGGAAGAACGACCGGAGCCTGAGACCGTGTTGTCCGATGAAGAGGATGATGATCTGGTGGGGGTAACAACCAAGGGGTGCAGTTATGGGGCATTCCAGAGGTGCAGACCCCCGACCTTCGACGGCAATGCTGTTGCCGCTCACCGCTAGGTCAGGGAAATGGAAGCTGCAACGCCCCGAAATTTCCCGAAACGAGCCATTTAATAATAATGGGCTTTTAAGGGTTAATTTAAGAAATAAAGGGGTAAATTAGTGGGCTATGGATTAAATTAGCCTTAATGGGCTAGACTTGATGGGTTTAAGGGCCCTAATCAGCCCTTAAACATGCATGAGCAGCTCCATCTTCCACCATTTCAAACCCTAGCCACCAAATTCGTAGAGAGAGAAAGTAGAGAGAGAAAGTGAAGAAATTCAAGATTTGGAGCTTGAAGGTTTGAAGGATTGAAGTTCTGGTGGATTGGAGCATCAAAACACAAGGAAAGAGCAACAAAACGAGGTAAGAATCGGCCCCTAAGGCCTTCTGTAGATCAAACCCGGATTCTAGGGTTTTGGGGTTTTGAAAAGTTTAAAGAAACACGTAAAGGTCGAATTTTTACGTATGAAAACGTGTAAAAAGCTTAGATTTGGTTTCATGGAAGGTAAACCAAGGATTTGGACGTAAAAAGTTAAGATTTTAGGTTAAAAATGGGCTGGATCTGAGTTTCTGTTCATCCAGCGAAACTGGGCCCCGATCCAGCGAATTTAAGCATTCAATCAGCGAAACTGTGAACTCATTCAGCGAGACTAGGAGAAATTTCAGCGAAACTACAGTTTCGCTCAGGCGAAACTACAGTTTCGCCGGCAATCTCGCTAAGACCCAGACTGACCTATAGACTCTGCGAGACTAGGGAATTCCAACGAAAGTTGGGCGCTCAAGGCAGCGAATCTGCCTACCGAAACTAGCAGAAGTGCTGCCCAGCGAAACTATCAGCGAAACTGCAGTTTCACTGTAGTGAAACTATGGGCGAAACTATGAAGAAAATGACGTTTTTGCATGTTAACTTTCGTGCAGCTAGAGTATTCAGGCTATAGCCTAAGTGACTTAGAATTTAAGCTACTTGGACGAGTTCAGGTGAGTTCTAGATCCCCTATTTTATACATGCTTTAAATGTTTTGGGGCGGTATACATACTAATATATATACCTTTTTATGACCAGTTTTAGAGTAAAGTTTTACTTACTATCTTATATGGGAAACGGGATTTTCTAACGAATTGATAACGTGTTTTTCCTTATTGAGATATAACCTTGTAGTGATGGATTGCCTTCGAGATGTGTTGTGCTATATTATATATATATATAACTTAAATAAGAAAGTGAAAGAAAGGTTATGTGGCCCATAACGTGTACCTGGATAAAGTAAAGTCTTGCAAGTAAAGTCCTCCAGGCAAGGGATAAAGTAAAGACTTGCAAGCAATGGCTAAAGGAGGGTTGCATTTGTTGTGCCCTCACCCGGATAAAGTAATGCTCGAACAGGCAGGTCTGTAAGCCCTGAATTGGCATGACATTAATGGCCCGATCGAGTACGACTGTAAGCCCTTAATTGGCATGTTGGTAAAGTCCTAGGCGAGCCTAGGAATCGATTGTGACAGAGAATTGACGGATAAAGAAGAGTAATAAATAATGAGAAATGAAAAGAAATGATAAAGTATCGATAAAGTGATAGCCTGTATGTATTGATGCTTGATAGACGAGAACTATTTTCAACTGCTAAAGCTAATACCTTTACAAAAAGTTATTTACAAAGAAAACCTAGAATTCACTCAGCGAAGCTGACTTTTGTATGCATATCAGTTGACAGGTAAGAGTTAGAGCAACAGAATAGAGGCATGGGACTGAAGCTTCTTGGCACTAGAAGACTGGCATCCTGAATGAAGAAAAGCTAAACAAGAACCCCTAAATAGTTTTGTGGATTAAAGACAATGTTTATATTTTACTTGTAATGAATTGGAATGACAGTAACTTTCCGCTGCAATATATATATATCTTATATGTATATGAGTAAATGATTGTTTTAAATCGATGTTTTGCTGTGAATGACCAACTGTGAGGCTTCCCTGAGAAAGGTGGGCCTTACAAGTTGGTATCAGAGCTAATGTTTAAGAGATTTGGGAAAAACTGTTTTTGTAAACCTAAACTTAAACAGATAATGGGACCAAGTGTCAAGGATGCCAGTCCAAGAAGCTCCATGCCAAGAGGTAACAAAGTATGTTGTAGGTATTATTCCGAGGGATAGTGCCTTCTTATTTAAGTAAGAGCCGAGGTAGAGTATGATAAAGTTATCTGTGACACCTATCTGAATTTATGTGACTTATACGTGCATAGACTAGGTATAGTAGGTTCTGGTGTTGGTGTGGTTCAGGATAGGAAAGTTTATGGCGCGAGAAGTTCTGTAAGTAGTTAATCACAACTGGCCACTGTTATTAAAAATTTACAAAACTTGTTGTGAACTGAACTTGCCTTGAAAGACCATATTAACATTCTGAATCTTATAGGATGTAGAAAGAATGGCACCAAAGAAAGAAGTCCCAACAATGGTCACCCGGAGAAGCACTAGGGGAAGGCCCCCGACTAAGGCAAAGGAAACTGCAAGTGCAACGGTGAAGCCAACGAAAAGGTCAACCAGAATACCGGTCGAGGAGCCGGTTAAAGAGGAGGAGGTTGAGTTAGAAATGGGAGCCGAGGGGCTCACTACTGACCAGGCAAAACTGAAGGAGACAGTGAAGGAAGCTATTGCCCAAGAGGTGCATCAAGTCCTCTCTGGAGTGATGCCCGCTCTGCTTACGGAATTTGTGGAGCAGTTAAGGGCGACAGTAAGAAGAGTACAGCTTCCGAGAAGGTGGATAGGAAGGGAGCGGTCAAGACTGAGGAGTTGAGTGACGAGGGAGATCGTCTGGGTAACCATGACGGTCCCGAGGTTGAAGAGAGGGCGAAGGGGTGCAGCTACGAGGATTTTCAGAGGTGTAGGCCCCCAACATTTGATGGTACTGGTAACGCTGCCACTGCCCAGCGTTGGATCAGGGAAATGGAGGCCGTACTGAAGATCAGTGAGTGCCGTGAAAACCAAAAGGTGAAGTTTGCTTCCCATTCCCTTTTGGATCCAGCATTGTGTTGGTGGGATAACATTGTTGAGTCTTACGGAGAGGAGGCCATTGAGAGGATGAAGTGGCCGGAGATGAAGAGGTTGGTGATAGAGGAGTACTGCCCGGAAAGAGAGCTTGACAAGATTGAGCAAGAGTTCGTGAGTTTGGAGGCTGGAAATATGACTCACCAGGAGTACACTACAAATTAAATGAAATGGCACGTCTGGTGCCTGACTTGGTGACTCCCGAATCCAAGAGAATCAAGAGGTACATACAAGGGTTGCCTCTGGACATTCGTAGGGACATGGTCACTGCCCGACCTGGTACTTTTAGATCAGCGGTGGACCTCAGTGGAAGGTTGTACGATCATCGCAGGCCGGTGATAGTGGGTGAGACGAAGAAGGCTTGGAATAACAATGGGAAGAGATATGGAAGTGGTGGCCACCAACCGGGGAACGAGAAAGCAAGGGTGGATGCAAAACAGATGGTTGTGAAGGGGATCGAGGAAGTTAAGAACTGTGGGAAGTGTGGGAGGAGGCATCCCGGAGAGTGCCGATTGGGTAGCCATGGGTGCTACCGGTGTGGGAAAACGGGTCATATGGCTAGGGAGTGCCCGGAAGTAAACGAGTACTTTAACTGCCATGAGTCGGGGCACTACAGCAGGGATTGCAAGAAAGCCAAGCCGGGAAACTCGGGCACGAGCAGGGGTGATGACAAGGGGGATGATGGAAAGCCCAAGGTCAAGGCAAGGGCTTTCACCATGAACAAGAAAGAAGCAAGGAAGGACCCGGACGTAGTGTCAGGTACTTTCCTTGTCAATGATGTTTGCGCCTCCATATTATTTAATAGTGGTGCCAGTAAGAGTTTCGTATCTGTATCCTTCTGTGCTACACTAGATGTCCAAACTAAGGAAATAGATGATGCCTTCGAAGTAGAAACAGCCGATGGTAAGTCCATTAGAATAGTCAGGATGATAGAGGATTGCCACATTAAACTAGGAGGCCATTACTTTCCCGCACGATTGTTTGTTATGCCCTTAGGAGGTTTTGATGTCGTACTAGGGATGGATTGGCTGGCGGCCCACGATGCTAACATAGTATGCCAACAGAAGATGATCCGATTAACGGCTCCAGATGGAAGTTCGGTTACGATCTACGGTGATAACGATTGTAAGGTTCCAAGGATCATTTCCATGATCAAGGCGGAGAAATGTATGAGGCGAGGGTGCGGAGCTTATCTAGCGTATGTCAAGGATGTTAAAGATAAAGCGAAAGAGTTGCCCGATGTACCAGTGGTGCGGGACTTTCCTGACGTATTCCCAGAGGATCTGCCAGGAGTACCACCAGATAGAGAGATAGAGTTTCAGATTGACTTACTGTCAGGAGCCCAACCCATTGCCAAAGCACCCTACCGCCTAGCTCCGTCCGAGATGAAGGAGCTCATGTCACAACTGCAGGAACTCCTTGACAAGGGATTCATTAGGCCCAGCATTTCTCCGTGGGGCGCTCCCGTGCTGTTTGTGAAAAAGAAGGATGGCAGCATGAGGATGTGTATAGATTACAGGGAGTTGAATAAGCTGACCGTGAAGAATCGATACCCTCTACCCCGGATAGATGATCTGTTTGATCAATTGCAAGGGGCAAGCTGGTTCTCCCGAATAGATCTCCGATCCAGATATCATCAACCGAAGGTAAGGGAGCAAGATATCCCAAAGACGGCCTTCCGAATGCGCTATGGCCACTATGAGTTCCTGGTTATGTCTTTCGGGCTAACCAATGCTCCTACGGCATTCATGGACTTAATGAATCGCGTGTGTCGCCCGATGTTGGACAGATCAGTGGTAGTCTTTATTGACGACATTTTGATATACTAAAGAATGAGGGAGACCACGCTTGTCATATCAAGGAGGTGTTAGAAACTTTACGAAGGGAGAAACTATATGCGAAGTTCTCTAAATGTGCCTTCTGGCTACGGGAGGTGCAGTTTTTAGGGCACATTATAAATTCCGAGGGAGTTATGGTTGATCCAGCAAAAGTCGAGGTAGTTACGCAATGGAATTCCCCGAGGACGCCATCTGAAATCTGTAGTTTCTTGGGATTGGCTGGCTACTATAGGAGGTTCATCAAAGACTTCTCAAAGATAGCTTCCCCGTTGACAAGGTTAACGAGGAAGAATGTGGTGTTCGATTGGGGAAAAGAACAAGAAGATGCATTTCAGGAGTTGAAGAATAGACTAACCAAAGCTCCTGTGCTAACCCTACCGGAGGGAGATGAAGACCTAACGGTATACTCCGATGCTTCTTACTGCGGGTTAGGCTGTGTGTTGATGCAAAGAGAAAAGGTTATAGCTTACGCATCCAGACAGTTAAAGGACACGGAGGTTAACTACCCGGTTCATGATTTGGAACTTGCCGTAGTAGTGTTCGCATTGAAGATCTGGAGACACTATTTGTATGGAACTAAGTGCGCCATATTTACCGACCACAAAAGTCTGAAATATTTCTTCGAGCAGAAAGACCTCAATATGAGACAGAGGAGGTGGTTGGAGCTGATAAAGGATTACGACTGTGAAATCCATTATCTCCGGGTAAGGCGAACGTGGTAGCCGATGCCCTGAGCCGAAAGGAAGGATATGAACCGATCCGGGTGAAGGCGTGCCAACTAGTATTGACCCCAGATGTTATGAGGATGATAAGCAAAGCTCAAATGGACGCTTTAAAAGAGCAGCAAATCAATAAAGAAAGGATGGTGGGAAAAGCGGATGAATTGGTAGAGAACACCTTGGGTGTTAAGACCTTCCATGGCAGGATATGGGTTCCGAAGCATGGTGACTTGCGGGAAAAGATTATGGATGAAGCCCACAAGACCCGCTACTCAATACATCCAGGCGCAAATAAGATGTACCACGATTTGAAGAAAGATTATTGGTGGCCTGGGATGAAGAGAGATGTGGTTGCGTATGTAAATAAATGTCTCACGTGCCTACGGGTGAAGGCTGAGCACCAAAGACCTTATGGTTATGTTCAGCCATTAGAAGTGCCAGAGTGGAAGTGGGAACATGTTACCATGGACTTCATCACCAAACTACCCCGCACGACAAAAGGCCGTGACGCGATATGGGTGGTTGTTGATAGACTGACTAAAAGTGCGCATTTCCTGCCAATCAAGGAGGCAATTAGTTCAGAAAAGCTTGCTGAACTATTTATCCAAGAAATTATGGCGTGACATGGTATGCCCGTATCGATTGTTTCAGATAGGGATACGCGGTTCACCTCAAAGTTTTGGAAAAAGTTCCATGAAGAGATGGGTGCGAGGTTGCATGTTAGTACCGCATACCACCCGCAGACCGATGGGCAATCGGAGAGAACGATCCAGAGCCCGGAGGATATGCTTCGGGCATGCGTTATCGAATTTGGCGGTAACTGGGATGATCACTTGCCACTAGCAGAGTTCTCTTATAACAACAGCTACCATGCCAGTATTAAGATGCCCCCGTATGAGTTATTGTACGGTCAACGGTGCAGAACTCCTATTTGTTGGGGTGATGTCGGACAGAAGGAGCTAGGAAGCTTAGAAGTCGTGGAAGCCACAACGGAAAAGTTGGAGAAAATCAAGGCGTATATGAAGGCTGCCAAGGATAGACAAAAGTCATACGCCGACAGAAGAAGAAGACCGATAGAGTTCAGCGTGGGTGACAGGGTAATGCTAAAAGTGTCACCATGGAAGGGAATCATCCGATTTAGGAAGAGGGGGAAACTGAGTCCCAGGTTCATCGGACCATTCGAGGTACTAGCACGAGTTGGGGATGTAGCTTACAGGCTAGACCTTCCAGAAGAGTTAAGTGGGATTCACCCTACCTTTCATGTGTCGCACTTAAGGAAATGTTTAGCACCGAATGAGGCAGTCATACCTCTAGATGACATCGAGGTGGACGAGAAGCTGAACTATGTAGAACAACCAGTGGTTATACTGGACCGGAAGGAGAAACAATTGAGAAATAAAGTAGTCAAGCAAGTCAAGGTACAATGGAAACATCGAAAGGGGTCGGATGCCACCTGGGAATCCGAGGAGGAAATGAGACGTCAATACCCCGATCTGTTTAGCGACGAAGCAGGTTTCGAGGACGAAACCTAAATAAGGGGGGAGACTTGTAACGCCCCGAAATTTCCCGAAACGAGCCATTTAATAATAATGGGCTTTTAAAGGTTAATTTAAGAAATAAAGGGGTAAATTAATGGGCTATGGATCAAATTAGCCTTAATGGGCTAGACTTGATGGGTTTAAGGGCCCTAATCAGCCCTTAAACATGCATGAGTAGCTCCATCTTCCACCATTTCAAACCTTAGCCACCAAATTCGTAGAGAGAGAAAGTAAAGAGAGAAAGTGAAGAAATTCAAGATTTGGAGCTTGAAGGTTTGAAGGATTGAAGTTCTGGTGGATTGGAGCATCAAAACACAAGGAAAGAGCAACAAAACGAGGTAAGAATCGGCCCCTAAGGCCTTCTGTAGATCAAACCCGGATTCTAGGGTTTTGGGGTTTTGAAAAGTTTAAAGAAACACATAAAGGTCGAATTTTTACGTATAAAAACGTGTAAAAAGCTTAGATTTGGTTTCATGGAAGGTAAACCAAGGATTTGGACGTAAAAAGTTAAGATTTTGGGTTAAAAATGGGCTGGATCTGAGTTTCTGTTCATCCAGCGAAACTGGGCCCCGATCCAGCGAATTTAAGCATTCAACCAGCGAAACTGTGAACTCATTCAGCGAGACTAGGAGAAATTTCAGCGGAACTACAGTTTCGCTCAGGCGAAACTACAGTTTCGCCGGTAATCTCGCTAAGACCCAGACTGACCTATAGACTCTGCAAGACTAGGGAATTCTAACGAAAGTTGGGCGCTCAAGGCAGCGAATCTGCCTAGCGAAACTAGCAGAAGTGCTGCCCAGCGAAACTGTCAGCGAAACTGCAGTTTCGCTGTAGCGAAACTATGGGCGAAACTATGAAGAAAATGACGTTTTTGCATGTTAACTTTCGTGCAGCTAGAGTATTCAGGCTATAGCCTAAGTGACTTAGAATTTAAGCTACTTGGACGAGTTCAGGTGAGTTCTAGATCCCCTATTTTATACATGCTTTAAATGTTTTGGGGCGGTATGCATACTAATATATATACCTTTTTATGACCAGTTCTTTTAGAGTAAAGTTTTACTTACTATCTTATATGGGAAACGGGATTTTCTAACGAATTGATAACGTGTTTTTCCTTATTGAGTTATAACCTTGTAGTGATGGATTGCCTTCGAGATGTGTTGTGTTATATTATATATATATAACTTAAATAAGAAAGTGAAACGTAAAGAAAGGTTATGTGGCCCATAACGTGTACCTGGATAAAGTAAAGTCTTGCAAGTAAAGTCCTGCAGGCAAGGGATAAAGTAAAGACTTGCAAGCAATGGCTAAAGGAGGGTTGCATTTGTTGTGCCCTCACCCGGATAAAGTAATGCTCAAACAGGCAGGTCTGTAAGCCCTGAATTGGCATGACACTAATGGCCCGATCAGCTACGACTGTAAGCCCTTAATTGTCGTGTTGGTAAAGTCCTAGGCGAGCCTAGGCACCGATTGTGACAGAGAATTGACGGATAAAGAAGAGTAATAAATAATGAGAAATGAAAAGAAATGATAAAGTATCGATAAAGTGATAGCCTGTATGTATTGATGCTTGATAGACGAGAACTATTTTCAACTGCTAAAGCTAATACCTTTACAAAAAGTTATTTACAAAGAAAACCTAGAATTCACTCAGCGAAGCTGACTTTTTATGCATATCAGTTGACAGGTAAGAGTTAGAGCGACAGAATAGAGGCATGGGACTGAAACTTCTTGGCACTAGAAGACTGGCATCCCGAATGAAGAAAAGCTAAACAAGAACCCCTAAATAGTTTTGTGGATTAAAGACAATGTTTATATTTTACTTGTAATGAATTGAAATGACAGTAACTTTCCGCTGCAATATATATATATCTTATATGTATATGAGTAAATGATTGTTTTAAATCGATGTTTTGCTGTGAATGACCAACTGTGAGGCTTCGCTGAGAAAGGTGGGCCTTACAGAAGCGGTGCTGGAAATCAGTGAGTGTCGCGAAGACCAGAAGGTGAAGTTCACGACTCACTCTTTTTTCATCTCAGCGTTATGTTGGTGGGACAACATCATCCAAGCTAGGGTGCAAGAGCCATCGGGAAGATGCGATAGAAGGAGTTGAAGCGGTTAGTGATCGAGGAATTCTGTCCACACAGGGAACTCGACATGATCGAGAGGGAGTTCCTGCAACTTGAGGCGGGAACCATGACCCACCAGCAGTACACCACCAAATTTAACAAAATGGCGAGGCTAGTGCCGGATCAGGTGACGCCAGTGTCAAGGAAGATCATGACGTACATCCAAGGATTGCCGGTTGATATTCGTAGGCATTTGATCGTTGCTCAGCCTGGTACCTTTCGATCCATTATAGACTTGGCGGGCAGGTTATGCGATAAATCAGAGGAGAATGTGGTGGAGGTGAAGAAGATGAGTGGTGGTGATAAAAGCTGGAATGGGAAGAGGTTTAGACGTGGTGGTTTCACTCCAAACAACAAAAGGATGAAGGTGGATGACCGTAGGGTGTCGTCAAGCTTAGGGCTGAAGAAGTGTGGCAAATATGGAAGGGAGCATACCGGTGAGTGTGGGTTGGGATTGAATGTACGCTTCAGGTGTGGCAAGCCTGGCCACATCGCTAGAGACTGTAGGGTGCTGAAGTGATATAACTGTGGAGGGGAGGGCCACGTGAGCAAGGATTGCAAGAAGCCAACGGTGGAAAGCTCTGGAGCGTAGAAGAAGCTGGAGGAGGGAGGACAGAGGGCAAGTGCTAGAGCTTACACCATGACCCGGGAGGAACCCAGAGTGGAACCTGATATCGTGTCAGGTATGTTTCTAGTAAATCAAACTTGTGCCTCTGTATTATTTGATTCTGGTGCCAGTAGGAGTTTTATTTCAACTACTTTATGTGCTTAGTTATCCGCTCATAGTAGAAGTATTAGTGAGCCATTCGATGTAGAAACTGCTATTGGTAAGTCCTCTATAATTACTAACATGATAGAGGACTGTGCCATAGAACTAGAAGGTCATAGGTTTGCTGCTAAGTTACATGTGATGCCCCTAGGTGGATTCGATGTAGTACTAGGGATGGATTGGTTAGCAACCTATAAAGCCAACATCGTATGTCGCAGGAAGATGATTCGACTAGTTGCGCCCGATGGAAGTTTGGTGACGGTGTATGGAGATCGCGTTACCACGATCCCGAAGGTGATTTCAATGGTGGTGGGGAAGTGCATGAGACGTGGATGTAGTGCCTATCTGGCCTATGTAAAAGATGTGGATGCGTCGATACCACAATTACCCGATGTGTGACACACCGTAATTTCAGGTTAACACCCTTCCGACTGTTCTCGTTGTCATTGTTTGCATCGTTATCACCTAAAACATTTACAAGCATCGTCACCGTCATCGTTAAATATATTATGTTATATAATACTAACGTCATGAATGACCCCATTTTTAAGATACAAAATGGTGTTTGTAGAGGATTCGGATAAACGGGATTACTTAAGGAATCATCTTAATTAATATAACTCGCCCATTTACGTCGTTATCAACCGAAACAAATTCGGGAACGCGGGGATTAAGTGCGAGGACCAAAGGTGACAAATTGCCAAACTAGGGCTGGGTATATAAACCCCTTACCAGCCCTAACTTTCATTTCTACACCCTCTTCTTCATCTCCTTCTTCACTTTCTTCTTCTCCACCTCTCTACCACATCCTAGCACCAAAACCACCTCGTTTGATCTCGTTTTCACCAGAGAAATCATGGCTATAGCTGAGTTAGCACATTTTCAGTAGGTAGGTGACCTTGGCTACCCTTTTCTTGCTCGTCTCACTTATACGAATTTAGGGTTTCGGGTGCTCGGGTTCAAGCAGAGCACATGAGGTCGTATCGGCGCCTGTGTTGTCCTTCTACATGTGCATTTTACTTAGAGATGTTAGAAAAGTTTTTCTGGAGGTCCTTGATATGGGAAACTCGTGCCAAGAGCAGCTGGACGCTGCTCTGCACCTCCAGCAGTCGCGAACCTGCTGTTTCGCGACTGGGCCTTTCAGGCGACTGAGCCGTGCGACTGAGTGAGTCGTGCGACCGAGTCCATACGTCTGAGTCTATCGTGCGACTGAGTGGTGAGACTAGGGTGAGTCGTACGACTGAGTCTATGCGTATGTGCGTGTCGTGTGATTGAATGCATATGATTGAGAGTGTGTGCGATTGAGTCAAAACGGATGAATGTGTGCGACTGTGTGTATCGTACGACTGAAGGTCCAATTGTACGAATGAAGGTTTAGTCGTACGAATGAAGCTAATTCGTACGAATGAAGGTTGAATCGTGCGAATGGCCGTTGAGTCGTACGAATGGGTGCTGTGTGGTACGACTGAATGCTGAGTCGCACGAAGGAGGGTCCAGTCATACGAAGGAAGCTGATTCGTACGATTGAAGGCCCATTCATGCGGATGGAGTGTTGAGTCGTGCGTCTGGTCCTGTCGTGCGAGTGGAATTGCTGTGAGTGAGTTTTCGTCTTGTGTGCAGTGTGTTTATCGTGTGATGTTAAGGTGACATCGACATGAGTACCGTTGCTAATGACAATCTTTAAAAGTTACACTATCAAACTTATTAATGGTATTCCAGATCAAACCAACTTAACATTTTACTATTAACAACAATCGATTTCTACCACTAATGCTTACTAAGTAATTCTCTAACAACAAACAAGCCTTTTACACAAATATCATCGACAATGGCAATGATTCTAATACTTGGATCTACACAAGATCCATTGCGTGCATTTATGTGTGTGTTACCCACTACCGAACCGATAGGACCCGACCCGACTAAACATTACTATTAACACTAGACACATCATTAACGCTTAACATAACTGTCAATAGGTGTTTGACCGTTCATTGTAAACAACACTTGGGAGGCTTCCATCCTACATACATACTACATAATCTGTGAGTCTTCACGGCCCCTATTTTACTTTCTTTCCTTTTGGGGGAGAAAACATGCAAACATATTTTCATAAATGGTTTTAGTATTATTGATATCGCCTGTTACTTTAGTGCAAACACACATAACAGTCCTTACATTCTCGAACCGTTAGTAATGTGTAGCGAGGTAATTCTAAGTAGTACTACTGGGTTTGACAAACCCCGCCCGGGCTAGTTGTGTTAGCTTGATTGGAGGTCCAACGGGTGCATTATTGACCTAACATTAGTCACTGTCTGGTGAGACGTGACGGGAAGACAACAAACATATGGGACATGCAAACAGTCAGCTTTAGTTCGAAACGCTAAGTAACTTGACTATAGGCTAGCTACCTATCGATATGCTTTAATTACTTTACCATTTGAATAGTTACCAACATTTTCTTTGAAATTAAATCTGTGAACTCACCAACTTTATATTGACACACTTTAGCATGTTTTCTCAGGTCACAGGAACACATAGGCTCATGATGCACGCTTCAGGAATGCACTCAGGACATGCATCATCAATCTTAATTTCTTGCATTGAACATTTTGTTTTGATTTGGCACTTGCAACTTTCATGTATTGGTTTACATTCCGTGTATACGCTTCCGCACTAATGTTTATTTCATTTATGTTCCTCTGATTGAAGTCAAATGTTTATTTTAAAAAAATTCATGTAGTGTCGTTTGATATGACTGTGTCTGAGATCCTGGTTTGTCACACGCCTAACTGTAAAACCCCGTTTGTTGAAATTGAGGGTGTGGATTGGTATCAGAGCCATTGGTTATAGAGAACTAGGATTGCATTTGCATCCAGACTATAGCCTTAGACACAACACTAGTATTGCACAGACACTCTTACATGATTGCAACCGTTGTACGAACATTCTCCAGCATGCTAACATTACATTGCTGAACAAACATAACATTATCCGCACGTCACATGTATCATTATCGACTAACAGAGGGGCGGAGAATCCCGCTTGCTCACTTCCAACATCTACACTTGTTTCTTCGCTCCCAGAGTTGAAGCAACGACGAATTGAACCTAACATACCACTTTGAAACACGGAAACCTTTCTAACCCGCACGGCTAGCCTAACGATGACAAACAAAGAGAACAACACCTTACTCTTCCAACTCTTTCACACTTGTTACTATTTCCAACATATCCTCTCTTCTACACTAGTCTGAGCAGTAAAAGAGGGACAACTAAGGGATTCAAAGTCTATCAGAGAATCGGACCTAGATATATAAGACTCTTAGAGCTTCAAAGGGGAATATTTTAACTCGGATCGCCAGATTATTTTCCATCCAACACAAAGATATATTGAATTATGATTGTTTGATTTAAATAAGTTGTATTTCCTACAATTTATTTTTATCAATAATTATTATTCGATTAGTGACTGTTGTGTATTGTGAATTGAAGAATCATGTCTGGAAGAAGACCTGGACGCCCGGGTGGACGAGGGAACATCAACATGACTCAAGCTGAGTTGAATGCTATCATCAATGAGTGTGTTGCTGATGCGCTTGCAGCCTATGAACAGGCCCGCAATCAGAACTAGAACAACCAGAATCTGAATCAAGGAGGTCCAACAGTCTGTACCTTCAAGATGTTTATGGATTGTAAGCCTCACTCCTTCAGTGGTTCTGATGGTGCTGTCTCATTACTTTGCTGGCTGGAGAAACTCGAGTTGGTTTTCACCATGTGCAACTGCCCTACAGGAAGTCGTGTCATGTATGCCTCCGGCACACTGGAAGGACCAGCTCTGACATGGTGGAAGTCACAAGTCCAGACCTTAGGGCTTGATGCTGCTAATGGTTTACCATGGGATGATTTCAAGATTTTAATAAAAGAAGAATATTGCCCCAGAAACAAAGTCCAGA
Organism: Flaveria linearis; assembly: GCA_024085815.1. Classification (NCBI taxonomy): domain Eukaryota; kingdom Viridiplantae; phylum Streptophyta; class Magnoliopsida; order Asterales; family Asteraceae; genus Flaveria; species Flaveria linearis. The sequence goes on along the minus strand of CM044007.1, from coordinate 39,740,308 downwards.
AACTAGAAGCAGAGTTTTGGAATCTTAAGATGATTGGTTCTGACATTGAGGAATATACGACTCGTTCACATGAGTTGGCTGCTTTATGTCCTCAGATGGTGACCCCGGCCTACAAACGGATTGAGAAGTACATTGATGGTCTAGCTCGTCAAATCCAAGCTAGTGTTACGGCTGCTGATCCTGTTACTATTCAGCAGGCTATCCGACTAGCTCACATGCTCACTGATCAGGCAGTAGCACAGGGTACTTTGCCTAAACGTGGCGTCGCATCTGGTTCATCTGATCATAAAAGGAAATGGGATGGTAACAACAGCAAGTCTTCAAGCTACAATAACACCTAGCAACAACAGACAAGAAGGTTTGATTCATCAAGAAGCTTCACCAACAACAATCAGAACAGCAATAACAACAACAATGGTCAGGGATCGGGCAGTTATGCGGGCAAGTATCCGAAGTGTAACCAGTGAAACTTTCACCATCATGGCCAGTGTGATCGACTCCGTTGTCAAAGGTGTGGAAAGATGGGTCATGCTGCTAAAGACTGCAGGGGTGAACTGATGACTAATCAACAACCTCAACAACAACGCCAGGGCGGAGCGACTAGAGGCTGTTATGAGTGTGGTAAGGAGGGCCTCTACAGGAAGGATTGCCCACAACTGAAGAGTGGAAACAATGGCAACAACGGAAGCAATGCTAAAGGCCGTGCTTTTGTGATTGGTTCTGGCGAGGCAAGGAATGATCAGAATGTGGTTACTGGTACGTTTCCCCTGAATGGTTGTTTTGCTTCTATACTGTTTGATACCAGCGCTGACAAGAGTTTTGTTTCCAATAAGTTCATTAAGTTCTTAGACGTAACCTTAGCTGATGTGGAGCCTAGTTACACTGTAGAATTAGCTGACGGGAAACTAATTGAGGCAACTCACATCATTAAGGGAGGTAAACTAGGATTATGCGGTCATGAGTTAGATATAGATCTGATGCCTGTCACACTTGGTAGCTTCGATGTAGTTGTTGGTATGGACTGGTTATCCAAGAATCAAGCTGAGATCATCTGTGGTGAGAAAATCGTTCATGTACCACTTCCTAGTGGTGAAGTTTTCTCAGTTCAGGGCGAAAGGAGTGGTACGGTCTCAGGAATCATCTCCTACATGAAAGCCCAGAAGTGCTTGCGTAAGGGTCATACCGTTTTCCTTGCTATGGTCACTGAAAAAGAAACCGAGGAAAAGAAGATTGAAGATATTCCTGTTGTACGTGATTATCCTGAGGTCTTCCCTGAAGACCTACCTGGTCTCCCACCGCATCGCCAAGTCGAGTTCCGGATTGATTTGGTACCTGGAGCCGCACCTATCGCGAGAGCACCGTACAGATTAGCTCCAAAAGAACTACAAGAGCTGTCTACGCAATTGCAGGAACTATTGGATAAAGGGTTTATCAGACCTAGCTCATCACCGTGGGGAGCCCCAGTCCTGTTTGTTAAGAAGAAGGATGGAACCTTTCGTATGTGTATTGATTATATGGAATTGAACAAAGCAACGGTTAAGAATCGTTATCCACTCCCGCACATCTTTGAACAGAAGGAGCTGAACATGAAACAACATCGTTGGGTCGAGTTGTTGAACGACTACAATTGTGCGATCAAGTATCATCCGGGCAAGGCTAATGTAGTAGCAGATGCCTTAAGTCGAAAGGAGACACCTAAGCCAAAACGAGTTTGAGCATTACAACTCACCATTCATACCGGTTTACCCGATCAGATCCGCAATGCTCAACTTGAGGTATTAAAAGACGAGAACCTGAAAGCCGAATTGCTACGAGGCATGGAGAAGCAACTGGAAACCAAGTCTGACGGAATCCGCTACTTCATGGACCGAACATGGGTTCTGTTGTATGGAGACCTACGAGAGCTAGTAATGGACGAAGCTCACAAATCACGGTACTCTATCCATCCAGGTTTAGACAAGATGTATAACGATCTGAAGGTTCTTTACTGGTGGCCAAACATGAAAGCCGATATCGCCACCTATGTAAGCAGATGTTTAACCTGTTCTAAGGTTAAGGTGGAGTATCAACGACCATCTAGTTTACTTCAACAATCGGAAATTTCAGTATGGAAGTGAGAACAGATATCAATGGATTTCATCACAAAACTGCCAAAAACTCCCAGCGGTTGCGATACCATTTGGGTGATCGTGGATCGCTTGACGAAATCCGCACATTTCCTGGCAATCCGGGAGACTGACCGCATGGAAAAGTTGACTCGTATCTACCTAAGGGAAATAGTCTCTCAGCACGGTGTGCCAATTTCCATTATCTCTGATCGTGACGCTCGATTCACTTCACACTTCTGGCAATCTTTACAACGATCATTGGGAACGCGGTTGGATATGAGCACTGCATATCACCCTCAAACCAATGGCTAGAGTGAGCGTACGATCCAGACTTTAGAAGACATGTTGCGTGCCTGCGTGATAGATTTCGGCAGCAGTTGGGAAACTCACTTACCGCTAGTTGAGTTTTCTTACAACAATAGCTATCACACATCGATCAAAGCTGCTCCATTTGAGGCACTGTATGGGCGTAAGTGCCGATCACCTATTTGTTGGGCGGAAGTTGGAGAAAGTCAACTTACCGGCCCTGAACTTATGCACGAGACGACCGAGAAGATCGTTCAGATCCGTAACCGTATGGCAGCAGCACGTGACCGACAAAAGAGTTATGTTTTTTTTCTGAAGTTTTGATAGAAGGATTCCTCTACCAATGTAAGACAATCAACTCCATTCATTAGAACATCTTCCATCGAGTCTCTGCACCTATCCTTTTTTCTTTTCACTTGCGTCGCCGACCATTGGAATTTCAAATAGGTGACAAGGTGCCTTTGAAAGTGTCACCTTGGAAGGGTGTGATTCGTTTTGGAAAACATGGGAAACTAAACCCTAGATACGTGGGACCGTTTGAGATTGTCAAACGGGTTGGCCCCGTGGCCTATTAGCTGAACCTACCCAAAGAACTCCATGGAGTACACGATGTGTTCCATGTTTCAAACCTGAGGAAATGCCTTGTAGACGAGACTCTCGCCGTTCCGTTAGACGAGATACATGTTGACGAACAACTACGTTTCATCGAGGAACCAAAGGAAGTTATGGACCGAGAGCTCAAGACACTCAAACATAGTCGTATCCCTATCGTCAAGGTCCGTTGGAACTCAAAGCGTGGACCAGAATTTACCTGGGAATGCGAGGATCAGATGAAGAAGAAGTACCCGCAACTGTTCAAGAATCAGACAACTACCTCTTAAGATACGCAGAAACTCTATTCAACTTACGTTACAAACCGCTGAGCCTTGTACTCCCCGTTGAACCTCGTAACATGATGTTTTAATTTTCGGGGCGAAAATTCCTTCGACAAGGGGATAATGTGACACACCGTAATTTCAGGTTAACACCATTCCGACTGTTCTCGTTATAATTGTTTGCATCGTTATCACCTAAAACGTTTACAAGCATCGCCACCGTCATCGTTAAATATATTATGTTATATAATACTAACGTCATGAATGACCCCATTTTCAAGATACAAAATGGTGTTTATAGAGGATTCGGATAAACGAGATTACTTAAGGAATCCTCTTAATTAATATAACTCGCCCATTTACATCATTATCAACCGAAACAAATTCGGGAACTCGGGGATTAAGTGCGAGGACCAAAGGTGACAAATTGCCAAACTAGGGCTGGGTATATAAACCCCTTACCACCCTAACTTTCATTTCTACACCCTCTTCTTCATCTCCTTCTTCACTTTCTTCTTCTTCTCCGCCTCTCTACCATATCCTAGCACCAAAACCACCTCGTTTGATCTCGTTTTCGCCAGGGAAATCGTGGCTACAACTGAGTTAACACATATTTAGCAGGTAGGTGACCTTGGCTACCCTTTTCTTGCTCGTCTCACTTCTGAGTTAACACATTAGGACGCCCGTGTGTTAGGGAGACATTGGGCAGAGGGAGTTGGGAGGTGTCGAGGTGATCGAGGCTATGACTGAGAAGTTAGAAAAGATCAAAGCCTTCATGAAGGCGGCGAAAGATAGGCAAAAGTCTTATGCCGATAAGAGACGTAGACCGATAGAATTCAAGGTTGGCGACCGAGTTATGTCGAAGGTCTCACCTTGGAAGGGGATAATCCGATTCAGAAAGCGAGGTAAGCTAAGCCTGAGATACATAGGGCCTTTCCAAATCATCACATGGGTAGGAGAGGTAGCCTATCGACTCGAATTACCAGATGAGTTAAGTGGAATTCATCCTACATTCGATGTATCTCATCTGTGGAAGTGCTTAGCTGATAAAGACATGGTTGTACCACTAGAAAATATCAAGGTTGATGAACGGCTTAATTATGTAGAACAACCAGTGGCAATCATCGATCGCAAGGAGAAGAGACTAAGGAATAAAGTGGTTCCTCTTGTGCGTGTGCAGTGGAAGCACAAAAAGGGATCTGAGTCTACATGGGAGACAGAAGAGGAAATAGGACAGCTTTACCCACAGTTATTCGAAGAGTATCAGGTTTCAGGGACGAAACCTCTTTAAGGGGGGTAGACTTGTAACACCCGAAACTTTGTTAAAATAAAAGAGAAATAAAAGTATCTTTCATAAAAGGAAAGGAAGCTAAAGTAGAGGGGGTTGAAGTGTAAAATAGTACAACAACCCATTATTTTAATATATATGGGCATGGCCGCCCATATCCATCTTTTCACCTACTTTTTATTGACCAAAAAGAGAAGGAAAGAAAGAACCAAGCTCTCTCTCGGTTTCAAGAAGAACAAGAGGTTGTTCTTGACTTAGGTAAGCCTTTGTTGTATCATTGGTTTGGTTTTGGTTGTGTTTTTGACTAAGAAACAGAAAGTATATGTTCTTATGTGTTTGGTGTGTTTGGGTTTTGTGTGTTCTTGGTGTTTAGGTGTTAAAAACATCAAGAATTCTCGGCTTTGTGAGTGTTGAGCTTGGAAGCTGTGAAGGTGAGTTCTAGACCCTGTGTTTTTACTTGTTTTTTATAAATTCTTGGGGTTGAAAATGTATATCAACTATTTTTACAAATATTTTATAAGTACCCATAAGTACCCATGCATGTATAATGATGTTCACAAATGTTTTATGTTGTGTTCATGCTTAGAATAGTATAAGTAAGTTTAGAATAGGATAATATGATGCTTGGGATTGGAAACAACTTAGGATTGTGTTCAAGAAGTTGGCCATGCGTCCAAATAGGGCTCATGCGCCCAAATTTGCCTTAGAAATGTTCTAAGTAGGGTCAACCGCCTAAACAGTACCCCCAACTACCTAAAGTTGCCTTAGAAAGTTTCTAAGTCAGCCCATAAGTCCAAACTGGGCCCAACCGCCTAAACAGTGCCCCATACGCCTAAGAAAATGCCTTAGAATTTCTAAGTGAAAACCCATGCGCCTGAACAGTAGCCAGGCGTCTGAAATGGTTCAGACGCCTAGGTGTTGAATTGCCCAAATAGTGCCCATGCGCCTAAACAGGCCTCATGCGCATGCATAGTGCTCATGCGCCTAGAACACTTAGGTTAATTTCTGAAATTTTGAGAAAACAGGATCCTTAAGGTTGGACCCAAGTTTGACTTTAGGGTTTTTAATTGCTATTATATTTGCATTATTGTAAGTTGTTCCTATGGTCATAGTAATTATTATTGTGTGACTTATGCGGTGTGTCTATGATCATAAATGCAAGTATTATCCTTAACACAGAGAAATATTAATGATAAAGAAAAGTGGAACATAATTAAAATGTTAAAAGTCTTGCAAGCATATAGGAGGTGCACGACCATGTTGTCGTTAGCTCAATTGTGATGCGGGTTAGCTGCCCCAAAGGATGCACACAGGGTCAATCAATTGAGATTGGCGGACCTTTGCAGCATACCTTAGGTGACTGGGCCAGCCTTGTGTACAGTGATCATAGTCCATTGATAGACCAGAGGCCCATCATTAGTTTCCCCGCACATATAGTTTAGGGTATTGCTCATTGGTCCACATAGACAGTGAAAGATAGAGTTAAAGAGTACGAAATGAACAAAGCCATACAGTAAAGAAAGAAAGCATTACCTTAATGTATAGTTGATTCATGCTCACATACAAGAGTAAGAGAAGCATTTTTATAAAAAGAGTATTTTCATATATATACATTACACAAGGTTTTTTAATACTTTTAAAACTAGAACTCACTCAGCAACGCTGAGTTTTATATTTTTCAGTTGGCAGGTAATTATTGCTGAGGATGGCACGAGGGTGAAGCTACTCGGCGGTAAAAGACTGACATCCATTCTTATGTTAAGATATTGTTGTTTTGTAATGCAAATAAACAATCTTTTGTAACCTAAACCCCAATGTATTGCTTAACAACAATATTTATTAATAATAGAGAATGGCTTTTGCTAATGTAATTCCACTGTTTATTTTATGAAATGAATATTAATACGTATCTATGATGCAATGAATGACCAACTGTGAGGTGTCTGGGAACGGGGCCTTACAAATTAAGGTAGAGAGAGAGAGAGGCGGTCGCAGCTCCCCCCTCTCCGATCTCGGCCGCTGGCGACGGTGGTTCCGGCGAGTGCCGGTAAGTGGCACATAAATCCGGACTCCCCTCGACGTCCCGATCACGTTGGTGGCTTCGGTTTCTCCTAAAATGCAACAAGGCGACAAGAATCAAAGGAGGAAGTGATGGTTGCTTGTCGGTTCGGAGGTGGTGGTGCTGATGGTTCACGGTTGTCGTGGTTGGGGGAGGTCGACCGTGGGTGAGGTCGACCGTGGGTGAGGTCATGATGTTGATGGTGGGGTCAGGTGGTGGTGTTGTGGTGGTACTGCAAATCCAGTTCGGAGGCGGTGGTGTTAGGGTCCGGTGATGGTGGTGATGTTGGCGGTAAATTGTTGTTGGCTGTGATTGTGGCTGTGGTTAGGGGTGTCCGCTGTGGCTGATGATGTTGGCGGTGGTGGTCGATCGATGGTTCCCGACGACTGCCCAAAGGCAGCAGCAGTGATGATTGTGGATGGTGATAGTGAAGGCGATGGCTGTGATAGTAGAGGTCAGAGGCGACGGTGGTGAAAGTGGTCGTGAAGGGGATGGTGTTGTTGTGGTTGTCGGTCATGGTGATGGTGTTGTTTGATGATGATTAATGGTGGCTTGTGATGGTGATAATGGTGATGGCAGCCGTAGTATGGTTGTGATAGGGTTGGTAAGTGATTGTGATGGTGGGTGTTTTGGTGATGGAGGTGTAAACCGATGGCGGTGATGTTGGTAAAGGTTAGTGGTGGGGATCTAAGGCTGCTCTTATGGATGCAAGTTAGATTCTAGACAAGATCCAGGGGATTTGGTGACGTTAGGATATTTCCGGCGAGAATTCTAGCCGACCAGGAGGTTTTAGCGGTGACCAAAGGCGATTCATGGTGGACAGTGGCTGCATGTGGTGGATATTGGTGGTAAAAGTCATAACCGAGGTGTATGGTAACGTATGTTGCGATTATAATTGTGTTTGGTTATGAGATAACAATGTAGAAGTGTTTGTATATAATTTTAGTGTGTTTTGACTAGGTTAAGCCTTGATCTAAGCTGATGGTCAGATTGGTCAACATGGTTGAGCCAAACCCGGTCAAACAATCAATTGGACGAGAACGTGATAAGATCGAGTCGAGTACGAGGGGGTTCGTGTACGTTAACCGAGGGGAAGGTATAATCGCACACGCTACCTATTTACAAAATTATTGATAATTCGCATGTGTATGCAATATGTTGAGCTCTGACACGATAAAAGATACGTAAGATTAACAAAAATCTAGAGGCAACAACAATATTTATTTGACTTAAACAAACAGGTTCTATGATGAAAAACTGAAATGTTAGGTATAACCGTGCGCTAGACATTCATATACATATAAATATAATGGTAATATAATAACTTATGTGTGTTGATCTACAAATATGTATGAAAATGTTAATGAGTTTAGAAATGGTCAAGAGCGAATATGTATATCAGAAAAGACGTGACCGAGCACATGATGTAAAACTGAATTGGTAATGTTATCATATAAACAAAAGATAATAGAAACATATAAGAACTTATTTGATCTCATGTCACACAAAATATTTACTAGACCTCGAGATGTAAAATACATACAAATACAATCGTGCATATATATAATAATACTTTAGGTACACCCACATCTACACGTATTTATGTAAAATGAAAGACTTATAGATACTATAATAATCCATCATCTTATTATGACTAATATGAACCAATTGACATAAATATTATTAATATCATCCCTTGATCAATATAATGACAACTATTATCGATATTCGTGTTATTCTAGCAACAATCAATTTAATGTTAGGATAAAGGTGTAAACAATATAAATATTACTGAAACATCTAATGCATTATTTGGAACATTATAGATTACTAATATCATCAACAATAATTATCTATTTAGGTTAGAATCGCTAATATCACCCATTACTGCTACAATTATTGTACTAAGAATCATTACTCGAATAAGGGCATTAATTAACTAATATGCACAAATTAGTACTTAACAACTAATACTTGCACAAGAAGCTAAAATACCACAATGATACTAATCACCAACTGCAAGTTAACTAAAGAGCTCAACCGCACGCATGTAATAACATCGTGCTAATTCTAAACATAAATCTCATATGTACAAATTAGGTTTGCATTGTTGGAAACCTTCACTTTTTATCGAGCTCAGAATCTATGTAAGGATATTAGGTGAGTTCTAGTGTCCCCTTTTTACTACTATTTTGGGGATGAAGCATGCTTTGTTTGAACTGAAACTATAACCGTGCTATTCTATGATGCTTATGTTGTGGATATTGTTGATACCCGCTGATACTTAAATCACAATCATTAATTCTTTTGTGAACCACTTATTTTATATGAGTAGATCTACTTGGGAAATCCCCCACACATAGTGCCTTCCGTGTAGGAAGGGTACCCCACTGAGATCCTACGGGGTCGTTTATGGCATGTAACAGGTTTTGATAAGATACTATGGTGAACCATCCGGCAGGTATGGTACACTGTTTTTGAGGCTCAGTTCTCCCGTCGGGGTTAACTGGAATAACATAACTTTAGAAGAGGCTAGCTGGGACTGAGTGCAGGGTTGATTGTCACCCCACAACAATGATACTTGTGTTTTTAAAGCCAACTAATGGATTCAAAAATGCCTTTTGTTTTTAAACATTAAGCACTTGAACTCACCAACTTTATGTTGACACAAAATCTTTTAAGCATGTCTTTCAGGTACAACTAGAGAATTAGATGAGCCATAGAAGAGATCTAAAGCTGAAGCAAGAGTAGAGGGTAGTTGTAGAAGGCAAAAGTTGAGCCTAGAAGCCCTAGATACAAAAGACTCAAGTAGTAATTGATCAAGAACCTAATAATGATACCTTTAAATTATGAATTGGGGTACTTGTGTATTAGAATCAAGCAAATATCCCAGTGTAAATTTTGTAAGATGTTATGTAATAAAGTGTTTGGTTTTCCTCTGCGTTTGGTTGTTGATTACTAATCATTATGTTCCGCCTCTCTAGGCCTGGGGTGTGACATAAGAGACCTAATTATAGCCCTATTAAGATGTTCATTAACACACTCCCCCTCAAGATCAGGTCCCGAGGAGTGGTTTTTGGCTATGGGTGTCTTTGATACCTTGCACTCAATCAGATGAAATCTAGTAAGTATGTCTTGCACATACTTTGACTTGTTTTTGAAGATTTCATTATCAACCTGCTTCACTTGAATTCCTAGAAAAAAATTGAGTTCCCCCATGGCACTCATTTCAAATCTATGCTTTATCGGCTTCTCAAATTATTTGTGGAGCTTTGGATTAGTTAACCTAAAACTAATGTCATCTACATAAACTTGAACCAACATCAAGTCCTAAAATTGATGTCATATACATAAACTTGAATCAATATCAAGTCATTCCCTGTTGCTTTAATGAAAGTGTGCCATTAATAGTACCTTCAGGACCAGTTAAGGGCAGTTAATACAATCAGTCTCATAATGAGGAGAGTGTAAGAACACTTAACAGATCAAATAGGAAGTCGGGTTTATATAGAAGATACTAAGAACTCAAGTAATTTATGAGACAGAACAAAAGAACAAGAACAAGATAAGTATGGTTTTCAAGAATGTTATATATTGCTCTCAAGTTCTATTACAAGTGTTACAAAACATTAAGGTAAAATACAAGAACCTAAGATACTTGATACTACATCCTAAAGCCGGCTATACTTTGAAAGCCAGCTGGACACACTAATATAGACAACAAGATCAATGTACAGCCAAAAGGCAGATTGCCTTTTGACTTGTGACTATGACATACCATAGCTCACATCCTAATGTATTACAGAAAGGAAAAAAAGGTACAAAGTAGAAAGTTACAGACTCTAAACCTTAATCTGCAGTTGCAAAAGCATGGACCTTTTCACCAAGTTACACAAGTTGGTGAGTCTTCAGAGTTACAACAGAAAGTGGGCCAGCTTTATGCAAAAGGTGATCAGAGAAAGCATGTCTTCTCTGTCTTCGAAACAATTCAGTCTACACTTCTTTTTCTTTTGAAGACTTTGTCTTTGAAATCTTCAGAAGACTTCATCTTTGGCTACGGAAGATTTGGTCTTTGGCTTTGAAAGATTTTACACTTGGAATATTTTCTATGAAGAGTGTAAAACTTCCAAAGTAACTTCTGCCTTATAATCAGTGCATGCATGCTGGAAGCTCTTTGGTTGCTTTGGTTGCATCAGCCTTTCTAATGCAACGTTACAAACTCCCCCTAGGCTTACGCTACCAAAACAAATAAGTTTATTCTAATATTGACAGTCCTCATTAGGATCAAGACCATTCCCTTCTTTATCAATTGGTCAGGATCCCTTCAAGTATGTCTGGCTTGAAATAGACATCTTGACATCCTTGATCTCTGTTGACATACCACCTATCTAGATTTGTAGCAAAAGTCCAGGACATGATGGGTCTTCCAGCTGTAAGAGGCTGTGCTTGAGTTGGAGTTCATTGAGCAGCCTTTTTTGCACTTCCTCTGGATGCTTTGACTCATCCTGAAGTGTGGAAGTGTATGCCTTTGACTTCTTCTTCTTCTTCTTAGAAACACTTTTCATGGCCATCCTTTTCCTCCTCTTTGAAGTCTTTAGCTGAGAAGACTAGTCTTCAGCACCAAGTTGTTCTGTTATGTCTTCCTCAGTTGGACCATCTTCCTTCATAGGTTCAGATGGAAAGGGAGCAAGACCTTGCTATGGATTAGAAGATGAAGTTGGCTGAGATGCAGCTCTAGGTCCAGGTTGTGTTGTCTCAGTGGGTTCAACCTTGACCTTAACTTGAGGAGGAGCTTGAGTTGGTGTAGAATGCAAGTCAACAAGCTCTCCCCTTTTAACTTCTGCTTGTTCATTCTAATGTGCTCATCCATAGTGGATAGAGACATTAGACCAAGCCTCCTTCCGAAGAATCCATACGGCTTCAACAAGTTCATCATCCTCTATCTATCAGCAGACTTCTTTTGGCTCTTTTAGATGATGGCTCTTGACTTTACAGCTTCTTCCCTCATCTTTCATTTAGCAGCCTTTTGTTCTTTAATAACTTGTTGTTCCAGCTGCTTAAGATACTTGAATTCAATATACTCATATGATAAGGGAAGAAGTGCAGATGTCTGATAGAGGCCTGTGGCACTCAAGTAGTTGATCATATTTTGTCTATCAACTTCCTTGTTTACCTGAGGTTGTTCAGTTGCCACAGACTCTATCTCAGGGCTTTCTTGAAGTAGGGAGAGGGTAGGAGCATGTTTGTTAAGCCTTTTCAGCCTTCTTTCTTCTTTAATCTTGAGGAGCAACTCTGCATCCTCTGCCTCATTCCTCTCCTTTAACATCTCTATGTCTGCCAGTTCACTGAGTTCCTCTAAGGGAAGAAAGATGAGTTCATCCACATTTTAGTTCTTGGTCCCCAAGTAGTTTACCCTGGCTACCCTCAAGTCATCAGCTTGAGTGTTTGGCATGGGGGCAACCCAGATAGTAGCTTCCATGAATCCTGAGGACCCACTAGAACTCTCTCCCTTTAACTTCCTCTTCCTCTCTTTCTCCTCCTCCTTAATCTCCTCAGGAGTCAATTTCCTTTTCCCTTGTCACTCATAGGCCTTGGTGACTCAGGGTGGAAAGAGCTTTGGCCTTCATTGCTTGATTCAACACTCAAGCTCTGGCCAGAGAGAGGCTGTGAGACACCTTCACCAGCTGGTGCCTCACTGAGGGTAATGTGTGCTGAAGAGGTTCCTGTCTTAAGGTTCACAAGTTCAACTACTGACCTTTAGTCAAGGCTTCCCCTTTGAAGCTAATCTTAGGGTCCACATCAACATCTAGTTGACTAATAGTCTTACCTGCTAGCCTCTGTCTATATAGTTTGGATTTCAGCTTGAACTCTTCTAGCACCCTTTCTTGAATCCTATCTGCTAACCTTATAGCTTTCCTATTTTGACTTGGGTTGGCAAGTGGAATGTCAATCAGATAGGTGCTCTCATAGAATCACAGGTTGAAGAAGTGGAAGATTTCTTGTTGCCCCTAAGATCTAGAGGTTACCAAAGCTCTTCTATCAGTGTCATACCTCCATCCCATAATTAGATTCTTAAAGTAATGAGATGGGGGTATGCATAAATATAGGAATACCCTCCTCAAAAAAACTCTATATGAGTGAGTCCACATCAATGTGTACCTAAGGAGGTTGCTTAGTATGGACAATTGCAAGTGAGGGTGGTGAATCCTCAGTGTCCATACTCTTTGAAGAACTCCCAGGTTCTATGATTGCTTGGACTTTCTCCCCCATTTTGGTAGCATCACCCTCTTGCATAACTGAGCTGGGGGTTAAGTCTATCAAATCCACAGGTTCTTCTGGTCTTGGTTTAGTCATTCTTAAAGGTCTTCCAACTAGTTTTTCCTTGAGATCAGAAATCTCAAGTTGCTGATCATGGACCTTTCTTTGCAAGGCAGTCACTTGAGATTCCAAGTGACTAACCTTGGAGACTAAGTGGGTGCATGTTTTGGTCAGTTTTTGCACCTTTAGTCTCCTGTTCCCCTCATCTTCATTAGAAGAATCACGGGGGATGAGAGAATAGGACCTAAGTCTTCTTCCTCATCACCAGTACTTTGTTCTTGGCTCTGGCTTTCCCCTACACCATGATAGCTTCAGGTGAGGTGTCAAGGGGCTAGGTTACCATGGTTGAGGTCTTAATGATGTAATTACTTGCTAAAGTGAGAGCCTCTACCATATGGATCTCCTGAACTTGTTTAGGGAGATCCACCTTGGGAGAGGCAGGAGTACTCATCTCTCCTTGAGCAGGGATGGAGAAGAGAGACTTATGGTACTCACTGAATCCCATGTCTTCATTATCATAGAATTCTAGATTAGGAATTCGTTGGTTTAGATCAAGCGGCCGGGGATGGTAACTGTCCCTTGAAGTTGTTCAATAGAGTTTTGAGACTCTGAGTGAAGCTTAAGGCTATGGGGTTTATGAGCTCATCAGGCTGAGCATGAGGAACCTCAGCACTAATCATTGGTGAAATAGTAGTGGTTCGCTCCTCAAGGGGAGTGGGAGCTCTTGTGTCCACTTCCCCCTGCATGGGTGGTGATATGGGGGCCTCCTAAGCTGAGTAGCTTGTATAGGGGTTCGTTTGCATCTTCTTTGATATGTGATGGTTATTTGTGGCTGTGTGGGTTGTTGTGAAGTAGAGGGTGTTGGTTCAACACTAGTTGCTGCTGCTAGGTTGTCACCCTGAGCAATGAGCGCTAACATTTTTAGGACAAGGGCTGTTTCTACCCTTGAGAAGCCCATAGTAGGCTTTCTCATAGTCTTTAAGATGCTAGGCTTAATCTGTACCAATTTTAGAACATTACCTGTTCCTTTCAACTGTGAGCCCAGTTCATAGTCAAGAATGTGCTGGACATATCTAGGAGACATGTAATATTCTAAGGAGTCCAAGTTTGCAAGTAAATTAGTATATATAAATTGTGAGTACCTAAACTTGACCCCTTGAACCATCCCATGGACTATAAAGGAAAGGTCTTTAGGAATCTGGTCCCATCCTCCATGCTTGTCAGATAAGTTATGAATGACTACATGGAGGAGGTACTTCCATTGAGAGGACACCTTCCCTTTCCTGAAGGTTCTGACTAAGATGTCACCTTCATAGCCGATCTGTCCAAAGGACTGGTTGACAGCGGATTTGGCAAAAGACAAATCACCTTCTACATCATTCAGCCGAAGATGAGTGTTTGGAGCCTTGAGTTATGAAGATTGTCCTCCCCTACACTGTGGCAGACAATACCTTCTCCTAATCCATGATAACCTCTTGGCAGCTCTTCTATAACTCCAATAGCTGATCTCATAGAGTAGAGGATCTATAGTGAGGGAGGTGAAGTAGTTTGACAAAGTAAGAAAGCGGCAAACCTCTGAGAAACTTGGATCTTTCTAAGAGTTCAACAGGGAAACTTGATTATGTATCCTATGAATGTGCATGGAGAAATCAGGTTGGTTTCTGCTGTCAAGGTTGGCCATTTGAGGTAACTTTGTTGTGAAGGAAGATAAGAACAAGGTCGGTTTATGGGTGCATTTAGGTTAGAGAATTTGAAGATGAAGAAGATAGTGAAAGAGGGGGAACGATTGAGTGTATATATATGAAATGGATCTGAGACAAAGTTAATGCAAAATAATAAACTTTGAAATGTGAATGTCGGTCCCACCTCTAAAAAAGGTGCCCAAAAAGGTAGTTTTCTTGGAAGTTGAAAATCTTCCGAAGGTATTATGTCTTCGGAAGTTTTATTAAAAACTTACGAAGCCAGTTTTGTCTTTGGAAGATATTCCTGAGCTTTATGGAAATTTGCTTCGGAAGAAAAATACTTGGAGTATTTACTATTCTGAGACATATTTGGTTTCGGAAGAGATTTAAACATGGAAGTTTATTCTTAAGGGAATAAATCTTCCGAGACTTAATTTATTTCAAAAGAAAATTGTCCTTTAAACACATATAAGTACTTAGAAGCATATTTTTGCTTCGGAAGATATATCAAAATTTCTTCTGAAGGTAAATTTATTATAAATAGTTATCTGTTTTGATGACTTATTATTCTTTCGAAGACAATATTAATGTCTTCCGAAAGAAAATATGTTTAGAATTTCTAGAATTCTATTTGAAAAGATGTCTCCCAAATAATAGGTGATAGTTTAAACAACTTAGGACACACATGTTTTAGAAATAGTCTTTAATTAAGTTTTTAAGAAAATCTACTCAAAATTAATCATCCCAATAGCTGATACAAGATATTTATATCTCTGTTCATCAAAAGCCTTTGTGAACAGATTAGCATATTGTTCATTTGTACTAACTTTGACTAGTTTTATCAGCCCCTTTTCAAAGTTTATCTCTAATTAGATGATACCTTATATTGATGTGTTTTGTCCTTGAATGTCGTACAGGATCCTCTATAATAGAGATAGCAGTGTTGTTGTCCATATGGATTGGAGTCTCCTTAAAGTTGAATCCATAGTCCAACATCTGATTCTAAATCCAAAGCACTTGAGTACATCAGCTAGCAGCATTAATGTATTCAGCTTCAGCAGTTGACGTAGACATACAAGATTGTTTCTTGCATTGCCATAAGATTATCCTTCCACCAAGGAATTGACATCCCCCCAGATGTAGACTTTGTAGTCATGTTGCACCCACAATAGTCACTATCTGTGTAAGCATACATATTGAATTCAGAATTCTTTGGATACTAAAGGCCTAAGTTAAGAGCACCGTTGAGATATCTAAGAATCCTTTTGATAGCAACCAGGTGTGACATCTTGGGGTTGGCTTCCTATCTTGCATAAATGCATGTAGCAAAGATGATATCAGGCCTGCTGGCTGTGAGGTACATAAGAGACCAAATCATAGCCCTGTAAATATGTTCATCTACACACTCCCCCTCAAGATCAGGTCCAAGGGAGTGGTTTCTGGCTATGGGTGTCTTTGCAACCTTACATTCAGTCATGTTGAATCTTGTAAGTATGTCTTGTACATACTTTGACTGACTTATGAAGATGCCATTGTCAACTTGCTTCACTTGAATTCCTAGAAAGAAATTGAGTTCCCCCATGGCACTCATTTCAAATTATTCTTCTTCATCAGCTTGTTAAAGTCTTTACAGAGATTTGAATTAGTTGACCCAAAGATAATGTCATCTACGTACACTTGAACCAACATTAAGTCATTCCTAGTTCCTTTGATAAAGAGAGTCCTATCTATAGTACCCCTCTTGTAGTCATACTGATAGAGATACTGAGATAGTGTCTCATACCATTTTCTTCGAGCTTGGTGCAGCCCATCGAGAGCTCTATCAAGCTTGCAGACAAAATTAGGATGATCTGGGTCCATAAAGGCAGGTGGTTGTTTGACATACACCTCTTTGTCAATAACCCCATATAAGAAAGCACACTTGATATCTAGTTGGTAGACCTTGAAATCCTTGGATGCTACAAAAGCTAAGAATATCCTAACAGCCTCAAGTCTTGTCACAGGAGCAAAGACATCTATGTGGTCAATTCCTTCTTCTTATGTGTATCCTTGAACAACTAGTCTTGCCTTGTTCTTGATGACAAGTCCTCTATCATCCTTCTTGTTCCTAAAATCCCACTTGGTTCCTATGGTAGTCTTCCCTTGAGGAAGAGGACATAGGTTCCAAACCTTTTGTCCTATGAATTGAAGTAGCTCCTATTACATTGCTTCAACCCAACTTCCATCTTTCAAGGCCTCATCAACTTTCTTTGGCTCTATTTGGGACAAGAAAAAAGAGTATAGACAGACATTTTTGTTATGGGTTTGTCCTCTTGTTCTCACCCTTTTATCAACATCTACAATAATTTTTATGCCGGGGTGTGACTTATGGATCCTGAGTTAAGGTATCATAACAAGTTGATTGGATAGATCTAAATTGGTGAAGTTAAATTTTGGCAATGAGGTGTCACCCACCATATCAACACACTTATCAAGAGAACCTTGATCCAATGATTGTGTGACATCATTGATGATGTCTTCCATGGAGTGGTTATCAGCATCAAGAAATTCTTGATCACTGTCACCAGCACCAGGTGTATGAGTGTATTTTCCAAACATTTGTGACACTTAATCACCCTTATAGTGGTCGCCTTACAAACTTTGGTAAAACACCCCAGACGGTTGCACTTGAAGCATACATTTAACTTGGCTTCCCTCACTTAACGTTTTTTTAGTTGTCTTGGTCGGCATTTGCCTAGATGGCGCAATTCATACTTAGTACATAATGGAAACCTCCCAAGATAAGGTTTCTTTTCCCTAGTTCGCTTGTTCTTTCCAAAACTTCCACTAAATTTTCCACCTAACGATCAAAAGTTTTCCCACTTTCTTATTGTTCACACGCCTTTAGATCTCATCTCACTTCACCACTTTATCAGTGAAAGTTACAGAAATCTTCATGGTCTCCTAAAATGTTCTTGGTTTAGTTGCCTTTACCATCCTCTTGTTTTTAGGTATTTGTCCCCACACATACCTACCGACCATTTTGGACTCAGAAGTCACCAGCGTGGCATCAGGAGTGCTAGTTCATTAAAACAGTTTGTGTACTTAAGGTGCTTGGTCCCTTTCATCTTCAGGCATGAAAACACAACTTCCATCTTGTCACACTCTGGTTTTAAGATACATTGGGAGTGCAACTGATTAGTACGTGTGTTTTGATTTGTTTATTCATATTTTCAAAATTATACCATAAAAATTTGTTTTCATAAAATACATCTTTTGATGTTCATGATTTCATATGTTCGAAAGGATTTGATAAATATCATTATATTTACATTAACATCATTTAATAATGATATTTTATGAAAATCTTCTATCATAAACAGATATTACATGTTTTGTAATATAGCCACAATATATAACCCGTGCCTAGGATTCATCGCATATTCCAGCACCTATTCTTGACTATTCAAACATGCTTAGCTAAAACGTTTGTAGAATCCAATGTCATAAAAAGCCGATGAATAAGTTCAATAGACACAAAAATAGTTAGTTAGGAATGTAACTAAACAATATAATCATAAATTTATGGTAACTACACATTTAGCAGTCTATTTTAAGTGTGATGTTTACCCTTCATATATACTGAGCTCTTTGTTGGTCAGACTAATAATGGGATAATTCGAATCATTATTAGCTATATTGTATCTAAACCACACTGATATAGGAATTTTACCTATCTCCTAAGATATAACTTGGCCAATATATGCATATATGTCTGGACTAAATGTTCACTTCGGTAGCACCTTTGCACTTGAAGTGTGTTTAACATTTTAATGCCATTTTCAAATATCTAAATCATTTATTCATTCTGAAAGTAATAAATGTATTCACCTTTAGATTTTTAGCCAAATAAATAATTAAGACCAAGAATGTAGTTCCTAATGCACCAATACTTCATTTTTATGTCTTTAAACTTCTCGTTGTGATCGTTTTTCATTAAGCATCACCTCAGAATGGCTTATAATTGATCTAATATGAAAGAGGGTTTGCTTTTAGAGAGAGTTTAGAGGGGGAGAGAGAGATCATATATTTGTGATTTTAAATTCTCACCCGAATGTTCTCTTTATAAAGGTTTCTTGCGGTCATTACAGTCTGCATTGGCTTAGTGTGGTGCATGGCTTACACATGAGTGTTGATCTCTAACTAACGGTACGACCAGCAATCTCTTCTATTATGATTCAGATCATGACCACATGTCAAACTTCAGTCATTAGTCATCAGCCACGAGTCAATACCCAATGCCTCGTCAACAGACACGTCCCATTCAACCAGAGATTCTTTATCATCATTAAAGTTAGCATCCCATTTACGTAGCGTTCCTCATCATGCGATGCGGCCCCCAACTCCAACGGCTTGGCGTTGCGGGCCACATCGACTTCATTTAAAAAAAAAAATTTTATACATTTTCCATAAATTTTCAGATTGTTACGGATCTTCTTGATTTTGTTTGTCAGGCATTAACACTCGGTTATTAAGCTCTTGAACTCCTTTTATTTCATTCATCATCGTAAATATTCCCTGTGTTTATAATCGGGGCAATCGCGTATGCGCCCCTTTAAGCTTGTAAAATTACATATTTTCTTAAATCATGCTTAAAAAGTATTGCACTTATGCATTGAAAATTTATGTTTTAGGGAAATATGTAATTTCAGGGGTGAAAAAAGGAACGTATGTAATTCTCCTTTTGTAATAAGGTAGTCCACATGTTTAAAGCTCCATTTTTGAGTACGTGTGTGGCAAACCTGACCTTATTACCCTCGACACATACGTTTTTATTCAAGAAAACTTCCATATCTTCCATATCTACCTATGGCACCTTCTATTCCGTCGTAGTTATTTGGTTTGCATGCAATGAATGCCTTATAAGCACAGCCAGTTCAAAAACTCGTCTTTTCAAACCCTTACCATTTCTAGTTTCATTCCCCTCACTTAGATTCTCCCGGTTGTGTTCATCATTAACGTGAATAGTGATGGCGGGTAAGTCTTTCAAAAGGGCTTTCGTGAACAATTGTTGGATCCTAGCATCATGGTTTGTTTTTAGTATTTGTGTTGGTATTAGTGTTGTTGTTAGTATCACCGGTCAAGATTTCATTTGGTTAAGTAGCTCCGGTTCCTAATCGTGTGTTGTGTTTACACGGTCCATTTGGTTCGGATCACATCCACGTCCTCTTACCATTGCTATTAAATAAACACTTTTATTTTTAATATAGTGTAACGCCCGGAAATTTCGACAAAAGAAAGGCAGAAGAAGTTTTCGCGTGAAACAGGAGTTCTCGTGCCAACACTACTTCTCGCGTGAGAAGTCTGCAAAAAGTTGAGTTGGGGTATAAATAGCTGCGAACACCCATGCCTGGCACTCACTTATGCAAAAAGTACTGCTGCTAGAGAGAGAAAACGGCTATTTAGAGAGAGAAAGTGAAGAAACGAAGTGTTAAGGTATGTAATTCATGTAGTAACTCATTTTATGTACTAAGGAACGATTATTGATGAATATAAAATACGGTTATGTAGTTTTCATTCGTTAAAGGCTTCGGGAAGGTCGTGTTTGAGCTAAGACTTCACGAGGTGAGTTTCTAGTCCCCTTTTATGTAAGTTTTCATGTTTTGGGGGGCTATTATGCACACTATAACATTTGAAAATGCTTGTTTATGCCTAGAATGATGATGTTTATGACGTTAGGCACGTTAGGCAGCCTTAGATGCGGAAAATTAGAGAACTGGGCGGGAAACACGTAGTTTTCCCGCGAGTAGTTAAAGTTGTATGTTAGGAATTTGAATCTGCAGGTTTCACGCGAAAGAAGGGTTCTCGTGCGAAAAGTATAGTTCTCGCGCGAGATGATGTGGTTGCGCTACAAGAAATTCTCGCGTGACATGATGATTTTGCGCGAGATGATGATATTTAAAAATGCATGTTTGAGTGATGCATTGTTATTGCGCGAGAGGCTATGTTTTCGCGCGATTAGATAGTTAAAAATGCAGGTTTTGAGTGATGCATTGTTTTTGCGTGAAATGCTAAGTTTTCGCGTGAGAAGATGAAATTGACGTATGTAATGTTTTTGAATGATCTGCTGTGATATTTGTGATGTGTTATCTTTCTACAATGTAAGAGTTTTCAAAACCACATATTTTATGATGTGACTTTACTTAACACATGCGAATGAATAAGTAAAGTATTACGTAATAAAAGCGAAAAATAACAATGATCAAAGTGGAACGTAATGGACGAATGAAAGTCTTGCAAGGAAATGATGGAGTTTTACAACTCACGAGGTAGTTGTTACCTCAACTGTGTGCAGTTTAGCTAACCCTTGAGTATGCACACAGGGGTGTCAACCTTTGTGGTTGACAATAATGTGCGATAATGTGTAAAAACGGGATCCTTGTCACTTGACCCAAGACGGTAGTTGGTTTGTGCACATGATGGGGCATAGCATGAGACATGATCTAGATTATAGATAAAAGTACGAAATGTGCGATAATGTGTGAAAACGAACGATAATGAAAGACAATAATGATTATCATCTAGATGTATGTATGATGTGTGATAACGTGTGAAAGTAAAGGATATGTTTATATGAAAGTAAATTATTTTACTTATAAAACTAGATATCACTCAGCGTTGCTGACTTTTGTATGCATAATAGTTGGCAGGTAGAGTTTGATGCTGTGGAGGTGCAGGCATGGATGAATAAGCTAATGGATTGATTTCAAAACTGGCACCCATATTTTAAGAATGTTATCGTTTTAATATAAATTTTGAGATGTAAACATAACGATGTGAATATTTGACATGATTTTTGATAGGAATGAAACGTTTAGATTCCGCTGAAAATGTTGTATATTAATGTCTTGTGCGATGAATGTCCAACTGTAAGCGTCCCGGGAACGGGGCCTTACAAGTTCGTATCAGAGCTAAAGTTTAAGAGAATTGGGTAAATATTTTCAAAACCTAAAACTTAAACTGAGAATAAGATGGAAAGGGAAGGGACGCCAGTCCTAGTAGCTACATGCCTGCAGGTAAATGTTTAAAGTAAACGTTATACATACGATAACGGAAAGGAATTATTTGCGCATTTTAAGTGAATTATGTGCTCTTAGTAGGTTTGAATACCAATGTAGTCAGGATAGGAAATGCTTAGGGGAAGAAGAGTAAAGTAAGTGATTAATCACAATTGGCCACTGTAATTAGGGACTTACTGTACTTGACATAATCTAAGCTATTATCTTGAATGATCGTGTTGGTGTTTAAATCTTATAGCGTTTAGAGATGGCCGGTGGTAGATCATCAAAGGCCTCACGGGGTGGAGTATATGGTGGACGTGGTACTGAACCATGTGTCACGAGGAACAAGGCTAGAGCTGTTAAAACGGCACCTGAACAGCCCGAGATTCATCACCAGGAAGGCGGTGATGAGAGTGCTAACTTGAGGGCTTCAGTGAAAGAGGCGGTTATTGAGGAGGTTCATTAGGTTATGCAGATGATCCTGCCGTTTGTGGTGATCAAGGTGATTAGAGCTATAAGGGAGGATGAGAAGAAGGAAAGGAAGAAGGCCACTAAGAGGGGGAATCATGAGAGGGGTGAAAAGGAGCAACTCGAGGCTGAGACAGTTGTCTCTAGTGATGATGAGGAGGAAGAAGCTGTGTAGGAAATTGCACTAGGCTGTAACTACGGGCATTACAAAGATGCAAGCCCGTGATGTTTGATGGGAATGGCAGTGCTGCTGCCGCTCGCTGATAGGTGAGGGAGATGGAGGCGGTACTTGATATCAGCGAGTGTCGAGAGGACCAGATGGTGAAGTTTGCTACCCACTAGTTTGTAGACTCGGCCTTATGCTCGTGGGATAACATCGTCCAGGCCGAGGGTAGCGGGGCGATTAGAAGGAAAAGGTGGGGAGCTGAAGAAGTTGTGATTGAGGAGTTCTATCACTAGGAATTGGATAAGGTTGTGAGGGAGTTCTTGCAGTTAGAGGCATGAACCATGACACACTAGCAGTATACGATGAAGTTTAACGAGATGGCAAGGCTGGTGCCAGATCAGATGACGCTCGTGTCACGAAAGATCAAGAGATACATTCAGGGCCTGTCGGCAGATATTCGCAGAAATCTGATCGCTACCCGGCCAGGTACATTTAGGTCGGTTGTCGATCTTGTGGGGAGACTGTATGATGAGAGAGAGGCGGTGGTCGTGGGGGAGGCTAGTAAGAAGGGTGGTGGTGACAGGAACTAGAACGGGAAAAGCTTTTGTAGTGGTGGATTCACCCCCAAAAGCAAGAAGTCAAAGGTGGAGGGTCGCAAGACGATTGCGACCGATATGGAGATGAAGGTGTGTGGTAAGTGCGGGAAGAATCACATGGGTAATTGTAAATGGGGACCAAACGTCTACTTCAAGTGCGGGAGGCCTGGTCATGTGGCGAGGGAGTGTGGGGTCATGAGGTGTTATAACTGCGGTGAAGAGGGGCATTTGAGTAGGGATTGCAATAAGTCAAGGGCCGAGAGCTCCGGGGCAAGGAAAGAGACTGGGAAGGAGAAAAAGGGGTAGAGGGCTAAGGCTAGGGCATTCACTATGACCACGGAGGAGGCTAGGGTGGATCCCGATGTGGTGTCAGGTACATTACTAGTGAACCAAACTTGTGCCTCTGTGCTTTTTGATTCCGGTGCCACTAGGGGTTTCATTTCTGCTGCTTTCTATGATAAGTTTCCTGCTAGGAGTAGAAAGATTGATGAGCCCTTCGATGTAAAAACTACTATTGGTAAGTCTACCAGGATTTCTGACATGGTAGAGGAATGTGATGTAGAGTTGGAAAGCCATAGGTTCTCTACTAGGTTGCTCGTGATGCCTTTAGGTGGATTTGATGTAGTCCTAGGTATGGATTGGCTAGCATCCTACGAGGCAAGTATCATTTGTCGGAGGAAGATGATTCGATTGGTTGTGCCTGACGGGAGTAAAATGACGATCTATGGTGATAGGGTTCGCACGGTCCCAAAAGTGATTTCGATAGTGGTGGCAAAGAAGTGTATAAGGCGTGGATGTGGTGCCTATCTAGCCTACGTGAAAGATGTGGACGCGGCAGAGCCATGACTGTCAGACATACCGGTTGTGTGTGACTTTCCGGACGTGTTCCCGGAGGATTTATCTGGTGTGCCACCCGACCGTGAGATCGAGTTCCAAATTGATTTGGTACCTGGTGCCCAACCTGTTGCTAAGGTGCCGTATCGTTTGGCTACATCAGAGATGAAGGAACTGATAGCTCAGTTGCAAGAGCTGTTGGATAAGGGGTTCATTCGACTGAGTATCTCTCTATGGGGTGCTCTGGTCTTGTTCATGAAGAGGAAGGACGATAGTATACAGATGTGCATCAACTACCGAGAGCTGAACAAGTTGACAGTGAAAAATCGGTATCCGCTACCGAGGATTGATGACTTGTTTGATCAGCTCCAAGGTGCCAGTTGGTTCTCAAGGATAGATCTTCGATCTGGTTACCATCAGCTGAAAGTGAAGGAGCACGATATTCCTAAGACAGCTTTTCGTACGCGTTATGGACATTACGAGTTTCTCGTGATGTTATTTGGTTTAACCAACGCACCTGCTGCAATTATGGATTTGATGAATCGGGTGTGTCGGGCGATGTTGGATACATCAGTGATTGTGTTTATCGATGATATCCTGATTTATTCAAAGGAGCGAGGAGGAGCATACCGGTCACATTCGTGAGGTGTTTGAGACGCTTAGAAGAGAGAAATTGTATGCCAAGTTCTCCAAGCGCGCGTTCTGGTTGTGCGAAATTCAGTTTCCGGGTCACGTGGTGAATCCCGAGGGGATCATGGTAGACCCAAGAAAAGTGGAGGCGGTGATGCAATGGATGTCTCCAAAGACGCCTCCGAGATCCGTACTTTCTTGGGTTTGGTGGGTTATTACAGGCGATTCATCCAAGAATTCTCTAAGATAGCTTCTCCGTTGACCAAGTTGACCCTAAGGATGTGAAGTTTGTATGGGGTCCAGAGAAGGAGAAAGCTTTCGAGGAGCTAAAGACGAGGTTAATGCAAGCTCCAGTCTTGACGTTAGCTGAAGGGATTGACGACTTGGTGGTCTATTCAGATGCTTCTTATTCATGATTGGGTTGCGTGTTGATGCAAGGGGGAAAGTTATAGCCTATGCGTCCCGACAGTTGAAGATCCATGAGGCTAGCTACCCTACCCATGATTTGGAGCTAGCGGTTATGGTCTTCGCGTTCAAGATTTGGAGGCACTACTTATACGGGATGAAGTGCACCATCTTCACCGACCACAAGAGCTTGAAGTACTTCTTTGACCAGAAGGACCTCAACATGAGGTAAAGGAGATGGTTAGAGCTCATAAAGGATTATGATTGTGAGATCCATTACCATCCAGATAAGGCTAACGTAGTGGCCGATGCCCTTAGTAGAAAGGAGAGACCCGAGTCGATTCGGGTGAAGGCTTATCAGTTGGTCATGACTGTTGACGTGATGAAATAGGTGAAAGAGTTTCAGGACGAAGCTCTAAAGGAGGATCGGATTAATTCCGAGCGTATGAAGGGTCTAGTCGCAGAATTAGGTGAGAACACTCTTGGTGTTAGAACCTGATCTGGACGGATGTGGGTACCTCGTTATGGGGATCTACGGGGAAAGATTATAGATGAGGCTCGTAAGACCCGATACTCGATTCATCCCGACGCCACGAAGATGTATCAGGATATGAAGAAAGATTATTGTTGGCCGGGAATGAAGCGTGATGTGGCGGAGTACGTGAGCAAATTGTAGGATTCTATGTGCCCAAGACACTTAGAATATTGATGTGGTTAGTACGTTATGATCCAAGTCGGGTTATACCAAAAAACAAGCTTAGCAAACACCAATTAATATTTAATTGATGATATGATCATGCAATTAAATATTTACACCAATTTAGAAAATGGGTTTTCTAAATAAGTTGCATATGAGATGGAACAATTTATTAGGATATTTTGTTCAATAATATTATTTGTAATGTTATTTAAGTAAGTTAGATAACATTACAAATTAGTAATAGGAGTGTATGGATTATACAATTAAAAGGTTAGTTGTATATATATCTAATAAAAGACTAGTTATATGTGTGTGTTAATGTTTAAAATTTATAAAAGAAAGCTCTTTTTTTATACATAAACCGTCCCCTTGAGTGGGAGACAAAACATGCAAGGTTATTCCCTTGATACACACACACATGCATTGTGGTCTACCCACTAACTAGTTAAAAGAGATGCTCACTTTTCTCATAATCAATACATGCAACACAAGACTTGAAATCAGCTCTCCCTTTTCTCTCCAAAAACTCCACGGTTTTAGCTGCTGAAAAGAGGGTTTTCAGCAAAGAAACAAGTTGGTTTTGAGCTATTCTTGGTGTTCTTCTTCCTAACAAGAAGGTGTTCTTGCAAAGAGCTTGGGGTATACAAGCTTGAGAGGTCCTATTCTTGGAGCCTTGGTCGTTTTTCAGCATCATTCATCTTACTTTCTATCGCATTTTGCTGCTGGAACAAGGTAGTTTTCACAGCTCAATGTGGCGGTGATTTTATGTAGTTTTACATATGTTCATAGCTTGCTAATTCACATAAATGATCATTTGTTCTTTGGGTTTGTTTAATACATTAATATGGTCATCTAATGAACATATTTTTCAGCTTATAAAAGGGTTTATAAAGTTGTAATTCTGCTGCGTTTTCAGAAAGTTTAAATGGTTAAACTATGATTTTATGTTCTAAGAAACCCAACAATAGCATCAAGAGCCGGTTATGTGGATAGCTTGCTTGTTCTTGTCCTTTAAAAATCAGTTTTAGAGGATGATTATAACTCATAATAGGCTGATTTTGGTTGATTCAATAAACCCCATGTCTTTCAAAGTTATATCTTCATGCTTATGATTAAATTTTGAAAGATAAGAAAGTCAATTGGTTGATATATTTGGATGTTGTTTGTTTGGACAAACAAACCCTAATTTTCAGTTTATGTTGGCTGAAAATTTGGGGTTTGATGGGGTTTATTTAGTTTACTGAATAATATTTATGATTGTTCATATGATAGTGCATAACCTAGCCTTTGGCCTTATGTTATTTGGATGATTGGAATGGTTGTTTTAATTCATTCAATTGGGTTGTAATATTTATGTTTATTATTTGGGTTGTAATTATTTATTCATTTGGTTATGTAATAAATAGATTAGGTGCATTTCTTTTACTAGAAAAATGTATTAGGATATAATTTTTGTAAAAGAAAGATATACAAGATGAAGACCCAAAGATGGACATCAAAGACATGGACCTTGATGTATTTGGATATGGATTTAAGTGGGAGTCCATGGACACATATAATGTGTCATTACAAACCCTTTAGAAAGACCTTATGACAACACTTGTGATGGCAAACAAGTGTTGTCAACTTAGTAGCTATGGTTATGCACTCATGTTTATATGTTTATGCTTGTTTGAATGTTTGTTGTTTGATTGTTTGGTTGATATTTAGACATATATTACAAACTCATTAACAAACTTAACAAGCTGAAAATTGATGGTTCTTAATCATTAAAAGTTAATAAAAGGTTATTAAAAAGGATTAATGATTTTATAATAAAATGGGTTTTATTAAAAGAACCATAGGGTATCTTGTATTTGAAAGCATGCAAATACAAGTACGTAGAGTTTTCTAAACTAGAATTATGAAACCTCTAAATATTCAAATCCCTTTTAAAATAAGTCAAACACTATCCTCTTATACAACACTCGAATCATTTGAGAACTTGATGTGGGATAAAGGTCACCTAACCACATTAGAGGGAACTTATGAGTTTGAGGTGGGTTTGCCATATTTATGGGATAAAGGTCACCTAACCACTAATATTAGCAAATCCACACGTGTGTCTAAGTAGGATGACTTAATTTGGAAATCATGCATTAGGATCACCGAAGCATGACGTACAAAGGGTGTTGATGGGATAAACATGCCAAACAAACATAAGATGTTTAACCGATCCCATACACTAGAAATTGTAATAGGTTACAATTGTCAAACGTTGACTACCATGTTAATTTAAATAAAGGGATAAAGGTCACCTAACCGATATTTAAATGTAACGTTGGATTCTAAATTTTAATTATTAATTGTCTATGAGACGTAAAGGGTATTAATGATTAAAATGTAACTTTTTCAGAAATACTAATAAGAACTTTATTAATTTTGTAGAATGGCCGCAAACAACAACAACACAAACCCGACCGTCCATAACCTATCACTAAGAACAATCCTTGAAAAGGAACGTCTAAACCATGGGAACTTCATGGATTGGTACCGAAACTTGAGAATAGTTCTCAAGCAAGAAAAGAAGTCCTATGTGATAGACGATCCCATTCTCGATCAACCTGATGAAAATGACGATGAGGCCTTTGCCGAGTGGGTCAAGTACACCGAGGACTCTGTGCAAGTCGCATGTCTCATGCTAGCAAGTATGATTCCCGATTTGCAAAACGACTTTGAGAACCATAATGCCTATGACATGATCACCCAGTTGAAGGAAATGTTCCAACAACAATCAAGGGTGGAGCGCTTCGAAACGGTTCGAGCACTCCATGCATGTCGAATGGACGAGACCCAATCGGCGTCATCTTACGTTCTTAAGATGAAGAGCCACATTGATCGCCTCGAAAGGCTTAACTGTCGTGTGTCCAATGAGTTGGCAACGGATTTGATCCTCAACTCTCTATCCAAGAAGTTTGATAGCTTTGTTATGAACTATAACATGAATGGATGGGACAAGAGCATTGGTGAGCTTCACTCAATGCTCAAAATGGCCGAGGCAAGCATGGGTAGAAAGGTTCTACCGGTCCTTACGATCAATGAAGGAGGTAGTAGGAAGAGGCACCTCCCCGACCCTAGGGCAAGTGTTGCAAGAGGGAAGGGGCACGTCAAGGGGAAGGGAAAAGGAAAACCAAAAGTGGAACCGCCCAAGCCAAAAGAAAAGAAGCAAAAGGTTTCTCAAAATGACCCGTGTTTTGAGTGTGGGGAGGTAGGTCATTGGAAACGCAATTGTCCGGTCTATCTCAAAGCATTAAGATCAAAGAGGGATGCGGGGCAAACCTCAGGTACAATCTTTATGATACATGTTGAGCTAAATGTTGTTTCTTCTAACACATGGGTACTAGATACCGGATGTGGAACTCATATTTGCAATTTGTTGCAGGGGTTCAAAAGAAGTGAGCACTATGCAAAAGGGGAAATTAGTCTCTTCATGGGGAATGGTGCAAAGGTTCACGTGGAAGCCCAAGGAGACTACATTTTGAAGCTTCCAAGTGGTTTAGAAGTTATTTTAAAGAATGTTTTGTATGTTCCTAGCTTGACTAGGAACATTATTTTTGTTTCCCGTTTAAGACAATGTGATTATGATTTCAAGTTTGTTGACAATGATATTCATGTTTCTTTCAATCATATGTTTTATTTTAAGGCTTTACTTGTAATGGTATTTATGAATTGGTTCATGAAAACACAACATATGATGGCTCAATGTACCAAGCAACCACCAAAAAGCTCAAATTAGATTTGTGTGATTCCTATCTTTGGCATTGTCGCCTTGGTCACATAAACAAGAATCGTATGCAAAAACTCAAAAAGAATGGTCTTTTGCAAACTAATGAAAATGATTCATTTGATGTATGCGAGTCTTGATTACAAGGTAAAATGACAAAGGCCCCTTTTAGTGGGACTAATGAAAGGGCAAAGGATTTATTAGGAATCATACATTCGGATGTATGTGGACCTTTTAAACCAATAACTAGGAATGGTGAAAGATACTTCATTACCTTTACCGATGACTATAGTCGTTATGGGTATGTGTACTTGTTAAGACACAAACATGAATCTTTTGAAATGTTCAAAATCTTCAAGAATGAAGTAGAAAATCAACTCAACAAAACGGTCAAGATTCTTCGTACAGATAGAGGAGGTGAATACCTAAGTAGTGAATTTCAAGAGTATCTTAAAAGTTGTGGGATTGTCTCACAACTTACTCCACCTGGAACACCACAACATAATGGTGTGTCTGAGAGGAGGAATCGGACTCTATTGGATATGATTCGATCTATGATGTCCATATGGATATCTTGAGGAAGATGTCCATATGAAACAGCCTGAAGGTTTTGTCGATCCAAAACATCCTAATAAGGTATGCAAGTTAAAGAAATCAATCTATGGATTGAAACAAGCGTCAAGAAGTTGGAATCACCGTTTTGATGATGAAGTAAAGAAATTTGGCTTCATCAAAAACGCTGATGAAGCTTGTGTATATAAGAAAGCTAGTGGGAGCATTATTACTTTCCTTGTATTATATGTCGATGACATTCTACTAATTGGAAACGACATTCCAACCTTGGAAGGTGTAAAAACCTGGCTTGGAAGCTGTTTTTCCATCAAGGATCTTGGTGAGGTCACCTATATTTTGGAAATAAAGATCTATAGGGATAGATCAAGGCGGTTAATAGGTTTAAACCAAAGTACATACATTGGAAAGATCTTGAAAAGGTTCAAGATGGAGAACTCTAAGAAAGGTTTGGTGCCTATTCTAAAGGGGACTATATTGAGCTCATCTCAATGCCCTAGTTCAAAGGTTGAACAAGAAAGAATGTATGGAGTCCCATATGCATCTGCTATAGGATCCATCATGTATGCAATGATATGTACTAGGCCGGACGTGTCATGTGCTCTAAGCATGACAAGTAGATATCAACAGAATCCTGGTAATAGTCATTGGATGGCTGTTAAGAGTATTTTGAAATACCTTAGAAACATAAAGGATATGTTCTTAATATATGGGTCTGGTGAGGAGGAGCTCGTTGTAAAGGGTTACACGGATGCGAGTTTCCAGACTGATCGAGATTATTATCGATCACAGTCAGGATATGTCTTCATTATGAATGGAGGAGCAGTCTCTTGGAAGAGCTCAAAGCAAGATGTAGTGGCACTATCTACAACAGAATCAGAATACATCGCCGCTTCATTGGCAGCTCAAGAAGCTGCGTGGCTTAGGAAGTTCATTGCTAATCTAGGGGTTGTTGCTACCATTCAAGACCCCCTAGAGATCTTTTGTGACAAAGAAGGTGCTATTGCTCAAATCAAGGAACCTCGTGCTCATCAAAAGACTCGACACATTGAACGGAGATTCAACTACATTAGGGATGAAGTTGAAAAGGGAAGATATGTATTCGCAAAGTTCATACCGATCAAAACATTACGGATCCATTCACGAAGCTCCTAGATAGGTCAAAGCATGAAAGTCACACTTGTGCCTTAGGACTTCGATATTCTAGTGATTGGACTTGATCAAATTTAGTATTTGAATATGTGGAACTCTTTATTATTTGATTAAAATTATTTGGTTATAATGTTTCAATTAATGTTCCAATTTAGCATGTTTAATCCATGAGTAAATTATTTACTCTAAATGTCCGTAGTCATTCATACTTGTAGGAACAAGTGTGAGGGTAAGAGTATTATGAACTTGGATTGGTTGATGTTCATAAGGATGAATATAGAGCAATGGGTTGCTACCAAGGTTCATAGATATTTGTGGGATACGAATATTGGACTAACCCGCATCTTAAATTTTACTACATGGAATCTTATCGATTGATCATAAGTAAATTTGAGTAAAGGCGAATATCATTCGGTATCCTTCGACCTGAGATACATATTAGGTTTTGATATTCACCAAGTATTATACCTTGAGCTAATTCTTCACAGTCCTGAAATAGTGGACAATACATAAGGGTATGTTCAGGTATAACATGAGGTGTTTATGAGAAACGTATGTAGTCAAGATGGAATTTGTTCCTCTTATTTGTTGAGAGTTAGATGTCTAAGGCCTGATTAAGTTAAATCAACAAGGAATGATCATTCTGTGTTCTTGGATTTAACATGACATCTGTAACAAAAGGATAGATGATTGATTCACCTAAATCATTTCAAGTAGGGTACTTGAATGGGATGAAGTTATTGAATGGCTATAAGTCATGCGTATTAAGGGTAGTAAACCGTTGTTTGGCGGTATTTACTGCTTGCATCAATCTTCTATGAATCTTGGGCAAGTGGGAGATTGTAGGATTCTATGTGCCCAAGACACTTAGAATATTGATGTGGTTAGTACGTTATGATCCAAGTCGGGTTATACCCAAAAACAAGCTTAGCAAACACCAATTAATATTTAATTGATGATATGATCATGCAATTAAATATTTACACCAATTTAGAAAATGGGTTTTCTAAATAAGTTGCATATGAGATGGAACAATTTATTAGGATATTTTGTTCAATAATATTATTTGTAATATTATTTAAGTAAGTTAGATAACATTACAAATTAATAATAGGAGTGTATGGATTATACAATTAAAAGGTTAGTTGTATATATATCTAATAAAAGACTAGTTATATGTGTGTGTTAATGTTTAAAATTTATAAAAGAAAGCTCTTTTTTTATACATAAACCGTCCCCTTGAGTGGGAGACAAAACATGCAAGGTTATTCCCTTGATACACACACATGCATTGTGGTCTACCCACTAACTAGTTAAAAGAGATGCTCACTTTTCTCATAATCAATACATGCAACACAAGACTTGAAATCAGCTCTCCCTTTTCTCTCCAAAAACTCCACGGTTTTAGCTGCTGAAAAGAGGGTTTTCAGCAAAGAAACAAGTTGGTTTTGAGCTATTCTTGGTGTTCTTCTTCCTAACAAGAAGGTGTTCTTGCAAAGGGCTTGGCGTATACAAGCTTGAGAGGTCCTATTCTTGGAGCCTTGGTCGTTTTTCAGCATCATTCATCTTATCTTTCTGTCGCATTTTGCTGCTGGAACAAGGTAGTTTTCACAGCTCAATGTGGCTGTGATTTTATGTAGTTTTACATATGTTCATAGCTTGCTAATTCACATAAATGATCCTTTGTTCTTTGGGTTTGTTTTATACATTAATATGGTCATCTAATGAACATATTTTTCAACTTATAAAAGGGTTTATAAAGTTGTAATTCCGCTGTGTTTTCAGAAAGTTTAAATGGTTAAACTATGATTTTATGTTCTAACAAACCCAACACAAGTGCCATTCTTTTTTGCAAGTGAAGCCGGAGCATCAGAAGCCATACGGGAAAATCCAACCTTTGGATATACCTGAGTGAAAATGGGAGCAGATCACCATAAACTTCATAACAAAGTTGCCGCACACGACAAGGGGCTATGATGCCATATGAGTGATAGTCGACCGTTTGACAAAGAGTACTCACTTCCTGCCGATCCGTGAGATGCATTCATCTGAGCGATGGTGGATTTGTTTATCAAGGAGATTGTAACTTGTAGATGGTGTACTGGTGTCTATTGTGTCTGACCGTGACACCTGGTTTACATCAAAGTTTGAAGAGATTTCATGATGCGATGGGGATGAGGTTACATATCAGTACGGCTTACCATCCTCAGACAGATGGTTAGTCGGAGAGAACCATTCAGACGCTGAAAGATATGCTTCGAGCATGCGTCATTGATTTTGGTGGGAGTTGGGACGAGCACTTACCGTTAGCCAAGTTCTCATATAATAACAACTACCATGCCAGTATTGATATGCCTCCCTATGAGATGCTATATGGTAGGAGGTGTAGGACGCCTGTGTGTTGGGGTGAGATTGGGCAGAAATGGTTGGGAAGCCTTGAGGTGATTGAGGCTACGACTGTAAAGTTGGAGAAGATCAAGGCCTTTATAAAGGCGGTGAAGGATAGGCAAAAGTCGTACGCCGACAAGAGGCGTAGGCCGATCGAGTTCAAGGTGGGGGATAGAGTTATACTGAAAGTCTCGCCTTGGAAAGGAATCATCCGATTCAAGAAGCGAGAGAAGTTGAGCCCGAGGTATATTGGGCCCTTCTGGATCATTGCCCGAGTAGGGGAGGTAGCCTATCGATTGGAGCTACCCGATGAGTTAAGTGGAATTCACTTGACATTCAACGTATCTGATCTGAGGAAGTGCTTAGCCGACGAGGATATGATCGTGCCACTTGGGGATATAGAGGTCAACGAATGGTTCAATTATATGGAGCAACCAGTGGCTACCATTGATCAAAATGAAAAGAGGCTAAGGAACAAAGTGGTTCCACTGGTGCGAGTACAGTGGAAGCACATGAAGGAGTCAGAGTCCACTTGGGAAACCGAGGAAGAGATGAAGCAGCATTGCCCTCATCTGTTCGACGAATGATAGGTTTCGAGTGCGAAACCTAAATAACGGGGGTGGACTTGTAACGCCCAGAAATTTCAAGAAAAGAAAGGGAGAAGAAGTTTTCGTGTGAAACAGGAGTTCTCGCGCGAAAAGGGTGTTCTCGCCTAGAAGTTTGCGAAAAGTTGAGCTGGGGTATAAACAGCTACGAACACCCATGCCCAGTATTCACTTATGCGGAAACTGCTGCTGTTAGATAGAGAAAACAGATATTGAGAGAGAGAAAGTGAAGAAACGAAGTGTTAAGGTATGTAATTCGTGTAGTAACTCGTTTTATGTACTAAGGAACGATTATTGATGAGTATAACACGTGGTTATGTAGTTGTCATTCGTTTGAGCTAAGACTTCACGAGGTGAGTTTCTAGTCCCCTTTTTATGTAAGTTTTCATGTTCTAGGGCTATTATGCATACTATAACATTTGAAAATGGTTGTTTATGCCTAGAATGATGATGTTTATGATGTTAGGCAGCCTTAGATATGAAAGGTTAGAGAACTGGGAGGGAAACACGTAGTTTTCGCGTGAGTAGTTAAAGTTGTACGCTAGGAAATTTGAATCGGCAGGTTTCACGCGGAAGAAGTGTTCTCGTGCGAGATGATGTGGTCGCGCGACAAGAAGTTCTTGCGTCACATGATGATTTCGCGCGAGAAGATGATATTTAAAAATGCAGGTTTTGAGTGATGCATTGTTATCACGTGAGAGACTAAGTTTTCGAGCGATTAGATATTTTAAAATGCAGGTTTTGAGTGATGCATTGTTCTCATGTGAAATGCCAAATTTTCATGCGAGAAGATGAAATTGACGTATGTAATGTTTTTGAATGACCTGCTGTGATGTTTGTGATGTGTTATCTTTCCACGATGTAAGAGGTTTCAAAACCACATATTTTATGATGTAACTTTACTTAACATGTGCGAATGAATTAGTAAAGTATTATGTAATGAAAGAGAAAGATAACAATGATGAAAGTGGAACGTAATGAACGAATGAAAGTCTTGCAAGCAAATGATGGAGTTTTACAACTCCACGAGGTAGATGTTACCTCAACTATGTGCGGTTTAGCAAACCCTTGAGTATGCACATAGGGGTGTCAACCTTTGTGGTTGACAATGATGTGCGATAAAGTGCGATAATGTGCGAAAATGGGATCCTTGTCGCTTGACCCAAGACGGTAGTTGCTTTGTGCACAATGATGGGGTATAGCATGAGACAGGATCTAGATTAAAGATAAAAGCATGAAATGTGCGATAATGTGCGAAAATGAACGATAACGGAAGATAATAATGATTATTATCTAGATGTATGTACGATGTGTGATAACGTGCGAAAGTAAAGGATATGTTTATACAAAAGTAAATTATATTACTTATAAAACTAGAACTCACTTAGCGTCGCTGACTTTTGTATGCATAATAGTTGGCAGGTAGAGTTTGATGCTGAGGAGGTGTAGGCATGGATGCATCAGCTACTGGAATGATTTCAAGACTGGCATCCACATTTTTAGAATGTTATCGTGTTAATATAAATTTTGAGATGTAAATATAACGATGTGAATATATGGCACGATTTTTTATAGGATTGAAAAGTTTAAATTCCGCTGCAAATGTTGTATTTTAATGTTTTATGCGATTAATGTCCAACTGTAAGCGTCCCGGGAATGGGGCCATACATATTGGTAGCATCTATTCAATTCGATACGACATTATTCATATAGCCAAACTTAAATAATTTTTCCAAAATACCAAATAATTTAACCATAATTATGTCTAAGCATAGCAAACCTGTTATGCATCCAAAATAATGTCAAACCATGAAAGTAAACATCTAACACTAGTGAAGCCACTTAGTGTCCAAATACAAAATACCAAAAGAAATACAATTAGTGTGGTTCAAGTGAATATTCACTTGCACTCTACAGTAGTATATAAAAATAGAACTCATAAACTATAAATAAATAATTCTCAGTGATAGTGGTGATGGTGGCAACATGGTCCTTCTTGGATATAATTTAGTCCGTAGATTATTATTATTATGGTTATAGGGTTGATGGGTTGGTTTTGTATTTTAAAGGTGTATTAGTCCGCTTTTCAGACGTGTTATGTAAGATGTTGTGTAAATAAGTTGTTTAATTAATTTTGAAGTCATGGATTATGTTTATATGTTATAACCTACGGTAATATGTCAAATATTTTAATTTTTGATAATTTTCATGATTTTCCTTTATATTTTTATTTTAACTATTTATCACAGATGATAATTTTTATATAAATTACAAGTAAGCTCCAAAACTGCTCATATTTTATTTTTAGATAATTTCATATCAAAGTTGTTCTTGTCGGTTTGATGTTTTTAACGTTCGCGATTCGGTTTTTAACACGTTTTCGGGTTGGGTTGACTTTTGTCATACTTTTGGTTATAGATTAACTTTATATACTTAATAACATTATTAGGTTTAGGAGTTTTCAATATATTGGAAATAGAGCTCGTTTTAGCTTATTTAACTTTTGTATTTTTGTTTACTATATATATAAATTATAAAAATTATAAAATTAAATTTTTGCCATTTATTATCATCCTTAGTCTACTGTAATTTTAGTTTTTTTGAAGTTATATATTTTTATGTATTTAGTTAAATCATCTGATTAATCCCCTTAGATACCCGTTATGGTTTTGGCATGATAAGCATTTCAAATAGATTGTACCCTTGCCAATCGATTCTATATGATAAACTAAACTTAAATAACTACAATTTTCAGTAATCTAAATCCTCATATTCCATCTATCTATATCTATATCTATACATACATATATACATACATACATACATGCATGCATGCATGCACGCACGCATGCATGCATGCATGCATACATACACACATACATACATACATACACACATACATACACACATACATACATACACACATACATACATACACACATACACACATACATCCATACATACATACACACATACATACACACACACATACATACACACATACATACACACACACATACATACATACATACATACATACATACATACATACATACATACATACATACATACATACATACATACATACATACATACATACATACATACATACATACTGTTGGTCCATAATGATCGATACAACAGTGCAAATGATCACAAACACACACAAATCCCACTGATATTCATTGAACCATGAGAGAATATTGCTTAACAATCAAAATGAAGATCAAACAAAGATCAATAGAGGATATAAAGCTACAATAATGAACAAATCAGCTCCTAGCACCTCTAGCCGTCACACAAAGATAGGTTTTCAATAAAATATGCCAAACCTTCATTAACAATGATCAAACATACAATTTATAGAACCAGACCTAGGTTCGCTGACAGATTCGCTGCTAGCGAATCTGTCCAGCCAAAACTATCTAACTTCGCCAGGCGACCAAAACAGGTTCGCCCAGAACAAACAAACATAAACATAATAAAAACAAGTCTAATCTACTAGGCGAACCTATAGGTTCGCCCTTAGGTTCGCTGACAAAGAAAAACATCAAAATGCAAAGATAAAAACACCGACATGCCGGTGAGTCCAACCTATCTAGATCATCAATACTCCCCCTAGGTTGGACCTCACCTAGGGAGTCTTCTGTTTAGCTCCAGCTTTGTGAATAAACTCTTAATCAGCTCTGGCTTGTTCATTGTCTTCAGGCTCTAAGTTCTCCAAGTAAGCTCCGCCTCTTAACCAAATACCTGCCAATGGATTTGTGATATCTTCAGATCCGGCCTCCTCATCATTCTCGAACACAAATTGTTCTGCCAGTTTAGCTTCGGTGACTTCTGTCTCATGCATATCTAGAACAACAATCTCCTCCTGAGTTTTTGAGCCGCTTGTTTCTCCGGTCACCGGCTTCTTGAATCGCTTTTGAATTATTTGATCCATTTGTCTTCCTAGATCATCCATCTCCATGTTGTGATCATCAGTTCTTGTTACTTTTTCATTCAGAGACTTAATCTCAGCTCTAACTCCTCTTGCTTTATTGGTAACCCCCATAAAGAGGTTAGCTTCTACTTCAGTCTCCCCTCCTGCCCCGTGATTAATTGGGTTTTCACATAACACTTTCAGATCATCGTCACAAAATGAGAACACTTCTATGGGGTCAAACAATATGATTTCTGGCCTGTTGCTTCCCTTCAGTCTGATAACATCTTCACCTGTGTTATTATCATAAAACCACTTTTCAAACTTTTGTAATCTTGGTGGTTGAGTATCAGGAACTCTGACTCTTTTCATTATCTTGGGAGCTGCAACCTTCAACACTATCTTTCCTTTCCATGAGACCCAGTGTTTGTCTTTCTTGGATCTTTGTCTCTGTGGTTTTTGATAACCGAAGTTGACAAAATTGTCATCGGCTGCTCTTTTAATGACCACTTCAAAGGCTT
The DNA here is from genome assembly GCA_024085815.1 of Flaveria linearis. Taxonomy (NCBI): domain Eukaryota; kingdom Viridiplantae; phylum Streptophyta; class Magnoliopsida; order Asterales; family Asteraceae; genus Flaveria; species Flaveria linearis. The sequence goes on along the minus strand of CM044007.1, from coordinate 39,701,915 downwards.
TTGCTCTTGGACTATCTTTTTTACCCAAAAGAGGAAGTTCAGCCAGTTGTCTTAAATCCCAATGAGGGAGTGTATTGAAGTGCTTTTGGTGCTTAATGTAGGTAATATCACCCCCTCGCCTTTTTATCATGTAAGCACCGACCAAGGCATTGTACTTCCAAGAGATTATCTTTCATTGCATTTTCTTTGTGTTCGGTTCAGAGACATGTTGGAAGATGGGAACTTCAGGCACAACCTCGTCTTGCTTCTTGAACCAATCAGTTTTATCAAGATCAATAAATTCATTACTTTCTGGTTCATTAAGACACAAGTATGGGACTTCTTTGTCCTGAACAGTGTATGTATCGGGCTCATTTTCTGGATCTTCTTCTTCTTCATCATCACCTTCCATAATAATTTGTTCTTCAGGTTCATCAATTAAGTTGAAATTTACCTTTGAGCCTCCTGTCACTTCTGGACCAGTAAAAGAATCAAGATCAATCCCCATATCTTTATCAAAATCTGGTTCATCAACATTTTCTTTCTCTTTTCCTTTGGATCTGGTTAAGTCAACTACTTCAGTATCATGTATATCCCTAGATTCCTCAGTTGCATGTGTATCCTAACCAATCCCAGACAAACCCCCATATTTCATTAGAGGATAAAAGGTGGAATCTAACAGATTTTTGAGTTCTGTTACATTCATGGCGGGTTCCAATCCAGATTTCTCTTTTAACCCATTCAACTCTTTGAAGATTCTCAACAACAGATACTGTTGGTCTTTTACCATCCTTGCCATCCCTTTGATCACGTCACCTTTTTCTTTATCTCGTTTTTCAAGCTCAGCATATTTGACTTTCTATGTTTCCAGCTCAGTATTAGTAATAGATTCAGGTTCTTTTGCTATTTTGGGTGCAGCTTCATGTCTTAGTTTTGTTCTCTTCTCTGCTTCATACTGAGAGCTTGAACCTACTTCTGCTCTTTTCTTTGTTCTTTTCTCTCTTTGTATGTCTAACTCAGCCTGAACCTCATCTACCTCTTCTTCAAGATTATACTCTTTATCTCTTACATACCTTTTCCTCTTCTTTATTTCTTTCTCAGCTTCTTTAGTACTTTCAGCAACCCTCTTGTTCTCTAACTCTTTCAACTTCAAAATGTGTAGCCATCTGTCAGCAGGGTACATATTCTCCCACAAGTATGTGATTTTCCCCACACAGTCGTATATGACAGATTTACAGTCCCCAAAAATTCTGATGTTCATTGGCCAGATCTTCAATGTGTCACCAACTATTGGTAGATTAGGCTTCAAGTCATTAATAATCATCTGTATGAAACGAGGGTAAAGCAACCATTTCTCCTTTCTAGCTGCATGGATGTTCTCAATCATGTAATTATAGATGAGCTTGGCTATGTTAGCCTTTTGATCTTGATAGAAAAGTACCATAGCTCTTGCCCACTCTAAATTTAAGCCATCTGTTCCCCTTTTCTATGATCTAGGCACATTATGAACACATGAGCAATATATCTCCATTCTCGGATCATATAAGACTTGATGAATTCCATCTTTTTCTCTCCTGGCATTGGTCTTTCATAGCCTGCAGTCTGCAAGGCTTTGTAAACATCCTTGGCCGACATCTTAATTTCTTTGCCAACATCTCCTTCTAATCTCAGAATTCTAGCCACATCAGCTTCAGTAAAGGAGATATCCTGATCATGGACTTTGGAAACAATCTTAGAAGTCTCTTCACTCACATCAAACATGGCATGCCTCCAAAAGTCACGAATGTGCACATCGTATATCTCTGGACAGCAAGATATAGCATAGTGAATATGTGAAGATTTCAGCCGCTAGATTGCATCTTTGTAGCCTACGGCCTTCTCATGGTTTTCATTCAATAGAGCACACATGTTGTGCTTTTCCCGAAAGATGAGAGTCGACATAATGACTGAAACATAACTAGAAGTTGATTAGATGAGAGATATAACAATATAAATGGAAGAGAATTTGAAATTCAAAGAAAAAGGATAGGTTCGCTAAAAAAATTATAAATTCGCTGGTCAGAGAATCTAAATGTAAGTGGAATCTACAAGTTCGCTGACTGGCAGGCACAAGAAGTGTTGCCGGGCGAACTTATAGCTTCTCTGGAAACCCTTAGGCGAACCTATGGTTTGCGTACAGGCAGCATAACGCCATAGATTCGCTCAATGTTTTGAACTTTCGTTCAGATTCGTTGACAGAACTTTAGGTTCGCTAGAACCTTTGAGATTCAAAAAAATTCAGATACGAACACATAAGCATAAGGCACATTTCAACAGATTCAAAACCATTAAGCGACACCAACAAAAACACAAAGAATACAGACACCTATGCTTAAACATTCTATTTGAACATATAGAGAGTTATAGGGTTTGATCGATCGAAATCTAGGTCAAAACGATGTTGTAAACAGGGGAAAAGCAATAAGAAGAATCAGAACACTTACTCGAAGATAATTTACACAAGAATTCAACACAAGAAAGAAGCAATTGAAGAAAGAGTCTCAGCCGAAACAAAAGACGCCAGTCATAGTGTCAGCGAATGTGATGTTCGCGTGCACCGTGACTGGTATATATGCACCCTAAGTTCGCTGGCAGCGAATTTATAGATTCGCTCGGCAAACATGATTAACATATACTGAACTAAGCTGGGCGAAACTATAGATTCTCTGACAGATTCGCTAGACAGAAATAAAAAGCCTTTTGAACATAGAAACTAACACAAAAACATTCTCATTCAAAGGAGGGATACGTCTATTTTCAAAATCAAGAACAGATTCAATCATGAGATCACATTCTCAAGAAATGCTTAACACAGGGATGTAATTAAACATCGACAGCAGTGAGATCATACTGATTTAAGGACAGTTTCACAGCTTTAATTTTATTCAAATTTAAGATAATTCATAAACGACTGTCGGTATGTTTATCCATTTAAACTCAAACAATCATTCTTTCAACACGTAACTCATGATTCTTTATCATGTTTCGGTATGATTATGCATTCAAAATTAGGATCCCACACTCATTTGGTAAAACCTACCCATCCTCATGGTTTGTTGAGCATACCCGGCTTATTTGAATTTGCCTGATGACGAATTAATGGAAGATGGACAGGGATAATAATTTACATGGTTTACAGAACAATCAGAGCTCCAGGTCAACACTTTCGTGTAGCAGAGGAGATAATCATTTGTAATCGTGTGAACGGAGCTTCAGGTCAATACTTTCGTATAGCAGAGAAGTCCATTCCTCCAGGTCAACACTTTCGCATAGCAGAGGAGTTTTAACACGAGATATAATTTACAACGGAGATGAAAGATGGTAATATACAATGGTAAGACAAATAAGCCAGGCTCTCAACCCCTTTTTGACGGGACTCAGTTTCGTGCATACCAACGATAAGATGGATTATCCAGATTTTTATGCAGCTAGCTTAGTTTGTCACGAGGTTACCGTTTACTTGGTTGAATTGCTGAGCCTACCGAGCATGTCATATAATGAAACTTCCAAATTTATTATAAAATTTCTATTGCAAAACAATTATCTTAATCAGTTACTATCATTTCTCACATCTGGCTTGTCATGTAAATAAAGCATATCAAGAGAAAATTCTGTCATTTCTCAGTCATCTCAAATCAGAATTTCGATTTTTGTTTTATTTTTATTTTTTTTAACTCCCCTAAAATTTTTATTTGATAGCTATCTAATAGAATTTTGTTTAAAATAATTTTTGTTTAAAGAAATATGGGACATAAAAGAATTCTCGAGGCAAAAAGAAAGAATATTTACATAAAGACAGATTAAACAAAACTTCTTGTTCAGAAAAAGGGATTTAGTTTTTTAGAAAGATATTAAACCCATCATATTGATCAATTCATAAAAACGAGGTTTATCAAAAGTTTTAGTGAAAAGATCGGCTTTTTGCTTCCGAGTTTCAATGGGAATAATATCTATAAACCCCTTTTCCTGAGCATCACGAATAGCATGAATTCTTGTTTCAATGTGCTTTGTGCGAGTGTGATGAATTGGATTCTTGGCAATGCCAACGGCAGCTTCATTGTCACAGAATAGTGGTGTATGAAGGAAATTGATGCCGTAATCCATCATCTGATGTTGAATCCAAAGCACTTGGCAACAGCAGCTAGATGCAGCAATATATTCAGCTTCTCCTGTGGACTAGGATACTGTTGTTTGCTTTTTGCTTTGCCATGAAACAAGATAGTCACCAAGATATTGACATCCACCGGTGACCGACTTTCTGTTAATCCTGCAAACACCATGATTACTATCAGAAAAAGTATGTAAATCAAAGTTCCCACCTTTTGGGTACCAAAGCCCCAAACGAGAGGAACCCTTAAGGTAACGAAAAATGCGTTTAACAGCTAATTCATGTGATTCTTTGGGATTGGCTTGATAACGAGCACAGTTGCACATGGCAAATGTGATATCTGGACGGCTTGCAGTTAGATACATGAGAGATCCGATCATCGAGCGATATCAATGAGCATCCACGGACTTCCCATTATCATCAGGAGATAAACATGTCTGAGCAGTGAAGGGAGTAAGTTATGGCATTGAATCATCCATGCCAAACTTTGTGATGATTTCCTTGATGTACTTCTCTTGGTGAATAAGAATACCTTTAGGTTTCTGTTCCACCTACAACCCTAAGAAGAAGCATATCTCCCCCATCATGCTCATTTCAAAGCGATCCTTCATCACTTCTTTAAATTCTTTACATAGCTTTTCATTTGTTGATCCAAAGATAATATCATCTACATACACTTGAACAATCAGCATCTCACCATCAACCTCCTTCTTGAATAGTGTCATATCTATAGACCCACGAGAGAAACCCTTGCTGAGCAGATACTGTGTCAAGGTCTCATACCAGATGCGGGGAGCTTGATGCAACCGATACAAAGATTTGTCTAGGTTGTATACTTTATCTGGAAAATCTGGATCCTCAAAACCTGGTGGCTGATATACATAGATCTCCTCATCAATGTCTCCATATAGAAATGCACACTTCACATCTATTTGAAAAACTTTAAAGTTCTTGTTAGCTGCATGTGCAAGAAAAATTCTAATGGCTTCGATCCGAGCAACTGGAGCAAACACTTCAGTGTAGTCTATCCCCTCCTACTGAGCAAATCCTTGAACAACTAATCTGGCTTTGTTTCTGACAACAACACCATGATCATCTGGCTTATTTCGGAATACCCACTTGGTACCGATGGGGCATTTGTTTGGAGGAAGATCAACTAACTCCCAAACTTTCAACTTCCTGAACTGCTGCAACTTAGATTGCATAGAGTCCACCCAACTTGGGTCTTCAAGTGTCTGTTTGTAATTCTTTGGAACAATCTGGGATAGAAAAGTTGCATAAAGGCACTCATTTATCAACCCACTTTGACTTCGAGTCCTTACTCCGTCTGTGATAGATCCAATGATGTAGTCATGAGGGTGATCTTTCATGGTTTTAAAAATTAGTGTTAAGCAATAAAGGGTTTTGTTGAGATGTGGATGCGGAAGTGGATGGTTGTGAAGGAAAAGATGAATTTGTGGGGATTGGATCAATAGGGGGATTTGGAATGGATGAAGATGTGGATGGAATGGTAGATGAGATTGTAGGATTAGATGAAGATGGTTGAGATGGTAGAGGTGGTGGAGATGGGATATCAAATGAAGTGGGTGGAAATGATGTGGCAGACGGTTGCAGTTATGGTGGAATAAGATTCATAGGTGAGAAAGAAATGACATCATCATCATCATCGGGAATTGGCAAATTGAATGATTTGAAGACAGTGGTAGAATCATAAAACCATACAGGCTCACTTCCAATGCTTGTTGAGTTAGATTCTTGCCAGTCGAGATAATTGGACTCTTGCACAATCCGCATCCGTTTGTTATACACACGATAAGCCTTTTGTGTTTCTGAGTACCCAACAAAGAAACACTCATCAGAGACGGCACCAAACTTCGTATTCTGGTCTTGAGTATTCAACAGAGTACAAGAGCAACCAAAAGGGCACAAAAAATCAATAAGAGGCTTAATTCCTCGGAACAACTGATATAATGTCTTCATCTTGCTCTTGACGATCAATACCCGGTTCAGAACGCAAGCTGCATAATTAACTGCTTCGGCCCAAAAGATAATCGAAAGCTTTGACTCGATCAACATCGTTCTAGCTGCTTCAGTTAGTGTTCTGTTCTTACGTTCAGCAACACCATTTTGTTGAGGTGTTCTGGCAGCACTGAACTGTCTGAGAATACCCCTTTGCTCACAGAATGAATTAAAGATGTTGTTTCTGAATTCTGTTCCATTGTCACTCCTGATGGCTTGAATCTTCCTTTTCCCAAGAACCTCAATCAGCGGAATCAGCTTCATCAACTCCTCAGCAGTCTCACTTTTGTTAGTCAGAAATCTTACCCAAGAGTACCTTGAGTAATCATCTGTCACAACAAGACAATAAGATTTCTTAGCAATTGATTTAACACTGATAGGGCCAAATAAGTCAGTATGTAACAATTCAAGGGGATGTGAAATCGAGTTTTGAAGTTTAAGTTTATGTGGCTTTTTGTGCTGTTTTCCTTTTGCACAGGCCATACATTTTTCTACCACAGAATAATCTTTCAGTGGTAGTCCCCTGACCAAATTGTTCTTAACTAAATTATTTATCAATTTAAAATTGATATGCCCTAATCTTCAATGCCACTGAAAAGATTCATGAGAAGAAGCTTTTGATAAAAGACAGTCACTGTGGAAGATGATTCTTTTGATCCCATATTTAACAAATAGGTATCATTTCTCTTTGGAGCTCGCATGATCACCATCTCTTTAGGGATAGAGAACTCTGGTTTCAAAAACAGACATTCGTTGGCAAGGAACATCACGGGAATATTTTTATCACAGATTTGTGATACACTGAGAAGATTGAACGCCAATTCTGGAACATAGTTGACTTTCTCCAAAGTAAGGGATCCATTTGAGACATCTCCTTGGCCAATTATTTTTCCACCCTTCTTGTCTCCAGCAAAAGCAACGTACCCACCATCAATTATTCTAAAATTTGTCAGCAGGTCCTTCAACCCAATCATATGTCTGGAACATCCACTATCTACATGCCAAAAACTATTTACAGCGGATCTGGATGATTCCTGACATTTAAAAAAAATGTTTAGACTTTGGAAATTGGGACCCAAGTCTTAGTGTACTTAGGTCTTGGAGTAACAAATCTTCTGCAAAAGAAACCATTCACAAAATCTGTCAATCTAGTTCCAAAGAGTTTAGTCTGCATACTACTACCACCTGATTCAGGACATTGCTTTATTAAGTGATCATCCTTTCCACATCTAAAATAATGAGATCTCAACCTTGTATCGAAACAATTTGATGAAGGAATTCTATCAATAGATATTTATTCATCACATTCAGACAATTTCGAATCTGAATCACTGTACGAGTCATATGGCTCTTTTGACTTCCCTGTGATGACTTCCACTTTAACTGATTTAGATTCAGTGTTAACAATGTTAATTTCATTTGAAGAAGATGGTGATTCTTTATCCATAGGTTTAGAAATCCTGATTGGTGTAAAAGATGGGATTGGATGAGAGAAGAATTTTTGAAAACAGTTTGTTTTTGTTTGACTTTCAGAGACATGACCTGAAAGTCAAGCTTCATCATTCATACACACATTAGCATCAAACGCGGAATTTAAAACATTCAAGTCATTACAAGTGTTTGAAACAGAACATCCTAAGTTACTATTACATGCCCCATTGTCTGAACCCAAAATAGTTCCACCAGACACGAAATGATTACTTAAGCTACTATCTACAAAGGACTTATTGGAATTAAAATTATGACTACTAGAGCTGCCAAGACCACTACTGCCACCATAATCATATCCTTCTCGCAACTCCTTAGAATTATCTCTTCCTAAACCTGCAATAGAGCTGTTAGTATCATTCTGTATAATCTCTTGTATCAACTCATTTGAAGGATGAGGAGTGGGCATCGGAGAATAATAGAAAGTACTAGGTGGAGGATATACCGATGCATCATTTTCATTACCCAAACCGGTCTTGATCCTTGCCCCCTTTGTTTTTTGCATAATTCCTCCCTTTTCATGCTCGAAAGTGATCACTGTTCTAATTTATTTTTAAGTTTTCTGACTTCAAATACGGCAAGTGTGACTTGTTCAGTTAAATAGTTAACTTCACAGTTCTTTTCCAAAAGTGTCCTTTTTAAGTGTTCATTTTCTTTCAAAGCTTCTCTTAATTTGACAAAATATTTTGACTCATTTTGTTTACGCTCTTTGTTGGTTTTCTTTAATTCATTTTCATTCATTATAAGTAACCTGTTAGCTTTATATATACCGACTAAACGGATTTTGCATGCTGAGGAACACATGTCTTCAACAATTTCATAAGGAAGACCCATTACCAGTTTTTCTGCCGCGAGAGCACGATCACATTAGTAATAAGGAGTGTTCCTTTTGTACTCCTCCACAGCTGCTTTCTTGGCTTCTTCAATCATTGATTCCATGTTCATCTCCTCTTTTCCACCAGCTTCACACACCAAACCAGTATGAACCAAATCTTCTTGAACCACAGCTTTCTGAACCACACCAGGACATTCCTTAACTTTTTGATCTTGAATTACCTTAGACCCAACCGATTCACCATTACCATCAACATCAATATCAGCTTCACCATAGAATTCCTTGAAAGGATCAAAACAGTCAATGTACCCATCATCAAGAGCATGTTCCTCCACTATCTCAGCGATCAAGGCATGGTTGATTTCCTCCTTTGATTCTTCAATTTCCGCACTCCAATCAAAGTTGGTCAACAGAGCAATTTCTTTCTTGGGCTTAGCTTCTTCAACTTTGTCCATGACTGGAATGGTTCTTGAGTTTCCAGAATTAACAGGTTCGGTGACAATGGGAGAAGGACACTCTCTTTTGAAATGACCAAGCTGCTTATAGTTGAAACACCTGAGCTTTGATTTATCATATCCTAGAGCGTTGTTCTGAGTCTGGTTTCCAAAATTTCTCCTGCCGGTTCTCTCTATAAAGTTCTTAGCACGAAGAGTAAGCATGGCCATTTGCCACTGAATGTCGGTTTCTTCAAGATCATCAGGATCAACCTGATACATGTCTTCCACTGTCATACCACGTCCCTTCAATTCTCCAGCAACCAAAGCCTCATAACTATGCACAAATAACCCAAACAGTGCCATTGTATCATGTGGAATTTTAGTAGAAACTAAAGCATTTAAACTTGACCCAGCATCCTTCGAACCACTACCAGAGTTGACATTGTTACCATACGCGGAGTTAGCAAAGCCACCATTACCAGATGAACTCCCACAAGCTGCACCATAATAATAAGAGTTTGCAGCGGATGAGATCAATGCAGCATTTTGAGGAGGGACATTGGGAGACATCATGGTCTGATTATACTCTCTTCTCTTAACATCAAGATCAAATGATTTTAACTTGTTAATAACATCCATCAACTTGTAATCAGCAAAGTTTCTTTCTTGCTTAAGCAATTTGATTTGCAGACTCCACTGAGCAGGAAGAGAGTCTAACAGTTTACTCACTTGCTCATGATTGCCAAGCTGTTCATCATACTTCTTCAGGTTGCTCGAAACGGACAGAAAGTGGTTTTTATATTAGTAAGTGTCTCATGCTTATATCCCACGAATGAGTTAAATTCCTTCTGAGCTTGAGCTTTCTTGTCTTTCTTCAGATCTTCGTTCCCATCATAAAACTCGTATAACGCATCATACAAAGCCTTAGCAGTAGTGTGTTCAGCAAACCTGTTATAAATATCCTGATGCAGACACAGAATCAAAGCTCTAAGAGCTTTCTTGTCTCGATCAAGCAACTTAATATCAATTTCAGTATAAGTGCTAGTATCATGGTTTGGTGAAGTAACAAATCCGACAGTTGTTGGTAAGTGAGGTCCATTTATAATAGATTCCCATTGACCATGATCTGTGTAGAAGAAGAAAGCCTTCATGCAACGTTTCCAGTCCTCAAAATTCTCACCGTTGACAAGCCTCGGTGGCCTGTTTGGTTGAACACACTCCATATCAGTCACATTCACGATTGAAGTAGACATGATAAAATCAGAAATTGGATTCACTGAAAATGATGTAGATTCGCTGATAGATTCGCTGGATGAATCTATAGATTTGTTTGACAGACCAGCAGCAGCTTTGCTCGGAATTGTGCAAGAGAGAACAGGTTCGCTGAGCAAGTTCGCTCGGCAGAACAAGAACTTTCATTCAAAAATAGGTTCAACAACAACTTCGCTCGCTTGCCGACCAAGAGCAGTGAACTTTCATTCAAAAGGGCTAGATTCACTGACAAAAAATCAGCAAATACCAGAAACTCAAACTTCCTTAGATTCACTGGATGAATCAGATAGGTTCGCTAGATGAATAAGATACATTCGTTGGGTTACGGGACAAACTTAGTCAGCAAGAAATCAACTAAAACTAGCTCAAAACACAACCAATTAAAGAACGGTTTGTTTCTATAGCTTCCTAATACCAAAAACTACAATCCCCAAGCAATTTCCATATCAGAAACACGATGAACAAGTGCGAAATGAATCAAAAAGAGTTTTACCTCAAAAACCCCAACAATAACCCAAAAATCAAACTATCAAGAGCACTAAGGCTCTGATAACATATTGTTGGTCCATAATGATGGATTCAACAGCGCAAATGATCACAAACACACACAAATCCCACTGATATTCATTGAACCATGAGAGAATATTGCTTAACAATCAAAGTGAAGATCAAACAAAGATCAATAGAGGATATAAAGCTACAATAATGAACAAATCAGCTCCTAGCACCTCTAGCCGTCACACAAAGATAGGTTTTCAATAAAATGTTCCAAACCATCATTAACAATGATCAAACATACAATTTATAGAACCAGACCCAGGTTCACTGACAGATTCGCTGCTAGCGAATCTGTCCAGCCAAAACTATCTAACTTCGCCAGGCGACCAAAACAGGTTCGCCAGTAAGACTAATCTACTGGGCGAACCTATAACCTATAGGTTCGCCCTTAGGTTCGCTGACAAAGGAAAACATCAAAATGCAAAGATAAAAACACTGACATGCCGGTGAGTCCAACCTATCTAGATCATCACATACATACATACATACATACATACATACATACATACATACATACATACATACATACATACATACATACATACATACATACATACATACATACATACATACATACATACATACATACATACATACATACATACATACATACATACATACATACATACATACATACATACATACATACATACATACATACATACATACATACATACATACATACATACATACATACATACATACATACATACATACATACATACATACATACATACATACATACATACATACATACATACATACATACATACATACATACATACATACATACATACATACATACATACATACATACATACATACATACATACATACATACATACATACATACATACATACATACATACATACATACATACATACATACATACATACATACATACATACATACATACATACATACATACATACATACATACATACATACATACATACATACATACATACATACATACATACATACATACATACATACATACATACATACATACATACATACATACATACATACATACATACATACATACATACATACATACATACATACATACATACATACATACATACATACATACATACATACATACATACATACATACATACATACATACATACATACATACATACATGCATACATGCATGCATCCATACATACATACATACATACATACATACATATATATAACTTATATTAGTCATGGTTAATTTCCAAAAATATCTTGATTATCACTTTGAACTTATTTCATATACTTTTACATTTTTGTGAAACCAGGTTACTCAGATAAACTAGTTTTATCAACGGGGCTAACTGAGAGCTTTTGCTAAATCATCTGATTAATTCCCTTAAAATCGTTTTTGTGACCAACGGGGCTAATTGAGAGCTTTTGTATCTTTTAGTTTCTGATAAATAAAGTGTTTTAAGGGTTCATAAGATGTTGGGGTGTCATAGGGTTTGTTGTGTCAATAAAGTGATGATACACGATATTTCACGTGTTTTCGGGTCGTGAAGAGTTACCTTCACATAAGGGATGAATGAGTGAAGTTCAAGGGCTATTGTAGGGACTTAAAATGATGAAAAGATACTTCCTAAAATGGCTACTCAACATAAGAACCACATATATGAACTTGTGGTTCCTTTGAAGGCCATTTAGGTGTAGCGGCATATGCTCACGCGTAAATAAGACATTAAAGTAGTAAATATCAAATAATTCACATGATTCTCACCATAAATTGATGAAATCTTCCACGTTTTCTTTATATACACCAGTTGAAATGTGAATGGATTGAATGCGGAAGTGAACAACCTGTTTTTCTGAAGATTATACATGATAAGAATATTAAAAGACTTGAAGATGGGTTGTAACGGTGGATAATCAAGAACTTGAGGATGTAACATAGCTGATGAACTAAGAATCAGTAGATACTCAAATGTTATTCAATGGTTATCACAAAATTACATTTACCTATCTATCACATGTTTTGAACTCCATAGATAAATGATATATGGAGCCTTTGAGGAAGCACTAAAGATTTCTAGAAGACTCATTATGACTAACACCCACTACAAATGGAGGTCATCCTTTATTTATTCCTAAAACCCTAGACACAATAAATAATTCAATAATAAAATAAATTTCATATCATTTGATTTGGTCTTCAATTCACCAATTTTCATAATTTTGAACATTTATAGCACGTGTGGTGATTCATTGCTCCCTAATCAACAAATACATTGTACTTCCAAGGCCGACTCAACCATTATGGAGGCCTAAAGCAAGTTACAAATCTAGGCCCTTTTAATGAAAACTAAATTATTATTCTTAAAATTCTATTAAACCAATATATGATTTGGTTGGACTGGTGAAATTACAAAGGCTTGAATACTTTAAACGAATGGAGACAAATTGATATAGATAACATACCAGGGCTAGACAAGAGGCTTTCTTTCGATGAGCTTTTGACAGTATCTCAATTCTTTGCAACAACTAATTCTTTAAACATCTGAAAAAGAAACAGAAAACGAAAGTTACCTTCATGCTATATTTTAATTTAATCGAGGCTGAATACATAATATTTTTATGAACATTCAGAATATATCTACTACTTTGATAGGTTTAAATAGATCGATTCTATGTTATGACTAAGCAATTAACAATTATATGAACAAAGTAATCAATAATTGCGAAAATTCATAGCAGTTTCTATTGATAGTTGCAAGGATTACAATGTACAATTGAGAGAGTTCAAACGTCTCTCTCTACACAATACATATAATCCTATTTATACTAATCAAATAAACTAAAGGAACATATATTTACATATAAGTCCCTAAACTATTGCATAAATTAAAATACAAAGAAAATTGAAGACAACATGTTAATATTTAATAAATACTAACAATACCCCCCCTAAGATTTACATGGTCTTCGGTCTTCATCAATCTTCATTCTTCTCTATCTTTATCTTCTCAGCTTCAATCTTTTCTGCTTCATTCTTCTCTACTTCAGTCTTCTTTCTTCTTCAATCATCTTTCTTCTTTCCATCCATTTTCAAATTTCAAAATAATTTTCAGGTTCTTCTTTAATATTAAACATTGACTTTTCTTTGTGTAGCTCCTGTTCTTTTAAGGCTTTAGCAATAGCAGATTTGAACTTGCTTGCTAACACACCTTGTTCAGGCTTTGCCTCATTTGTCTTTATCTCTATCTTGCTCATCACCTCAAGTGTATCTTTTGATAATCCTGTAATATCAATGTTAGCATACAGCTTAATAGGTTTTGAATTACCTTTTGAATACACTTCCAACACGCCTTTACTTGATATTCTCATAAATTCAATCTCTTTGATATCTTTCTTGACTATGTTGGCATAAGCTAATGCTTTCCTTAGTGAGATTCTCTCCATTGCAGCATTAATCACTTTAATGATTAACAGAAAGTATTTCTTATCATTCTCTACAATCTCAGAAGATATTCTTTCACATTTTTGGACTGATAGGAAAGAGATATAGCTTGGATGTAACAGTTTAAGCTCAAACACACCAAACAATGTGATTATATCCTCATCCTAGTTCTTGATATTTCGGACTAATTTGACCTTAAATGTTTCAGTGTTGTAGAACCATTGCAGGATTGGTTTTGACTTTTGAGTCCCCTATATAACTTTCAATCCTGGAGTAGTTACTTTCCCAAAATACTCATCAAAAATTCAATCAAGAAGTGCTCATCTTCTGATTGTTTTCCTTTAATCTTTCTATTCTTCTTCAAAGTAGCAAAATACTCCTTATCTTCTTGTGAGCATCTCGTTTCCAAGAATGCACTTGCTCTAGTTATCCCTCTGTTTAACAGCTCAATAAACATATCACCTCATTTAGCTCCAGTTGGATTGATTAAAGGCAGTTTATTCAATCCTTGAGGTCTTGAACTAGGAGCTTGAAAATGCTCGAGTAAAAATGATATACATCACACACTGCATTTACTCGTTTAATCAGGAAGGCATCAAATATCTCATCCTACTTCCAAACAATAATCTTAACTTGGTTTGTAGAGTCAGGAGCAATCATAGCATTTAGTAGCTCAGAGATTGATTGTCCTTTCTGTAATACATTTCTTACCAAGTCTCCACTGAATCTAGCTTTATTGAATATTTGTTTATGATCAAGAGAAACTTTATAAGCTTGTTTCTCTGATTCAGGAAACATCTTCATAAGCTCTTTCCTTCTTTCATACACATTTGTCCTTTGAGCCATTGACCGGATCTCTTGTGGTTTTAACATCCTTGTCCTCTTAGTTATCTCAAGGTATTGACGATTATTAGTATCCAGAATGATCATCTTGTTAGATTGCTTTTCAATATCTTGAAAGCTTCTAACAAGGCTCCTTAATGATTCACCTTGAAGTCTCTTCAGCCTTTTCCAGGGATAATTTCTAGCTTATAGCCAAGATCTCAAAGCTAGAATGCTCATCTCATCAGGATCAGGATGGTGAAGTTCAGAGCTCGACATCTCTTCCACATTAATGCTCTCTTGCTGTGGGTTCCATTCACCATGCTCCACCACAATTTCATTTGGATCCACTGGGGCTACTGACTCTGCAATTTTACACTTTTCATACTCTTCGTTTATCTGAGTCACAGTCAATCTATCCAAGAATACTCTATTATACTTCATCCTCACTAAAAAATTGTATCTATCTTCAAAATCAATTGGTATCTCCTCTTGAGCTGTATCCACTGGTGTGAAGTTCTATTCAAAGTTTGCTTCATCAATGTCTTCATCTTCAAGAACTTCATCATACCCGTCATCATTAAACTCATCTTCAATATCATCCAATGCTTCTATAGTCTCTTGCACAAACTTTTCACCTTCCTCCTGAACTTTAGAGATCTTTTGAATATTAGATGAAGACTCAGGTAGAATTGATTCCTATTTCATCTAACTTCCTTTAACCTTGCCTACACCAGGAGTTTCCTCAATGTTGATTGGATTCATTTCAGACACAATCTCAATCTCAGGTGAATCAACCTTTTGAGTTTCTTTTAATTTAGCTAACTCTTCTTTCATCATTTCATTTTCTTCAGTTAGCTTTTTCAATTTTTCTTCCATTACATCATAATCTCTTATCATTACATCAAAAGTCTTCATGATTTCCTTTTTATCTTTTATCACAATAACTATCTCAGCATCCTTCATTTGAATAACTTCTTTGAGCTTCAAATTTTCTTCTTTCAAATCAACTATTTCCTTTTCTTGAGCCATGTTGATTTCTTTTAGCTTTTCTACCTCATCAATATCATCAGTCTGTACAGACACATTGTGGCTGTAGCAACTGGAATGTCTTTAGATTCAATTGGAGTTGGGCTTTGAAAGACAGGCTCAGACAACATAGCATCCATGAAATCAAAATCAAATGTTTGATTTTGTATATTAGCCTGTGCTTCTTCATCACCTTGAGCTTCAGTCATTGGTTCATCATGAGTCATTCCTTCAGTAGTTTCTTCACCAACATCATGTGCCTCAACAGCATGATCAGACTCAGTAGATTCACTACCATCTGCTTGATGTGCCTTAGATGCACCATCAGTACCATCATCATCACTATCACTTGATGAACTTTCATCAGCTTCATCATCATGATCACTTTCATCATCATCTTCATCATTCTCTTCATCATCATCATCATCAGATGAGACTTGAGGAGCTTCATCAACTAGATCAGCTGGATCCACTGATTCACCTTCTATCAAGTGGAAATGATCTAAGTTGATATCAATATTATCATTAGCAACATCCCTCAAGTATTGAAACATAGGAACATTTTGACCTCCTGTGATCATGGCTAGTCTTTTATATAATATTTCTGTCATGGTTCAAGTTCCATGACATCACCGCCAACACCATAAACTAGAATGTCTAGATATTTTTCATTAATCATCATTTACAGGAACCTTGGATACATCAAATACTTGTTCCTGATACCTTTTTCAAGGTTGAAGATAAATCCATTAAGAATCCACTTTGCCATATTAAATCTTCTGTTTGTAGCAATGGCAACTATTGTTGATGCAATGTCTACTGGAAATGAATTCCATCCAGCACTTCTCTTGGACATGCAATGTTGGAATATGTAACAGAGTAACTTCCAATGATTATACACCCTTGCTCTGAAAAACTGTTTGTTTGGGAAATGATCAAGATAACCCATTTCCATGAATGTTTGTCTACATTCATTGAATGACAGCTCAGACAAATCAGCTGGGTCATTTTTTCCTAATCTAAGAGCAACTCTTACAGACTCTTCAGATACTTCAAGCATTCTCTTATTGGTGATAAAGCCTCTCACCACCTTTCTTCCATTATCGTCAGTTTCTACTGAGGCTGTGTGCCAGAATTTGTTGATCAATCTTGAGTAGATCACTGGCTTGTAACACATAGCATAGACATACTTTTTCCTCAGTAAGAATGTGATCATCTACTCATAAGATACAACATCTTGAGCATCCTTGTTAAGCAAAGCAGCTACGTTATGCTTTGGCTCAAACTTTAGATCAGCCATCTGCATAAATGAACACACAACTTTAAATACTTTGATTTCTTTAAAACAATTTGATTTTATCAAACTTTAAATTAAATTTTAATGAATTATTATGTTTTAAACACTTAGTTTTGGTTTTACATCAACTTGTACTTATCATTTTCTAGATTTTAAAAATTCTGTCCTAATCATATTAAATACAAGTTGTTGTATGTTTGTTTTAAAAACACACTAATTCAATTAACATTTTATCAAAGTTATTTGACAATTAAGTTTTTATGAATTTTTAATTTTATTAAAAAAAATTCAAATTTTGAAACTGTTCATCTTCATCATTTGAAGTGATGAAGAACACTCTTTGATCGAAGTTCATGAAATCAACTATTCCATATATCAAACTGCTCGAAATTCAGTGTATATTGACAATCTAAGATCAATTTAAGTTCTTAGTTTTGTTTTAATGCACCTATTTCAAGTTTATCAAATTTTTAGTGTTAAAAAACGCCTAAACAGATTTGAAACGTTTGACTGATTATGAATCAGTGACTTGAAATAGAATGATTTTGACTATGAACTAGCGTTTGTTAATCAAGTATACACCCTTTCGATTACAATATTTCAGAAACAGATGACAGATTGAGTGTAATGAAGTGAAACGAGTGTCGTATGAGTTCAGGGGTTTTGAGATTGTGAATGAGTGAAAAATGAGAAGTGTTGTTTATATACTAAGTGAAAGATTTTAGACACATGAGCACTGTATTGGCGCATGAGGTTAGGCGCATGAGCACTGTTCAGTCGCATAAGCATAGTTTAGGCGCTTTTGCACTGTTCAGGCGCATGTGATTATATGAAACGCCCAACACTCGGTGAATATTTTCACTTTAAACGTCTGGTATTGTATGGACGCATGAGCATTTTGAATCGCCCAACACTTAACCAATTTTTCAGACGTATGACAACTGTTCAGGCGCATGAGGATATGAGAAACGCCCAAACACTTGTAGAATTTCTGAAAATTCATCATGCTCCAACTTGTACTTATGTCCATTGTTTAGGCACATGAGTTTCCATACACTTGTATATTTTTCACATCTTTCACCTGAACACTGTTTAGACATATTAGCACTGTTCACGTACTAATATTCAAACATTTTTCAAAATTTTGCATTTTTCCCAAAATTTACATTTACCCTCAATTTTCACTTTTGACATTTAAAACCCTTTTATTTTTATTTAATTTTTCATAATACAATTTCCCTTCATTTTAGTCTCAAATTTTAAATAAAAATGGTCTCATTTACAAAATTTGAAAGAAGCTTTTCCACTTGAAAATTTTTATAGGCTCATTTTGTCATTATCAAAATTTTATATTATCAAACACACACATACTTTGAACATTTAGCTTCATCCTTTCCATTCAACATTTTAATTTTGATTTTCTTAGAAACTCTTACTTTTATTACTCCCCTTAAACTGTTAAGTTTTATAAACATAGAAGTTTTCCAAGTTGCCACAAGAAGATCACACTGATCATTGTTAAATTGCATGTACACATAAAGCATGCATAAAATCAAAATAAAAGCAGAATAAAAATCTAATATTTACAATAGAATCATTGTCTGCAGTGAGATCATATCAGTTAAGATCAGCACATTAAAATAAAATAAAGTGTGAATAGTCATAGACAATGAATAAATCCTGATCAAGTGTGTTCCAGGTTAGTGATTTCACAGCAAAGGAGACACAAGATCCAAGGACAGACAATGAGTGTTTTTGACAAGAGAACCAACTCACTTACTTTTTCAATTCTTGGATTGATTAGGGTAGAATTAGATATAACATCATGTGACTCAAACAAAGACTTAGAGAGATCAACTATCATCAAGACATGAAAGAAAGCAAAAATTCTCAACTTATTACCTGACATATATGCATAACCAGAGTTCATGTTGCTCATTTAGTAGAGAATGATCATGGATAACCATTTGATCAACTCTAACCATCCATTTGAATGGGTTGTGCACATTGGCATCTTTTGCATCAAAGGAGAATATCCAGGTCTGTAATCACTTACAACAGAGGATATCTCATCACTTCAGGTCTATGATGACTCATACTAAAGAAGTGAGATGATGCTTGTAACAAATCTCATGGTTAGTCATATCACCACCAGGTGTGAGTGTTGTAACTTTACAAGCAATCAATCTGATATGCTAATACAACTCACAAGTACTCAGATGAACACACATACATGCATAGATAAACAAACAAACAAACATACCCAGTAAATTCCACTCAAGAGCAGGGTCTGGGAGGGGTAGGTGGTGGCGAGTCTTTCCTCTATCTTGTGAGATAGAGAGACTGCTTCCGGAGAGACCCCCGACTCACAAAGGAAATCAAATAACAATCACAATCATAATAAACGGCAGACAACACACAGGCATAAATCCTATAGAAACTTAGAAAGTAAGAACAACAAATAAGCAGGAAGAATCACGCATAAGGGCAGATTAAGGAAAACAGGGGGCCCGCAACAATTCTACATCTACCCTTCCCTCCCACATGTCCCACTAAAAGTCCTTAACTTTAATTCTACACCTCCACTCACTCCTATCCTCGATCATGTGCTCAGAGAGGTGCAGTCTATCATATCTCGCCTGATTATGTCGTCCCAGGTCAGCATAGGTCTACCTCTACTTCTCCTTCCCTCTACGTTGATGTTCTCTACTGCTCGAACTGGTGCTACCATCGACCTTCGTTTTACATGCCCAAACCATCTTAATCTTCCCTCTCGTATTTTATCTGTGATACAAGCCACCTGTAGCCTCTGTCGAAACATGTCGTATCTTATTCGATCCAATCTTGTTTGTCCACACATCCACCTCAGCATTCGCATTTCCGCGACCTCTATTTGTCTCTTGTGTGATTTCTTTATGGCCCAACAGTCTGTTCCGTATAGCATAGCTGGACGTACCACCACTCTGTATAGTTTTCCCTTTAGTTTTGTTGGGAACCTCTTATCACACATGATCCCTGATGCTGCTTTCCATTTACACCATCCTGATTGCACACGGTGAGTTACATCGCTGTGTATCTCTCCGTCCTCTTGAACGTAGGAGCCCAGGTACTTGAACTTAGACGTCTGTGGTACCGTCATACCCTGGATACTTATTTGGGTGTCCTCTTCAGCCTGGCCACTAAAGTTACAATGCATGTATTCAGTCTTAGAGTGACTTACCGTTAAGCCTCTGCGCTCTAGTGCTGCTCTCCACCGTTCTAGCATCTCATTAAGCACCGTTTTAGATTTTGATATTAAGACAATATCATCTGCAAACAGCATGCACCACGGGACTGGCTCTTGTATAGACTTGGTCACCTCATCTAGCACTATTGTGAAGAGAAATGGGCTCAATGCAGATCCTTGGTGTAGTCCCACTTCCACCGGGAAGAAGTCTGTGTCTCCAACTGGTGTTCGTACACACGTTTTGCCCCTTCATACATATCCATTATTATTTTGAGATATTTCTTTGGTACCCTTCTGAGTCGTAAACTTTCCCAAATGAGATGACGCGGCACGCTGTCATATGCTTTTTCTAGGTCAATAAATACCATATGGAGGTCTCTTTTCTTTTCTCTATAATTCTCCATTATCTTTCTTATGACATGTATGGCTTTTGTTATAGAGCGTCCTAGCATAAATCCAAATTGGTTTACTGCAATCTGCGTTTCTCGTCTAATTCTCTTGTCAATAACTCTTTCTCATAGTTTCATCGTGTGACTCAATAGCTTTATTCCTCTGTAATTTGCACAACATTGGACATCTCCTTTTTTCTTATATATGGGGACTATGAGACTGCTTCTCCATTGTTCTGGCATCCTCCCGTTTTTGAAGATAGTGTTAAATAGGTCTGTTAGCCATTGCAGGCCCTTATCTCCCAGGCACTTCCACACTTCAATAGGTATGTTGTCTGACCCCACCGCCTTAGCCCTTCCCATTTTCTTTAGCGCTTTCGTAACTTCGCCGACTGTGATGCTTCTATAGTAACACCTGTTTTGTTGGTTTGGTTGCGTTGTTCTATCAATCGCAATTTGTTGGTTAGGGTTTCTTATGTTGAAAAGGTTATCGAAGTAAGTTTTCCATCTCGTCTTGATGTCGTTATCCTTCACCAAGACCTTTCCATCCGCAGCCTTTATAAACTTCACTATTCTCAGGTCTTGTCTTCTACTTTCTCTTGCCCTGACAATCTTAAACATGTCATATTCTCCTTCCTTCGTCTCTAATCGATTATATATTCTCTTGTACGCTATGTTCTTTGCCTTTGACATAGACTTTTTCGCCTCCCGCTTAGCATCTTTGTATTTATTTTTTAGATCTGCCCGTTCTTCATCATTATTAAAGTGTAAAAGGTCTCTGAAACTTTGTTGATTAATTCTTATCTTCTCCTGTACATTTTCGTTCCACCACCATGCTTCCTTATGACCTACTTTCCTATTAGTTGCAAGTCCAAGAGTTTCTTTAGCTGCTTGCATAACTGTAGTTGCCATATCCTCCCACATTTGGTTTGCGTCTTCCTGTGGCCCAGTTTGGATCATTGGTATGATCTTATCTCTAAAGGTGGTAATCTTTTTGTCTTTGAGCTGGCCCCATCTGATCGTCGGTCTAATTCTCTTAGTTGGTTGGACAATTGCTCTCTTCACGCGTAGATCAGCCACCAGCATATGGTGTTGAGTCACTACCGTCTCTTTCGGGATTGCCTTACAGTCCTTCCATGAGTTACGGTCTTCTCCCCTCATCAGCAGGTAGTCTATCTGCGTGTGTCTCCCGCCGCTGCTAAACGTGATTAGATGCGAGTCTCTTTTCTTAAAAAACGAATTTATGATGCCCAGGTCATGCGATAAAGCAAAGTCAAGGAGCTCCCTCCCACCGTCATTCCACAGACCATACCCAAACCCTCCATGAACTGACGTGAATTGATCATTACCCTTACCTATATGACCATTGAAATCTCTTCCTATGCATATTTTTTCTTCTCTAGGTATGTCTCCCATAACATGATCTATAGTCTCCCAGAACTTATTTCTTTCCATTTCCCCTAATCCAACTTGTGGTGTGTATGCAATAACAACCGCCACTACCTCATCCCCTATTACTATTCTTAACAGCATCAGTCTATCATCGTATCTTCTCACCTCCACTACATTATCCTGAAGTTCTTTATCAACTAGAAAACCTACTCCATTTTTTGTACCGTCTGACCCTGAATACCACAGTTTATAACTGTTGCACTCTTTTGCTCTCCCACCCCGTCATCTAGTTTCCTGAAGGCACGCAATCTGTACCCTACGTCTCTTCAGCACATCTATTAACTCTAATAAGTTACTAGTTAGGGTTCCTACAGTCCATGATGCCACTCGTAAATTATAAACCTTTTTCTGTGTATTAGCACCTCTCTTCACCGAACATGATCTCGGGGCAGCATAAACACACCTGTAATCTATTTTACCGCACTAACACACCGAAACCAGCAACTAAAGACAGGTCAACAAAACATGATGGATACGTAATATCCAAAATGAGGGTACAACACTAGGAAAAGTCAATCCTAGCACGTGGACATCATGACACATGAAATAGCACAGGAAAATAGCCAATCATAACAAACAAAAGCACACTAAAGGTGAAGGTCCTACCTCTAGGTCGTTACTAACCAAGCCAAACAGTTTAAACGTAGAAATATAATTAAGGAAAGTTAAAAAAACAGGTAAGAAGGGACGAGATGGAACGATCTCACCAAAGTATGGACCTTAGGTGGTCCTGCAGCGGTTGTTGTTTAGGCAGTCCGACAGGAGGGGGGCTCCGGCAGGCAGGGGCAGGAGGTCCGGTAGGCGGTCCTGCGACGGTTGGTCGGGGTGAGGGTGAAGGAAGGTGGTCGTGGGAGGGTGCGGGTGAGGGAAGGTGGTCGTGGGGGGAGTGAAGGAAGGTGGTCGGGGTGAGGGAGAAGGCAGGTGGTCGAGGGGGGGGTCCAGTAACAGGTTCCAGCGAGTGTCGAGGGTGAGGGTGAAGTAAGGTGGTCGTGGGAGGGGGCGGGGGGTCCGGTAGCAGGTTCCGGCAAGAGTGGTCGAGGGTGTGGTGGTGCTCCAGTGAAGGTTGTGCTCAGGTGGTGTGCTCCGGTGAAGGTTTGGCTTAGGGTTCCGGCGAAAGGTGTGAAGGTGGTGCTCAGGCGATCGTTGGTGGTGTCGGTGAGTGTGGTCGAGTTTCCGGAGGTGGTGGTGGTGGCGGGTTTCCGCAGCGGTACCTTTGGTGGCGGCGGGTTTCCGGAGGTGGTGGTGGTGGCGGGTTTCTGGTGGTGGCGACTTTCCGGTGGTCACCGGAGTTATAGGTGACCGTTGGAGGTGTTGGCGACTTTCCGGTGGTCACTGGAGTTGTAGGTGACCGTTGGAGGTGGTGGCGGTGGTACCAAGGTAGTACCCTATCCTGTGTAACAGTAGCAAAATACACGGTAGAGAGAGAAACGTGGAGAGAGAGAAACAGAATGGTAGAGAGAGAAAACATCTATGCATGTATGTTGCTACTGTTACACAGGACATGGTACTACCTTGGTACCATTCTATTTCTCACTAATGTACTATGATTTCTCACATGTTGCAAAAACATATTCATTCCTAAAAATGAATTAACAAATAAAGACTCTATTTTTGTAGTTTTTGTTTTATATTTTTATCTTTAATTTTGAGTTTTCTACTTTTGTATTTGGTTTTTCTGTAAAAACAAAACGCACACACACAAACTACAACCAGGCAAATAACTTTGACGGGTTCTCTTACATTGACCTTTTGGATAAGGGAGGGTTCTGATCATGTTAAGATTCAAAGAACTGAAAGAAAAACTTAAAAACCAGTTTTACACATGGTTAATAAGACCAATTGACTCCACTAAGTACTCAAACTGTCCTGGTAAGAAGGCTTTAGTAAATAGATCAGCCAACTGTTTTTCAGTTTCAGTTTGAATCAAAATGATTAAACCTTTTTCAGAGTTATCTCTGAGAAAATGATATCGAATCTCGATATGTTTGGTTTTAGAGCGTTTGACTGGATTAGCTGTAATGAACATAGCAGCAGTGTTATCAATGTTAATTGTTGTTTTAAGAAAAGTGAACCCATAATCCAGCAGTTGGTTTTGTAACCAAAGTATTTGAGAACATCATGCTAAAGCAACTATGTACTCAGCTTTTGCGGTTGAAACAGAGACATTCATTTGTTTCTTGCATTGCCAGGTGACTAATTGGGGACCTAAAAACTAACAACCACCCGTTGTAGATTTTCTATCTTAACAACATCCTCCATAATCACTATCTATATATCCCTATAGCTCAAAGTTTCTCTCGTAAGGATACCATAGCCCTAAAGTCAGTTTACCTTTGAGATACCTGAATATCCTTTCGGCAGCAATAAGTGGGATTCTTTCAGGTCTGATTGATACCTGGCACAGACACAAACATCATACATAATGTCAGGTCCAGATGTAGTAAGATACATCAAAGAACTAATCATAGATTTGTATAAAGTTTGGTCAACTGATTATCCTTTTGGACCAGGCTCAATCTTGGAGTTTACGTCAGCTGAAGTTCTTATGGACTGACAATCTTGCAGTTTGAATTTCTTCAAGAGTTTGTCAACAAACTTCTATTGATTGATGAATATACCATCTGCAGATTGTTGAACTTGTAGTCCAAGGAAGAAATTGATTTCTCCCATAGAACTCATTTGAAATCAAGACTTCATGATTTCTTCAAATTCATTGCACAGTTTTTGACTGGTAGAACCAAATATGATATCATCAACGTACACTTGCACACATAAGAGATCATCAGCATCCTTCTTTATGAATAAAGTTGGATCGATTTTCCCTCTCGTGTATCCATGTTGGATTAAGTGTTGTGACAATATCTCATACCAGATTCTAGGTGCTTGATGGAGTCCATATAGAGCTTTGCTAAGCTTGTACACCCGATGTGGAAATTCTGCATCCTCAAAAGCTAGAGGTTACTTTACGTACACATCATCAGTGATTGGACTATATAAGAATGCACCTTTTACGTGTATTTGATACACCTTGAATTTCATGAATGATGCATAAGCCAGGAAGACATGAATGGATTCAAGTCTTGTAACTAGAGCAAATACTTCATCATAGTCAATTCCTTCTTAGCCGTTCAAAAAAAAAAGTCAATTCCTTCTTCTTGTGTGTATCTTTGTGCAACTATTCTCGCTTTGTTTCTAATGACTATTCCTCGATCATCAGTTTTATTCCTAAACAACCATTTTGTGCCTATAGCATTTTCTCCTTCAGGTAAATCCACCAGATTCCACACTTCTTGTTTGCAGAATTGCAGTAATTCTTCTTGCATAGCCTCAATCCAACCATTATCCTTTAACGCTTCGGTAACGTTTTTAGGAACAATTTGAGAAAGAAAACAAGAGTATCAACATAGGTTTGCTTGTTCTGATTTACTCCTTGTCATTCTCTCATTCAATAGACCAATAATCTGAGATGTTGGATGGTTCTTGTGAATACGAGATTTCGGATCTCATCACCTTCAACATTAACATCCAGATTTGTTAGATTCAAGTTGGAGAGCTGATGCAGTAGGCTACAAGAATGTGGATTAAAATTTAGAACTTGAGTTGGTGAGTTGATAAAGTAATCAACATTACCAGTATCAACTGCATCACCAGAGATAGATGATGTTCCGGACTCAGGTTGCACAAACTTATTACCATTATTAGGAATTGGTTGAAAATCATCAGAATTTTCAGGAACTTGTTATTGCTCAGGAATTTGTTGATCATGATTCTCTGAATTGAAGATGGGATCTCTCACAAATGAGAAAAACAGATAGTTTGGGCTTGAATCATCCAGATCATCAGAGTCTGAATCGTCACTAAAGGATCCAAGATCTCCTACCTATTTCCTGTTGTGACAAGAAGATTCAAACAAATTAGAATTGAATGAGTTTGACAATAAGTCTAAATCAAATAACCACACTGGACCATTTGCAACTGATGGAAAAGAATTTTTAAGAAATTTTACATTGAACATTTCAATGATAATATTCTTCTTAGAGTTATAAACTCTATAAGCTTTAGAAGCTGATGAATATCCAAAAAAAATCCATCATCAGATTTTGCATCAAATTTGCCTAGCTGATCATTTGAATTTAAAATCAAAATCGGACAACCAAAAGATTTAAGAAAATTTATGTTTGGTTTCCTACCAAACATCAACTCATAAGGAGTTTCCGTTTTCTTTCACCAATAGAGTACGATTCTGAATAAAACATGCAGTTGATATGGATTCATCCTAGAAAATGATTGGAATCATAACACCTGCTAACATTTCACGGGCTGCTTCAATCGATGTTTGGTTTTTCCTTTCTACAACTCCGTTTTGTTGTGGAGTTCTAGGAGCACTGAATTGATGAGCTATCCGTTTTCTTGCACAGAACAAATCAACATTAGCATTTTTCAATTCTGTTCTATTATCACTTCTAATTATTTTGACTTTTAGATCAATTTGATTTTCTACTTTAGTGATAAACTCTTTTAATAATTCAGCCGTTTCAGATTTTGCACGCAAAAAGAAAACCCAAGAAAATCTTGTATAGTGATGAATGATAACTAAACAATATGATTTCTTTCCAATGCTCTACACATTTACAGGACCAAATAAATCCATGTGCAACATCTGTAGAGGCTTTGAGGTTGAGTTTATGTGTTTGGACTTATAAGACGCTCTGTGTTGTTTTCCTTTCAAACATGCTTTACAGAGATCTGATTTAGCAAACTTTTTTGATGGAATTCTTACTACATGACTTCCTGCTGCAAGTTTGTTCTTGTTTTTGAAGTTGGAATGACCGAGACGTCTATGCCAAAGCTGGCTTTCATCATTTGATACGTGAGCAATAAGGCAAGTTGTTTCTGTTGAAGGATCAACGTGAGACATATCTAACTTGTAGACATCTCTATCTCAAACAGCTTTAACAACAACCCACTCCTTGCTAATCTGAAATCTTGAATTTAAAATAGAACAATAAGAGTCATCAAATAAAGCATAATAAGATTTATCGCGTATTTGTG
The DNA here is from genome assembly GCA_024085815.1 of Flaveria linearis. Classification (NCBI taxonomy): domain Eukaryota; kingdom Viridiplantae; phylum Streptophyta; class Magnoliopsida; order Asterales; family Asteraceae; genus Flaveria; species Flaveria linearis. The sequence continues at coordinate 39,674,490 of CM044007.1, read as the reverse complement.
AAACACTTAAAAGATTAAAGTGCAACTGTTCATAGAAGTTGACTTTATCAAAGCTTATAATTCCACTAGATACCGTTCCTTCACTGGTTATCTATCCACCTACATCTCCACCAAAAGCTACGAGAGTACCATCTTTTGTCTTAAACTCTTGAAGTAAGGCTTGATTGCCTGTCATATGCCGGCTACACCCACTGTCAACATACCATGTGTTTAGTGGTCTGCGCAGGCGTACCTGCATTCAAAGACATTTAAGTTGAGTTAGTAACCCAAGCCAAGATGGTCTTGGGCTTTCCATATTTATCCACAATGGTAAACTGCTTGAAATGGAGTTTGTTTACATCAGGTTTCTTTTGAAATTTTGGATTTTCAAATCCTCTTTAAAAAACTGTCTGATTATCTTTTCTTTGTTTTGACCTCAAAGCATTAAATCTGTTTTCAAAATCATCATCAAGAAATTTTGAACCATCATTTGAAACATTAGAAAAGTTTTTCTTGTTAAATGTTTCATTTTTTATTCTCACTAAACATGGAATAAAATTTTCTTGATTGTACTGCTGTGATCTGACAGTATACTTATTATCATAATCAGAATTGATTCTTTTGAAGGATCTCAAACCCAGAGAAGGTTGTTTTGGTAAAATTTGAAAACCAAGATTATGATTTCTTTGAAATTTTGGATTAACATATTCTTGATTACCAAAATCCTTCCTAGGTGAGTTCTTTCTAAAGAAGCAATCCTCAGTATTATGATTTCACTCATCACACAATGCACAATATTTGTTAAAGTAGCAATCAGCAGTTATGTGATTTGTCATATCACAGATGTGCCAGTACTTGTTAAAATAACACTCAGATATGTTATGATTATACATATCACATATATCATAATACTTTTGAGAATGATTAAACAACACTTTATTAACCCTTGATGTGGAAGCCACATTTGATTCTTGTTTAGATTTAGGGGTAGTTAGGTTAATATGTTGTTTCTTTTGTGTGAATTTGGTCTTTTGATTCTTAGGATTTTGCTTTTGAACTTGATCACAACTCTTTAACTCCTTAGATACAATCCTTTATGAACAGCGGAAGACTTAGGACCTGAACCTGTTTTCAGATCAGAGTTAGATTTGATCTTAGGTTTAGATGTAGTTTCAGAGATTGTGTTTATGTCAAAAGTTCCTGCTGACACAAACTTCACTGGTTTAAGTTAAATTGATTGATTTCATTGATTTATTGGTTAAAACCTTTTAGCTTTAGCAGCTTTTCTTCTTCTTTGATTTCTTGTTCTTGATTTCTTCTTCTTCTTATGCTTTGGATTTTGATTGAATCTTGAGAAGATTCTTTTTCACAATCTTTGTTTTGAATTAATTCATTTGAGCTTGAATCATCAGAACATGAAGTGTCTTATTTCTCTTCTTCATATTTTCCTTTCATTTTGTTATTGACATCATTGGTTTTTTCAACCTTTTGTTCAGGTTCACTCTGTTCAATAACACTCTCACTTTATGGTACAAAGAGCTTTTTGTTCGTTTGTCGTGGTTCATAAGATTTTACTTTAATAGGATGACCATTCTTTATCTTTTCTGAATCTTTCTCCTCGAATATTTCAGTGTTTATCTTTTTTATTTCACTCTCGACATTTGATTGACTATTCGTTTACTTTTCTTGAAATTTTTTAAGCTTAGCTTCATTCTCTGGTGAATGATCATGGGTTTTAAAATTTTCAGGTAACATATTTGTAATAGATTCAGGCATAGGTTCATGTGTGAATCCTAATCCTATTTTATCTTTATCTTTCCTTTCATTCACTAGTTGCTCAACAATTGTCTTTGAGCTTTTCAGTTTGGCTAAATTAATTTGAGTTGCTGCATATGCCAATTTTTCTTGTTCAAGAGTTTTTGTCATCTCTTCAAGTTGTTTATTTACAAGTTCAAGTTCTTTTAAAGTTTTGTTCCAAGAAGCTTGAAGAGATATGATTTTATCATCAGAAATTTTATGATCAATTTTCAACTTATTGTGCTTTGACTCTTCTTGTTTAAGTTTATCACATATTTTTTACAAGTTCAAGTTCTTTTAAAGTTTTGTTCCAAGAAGCTTGAAGAGATATGATTTTATCATCAGAAATTTTATGATCAATTTTCAACTTATTGTGCTTTGACTCTTCTTGTTTAAGTTTATCACATATTTTGAACGAGTATGTTCTGTAGTGATCTACTTGTTCAAAACATGCTTTGGTGCACACTTTATCCCTTACTTCCACTGGAATTTCTGGGTAATAATTTGAAGACTCAGTGTCAGATGATGAGTTTACAACCTTTGGTTGTTCAGACTGTGCCATGAGAGCAACTTCTTCAGAATTTTCCTTTGGGTCAGCTTTGTCACTCCAATCATAGTCTACCTCAGTGTCTGATTCACCTTCTGTCTTTGGATCCTTGTCTTTAGACCAGTCTTCATCATTTATCTCAGCAATCAGTGCTAGACCAGAAGTAAGATCAGCTGTAAACTGTTCTGCATAAGCAATCCAGTCATAACCATCCTTGATGCTTACAACTAATGCTTTCTTTGGTTCTTCAATGGTCTTCTCTTCTTTGAGTTCTGGCATTGGCAGGCTTTGATAAGGCTTCTAAAATGTCTTAGGAGCCTGTTGATGATATTTCTGACTGTTAGAACTACTTTGGCCATTTCTTCCTTGTGTTCTTAGAGCTTTGCACTCTCTAGAAAAGTGGCCATAGCTGTTACAGTTAAAACACCTTGACTTTGACTTATCAAATCCAATAGTTTTGTTTGCACTTGGTTTATAGTTTCTGTTGGCATAAGAGTGTTTTGAGTCCTGTAAGCTATCATGACCATCTACCAATCTATCTCTTCTACATCGTCAGGATCCATCTCAAACAAATCCTGCAAAATTAAATCAGCTTGAGTTAAATGACTGCCTTGGTATGCTTGAAAACTTGCCATAAATGCTACAAAGGAAGATTTGGACTCTTCATCCTGTAAAAGGATGTTTATAACATCTTTAACTTTGCTAGGATTACAGAGCTAGAAAATGGAGTCTCAGTTTGAGATTTAGGCATTTGAGGTTTTGGAGGAGACTGTGGTTGTGGTTGAGTTGAGTAGACAGGTGTACTGGTGAAGAATCCTGCTCCCACAAACAAATCACCCTCATCTTCAGGAGTTGATTCATCCTTGGCAAGAAAAGCATTATCTACAGTATTCTCTGGAGAAGAAACATACTTGTATTGAGATGTTGATGCATTTCTGTCATTATTTCTTGAGCTCTCATCAATTTCCACTGACTTAATCTTAGCAATGAGGAAATCAAGATCAATTGGAAACTTTTCAGTATGCTTTAACAAAGTCACAGTTTGTTTCCAAGATGATGGAAGTGCATTCAAAAGTCTATTGTTTAGGTCTTTAAGATCATTCTTAATCCCTAGAGTTGATATTTCTGTTGTAAGATGCACATATCTATTCATCATCTGATTTATGGTCTCTCCTGAGATATGCTTAAACAGTTCAAGTTGCCTTTTCAATTTCTGTCTTTTAAGATCTTGAATTTCTTTTCCTCCTTCACAAATAACTTTCAAGGCTTTGTACATAGTGTACCCAGTTTGGTAGTTCTTAAGCCTTGTTAGTACTTCCAAAAGATAACCCTTTACACATGAGTGAATAGGCTTGAATATCATTTTCAACTTTTTCAGATCATCCCCATGTAATTATCTTCTGGATAAGGTTCTTGTGAACCTTTGTATACATAAAACCTCTATCAGGATCATTAGAGGTGACAGGAATGTAAGGTCCTTTCTCTATTGATTTCCATAGATCAGTATCTATAGAATTGAAATGGTGTTTCAGCCTGAGTGACCAGTTCTTGAAGTCAGCTCTGTTCCTCAACTTTGGTACTCGATTCTCAGAATCTTCAGACTTAACCATGTTTAAGTTTTGAATTTAAGAAAATATACTATTTTGTTGTTTTTAGATTTAAAATGAAACAAAGAAAAGAAAATATTTTTAGATTTTAAATTTTGAAAAAATTCCTAAGTGTTGAAAGAAAAGTCTGATTCTGATGCACCTGAATAGTATTGAAGCGCCCACTTTGACTTTGAAACGCCTAAGGGAATGCCTTAAGTGTATTTCTGAAACTCCCAAACTAGAAATGCCTAAACAGTTCTAAAACGCCCACACAGTGGTGAAGTGCCTGAACAGTTCCAAAACGTCCAAACAGTTCTAAAGCGCCTGGGACTTTGTTTCTGAAAAACGTCCAAATAGTGCTAAAACGCTCACAAACAGTGTTAAAAGGCCCAATCTGAAACGCCTACACAGTGCTAAAGCGTCTGAACAATGTTCATGCGCTTAAACACTTAGGAATTTTCAGATGATTTCAACACATCAAACGCCTAATTCATCCTCTTCGTAACAACCTGATCTTAACAAACTTTTCAAAAACTTGATTAATTGATCTCAAAATCTTCAATCAAGTGTAGAAAGTGAATATCAATCATTTAACATCATTTTGCTTCAATTAACAACAAAAATTCAGAATTTTACTAAAATTTGTGTTCTAACAACGAATAACAGTTCGCACTCAAATCTGATGAAAATTCAGATCTGAATGTGTCAAATCACTCAATTGTGATTCAATTCATGTTTCAGATGATGAAACATAACTGAAATCATCAATTAATTGAACAATTGCTATCAAAACACAGATTCAAGTGATTCACAGGCGCTCAAAAGTCATTTCAAGCTCCAAATCACTGAACCGAAGGCTCTGATACCATTTGATAGGTTCAAATGGATCGATTCTATGTTATGATTAAGCAATTAACACTTATTAAAACAAAGTAATCAACAATTGCAAAAATTCATAGCAGTTTCTATTGATAGGTGCAAGGATTACAATGTATAATTGAGAGAGTTCAAACTTCTCTTTCTACACAATACATATAATCCTATTTATACTAATCAAAGAAACTAAAGGACCATATATTTACACATAATTCCCTATACTATTGAAAAAATTAAAATACAAAGAAAATTAAAGAAAACATGTTAATCTTTCAGAAGTACTAACATACTTAATAAAAATAATTAATTGCAGGATCGATATTGTTCTCTCAACAGTTAGTGTTTCTCACAAACTATTAAGTATCACTCATTTGATGAATGCAGAATCAAGAACTCAGTTGATAATAATATAATAAGTAAAGAACACAAGAAATGGTTTTCAAGATACTTGTATATATTATCTCTCAACTAAGTATTACAAGACTCATGCAGAAGCATGGATACTAAGTTACAATGAGCGACTATATATACTAATATCTACAGGTTGTTATACGTAGATAACATGCTGGGACTTACTTCTAAATAAATACTACATTGCTAGAGGTAGGGTATCTTAGATAAAGTATTATCTAAGATAAGGTAGTCATGACAGGTCCATGACTTACCTTTTGGTCACCAACTAAAGGCGGCAGCTATACCAATAAAGGAATGGTGAACAGTGGACAAAAGTAAGGTCAACCACATTAATATGGAAAGCATCTTGTAGTGAGTCAGAGTAGGCAACAAGTGTTAGTCGGACCATGCTTTGTCCACTGGTTCATACTGTGATTCTACCAAAGTTAAAATGGCTTCGGAAGAATAAGTTCTTCCGAACATTTATACTTCGGAAGACTCAGCTTCTTCCGAGGCTTTGTCTTCGGAAGACTTTGTCTTCAATCTTCTAAGTGTCTACTTCGGAAGGAGATCTTCTAAGTCTCAGAAGACTGAGTTCATTCTTTGGAAGCTCTTCGGAAGATCACCATGTAAGCTTCGAAAGTTGCAGCATTGCCTGTGGAAGACTTCTCTTAGTTGTATAGATTTCTTTTAAGTGTTATTTTGGTTGCACAAGCCTCAATAGCTCCAACAAACTCCCCCTAGGCTGATGCTACCAAAAATACACTTCCTTCTTCAACTTTCAACTCCTCTTCAGTTCTTGCCTTTTGTTTAATTCGGTAAGATGAAGGCTGTCGATATGTCTTCTGATGTGAGCAGCTATGATGGAGTTAGAGGGATTGGTGAGTGGTCTCTCTGCTAACACAGCAATATCAAATCTGCTTAAGTGGTCTCTCTGCTAACACAGCAATATCAAATCTGCTTAAGTGTAGCAGAGATGAGGCATTTAACCTGTTTACCTCTCCATTCTCCCTCTCGAAGTTTTGAGAAGTTTCATCAAACCTCCACTAAACAATTTTCTTTCTAGGAATGAGTGGCAAGTTTGGCAGTCTATCCCCATTCCTAGTGTCCAGTAGGGTCACCAATCTTCTTCTTAGCCTTTTCTTTTCTTCATTTAATGAGTCAGAGCTTAAGGCTAAAAGATTGAGTGATTGGTGTAGAGTCTCTCGGGGTAGATCTAGGAAGGCATTTCTTGTGAGGGAGCTTGAGGATCCTTCAATGTATTTTAATATAATGAATCCTTCCTCATAAGAGATGCTACTCACATTTGAGCAGTTGTTGAGTCTTCTTTTGATTTCCCTAATCTCTTCTAAGGTTAGAGTTTTGGAAGGTTCAGAGGATGGTTTGGGAATTGATTAGGTTTTAGGTTGTGTTTTAGGTTATAGAATATGTAGTGGTGGTGGTTGTTTAGAGGTAGGGGAAGATGTCTAGGGTAAGGTGGATGGTATGGGTTCAGGGGTGGATGGTTCAGTGATGGGTTTAGTTTTGATTAGGAAAAAGAAAGGTATAGGTTCAGTGATGGGTTTGGTTGTTGTGGGTTATAGTTTGGATGCTGGTTTGGGTTCCATCCTCTGTATCTCCTAAGATACGTCCTTCCTTCTTGTTAAGCGAATGTTAGCTTTGATATCACTGACATGTCGCTGGAGGGTCTTCTCTGACATTGGCCTAACTTGCCTGCCAGTGAAGCCATGTGCCCTGAGATAAGCCTTCATCTAGGCTTTATCTCCCACTTTCCTGGCAGCTGCAAGCTTGGCCTTCTCCTTTTTCTTCTTTCTTTCCCTTGCTTTCTCCCTTGCAGCTTTCTTTCTTTCCTTATTGATTTGATCATGTTCTCTGTTGGCAAGAAGCAGGATCATCTCATTCTCATGAGGACTCAGCTCCTCTTGAGAATAACCTCTTGAGCATAAGAAGGCTATCCTCTCCATCCTCTTCTTCAGTTCAGCCCCTTCCTTCATCTTCTTTGCCTTCTCCTCTTTAGCCAACCTTGCTGCATTAGCTTTTTCTCTTTGCAGCAAGGTTGCTTCTTCCAACTTTACAAGCTCATCAAGTGGGAGTAGTAGCATTTCTTCATTTGCCATGCCAATCTTTTTTTTCATTTATATACTCTTGAGCTGTTGCTGTTGCTTTACTGCTTGCAGCCAACAACTTCTCAGCAGGGAGTCTACCTTTCCTTCTTAATTTGTTTAACCTCTCATCCTCAAGAAGTTCTTCATTAGTCATCTTCCTTTTGCCTTTGTAATCATGAGAAGATGCTTCCTTTGGAGATTCTGGCTTTGATGTTTGAGGTTGAGAAGACTAAGGTTGATGTTAAGAAGATTGTGGTTGATCTTGTGGTACTTGTTGATAGATAGGAGTTGTAAGAAAGTCCTCACTGTTTACCTCAGAAGCTAGATGAAGAGTAGTCTCTATAAGAATCATTTCATCAGACAAAGATGGCAATCCAATAATCACTTCGCAGCTTGAATTTCTGCTTTGGAGAGATTGATGTTGCACCATCTGTCCCAACTAAGGCAGTTGCTGGGCCATCAGTCCCTATTTGTCCTTCAAAATGAATTTCAAGTTCCATAGTGACCTTAGTTTGACCAACTTCCACGTGAGTGGTAGGTGGTGCACTGAGCCTTTGAAGCTCTTCTGCTCCAAAGTAGGTTATGGCAACATCAGGGGATGGTTGTTCAAGTGAGGAGCTCATCAGAAACTATGTAAAAAAATTATGAAGGTTGATGAGCATCCTTGGGTCCACTTGAAAAGTCAAAGTAGGTGGCTGAGGGAAAACAGTAGTAGGTTGCTTTTGTGGAGGGTAAAGGGAGGATAAAGTTGTAAGAGCCAGAGATTAAGGTTCCTCAAGAATTTAAGGTTCCTCAAGAATTTGAGGTTCCTCAAGAATTTGAGGTTCCTCATGAGCTTGTTTCTGTACATTCTCCCCCTTTTTGGTAGCATCATCTTGAGATGTAGATGAGCTATAGGAAGAACTTAAAGAAACCTGAGTTGGTACATGCCTGACAGACTTCTCAATCTGTGTCTCAGCTAGTTTTGCCTTGAGATTTTCAATCTCAAGTTGCTGAGTGGCAGACCTGTTTTCTAAGATCCTAACCTTGAATTCAAGGTTTGAGACCTTAGAAAGAAGGTACTCAATGGTGAGTTTTAGTCTTCCTTCATCTTTATGTGAAGAATCACGGGGAGATAAGACATCATACCTAGTATGTACATCCACATCACCAGTAGTGGTTTCTTGGCACCCTTGATTCCTTTACTCAATGATATCTCTTTTAGAAATGTCAATGAAAAAGTTGCCGTAGACTCAGTCTCATTGATGTTACCACTATCTTGAGAGCTCAATGAGAGACTCTTAGTAGTGGCAGCTAAAGCCTACATGAGTCCCCTACACACCGATGGGACTTACCTCAGTTATTGGTTGCTGATGTGGGTCAGAGATTAGAGGTTTCCTTTGTCTTTGTCGATCTAAAGAGAGGTGTGGTAGATCAACTTCATAGCTTTGAGGAAACATGACATCCTAATCAGTTTGGGTTAAAAGGTCAGTGAAGGATATGGTGGGTATACCTAATGACCCGGGACCTTGGTCAGCATCTAATGGCACTGAGCCATTGATGTGGTTGTCCCTTTTTGGGTGCTCTGGAGAGTATTGTGACTCATCTTGAGGGCTTGAGGTTTGGGTTATGGGCTTATCAAGTTGAGACTAAGGAGACTCAACACTGATATTGAGGTCAATAGGAGGGGAAAGTTGGACCTCTGGCTGAGTGGGAGCCCTGTGTTCCAGTCTAGCCTTTTTAGGTTGAACAGGGGAAGCTTGTTCTTGATTTCTTCTTTGAGAGTTTGGAATAGGTCTGGGCAACTCAAACAGTTGATCATCATTAGAGTCACTTTGAGTTCTTATTCCAGCTGAAGCATTCTCACAAGATTGTTTAGAATAGTTGGGAAATAATTCTAAGTTAAAAATATGGTTAGGTCCAATTCCTTTAACACAAGGAGTGTGCTCATTTACAACTATATTGGATGACTCCTCAAATTATTGATTCTTAATGATGTATACTCTATAAGCTTTGGAGCTTGAATAGTATCCAACAAAGATAGAATCATCTGACTTTTCAGCAAATTTTGCTAAATTGTCCTTTGTGTTAAGTATGGTGCATCTGCTGCCAAAGGACCTTAGAAAGCCAACAAACGGTGGCCACTTGTTCCATAACTCATAAGGGATTTTTCCATGGGGCTCAACAATGAGAACCCTGTTCTGCACATAGCATGCAGTGCTGACTGCGTCTGTTCAGAAAGTTAGAGGTAGTTTGAATCAGCTAACATGGTTCTTGCAGCCTCAATAAGTGTCCTGTTTCTCCTCTCAGCAACACGATTGTGTTGAGGAGTTCTAGGAGCACTATATTTTCTGGTAATCCCTTTTGAGTTACAGAATGAGTCATGAACTTAATTCTTAAACTCAGTCCCTTGGTCACTTCTGATTGTCTTTACCTTATGATCCATTTGATTTTCTATCTTAAGAATAAAAGATTTTAAAGTTTCAGCAGTTTCATCCTTAGTTCTTAAGAAGAATATGTTGGGTTTTAAAGATGTTTATCAAAGACACATTAACCATTTAACATGTAAAACGCAGCGGATTTTATGTTCAAAACGTGAGTTTATGTATCATATATATATGTTAAATCAAAACCCAAAACAAGGATCATTTTATATGGAAGAACATACTATCATAACATACATATATCAACCACATATACAACCTTTAGAACCGTGGATATGGAGGCTAGAAAATGATGTTTGAATGTCAAAACTTCAAGGTAGAAGTCCTTAAGAGATGATACCCCAAGCTTCCTTCAACACCCACTTGCTAGGTCTTGCAACACCAACTTGAAAAACCCTCTTCAAGATCGATTTTAAGCCAACAACACTTGTTTAAAGGCTGAAAAAAAACTTGTATTTCAGCTTAGAATCCGAATTTTAGAGAGAGGATTGAGAGAATTTCCTTTTCTTTGTGTGTGTGAGAGAAAGGTGTATTTGGAGAAGAGTGTACTAGTGAATGAAGTTTGCATGAACCAAAAACTAATGAGAGACCTCTCATGCCCCAAGGGGCGGCCGAAAATGGTCCCACAAGAGGGTTTCCCTCTCATTTGAATTTTTATAAAAGATCCACTCTTGCACTCTATTTTTATAAAATTAAAACCCTTTTAATCTTATAAAATACAATACACTTTTGTTTGATATTACTTAACCAACTTAAATAATAAAACAAGTAATTTCTCATGAACAAATTATCCATATAACGTTGTTTATTTACAAAAGCAATGATTTAGAAAACCCGGTTTCTATATTGGTGTTAATATTTATTTGTGTGATCTTATCCATGAATAAATATTTTTTCGGTGTTTGTTTGGCTTGTTATTGGGTATGACCCGACTTGGATCATATCACATTAGCCACATCAATTTAATATGTATCTTGGGCAGATCAATTCCTTCAATCTCCCACTTGCACAACATTCATAAAAGATTGATGCAAGCAGCAAATAACGCCTAGCAACGGTTTGCTACCCCTAATGTATATGACTAAGTGCCATTCAATAACATCATCCTTTTCAAGTACCTTACTTGAATACGATTTAGGTGAATCAATCATTTATCCTTTTGTTACAGATGTCATGTTAAATCCCAGAGACGTAGAATTGTCGTTCTCCGTTGATAGACATCTAACTCTCAACGAATAAGAGGAACAAATTCCATCTTGACTACATACGTCTCTCACAATCACCTTATGTCATACCTGAACTCAGCCTTATGCACTGCCAATTTTTCAGAACAACAAAGTACTAAGTCAAAGTACAATACTTGGTGAATATCAAGACCCAATATGTATCTCAGGTCTGAGGATACAATGATATTCGCCTTTACTCAATATCTCTTATGACTAATCACAAAGATTCCATGCAGAAATAATTGAGAGCGGGTCGGTCAAATATCTATATCCCGTAGATATCAATGAACATTGGTAGCAACCTCTTGCTCTATATTCATACCTTATGAATATCAACCAATCCAATTTCATTATAGTCTTACATTCATAGTTGTTCCCACAAGTATGATCGACTACGGACGTTTAGAATAACTTACTTATCCACGGACTTAAACATGCTAAAATTGAAGAACAAATGAAAATTATAACCATATAATTAAGTCAAATAACATAAGTTCCAATATCCAAATACAAAATTTGATCAAGTCCAATCACTAGAATATCGAAGTCCTAAGGCACAAGTATGACTTTCATGCTTTGACCTATCTAGGAGCTTCGTGAATGGATCCGCAATGTTTTGATCGGTGTGAACTTTGCGAATACATATCTTTCCCTTTTCAACTTCATCCCTTATGTAGTTGAATCTCCGTTCAATGTGCCGAGTCTTTAGATGAGCACGAGGTTCCTTGATTTGAGCAATCACACCCTTGTTGTCACAAAAGATCTCTAGGGGGTGTTGAATGGTAGCAACGACCCCTAGATCAGCAATGAACTTCCTAAGCCACGCAGCTTCTTGAGCTGCCAATGAAGCGGCGATGTATTCTGATTCTGTTGTAGATAGTGCCACTACATCTTGCTTTGAGCTCTTCCAAAAGACCGCTCCTCCATTCATAATGAAGACATATCCCGACTGTGATCGAGAATCATCTCGATCAGTTTGGAAACTCGCATCCGTGGAACCCTTTACAACGAGCTCCTCCTTACCAGATCCATATATTAAGAACATATCCTTAGTGTTTCTAAGGTATTTCAAAATACTCTTAACAGCCATCCAATGACTATTACCAGGATTCTGCTGATATTTACTTGTCATGCTTAGAGCACATGACACGTCCGGCCTAGTACATATCATTGCATACATGATGGATCCTATAGCAGATGCATACGGGACTCCATTCATTCTTTTTGTTCAACCTTTGAACTAGGGCATTGAGATGAGCTCAATATAGTCCCCTTTTGAATAGGTACCAAACCTTTCTTAGAATTCTCCATCTTGAACCTTTTTAAGATCGTTTCAATGTATGCACTTTGGTTTAAACCTATCAGCCGTCTTGATCTATCCCTATAGATCTTTATTCCTAAAATATAGGCGGCTTCACCAAGATCCTTAATGGAAAAACAGCTTCCAAGCCAGGCTTTTACACCTTCCAAGGTTGGAATGTCGTTTCCAAGTAGTAAAATGTCATCGACATATAATACAAGGAAAGTGATAGTGCTCCCACTAGCTTTCTTATATACACAAGCTTCATCAGCGTTTTTGATGAAGCCAAATTTCTTTACTTCATCATCAAAACGGTGATTCCAACTTCTTGACGCTTGTTTCAATCCATAGATCGACTTCTTTAACTTGCATACCTTGTTAGGATGTTTTGGATCAACAAAACCTTCAGGCTGTTTCATATGGACATCTTCCTCAAAATATCCATTAAGGAAAGCGGTTTTGACATCCATTTGCCAAATCTCATTGTCATAATATGCTGCTATGGCAAACAATATCCTTATAGACTTTAGCATTGCCACAGGCGAAAAGGTTTCATCATAATCAACCCCTTGAGTTTGAGTGAAACCTTTTGCTACAAGTCTAGCTTTATAGGTATCCAAGTTTCCATGCATATCAGTTTTCTTCTTGAAAACCCACTTACTTCCAACTATCTTGGACTTAAGAGGTGGGGTAACCAATTCCCAAACTTCGTTATCATACATGGATTGCATCTCAACGTTCATGGCTTCTTGTCATTTGTCAAAATCAGGTTTTGACATTGCATCATGGTATGTGGTTGGTTTATCCGAATCTACCACATAGCATCCATCCATGAAAAATCCATATCTCTCAGGAGGAACACTAATTCTACCAGATTTACGAACGTTATGTGTATCTTGATCATCCATATGATCATTCTCAACATCCTCATGTTGATTGCTAGTATCAACCAATTGTGTATCGTCTTGTGCATCTCGAACCTCTTCAAGTTCCACTGCTTTTCCACTAGTTTCTTCCGAAAGAAACTTAGTTTCCAAGAACTCTTCTTTTCGAGTAATAAACACTTTTTGCACTGTCGGATCATAGAAATAATATCCAATACAATCTCTAGGACATCCAATGAAGATACACTTTGTGGATCGGCCTTCCAGTTTGTTTTGAGTGTATTGCTTAGGATAAGCATCACACCCCCAAACCTTTAAATATGATAATGATGGAACCCTTCCATGCCATATTTCGAAAGGTGTCCTTTCCACTTTCTTGGTTGGGGCCATATTTAAAATACGGGCCGCGGAGAGCAACACGAAACCCCAAAATGATAGAGGTAGTGTACTTATAGCCATCATAGATCAAACCATATCCAATAGAGTCCTATTCCTCCTCTCAGACACACCATTATGTTATGGTGTTCCAGGTGGAGTAAGTTGTGAGACAATCCCACAACATCTAAAATACTCTTGAAATTCACTACTTAGGTATTCACCTCCTCTATCTGTATGAAGAATCTTGACCGTTTTGTTGAGTTGATTTTCTACTTCATTCTTGAAGATTTTGAATATTTCAAAAGATTCATGTTTGTGTCTTAACAAGTACACATACCCGTAACGACTATAGTCATCGGTAAAGGTAATGAAGTATTTTTCACTATTCCTAGTTATTGGTTTAAAAGGTCCACATACATCCGAATGTATGATCCCTAATAAATCCTTTGCCCTTTCATTAGTCCCACTAAAAGGGGCCTTTGTCATTTTACCTTGTAAACAAGACTCGCATACATCAAATGAATCATTTTATTAGTTTTTAAAAGACCATTCTTTTGGAGTTTTTGCATACGATTCTTGTTTATGTGAGCAAGGTGACAATGCCAAAGATAGGAATCACTCAAATCTTGTTTGAGCCTTTTGGTGGTTGCTTGGTACATTGAACTATCATATGTCGTGTTTTCATGAACCAATTCATAAATACCATTGCAAGGTATAGCCTTAAAATAAAACATATGATTTAAAGAAACATAAATATCATTGTCAACAAACTTGAAATCATAATCACATTGTCTTAAACGGGAAATAGAAATAATGTTCCTAGTCAAACTAGGAGCATACAAAACATTCTTTAAAATAACTTCCAAACCACTTGGAAGCTTCAAAATGTAGTCTCCTTGGGCTTCCACGTGAACCTTTGCATCATTGCCCATAAAGAGACTAATTTCCCCTTTTGTATAATGCTCACTTCTTATGAACCCCTGCAACAAATTGCAAATGTGAGTTCCACATCCGGTATCCAATACCCATGTGTTAGAAGAAATAACATTTAGCCCAACATGTATCATAAAGATTGTACCTAAGGTTTGCCCCGCGTCCCTCTTTTATCTCAACTCTTTGAGATAGACCGGACAATTGCGTTTCCAATGGCCTACCTCACCACACTCAAAACATGGGTCATCATGAGCAACCTTTTGCTTCTTTTCTTTCGGTTTGGGCGGTTTTTTGCTTTACCCTTACCCTTCCCCTTGACGTACCCTTTCCCTTTGGCAACACTTGCCCTAGGGTCGGGGAGGTGCCTCTTCCTACTACCTCCTTCATTGATCGTAAGGACCGGTAGAACCTTTCTACCCATACCCGCCTTGGCTGTTTTGAGCATTGAATGAAGCTCACCAATGCTCTTGTCCCATCCATTCATGTTATAGTTCATAACAAAGCTATCAAACTTCTTTGATAGGGAGTTGAGGATCAAATCCGTTGCCAACTCGTTGGAGACACGATAGTTAAGCCTTTCAAGGTGATCAATGTTGCTCTTCATCTTAAGAACGTAAGATGATACCGATTGGGTCTCGTCCATCCGACATGCATAGAGTGCTCGAACGGTTTTGAAGCGCTCCACCCTTGATTGTTGTTGGAACATTTCCTTCAACTGGGTGATCATGTCATAGGCATTGTGGTTCTCGAAGTCCTTTTGCAAATTGGGAATCATACTCGCTAGCATGAGACATGAGACTTGCACAGAGTCCTCGGTGTATTTGACCCACTCGGTAAAGGCCTCTACGTCATTTTCATCGGGTTGATAGGGAATGGGATCGTCTAACACATAGGACTTCTTTTCTTGCTTGAGAAAGATTCTCAAGTTTCGGTACCAATCCATGAAGTTCCCATGTTTAGACGTTCCTTTTCAAGGATGGTTCTTAGTGATAGGTTGTGGACGGTCGGGATTGCATTGTTGTTGTTAGCCATCTACAATTTTACAAAGTTCAAATTTTAGTATTTTGATATTTAAGCATTTTAATTATTAATACCATTTTATGTCTCATAGGCAATTAATAATTTAAATCTAGAACCCAACGTTACATTTAAATATCGGTTAGGTGACCTTTATCCCTTTATTTAAATTAACAAGGTAGTCAACGTTTGACAATTGTAACCTATTACAATTTCTAGTTATATGGGATCGTTTTAAACATCTTATGTTTTGTTTGGCATGTTTATCCCATCAACACCGTTTGTATGTCATGCTTCGGTGATCCTAATGCATGATTTCCAAATCAAGTCGTCCTACTTAGACACACGTGTGATTTTACAAATATAAGTGGTTAGGTGACCTTTATCCCACAAATATGGTAATTTCACCTCAACTTCACAAGTTTCTATATTTATGGTTAGGTGACCTTTATCCCATAAATAAGTCACAAGTGAATTGAGTGTTGTTTAAAAGGATGGTGTTAAACTTGTTTTAAAAGGGTTTTTGTAGTTTCTAAAATTCTAGTTTTTACAAAAAGCCTTTTATACCATACAACTTGTATGCATTCAAATGCATGGTATTATTTGAAAAACTATTTTCAAGGTTCCTTTTAATAAAACCCATTTTTATTAAATGATTAACCCTTAATAAACACATTTTATTAATTCCTTTAATGATTACAAAGAACCATTTTTATGCTTGATTTATCATAGTTGGTTAACTAGTTTGTCTATTTTCAATTAAAATATTAAACACAACCAAACAACCAAATAATCAGCCAAACATAAAAAAATAAGTGCATAACCATAGCCAACTATTTTGATCACACTTGCTTGCCATAACAAGTGTGTCAAGTGGTCATTCCTTGGGTAAAACATGACACATTGTTATGTTGATGAACTCCCACTTGAACTTGCATCCAAATGCTTTAAGTTTGCCTTTTGTGTTGTGATTCCACCACCATCTTTAGGTACCATCTTTGTCTCACAAAACAGCCCTAAAATACTTATTACATAGAAAAGGTCCTAATACATTTTTCTAGCAAAACAAAGTGCAAGCTAATCTACTTATTACATACAAAATGAAATAAATAAATTACATACCCTTTATCACATTCAAATGAATCACAACCACAAATAATCAAACACGAGGTCATGGCTAGGTTTTATGCACTTAAAACACATCCAAATATGTACATATCTATCGATTTTTGGCAGCCCCGTTTTAACCCAAGTTCTTGGCCAACATAAACCAAGAACAAGTGGGTTTTGTCCAAACCAACAAACCATCTTATGATTTATATTTTTCAAGATCCTTACATGCATATAAAGTAACATCTTGAAAAACAAAGGGACTTCCATTTAGAGAAATTTCCAGCCCACTTTTTATAGAAAAAAGGACCCGAAAATTTCATGTTTGAAGCATGTATCCATATAATCCGGCTCTTGATGCCATTGTTGGGTTTTAAAGATGTTTATCAAAGACACATTAACCATTTAACATGTAAAACGCAGCGGATTTTATGTTCAAAACATGAGTTTATGTATCATATACATATGTTAAATCAAAACCCAAAACAAGGACCATTTTATATGGAAGAACATACTATCATAACATACATATATCAACCACATATACTACCTTTAGAACCGTGGATATGGAGGCTAGAAGATGATGTTTGAATGTCAAAACTTCAAGGTAGAAGTCCTCAAGAGATGATACCCCAAGCTTCCTTCAAACACCCACTTGCTAGGTCTTGCAACACCAACTAGAAAAACCCTCTTCAAGATCGATTTTCAGCCAACAACACTTGTTTGAAGGCTGAAAAAAAACTTGTATTTCAGCTCTAGAATCCGAATTTTAGAGAGAGGATTGAGAGAATTTCCTTTTCTTTGTGTGTGTGAGAGAAAGGTGTATTTGGAGAAGAGTGTAGTAGTGAATGAAGTTTGCATGAACCAAGAACTAATAAGAGACCTCTCATGCCCCAAGGGGCGGCCGAGAATGGTCCCACAAGAGGGTTTCCCTCTCATTTGAATTTTTATAAAAGATCCACTCTTGCACTCTATTTTTATAAAATTAAAACCCTTTTAATCTTATAAAATACAATACACTTTTGTTTGATATTACTTAACCAACTTAAATAATAAAACAAGTAATTTCTCATGAACAAATTATCCATATAACGTTATTCATTTACAAAAGCAATGATTTAGAAAACCCGGTTTCTGTATTGGTGTTAATATTTATTTGTGTGATCTTATCCACGAATAAATATTTTTTCGGTGTTTGTTTGGCTTGTTATTGGGTATGACCCGACTTGGATCATATCACATTAGCCACATCAATTTAATATGTATCTTGGGCAGATCAATTCCTTCAGAATACCCATGTAAATCTAGTAAAATCAGCAACTATCACAAGGCAATATGATTTCCTTCCAATGCTTATTATACTTGTAGGACCAAACAGATCCATGTGCTGCTGGACCAAAAGAACCAATGAGCCAGATAAGAAAAACCTTAAAGTCCCACAAGACATCACAACAACTGTTGAAGGCCTCATCAGCTGTTTGACAAAGTCTGAAGATCAACAGCTGAAGACTAAAGTACTGAAGATCAACAACTGAAGACTAACGTACTGAAGACCATCAGCTGAAGTAGAAAGACTGAAGACAAATACTGAAGACATCAGCTGATGACAACAACTGAAGACATCAGCTGATGACAACAAATGAAGTTCAAGTCTGAAGTCCAAGTACTGAAGCCTTCAGAGTTTGTCACAACAGCTGAAGAAGTATTCTTCAGTTGTTGTGATGGTTTCCTTTTAGTCTTTTCTTTTCAGTAGTTTCATTTCTATTTAGTAAAACGACTGAAGAGCATGTTCTACAGTCGTTGTAATTTCAGTAGTTGTAGTTTCAGTAGTTTCTTATCAGTAGTTGTAGAGATAGTTTACACTTGTCTTTTGTAAGAAGATGTCAGCTGTTTGACATCTTTAGTAGTTGTGTAACTATCAATAGTTTGTTGTAATAACAGTTAGATGTTACTATCAAGTGACATCAGCTGACGTCATCTTTCCCTATAAAAGGAAAGATGACCTAATTGTAATGTTGTCGAAGCTTATATTGAATGAAATACATCTTTTGTGCAAAAACTCTCTCTTATTCTATAATTGTGCTGTTACATTGCTATATCTCTTGTGTTCTTGTTTGAATTTGTCTAATTCATGTACTAATTCCACTGCAAATCTAATCTAATTGATCAAACTAGATGCTGAGATCCTTTCAAATGGTATCAGAGCTGGTTAATCATTGATCGATTTAATAATTGATCATTGAAACTACTCTTTTGCTATCTACGTTTGATCGAATTAGCAAATTTGCAAGAATCGGTTATAGAGATTGTGTTTCTGTTGCTTCTGGCCATTCAATTTGAGGTTCTAAGTGGTTTTGAGCTAGATTTGTTTAGTTTACCTTGAATTTGTCTGAATTCTGAAATGGCAACACCAACAAATGATCCTCACAATACTGGCTCCTCAACAAAGCCTCCGATGCTTGTTAGGAGTGAGTATAACATATGGCAACGACGCATGCTCCATCATCTGTCTATCAACAATGCTGGTTGTTGGAAATCAGTGGTGGATGGACCATACAAGCCTATGGTGAGCGTTCCTGAATCAAATGAGAAGGTTCCGAAGAAACATGATCAATATTCTTACAAAGATCTAAAGCTGTTCGAAATTGATGCTAAAGCCTATGGAATTCTGGCCATGGCACTGCCTAATGAAATCTAATCAGGGCTTATGCATCATGAAACTGCTCATGATCTCTGGGTTGCTCTGAAGGAACAATTCGGAGGAACTGATGAGGTCTTAGCAAACACTAGGGAAATCCTCACCCAACAATATGTGACATTCTCTCATAGAAGGGTGAGACTCTGACTCAACAGTTTGAGTGATTCTCATGTTTGATTTCTGAGCTGAAAATGGTTAAACAAGAGTATTCAAATAGCCAGATGAACAACTGATTCCTTAGATCCCTGCCTGAGAGATGGGACACATACACTATTGTCCTACGCTCTAGGGCAAATCTGAGCACTCTATCTCTCACCCAACTTCATGGGAAACTGCTTACATTTGAAAGAGAGATAGAATAGAAAAGGAAGTTGTCATCATCTGGTAAGCTCATTGATGACTTTGTATTAGGCAATACTGCACTGATCGGTCAGGAGTCAGAATATGCTGCATCAGAGAGTGCCTATGATGAGCATATTGATTTCTCTACTAATACTGAACATGCTTTTGTTGGTGTTGATGGTTGTTCAGGTGGTAGCAGTGATAACTTGTGTTTTCTGATGGAGGATCTGAAGGGCATTCCAGATGATGTGTCACACGCCTAACGGTAAAACCCCGTTTGTGGAATTTGAGGGTGTGACAGCCTCCATGGTGACATGATGATCTGGAAGAGATGGATATTTTGAGCCAAATGGCTGTGATCAATATCAGATCTCAAAAGTTCTATAAAAGAACTGGTAGGAAATTCCCTGGACTCTCTGGCAAAACCAAAGTTGGTTTTGACAAGAGCAAGTTGAGGTGTCACAAATGCCATAGGCTTGGACACTTTGCTAGAGAGTGTAGATCACCTGGATCTAACTCATCAGCACCCTTTGTGACTTTCCCAAGCAATAGCTCACAGAACAAAGGGAAACATTCTACCAGTTCCGGTCATCCATCACAAGCTCAGTCATCACCTGCATATTTTGTCCCTTAAGGTCATATGCCATATCCATACCCCTGCTTCTACATGCCACAGACCAGTCAAGTTCAAGCACCCATTGCTCAACAACCACATGCTCTTCCTGAGCCTCAACCATCCTAATCTCATCAACAATCTCAACCTTAACAACACGGCTTTTTCACCCCAGGAGTTGTTGACTGGAGAAGTTTACCAGATGATATGTCTGGTCATGAACAACTGTTTCCTGGTGCTGGTCAACATGGTGGTGACAATCCTTTTGGAAACCTTGCTCTCATGGCCCTGGAGTCTGTTGATAGCTCATCCTCCAATGCCTTCATATCACAGGTATCACAGGTATCCTCTGAGGCCAAAGCCAAGTTATGTTCTGAATCATGCATAGCCACATTTGCATCTATTAGAGAAGCAAATGTAGCTTTAATTAACAAAAACCTTGAGCTAGAGCAAATAATTTCCAAAAGAAAAGCTGAATTTGAGTCTGTGCTTAATGATAAGAATGATGGGTTTTATAAACTTAAACGCCAAATCACTGATGATAAGGCTAGCGAAGAGGTACATCTGGAGAAGTATAGAGACCTCAAAGAACCACTTGCAGATACCCAGGTAGAGTGTGATCGCTGGGTACAATCCTGCAAGGGTTTTGAAATGCTTCCCAGCAAGCAGTCAGCTTCCAATGTGAAGTTTGGCATTGGTTATAATCACACTGCTCCTCCTACAGATTTTACTCCCAGAGCAGAAGTAGAATCTGAAGGAGAAAGCAATAACCAATCCTTCTTATCATGTGATTTACTATCTAATACAGCACCATCAGAGGTTGAAGTCAGCATTAATTCCTCACAGAACCAATCAGCTGATATTGATGGTTCAAATGCTGACACTCACATGATCAAAGAGTTGATCACTTCAGGTGTTATCTCACAAAGTACTAAAAGTGCTGAAGAGGAAGTTATAACACCTGAAGAACAAACCCAAACTACTGCAAGTACTAAAGGGAAGAAAACTGCAAGTAGAAAGGGTGGGCAAACTACTGAAGAAGATATCAGGAAAGCAAGTACTGCAAGGAAGAAAACTGCAAGTACTGATAGAAAAATGCTGAAGAACAAGTCTTCAGTAGTTTCATCTTCTTCAGCAGATGATCAACTAAAGATGAAGAAAAAGCCATGTGAAATATGTGGCTTATTCAATCATCTTACTGATGATTGCTGGTATAAAAAGGGCTCCAAACTCAAGCACAATGAGAACATTAAAAAGAAAATGGACAAAATGAAAACCGAGTTTGAGACCAAGTTTGTACCAGCAACATCAAAACTTGTAACCCCAAAGTCCAAAAAGAAATCCAAAAAGGAAGGGGTTAATCAGGCAACAGCTGAGGTTGCTAAAAGGAAGATGGTACAACACAGGAATCCATCAAACTCAAGTACTAATGTGTCTGATGAGCTGAAGGCTTTATCACAAAATCAGACACAACTTGTTATGATGGTTCAACATCTTTTGGGGAGAGTCAACCAATTAGATGCTACTGTGCTGAAACCACAGAAAAGGAAATCCAAGCCAAAGGAATCCTTTTCTACACCATCTCCTTCACCTCAGGCTGTCATTCGTAACAAACCAGTTAGTATACCATCTGTTCATGAGAACAGACCCAAAACCAAAAAGGTTTGGGTCTCAAAAACTAACTAATTTGTTGTGATGAATGTAGGGTTCTTCAACATGCCAAAGAAGCATCTGGTATGTAGACAGTAGAGGATCCATGCATATGATAGGGAGCAACTCTCTTCTTCATGACTACTCTCAAGGAAAGAAGGGGTTTGTCTCTTTTGGCAATGATGCAAAGGGTTACATCATCGGCAAAGGCTTTGTTTCCAATGGGGAAATAAGGTTTAATGATGTTAACCATGTGGAGAATCTCAAATACAACCTCTTGAGTGTCAGTCAAATGTGTGATAAAGGCCATGTTGCTCTTTTCACCAGTCAGAACTGTAGGATTCTGTCATCCAAAGTTCTGAGTTTGATTGACAAGGTGTTGGATGATCATACTCTCCTGAAGGCCAACATGACAGGAAGAGTATATGCATTAGATCTTTCCAAGAAAATAGATCTAAAAGGCCATCCTTGCCTATTCTCCAAGGCTTCTCCTCAAGAATCTACTCTATGGCATAGAAGGCTGGGTCATGTGAATCTCAAAAACATGAACCAGCTGATACACCATGGTTTAGTAAGAGGATTGCCTATGAAGGAGTTCAAATGTGAAGATAACTTCACTGTTTGTTTAAAGGGAAAGCAACACAATGTTTCATTCCCTCCAATAGAAGAGCCAAAGTCCACTGCCTGCTTGCAATTACTGCATATGGATCTTTTTGGTCCTGTCAGAGTTATGAGCATGGCAAAGAAGAAATACTGTCTGGTAATTATGGATGATTACTCCAGATTTGTATGGACTTTCTTCTTGCATTCCAAAGATAAAGCTGCAAAAGCTATTATGAACTTTGTGTTATATGTGGAGAAGCAGTATTCCCTTCCAGTCAAGTGTGTGAGGAGTGATAATGGCATAGAATTTAGAAATCACACACTTGATGACTTCTACATGTCAAAGGGAATCAAGAGGCAATTCAGCATTCCAAGAACTCCTAAGAAAAATGGAGTGGTGGAGAGAAAGAACAGGACCCTTATTGAAGCTGCAAGGTCAATGTTGGCTGATTCAGGTTTGCCACTAACCTTTTGGGCTGAAGCTGTCAACACAGCTTGCTATGTGCACAATAGAGTGTTAGTAAATCAAAGGTTGATGAAGACTCCTTATGAAGTACTACATCATTTGGCCCCTTTGATTTCATTCCTTAGAGCATTTGGGTGTCCATGTTACATTCTCAACACAAGCAATCCACTCCAGAAGTTTGAATCAAAGGTGGATGTAGGGTATTTTGTTGGTTATTCATCAACTTGCAAGGCATATAGAGTTTTCAACTGCAGAACAAAGATAGTTGAAGAGACTTTGCATGTGAAGTTTAATGAATCTCCAAAGGACAAGATTCCACAAAACCCTGTGGAGTTATTTGATTTGGACATACTGCAATATGTTCCTTATCAGGCTCCAGCTGTTGCTCCTGTCAACAGTTCTTCACCTGGTGGTACTGATGATGATGTAACCAGTACTCACCTTTTCAGGTTTAGTGACCATCTGCCTGAGTCATCTAAACCTGATGCTCCTGTAGCTTCAGTAGCTCCATCCACAACAAATGCTGATGAGATTTCTGCCTTCTCAACTTCATTTCAGTTGCCATCACCAACATGGTTTCAAGAATCTTCATCAACATCTGTTGCTGCTGAAGGTCCTACAAACACTTACACAGACCTTATTATTTATCAAGAGCTGAAGAATCATCCAATGTCTCAAATCATTGGTGATATCAATGCTGGAGTCTCAACCAGAAGTCAATTGTCTAATTTCTTCTTCTATGCTCTCTTCATCAGTCAGCAAGAGCCAAAGAACTACCATGTTGCACTAAGAGACAATGGATGGGTTGAAGCAATGCAGCTTGAGCTTCTTCAGTTCAAAAAGCAGCAAGTGTGGGAGCTTGTTCCTTTACCCCAAGGTAAGTGTGTAATAGGCATTAAATGGGTGTTTAGGAATAAAACAGGTGAAAAGGGCCAAATTGTTAAGAACAAGGCCAGGCTGGTTGTATAGGGGTTTGCACAAGAAGAAGGTATTGATTATGATGAAACCTTTGCCCCTGTAGCCAGACTGGAGGCAGTTAGATTGTTCTTAGGCTATGTTGCCTTTCACAATCTTAAAGTTTTTCAAATGGATGTCAAAAGTGCCCTTTTATATGGTAAAATAAAAGAGGAAGTTTATGTGTGTCAACCACTAGGTTTTGAGGACAATAAACGTCCTGATTGGATGTATAAGCTTGATAAGGCTCTTTATGGGTTGAAACAAGCTCCTAGAGCCTGGTATGAAACATTATCAAATTTTCTTCTACAAAATAATTTCACTAGTGGCTCCATTGATAAAACTTTATTTATAAAGAAAGTGGGACAACATAAGCTACTTGTTCAAATTTATGTTGATGATATAATTTTTGCATCTTCTGATCCACAGTTGTGTGATGAATTTACAAACTTAATGAAAAAGAAGTTTGAAATGAGTGCCATGAGAGAATTACAGTTCTTTCTAGGTTTGCAAATCACACAAAGGACTGATGGAATCTTTATTCATCAGTTCAAATATATAAAAGATCTTTTGCATAAGTTTGATTTACAAAACTATAAGCCCTGTTCTACTCCCATGAGCAGCACCACACAACTGGATGTTGATCAGAAAGGTAAAGCGGTTGATGAAACCCTTTACAGATGTATGATTGGGTCCTTGAGGTACCTTACAGCTTCTAGACCAGACATTATGTTTGCAACATGTGTCTGTGCTAGATTTTAGGCTGCACCTAAAGAATCCCATTTGATTGCAGTCAAGAGGATCTTTAGATACTTGCAAGGTACCCAATCTCTAGGACTTTGGTATTCTACTGGGCATTCTTGCAAATTAGTTGCTTTCTCAGATAGTGACTATGCAGGGTGCAAAGTCACCAGAAAATCAACTTCTGGTGGATGCCAATTCCTAGGCAATTGTTTAGTTTCTTGGCAGAGTAAGAAACAAACATCAATTGCTACATCCACTGCTGAAGCTGAGTACATTGCTGCTGCAAGTTGTACATCCCAGGTACTCTGACTTCAGAATCAATTATTGGATTATGGCATTACAGAGACTAAGACTCCATTACTAATGGATAGTGCTTCAGCTCTTTGTATTGTTAAGAATCCGGTCCAGCATTCTAGGACCAAACATATTGAGATCAGACATCATTTTATTAGGGACTGCTATGAAAAAGGTCTGATTGATCCAAAGTTTGTGCCTAGTGCTGATGAGCTTGCAGATATATTTACTAAGCCTTTAGATAGTGCAACTTTTCAAATCTAGTGCTAAGGCTTGGTATGCTGCAGCTGGAATAAATTGACTAATACTAGTGCTGATCAGCCAAGTACCGATGAGCATTAGTATAAAAAAGTCAAATATAAGTACTGATGAGTTATTTAGTCTTCAGCATTTTTCATAACTACTAAAGACTAAAATACTTGAAAGTACTGAAGTGCATTATTTGTTCAAACAGCTGATGTAGTTACAACTACTGATGTGGTTATAACTACTGATGCCTAGTTTTCACAAATAAGTACTGAAGAACAAATTTTGTCCAAAAGTACTGATGAGTAATTTTACACATAAGTACTGAAGACAATATTTGTTCATAAGCTCTGAAGAATAAATATTCAAAAGAGCTTAAGGCCAATGAAACATCTGAAATTCAGACAAAGTCTGATGAGTAAATGTTGAGATCAGACTGAAACAACTGAATTGACGACAACAGCTGATGAGTAAATTTACTTCACCTGATTTCAATATCTGCTGTTTCATATCCAAACAACCGAAGGACAAAACCATGTCTTCAGTAGTTTTACAACTACTGATGACTAATACCAAGTCCTCAGTTGTTTACAGCAACTGAAGCTAAACCATGTCTTCAGTAGTTTACAACTACTGATGACTAACACCAAGTCTTCAGTTGTTTACAATGTCTGAAGATGAAAACCATATCTTCAGTAGTTCTCAACTACTGATGATTAACAACAAGTCTTCAGTCATTTACAACCTTTGAAAGCAAAACCATGTCTTCAGTAGTTTACAACTATTGATGACTAACACCAAGCTTTCAGTCGTTTACAACCTCCGAAGGTTAAAACCATGTCATCAGTCGTTTCAAACAACTGATGACTAACACCAAAACCTTCAGTCGTTTCCTTTCAGCTGTTTCATAACCATTATAAATACCTAACCCTAACTTTAGAGTTTTCCATTATCTCATAACCTAACATTCAAAATCTCTGAAACCTCTCTCCTAACATTAACGGCGACCATGCAGCTCAAACCCAAACACAACTGTGTTGCCTACCTTACCAAATCACCATTTTGGACCAAGTTCGACAATGCCATTGATCTCATGGTTGATTCCTAATACCAAACGGCCTTTCTCCTAAATCCGACCATCTATGCCGAATCATTACACCAGTTCTGGACGAATGCCACCCTCACTGGGGAGAATGACACCGAGGTCTCTCTTCAGTCGTTCGTCAACGCCCAGCAGGTGGTCATCACTCCTATAATTCTTCGCCAAACCCTAAAACTGGATGATGCCACCTTCCCCACTAGCTATCCAAAGGGCACCACTGATCTATCCTTTGCCCACCATGGATATCAGGGTGATCTACATGCTTCTACCATCCTCAAGAAGCTTTTCCATGACGCGGAACGCCTTATTTTTCACATGGTGAAAGTCTGCTTAGCACCTAAGACTTCTTATTGGGATCAAATGTCATCTAGGTGGCAGCAGGTATTATTCTCTATCCTTAAGCAACAAAACTTAAATTTTTCTGAAATCATATTTTTAGAACTTAAGGATATGGCCTTAAAACCTCTTGCTAACCGATGGATACTATATCCACGGTTCATTGTGGCCATTATAGAGAACCAGCTGAATGCTGAGGAACTTGTTGGCGTTAGAGTCCCTGCTATGGCTCTATTGCCTGAAGTATACTCCAGGCACAACTCTGACCAAACACTGAAACAGGCTGCTAACCTGCTAAAACCCAAGCAGCGGGAACCCACAGCTTCCACCTCCAAATCAAAAGTCCCCACCAAACCCAAATCCAAAAAGCCCAAAAAGGCTACTCAGGGAGATGAGTCCCTGAGGATGCCCCTGCAACACAAAGGCAGGATATATCTACTAGCCAAGAAGAGAAGAAGAGACTTGAGGCTATGGCAAGATTCACTTTGAAGTATCTGGGGAGATCAGTCCTGGAGATCAAGTCATGGACCAGGGACAACATCTTGGCAATAACCACCAAGATCTGTTCGTCTGAGGTATTTACCAAGGGGCTGGTCATAGAAGCCCTAGGTGAAGCCAGTGTTGAGAATAGGACTGCTCTAGCCAAGCAAACTAAAGCCTCACTCACATCCAAACTGCTAGAACAACCCACCAAAATTCTCACACCAAAACAACCACTACCACAACCTACTAAACCAACTTCCTCACCCACAAAACTAATAGCCGATGATGCACCCTTGAAGAGGAAGAGAAGGGTGTTTAGGCTAGAAGAAGAAGAAGATGATGATGATGATGAAGATGAGGACAGGCTGCCAATTTCAGCTGTCATTCAGTTGCCTAAGGCCAAAAGTCTCCCTCTAACAATTACTCCTGAGCTCCAAAGACAAACAGTTAAAGTGAAGCTAGAAGAAGAAGAGCATCACAAACTACATGATGAGGAGTTGTTAAGAAGGGTAGACAAAGCATATGCAGCCTCCTCATCAATCATAAGCATGAGGAAGCAAGCCCAGAGGTTATACACTCTCAAGCATACATTCCAATATCAGAAAGAGAGAGTGAGGATTTGGCCTGATCCCAGGGTGTCTCACAGGATCCAAAAGAGAAACATTCCTCAGAGATACAATAGGCAAGTGAAAAAGATTGTAGATGCAGTGATCACACTTGCCATTGTAGTATCACCCTAGGAGATCCTTGAAGATTTCAAGAAGGCCTATACATCCAACATGCCCCCACAAAGGATGCTGCAAAACAGAATGATGAAGAAGGGGTTGGTGTATAAGAGGCTTGAGGAAATCAGGAAGGATGAGCTCTACTTACTACTAGAGGGTAAGCACCCTGATGAGTTTGCATACAGAGAGATCACAACAGTGGAGCTCAAGAATGGTAAACAGGTCAAATTCCTCTCTGAGTTCTATGGGCCTAAAGGATTCTTTGAGGGTGAGGCAGAAGAGCTCACCATGGAGGAACAGATTGTATTTTTGGAAGCTTACACCAGAGAATCATATAGGCTTATAGTTGGAAAGTAGGTCTCATGGATGGGGTAACAGCTTTGTGTCCAGTTCCCTAAGACAGAGTTCCCATCCATCCTTTGCCAATCAGATCTTTGAGACTTCTTCCCAGGCCTGTGCTGATATGGGTCATTCTGAGCTGATCCAGAAGAAAAAGACCAATCATTCTGCCTCAATAAGTGGGACATTCAATAAGCTTAAAGGTTTTGGCTGCATTGGTTCAGGGGGAGTTAGTTGGACCAAAAGAAGCAATGAGCCAGATCAGAAAAACCTTTAAGTCCCATAAGACATCACAACAACTGTTGAAGGCCTCATCAGCTGTTTGAGAAAGTCTGAAGATCAACAGGTGAAGACTAAAGTACTGAATATCAACAGCTAAAGACTAAAGTACTGAAGACCATCAGCTGAAGTACAAAGACTGAAGACAAAGACTGAAGACATCAGCTGATGACAACAACTGAAGACATCAGCTGATGACAACAACTGAAGTTCAAGTCTGAAGTCCAAGTACTGAAGCCTTCAGAGTTTGTCACAACAGCTGAAGAAGTATTCTTCAGTTGTTGTGATGGTTTCCTTTCAGTCTTTTCTTTTCAGTAGTTTCATTTCTATTTCAGCACTTGTAAAATGACTGAAGAGCATGTTCTACAGTCGTTGTAATTTCAGTAGTTGTAGTTTCAGTAGTGTCTTATCAGTAGTTGTAGAGATAGTTTACACTTGTCTTTTGTAAGAAGATGTCAGCTGTTTGACATCTTCAGTAGTTGTGTAACTATAAGTAGTTTGTTGTAATAATAGTTAGATGTCACTGTCAAGTGACATCAACTGACGTCATCTTTCCCTATAAAAGGAAAGATGACCTAATTGTAATGTTGTCGAAGCTTATATTGAATGAAATACATCTTTTGTGCAGAAACTCTCTCTTATTCTATAATCGTACTGTTACATTGCTATATCTCTTGTGTTCTTGTTTGAATTTGTCTAATTCGTGTACTAATTCCACTGCAAATCTAATCTAATTGATCAAACTAGATGCTGAGATCCTTTCATGTGCAATAAGTGTAACAGAGTAGTGATAGAGTTAACTTCTTTGGATTTGTGGGATGCCCTATGTTGCTTTCCTTTCACCCAAGCAACACAGTTGTCTTTAAAGAAAAACTTCTTTTTAGGCATACCATGTACCAAGTTATTCTTAGCCAATTTATTCATTGTCTTAAAATTAACATGTCACATTCTTTTATGCCAAAGAGTTGACTCATCACTATTAGCTTTGGAAAGAAAGCATGACACTTCACCCAATGGGGAAGCATTGTTCATATCCAGCTTGTACATATCCCCTTTCCTGGGAGATCTAAGAAGCACCAATTCTTTAGGAATTGTCATCCCAGGTTTGAGGATAATGCACTCGTGTTCTGTGAAAAGCATTTGATGCTTGTGATCACAAAACTGACAAACACTCAAGAGATTATGTTCAAGCTGTTTGAGAAAGTGTACTTTGTCAACTGTTAACTTACCGTCGACACATTACCTCTACCAGAAATGTATCCTCCGGCTTCACCTCCAAACTAAACGGGACCATCAAAATTTTGAAATTGTTGAAGAAGAGATCTGTTCCCTATCATGTGCCTGGAGCATCCACTATCCACAATCCAAATGTTTCCATTTTTATCATATGGATGTCGCTGCACAAAGGTGAAACAGTTAGTTTTTATTGGAAACCCAAGCCTTCTTGGTCTTGGGTTCTTCCAATAATGATAGCATAATTGAACCAAAGTGTAAGCATTGGGGTTCACTAATGGTTTGGGAAAAGGAGGTTTGGGCTGTAACATTTTCTCTTATCTTCCATTCCATCCTTTGGTGGATCATTGAAGATGAGCTTGATGAAGCTTGGGCAGCAGAGCATTCTTCCAAAGCTTCTTTTCTTTCGGAAGAGGCTTTCATATCCTTCTCTTCCGAAGTAGTCTTTTTCTTGAAAGGTTTGAAGGGAGCTTTCTTGTTCTTCGGAACTTTCTTTGGTTTGTCTTCCGAAGCTATTTTCCTTTCGTAAGACGATGTTTCTTCCGAGAGCAACTTGGCTTCGGAAGCTTGCTTTCCTTTCTTTAACATTTGAACCATGTTGTCTGGTCCAAATGTGAGACCTTCTTTGACTACTCCTTTCTTAACCCTGTTTGCATAGCATGTGCTTGCAGGATTGTAGAAACAATCTTTGGCCATGTGATTATGCAAGCCACACATTATGCACTCAGTGTTGATTTTTATGGGATATGCAGGTTGTTGTTTATTGTTTTTCTTATTCTTATCAACAGCTTTCCCTTTCTGCTTCAGATCCTTCAATTAGATAGGAGTACTGGTACTACACTCCTGTCCTGAATATGAGCTTCCAACTACTTGGTATCAGCTGAAATGAAAACACCCTTTTGCTTAGGGTCTAATTTCATTTTGGACTCAGCCACCTTCTTGGCAGTTATTTTAGCTGCTTGAATCTTGTTCTTTCTTTATTGGTGGTTAGATATTTGTCTTCAGCTGAGGGGATAAGGTTTTCTACTTTGTACATCTCTGTGGTGGTGGTGGTAACCATTGTTACATAATTCTTCTTCTCAACAAATGGTGGGTCAACAGTTGGAATCTCTTGCTCACCAGTATCACATCTTGGCTGCCTAATAGACACATAAGAGTGTGGTGGAGCAGTTTCATTGGTTCCCAACCCACTCTTGTTTTGATAACGTTGCTTTTAGTGAGAGGATGCAAGAATGTTGTTGAAGTTATGCTCCTAGATAGCATACTTCTTTGCTTCAGCCTCAGCTATTACTAGCTGGGCTTAAGCCTTAGTCAACTTTGAAACTAAGTCTTTTATTTAAGCCCTGCAGTTAGAGTGCTCATGTTTTAAAGTAGATGCAGTGTTTCCTAACTCTTCAATTTTTAGTTTATAGTCAAATTCTGCTCCTTTAAAATCAGCTTTTAGTATGTTCAAAGACTCAATATCAGACTTAAGTTTTAAGTTGTAGTCCTGGTACAACTTAACCTTAGCTACACAGTCTGGAGTACAGAGGTGTTCACAATCATCTGTGCCGGCCATGAGAGCTTGAGCAGGAGTAACATCTTGCACCATAAAGCTCTAATCAACTTCTCGAGCAACAGCTGCGGTTTTCTCTGTTGACTTGGTTGC
This sequence comes from Flaveria linearis, assembly GCA_024085815.1. Lineage (NCBI taxonomy): Eukaryota > Viridiplantae > Streptophyta > Magnoliopsida > Asterales > Asteraceae > Flaveria > Flaveria linearis. Next base: position 39,643,178 of record CM044007.1, on the reverse strand, counting down.
AGTTTGTGTGGTAGCATGATATTGGGAGGCTTGAGCTGCTCCAGGATTGGATATTGGAGCCTTGCATTCCCTTGTAAAGTGACCTAGTTGATTACAGTTATAACACTTAGCCTTTGACTTGTCAAACCCAAATTTGATGTTTGCTGGGTTCTGATGGAATTGCCTTCCAGTTCTCTTGTATAACTTCTTTGATCTGTAGGTAAGGAGAGCCATTTATTGAATGATGTCCATGTATTCAACATCATCTGGGCTGAAACACTCCAGATCATCAAAACAGAACTGGAGATCACCAGAGTGCTCCTTTCCTGAGACAAAAGCACACTTATCCTGAAAAGGACCTTGTTGAGCTTGTTGACACTTAGGTGTCTCAGGGAAAGTGATGTAAGGCCCAGATGAGCATGATGGCTGTTGGTTGTAAGTCAGGTACATCTGGGGCTGGGGAGTTCTGCACCCTCAGCAACATGTAGAACATTGCTGACAGGAGGTGTTGAGCTGCCATTCATCCTCCTCTTGTTTAGATTCTCCATCTCCATACGGTATCCATCAAGGATTCCATACAGTTCGGTCATGGTGAGTGTTAAAAGGTTTTCAGATCACCTGATAGAAACATAATAGAAAGCCCATTCATGAGGAAGAGCACTCATGGATTTCCTTACTTTGTCTCCCTTTTCAAGAGTTACACCCATGGACTGCAGACATGCTATCAGATCCATGTATCTGAAGTATTGCTGACTCAAGTTTTCACCATTAGTGAAAGTGAAGTTCTCAAACTGTTGCTTTAGAGCATCCTTCTTGGATTCTTTGGATTCTGAGGAGCAAGAGTACATCAACTTCAAAGCATCAAAGAGTTCTTTGGCTGTAGTGCAATGCTTAAAGCCCGCCATAATGGAGTTTGGCATGTCAGTGAGCAAGACAGTCATAGATTTGCTTTCAATGTCCATGTTCTTGTAGTCATCATTAGAGTAATCTTCTACTTCTTTTACAATGATGGAACCATCTCCGGTTATTGAAGCCACTTTTAGTATGTATGGTCCATGAGTAACGAAATTCCACATACGAGAGTCTTGATACTTGATGAATCCTTTAATGCGTTGACACCAGCGCCTGAAGTTATCAGGGGTGATAATGGGAGCTTTGGTCATGGTTCCCATTTCTGGTTCAACAGACTTCTGGTTAAGGGACATTTTGGTTGAGTGAGTGAGTTTGAAGAAACAAGGGTGATTTGGGATGGTTAGACCTCACAATCAAGAGCCTGATGCTTTGATACCAATTGCAGGATCGATATTGTTATCTCAACACTTAGTGTTTCTCACGAACTGTTAAGTATCACTCGTTTGATGAATGTAGAATCAAGAACTCAGTTGATAATAATATAATAAGTAAAGAACACAAGAAATGGTTTTCAAGATACTAAGTATTACAAGACTCATGCAGAAGCATGGATACTAAGTTACAATAAGCGACTATATATACTACTATCTACAGCTTGTTATACGTAGATAACATGCTGGGACTTATTTCTAAACAAATACTACGTTGCTAGAGGTAGGGTATCTTAGATAAAGTATTATCTAAGATAAGGTAGTCATGACAGGTCCATGACATACCTTTTGGTCACCAACTAAAGGTGACAGCTGTACCAATAAAGGAATGGTGAACAGTGGACAAAAGTAAGGTCAACCACATTAATGTGGAAAGCATCTTACAGTGAGTCAGAGTAGGGAACAAGTGTCAGTCGGATCATGCTTTGTCGACTAGTTTATATTGTGATTCTTCCGAAGTTAAAATGGCTTCGGAAGAATAAGTTCTTCCAAATGATTTATGCTTCGGAAGACTCAGCTTCTTCTGAGGCTTTGTCTTCGGAAGACTTTGTCTTCAATCTTCTAAGTGTCTACTTCGGAAGGAGATCTTCTATGTCTCGGAAGACTGAGTTTATTCTTCGGAAGATCACCATGTAAGCTTCGGAAGTTGCAGCATTGCCTTGGGAAGATTTCTCTTAGATGAGATTTCTTCCAAGTGTTGTTTTGGTTGCACCAGCCTTAATAGATCCAACATTAAAGAATACAAGAAGGTTAACTTCATGTTGCATTTTTTATCTACTACTTAATGAAAATAATTGCAGGATTTGTGTTGGTCTCACAACACAATTTTATCTCACAAGCTCACTTAGTATCACTCGTATGATGAAGCAGAATCACTAACTAAGTTGATAATAATATAATAAGTTAATGAACACAAGAATGGTTTTCAAGATACTTGTATGTATTACTTCTCAACTCAGCATTACAAGACTCTTACAAGCATAGTTTGATGAGTTACAATGAGAAACTATATACACTACTATCTATAGTCGGATATACTTTGATAACCAGCTGGAATCTACAATTAGACAAATACTACATTGCTAGAAGTAAAGCATCTACGATAAAATCTTATCCTAGGATTGGGTAGTCATGACAGATCCATGACTTACCTTTTGTCACTAACTAACAACTTTAGTAATTGATAAAGGTAAACAGGGGATTAAAAACTACATGGGGATAGGAAAACACCATGGAATATATCAGAGGTTGTAGAAGATTTCAGACAACCCATACTTACGTCAACTAGTTCATAGTTGGTCCTTCCGAAGGTAAATGTCTTCGAAAGAATAAGTTCTTCCAAGGCCATTTATACTTTGGAAGAATCAACTTTTTCCGAGTCTTCTGCAAGTCTTCATGACTTTGTTCTTCGGAACACTTAGCCTTCGATCTTCTAAGTGTGAATACTTCGGAAGGAGAACTACTTAGTATTTGAAAGAATTAGTTCTACCTTCAGAAGTTATTCATGTACTTCAGAAGGAAAACTGCTTAGTCTTGGAATGCTTAGTTTTCCTTCGGCAGTTCTTCATACTTAAGCTTCAGAAGATCTTCAACTTGTCTTCTATAGAGCAGCTTTGTCTTTGGAAAACTTCTTCAAATGTACATCAAAATACTCTAAGTGTTGTTTTGGTTGCACCAGCCTCATGTGATCCAACAAACTCCCCCTAGGCTGATGCTACCAAAACTTCACTTCCTTCTACTCCTCAATGTCCTCAGCACCAGGGAGAGCAAATATTTGTTTGTCTCTTTGTTCTTTCCTGATGAAGTGGTGAGGAGCTTGTACAGGTCATTCATAGATAGTAGATCAAGTCTATTGCTCTGAATGACATGCACTCTTTGTTATGTCCCTCTGAATAGAGTTAATTGATGGGAATTGTAGTCATATTCCTATCTAACTATAGGATCTGAAGTTGGTCCTTCAACCATCTGTAGGAATATTTTTCCTTTTGTTGTTGTACCTTCTTCCTCATCCTTTGCTCTCCTTTTCAACTCTTTTTCACTCTTGGCTTTCTTTATAAGGTCAGCCAGATGAAGACTGCTCAGATGATTTCTGATGTGAGCAACAACCTAAGAGTTGGAGGGATTGGAGAATGGTTTCTCTGCTAACTCTGCAATGTCAAATCTGCTGGAGTGTAGCAGAGATGAAGTATCAACCCTATTTACTTCACCATTCTCCCTTTCCATAGCAAAGTATGAGAAGGTTCATCAAACCTCTACTGGACAATTTGCCTTCTAGGATTGAGGGCTTAGTTGAAAGCTTGTCCCCCTTCCTAGTGTCCACCAGAGTTACCACTCTTGTTATTAACTTCTTCTCTTCTTCCTTCAGTGTGTCTGAATTAGTTGCGAGAAGTTGGAGAGCTTAATCTAGTGTTCCCCTAATAGATCAAGGAATGCATCTCTTGTGAGGGAACAAGAAGAGCCATCAATGTTTTAGCTTAATTGACTCCTCCTCACAAGAGATGTCACTCAATGTTATGCAGTTGAGCTTCCTCTTCATCTCCTTGAATTTTGCTAAGGTTAGGGGCTTAGAATGTTTAAAAGATGGTTTGGGTAGTGATTGGGTTCTGGGTTGTGTTTTGGGTTTAAGGATATATGGTGGTGGTGGTTGTTGGAAGTAGTGGGTGAGGTTGTAGGTAAAGCTGATGATATGGGTTCAGGGGTGTAAGGCTCAGTGGTTGGCTCGGTTTTTATGGGGAAGGGAAAAGGTGTGGGCATAGGCTTTGTAGGTTGTGGTTTGGGTGTTGGTTTAGTTGTTGGTTTGGGTGCCATCCTCTGAACACTTCTTTGTGTGAACCTCCAGCCTTCTTCCTAAGCGAATATCAGCCTTGATGTCACTGACATGTCGTTGTAGGGTCTTCTCAGACATAGGACCCACTTGCCTGCCGGTGAAACCACAGGCTTTGATATAACCTTTCATCCATTCCTTATTTCCCACCTTCTTTGCAGTAGCAAGTTGTGCCTCTTCCTCCTCCTCCTTCTTCTTTTCCCTCAACTTCTCCTTGGCAGTCCTCTTCCTCTCCTTGTTGATGTGATCTTGTTGTTTGAAGAAAAGAAACAAGATCGTATCATTATCATAAAGTGCCAGCTCCTCCTGAGAATAACCTCTAGAGCAAAGAAAGGCTATCTTCTCCCTATCCATTGCCTCGTCCTTTTTTTTCTCTTCTCCTCCTCTATGGCCACTATTACTGCTTCTTCCTTTTCCTTTTACAGTAAGGTTGCCTTCTCTAACTTCACAAGGTCATCAAGCGGGAGTAGAACTATTTCATCATTGTCTACTCCAAGACTGATGAGCCTATCTATCACCTCCACTCTCTTCTTATTGTTGATACTTTCTTGAGTGGTTGTTGCTATTTTGTAGCTTGCAGCCAATAGCTTCCTAGTATCAACACTTCCTTTCTTCTTAAGCTTTTCCAACCTTTCCTCCTCTAAAAGCTCCTCAGCAATGGGCTTTGTCTTCCCCTTAGGATCAGATGAAGATTTAGCTTTTGGAGACTCGGGCTTAGAGGATTCGAGTTGGGGAGTGTGGGGTTGAACTTATGGTGTTTGAGATAGAGGGGTTGTAAAGAAGTCCTCACTGTTTAGCTCAGAGGCTAGATCAAGAATAGCCTCTGTGATGAACAGATCATCGGACAAGAAAGATAGTTCAATGATTTCTTCCGTAGCTTGAATTTCTGCTTAGGAAGAAACTTTAACTGCACTAATTCTCCCTTCTAATTCGGGTGCTAGGCCATGAGTCTGTATTTCCCCTTAGAAGTTAATCTCAAGTTCAATAGAGACCTTAGGTTGACCAACTTCGCCTTCAGAGGTAGGTGGTGCACTCAGCCTTTGAAGCTCTTCAGCTCCAAAGTAGGTAAAAACTACATCAGGGGAGGGTTGTTCAAGGGAGGAGCTTATAAAAATTTGGTTAAAATATGTTAAGGTCAATAAGAATCCTTAGGTCCACTTGAATAGTAATGGGACCTGGTTGAGGAGCTGGTCGTAGGGTGTTGTTATGCAGGGTAAAAAGATGATATGGCATCAAAGGAAGTTGTGACGGCAAGGCTGGGTTCCTTATTTCTTTGTTTCTGTACATCCTCCCCTTTCTGGTAGCATCATCTTAAGAAGTAGATGAGCTAGAGGAAGAACCTAAATCTAATGCCCAAAAATTTTAAGGAAATCAAGGGCAGGAAAAGTTCTCGCGCGAAAGAGATGAAGCAGGCAAAGTTCTCGCGCTAAAAGAACTTCTTGTGCGAGAAGTATGCGAAAAGTATGACTGGGTATAAATAGCTGCGAACACCCATGCCTGACCCATACTCACGTGAAAAGTACTACTGCTAGAGAGAGGGAACGACTATTTAGAGAGAGAAAGTGCAGGATCGAGGTGTTTAAAGAATGTAACTCGCGTAGTAACTTGTGTTATGTACTAAGAAGTGATTATTGATGTCTGTAACACACGATTATGTAGTTTTTGCTCGGTAATGGCTTCAGGAAGGTTTTGTTTGAGCTAACACTTCACGAGGTGAGTTTCTAGTCCCCTTTTTAAACATTTTACGTTTTGGGGCTATTATACATACTAAAGTACTCGTGTTATGCTTGTATGATGTTGTTTATGAGGTTAAGATGTTAGAACAGCCTTAGACACTATAAGTTATGACTAGGGGGAAACACCGTAGTTTTCGCGTGTGAAGTTTAGTGTACGGTACGGAATTTGAATCTATGAAGTTCTCGCACGACAAGTATGTATTCAAGTGGGATGTTAGTTTTCGCATGACATGTTAGTTTTCGCGTGAGATATTAGTTTTCGCGCGAGATGTTAGTTTTCGCGCGACATGTTAATTCTCGCGCGGCATGGTAGTTCTCCCACCATGTGGTAGTTTTCGTGCGATATGTACATTTTGGTGCGACTAAGATAATTTGATGTGCAGGATTTGAATGTAGTAATGAACTCACGCTAAAGACAGTTCTGACGTGAGAAGTTGATATAAATGACTAAGTTTTCGCATGAACTGCTCTTGTATGTGTTTCTATTCTTTTTCACGTTAAACGGTTTTCAAAACATTATACTTTATGATATGGCCTTACGAGGCATGATATATTACGTACGAAAAGTATAATGTAATGAAAGTGAAAGATAACGAAGATGAAAAGTGGAACATAATGGATGAACGAAAAGTCTTGCAAGTAAAATTAAAGGAGGTTCACAACTGTGTGTTGTTAGCTCAACTGTATGGGACCTAACTAGCCTATCAATACAGGGGTCTCATCCTTGAGTTTGACCAAAAGTACGAAACGAGGTCCTTGTCGCTTACCTTTCGTGCCCAATGTTTGGGGTCTATTTATGTACTTTGGCCCAATACCAGCTCTCGAGCATGAGATGGGGCATAGCATATGACAGAATCTAGATAGAAGTGAAAGATAAAGATAAAAGTACGAAATGTGCGATAAAGTACAAAACGAACAATGATGAAAGAGAATAATGATTATTATCTAGTTGTATGTGTGATGTATGATCACGTATCAAAGTAAAGGAAACATTTTAAATGAACGTAAAGTATTTTATTAGAAAACTAGAACTCACTCAGCGTCGTTGATTTTTTATATGCATAATAGTTGATAGATGATTGTTGATGCTGAGGAGGTGCAGACATTAATGCACAAGGTACTTGGAATGATTCAAGACTGGCATCCATCTTTTTAACAAAGTTACCGTGTTAATAGAATTTTGAAGTGTAAACAAAATGATGTGATAATTTGACATGATTTTTTTTATTAATGAAAAGTTATATTTTCGCTGCAAAATGATATGTTTTAAATATTTTATGCTATGAATGACCAACCGTAAGCGTCTTGGGATCAGGACCTTACAAGTTGGTATCAGAGTCAAAGTTTAAAAGAATTGGGTAAATTATTTTCAAAAACCTAAAAACATACACTGAGAATAGGATGAAAGGAAAGGGTTGCCAGTCCTAGTAGCTACATGTCGGCATGTATATGTTTAATGTAAACGTTTTATGTAAGGTATTGAAAAAGGAATTTTGTGTGCGTGTTATGTCGTTTATGTGCTTTTAGTAGATTTGGATTGTAGTCAGATAAGAAATGCTTGGGGAATGAAGAGTAAGTAAGTGGCTACTTGATAAAACCAAGAATATGAGAGTATAACAACTCTTAGTCTAGCATCTTGAATAAGTAATTTAAAAGAACAAGATTCAAGATAAACTAGTTGGTTTCCCCAAGGATCTTTGAATATATCTTAGTGATCAACAAACAATAATCATGGTGTGAAAACCCATGATTAATGTGTATGATTTCAGTGAACAATGTGTGTGTTTGTGTGTGATTGAATGCAAGAACAAGAACAGATGAATAATATGCTTGTTTGATTGATTTTCGTTCAAAAGCTTACAAAGGATTAGGGTAGAGTGCTATTTATAGCCTATACATAAAAGCTATGAACAATTACTAATCTACCCTTATGTAAATGAAAATTACATAAAATAATCCTAAGTGTCTAAGTGTTGGAGCATATATTGTCATATATAGTGTGTCCGTCGCTTGACGAATAGTCTAGGCTTAATGTAATACACCTGATATGTTGTAAACACATGAAACTGGGTCATTCGCAGGAGCATATGCGAATGAGACTCAGTTGTACGACTGAGCCAGGCTAATGGGCCAGTCGTGCGACTGAAAGATGCGATTGGGGCATTCGTAAGACTGAACCACAAGAATGGTCCAGTCGTACGATTGGACCATACGCATGGTCCAATCGCATGAATGGGCCCAGTCGCATCTAATATGGGCCGAGGCCTATATATACCAGTTTCAATGTGTAGAAACCTAAGGGTTTTGGTAGGGTTTGTGCCCGGGGCCTAGGTGCTGCCGGATGAGAGGGGAGATCATGCTCGATCTCCCCTTGCCAAAAGTTGTAATTCTTAAGTTGTAACGAGCTTAAAATCGTTATGTTTTATCAATGAAATCATTCGATTATTGTTCGTATCATTGTTTATCTTTTGGTTTTGATCCTTCCGTCAAGAACACGCTCGGATGTTCATCGATCCAGTGACTTCACAATTGGTATCAGAGCCGGTTACTGCTAGAATGATCTAACAATCAATCTAGCAACCCGAGCTCTTGATCTCTGGATCTATTTCAGGTTCTTTGACGTTAAACCGCCTTTGTGTTCTTCGTGTTTTGCTCAGATCAGGTTACGTGTGGTGCTTCTATGTTAAAATCGAACTTGAAACCACGTTCCCATCACCCCTGCGAATCTTATGATGTCTATTTCGGTTCGGTTCATGTAAAATTCATCAGATTAGGGTTTTTGGTGGCCATGGCGGCTGCAGATCTGAAAATCTGCGTGCAGACCCGCTCGTACGACTGGAGCATGCGACTGGACCATTCGTACGACTGGACCATGCGACTGGACCATTCGTACGACTGGACCATGCGACTGGACCATCCGTACGACTGGACCATACGACTGGACCATCCGTACGACTGGACCATGCGACTGGACCAGTCTTATGACCAGTCATAAGACTGGACCAGTCTTGTGACCATTCATGCTACTGGACCAGTCTTATGACCAGTCATGCTACTGGACCAGTCTCACGAAGATATCATTCGTATTATCCAATCACACGAATGTGATAATTGTACTCCATGTCATACGAATGAACGGCGTTCCAAAAAAAAAAAAAAAAAAAAAAAAAAAAAAAAAAAAAAAAAAAAAAAAAAAAAAAAAAAAAAAACTGGAACTACCGTTTGCACAGATTTGAGGATGAGCAAAGCACATTCACCCTGAGGTTCTTATGTCAAACAAGTTTGATGGATACCCCATTATTCGTTGGACTTCCAGAATAGGTGAATGTTGTGAGAACAAGAAAGAGAGAAGAGAAGATATCAGCTGTCGGTGCTGATTTTGTGGGGTAGTCAGGAGCATCTGACTATTTATGGGCCAATCAAGTTATCTTTATATCCGCACAGAGAGGATTCTCATTCTTAGGGGGAATCCATGTATAGAGAAATTGAAGACGCAATCAGAAAGTGATGATGTGAGCAGGTTTCTGATGATGAATCTTCGTGCATGCTGATTTGTTTGATATTGTCAGCTGTGGATTGGAACCTTCAACCTTTTGCCCAATACATCGTATGAAGACGACAGGAGAGTACAATGTATATATATTGGGATATGCTGAACGTGAGGGGAATTTCTACAGTTGGAAATGTTAAACAGGTTAGACTGTGTGAAGATTGAAGCAATGGAAAACTGGTCATGTCATTATCTGGAAAAATCAGTCATTTGGGGAATCTTACTGCTATGATGGTGTTCTGCAAAGTAAACGAAAGCTATTGTGCCTAAATTCATTTTCAGGGATATTGTGGTAACCTGACGGATCGGCAATGTTGGCTAATATGGTTGTTCGTTTGATTATATTGGAAACCAGAGCAAAGATTGACTGAAGATTGTAAGAGGTGTTATCTACTATTCGCAAGCAACGTCCAAGGGGGAATTTGTTGGAGCATATATTGTCATATATAGTGTGTCCGTCGCTTGACGAATAGTCTAGGCTTAATGTAATACACCTGATATGTTGTAAACACATGAAACTGGGTCATTCGCAGGAGCATATGCGAATGAGACTCAGTTGTACGACTGAGCCAGGCTAATGGGCCAGTCGTGCGACTGAAAGATGCGATTGGGGCATTCGTAAGACTGAACCACAAGAATGGTCCAGTCGTACGATTGGACCATACGCATGGTCCAATCGCATGAATGGGCCCAGTCGCATCTAATATGGGCCGAGGCCTATATATACCAGTTTCAATGTGTAGAAACCTAAGGGTTTTGGTAGGGTTTGTGCCCGGGGCCTAGGTGCTGCCGGATGAGAGGGGAGATCATGCTCGATCTCCCCTTGCCAAAAGTTGTAATTCTTAAGTTGTAACGAGCTTAAAATCGTTATGTTTTATCAATGAAATCATTCGATTATTGTTCGTATCATTGTTTATCTTTTGGTTTTGATCCTTCCGTCAAGAACACGCTCGGATGTTCATCGATCCAGTGACTTCACACTAAGTCATCCACTGTGGGAATAAGCCATCAGCTGTGGAAGAGTCTTCATCCGCTGTGAGAACAGTCTTGATCCGCTGTGGGACTTAGTCATCCGCTGTGAACAATCTTCATCCGCTGTGGGACTTAGTCATCCCCTGTGAACATGTTGTTCATCCGCTGTGATGTTGTTCATCCACAGTGATGTTTGTTCATCCGCTGTGAAGGAGTACTTCATCCGCTGTGGCTTAACTCATCCGCTGTGGATGACTTAGCAAAATTTTCTTTTATCTACAAATCTGAAAAAGAAAATTTACAAAATTATTAGTGATAATAATGAATGTTAATAATGTTAATGTGTTTCTAATGTATGACTTGTATGTTGAAACACATTTGGTTGTTTGTTTAACAATGACAAGTATCATACTTTCTTGCACTAATTCTTAATGCACTTTGTTGAGTCCAATAGTACTCCCCCTAAGTATGATGATGTGATTAAATGTTTATTCTTGTGTATATTGTCTGATTTCAGGTGAATCACTTGTCTGTGTTGAAAATGATTGTTCCTAAGATTACACAGATGTAATCTTACCTATTAGTTTGGTTGAATTTGTTTGTTTATATGTATGCTATTTGTGTTTATTAAAAAAACTTGTATGAAATGTTTGATTATTGATTGTATGATTACAAGTGATAACTTATCACAAGTAATGTGAATGATTGTGTGTTATCATGAATGTATGTATGATAATATGAATGTCATGTGTTTGTATCAGCAACACATGAATGATTGATTATGTTATAAAACTCATGTATGTATGCAAGTATGAGTGTCATATTCATAATATCATATCATATAATACTCATGAATGAATGATCAAGTAATAGCAAAAATTATAATGAAGGATATGTATTCGGTTGTTTGTTCTGCCAGTGATCATAAGAAACCTCAGGAGTGAAAAGGTCCAGCTTCTTCTGTCTGCTTCTTAGCTTCTTCCATAGCCTTAAGAGTATCATTAATGTCTTTCTCGATGGCTTGTCAGCTTCAGCTTCCTTCAGTTTTTCTTTGAGGGTGGCCATCTTGTACGCACTTCTGCAGTGGACTATGTGTTCCATAAAGTAGTCAACTGCACTCTTTTGATCATCATACTTGAAGTTTATCTTCAGATGCACCAACTGTTCAAGGGTTGATTGATCAAGGCTTTGTACATCAATGTTGCTAACCAGTGTGGTTACAACATGATTACCCTTCAAAATCTCTAGGTTGTCGTTCTCAGAGATTCTAATTCCTGTAATCCCTTCTATGTGAGTCAAGGGTTGCTGATTTGTTTCAAGTCTATGCTTTAGTGCAGCATTTACATACACAGTTCCTAGAATTCTCAACATGTGTATGAAATAGCAGCAATCACCCATACATAGCTCATCTTGTATTGTTGGGAATGTCTTGGTTTTCAGGAATGACACATATAATGGATGAAGCAGCTTGATCTCAATAGGATCAAATAATCTAATGTCAGCTGCCTCTTTTCCTTCAAGCTTTCTTTCCAGTACCACTTCAAAATGTTTCTCATCATAATACCATTTGGTAATGGGATGCTGGTATTGATTGCCATCTATCTTTTTCATGATCAGCCTCAAATCAGATGGCCTAAGTGGGTAACCAACCCTCTCAAGAATATCAGGGTCAATCTCAACAGTAGATTCTTCCCTGACTCCTTTTTGTTTGCTTGTTGATGCTTGTTCTTTTCTTAGTTTTGCCATATGAAGTTTGTCTTCTCTATCAGCTTTGGCTTTCATTTAAGGGTAGTTTCTATTCATGTAAGCTCTCATGATATGTTAGAAGTCTGCTCCCCTGGGATTGTTTGTATGATTTACCATCCTTAACTGCATTAGGTCCAATCTATCTTCATAGCTCAGTGTTCCCGGTTAGGATATGTATGACAAGTACTGAACAAGTCCAGATACTCTCCTGATGAGCACAGCATCCCACACTTCATCATATTTCCATGCCATGATCTTTTTTTCATTAGCATCTGCTATGAGAGTGATTTTGTCATATAGCTTGACAAAGTTTGTTTTCTCAGTGATCATCTCCCGAACTTCATTGCCTTCAGGCCATAGCCTGTGAGGCATGAATTGTCTTAGTTCTTCTATCTCATGAAGTTCAGGAGGAGCTTGATGATATGTAGATAGAGAAGATGTAGGATGTGGTTTGAATACCAGAGGCTTAAGAGCATTTGCCAGCATGTTCTTGTATATCTCCTTAGTTATCTCTTTCATTTGTGTTATTGTTCTTCCTGCATATGACCTGTATGGAACTCTTGTATGACTCAACCAGCTTTTCACCTGGGAGTAGGTCATATTCTCTATTTAAGGATCTTTTGGTAAGTTATTCTCATGCTCTTGTCTGTCTTTGATCTCCTTGTACCTTCTGTATGTTTGCTCTTGTTCATTTTGCAAGACTTCTTGAAAGTCTTTGAGCAAGTCTTTAACCCCAGATAGGTTAAGATGTATGAACGAATCATAAGGGAATCCTCTTATGGTCTGCTCTATTCCCATTAATGTTTCTAGATCATCAGTGAACAAGTCTTGAATGTTTTGCATTATGTCATGCTCATTCCTTTCTTCTTCTTCTTCTTCCTCATCAGAATTAGTTAGAATAACTATTGGAGTATGAGGTCATTCACCAGATTCATCAATTTGTCCCTCTTCTAATATAGCTGCTCTAGATGATGATTGTGGAGCATCTGACTCAATAGGTTCAGCCTTAGCCTTTAGAAGTTTTTGAGGAGGTGAGCTTGGTTTTTCTTGTTCACTCATTACTTGTTTTACTTTGAGTGAGGAGTAGAGATATGTTCTCTTCTTTTTCCTTTCATAGGTTCTGAAAGGAGGTTCAGATGATGATGATGCTTGACCTTCTGTTGATTCTTTGAAGGCTTCACCGAACTGTCTGATCAACTCTTTTTACTTGTCTGTTAGAGGCTCATGAGGAATATCACCAAATCTTTGAGAAATTAGATCAGGAGAATGAAAATGTTGTCTCAAGATGGGTGAGTAGTGAATATTCTCAAAAGGGTTAGCCTCACTAAACAACTGATCCATAGAGTATGATTCTTCAGGAAGGATCAGTGCTAAGCTTGTTTGTTCAGCTTGAGGTTGACTTGTTTCAGCTTCACTTATCAACTTCGCATGACCACTCAGATCTTCACCAAGATCTACTGAATGTTCTTCTTCATTCAGTTGAGTGTCAGTGTATTCAAGCTCTCTGTTCAGCCTTTTTATATCTTCAGATTGAGCTTCTATAATTCTTTTAAGCTGATCAATCTCTTGATCTTTTGCCATTGTCTGATTTCCCCAGTAGTCAATCTCAGCACTTGCAATAAGGAGTTCATTGTCTTTCTCCTTTAATTTCTTCTTTGTTTGGCTGAGTTGCTGTTCAACAACCTTCACAATAAGCTTTTGAGCTTTGTGATCTGAACTGAGCTTTTCAATTTCCTTGATTTTCTCTTTAAATCTTTCTTTAAGCTTCTTTGTTCTTTGATTTGATCTTTCAATGAGTTTATTGTACTCGGTGAATAGAAAGACCTTGGAGTGCTCTATATCCTCTTCTGTGAGCATTTCACTGCTTTGTTCACCAATCTTAGAAGCAGTGGTAGCTTGTTCAGTTTTAGGCTTATGAGTTAATATTCCAACACCCTCATGTTTATCTGATTGTTGTGCTAGTAATGAATCTATATTTCTAAGTATAGATGAAAGTGTTTGCTGATCTGATAGGTTTGGGCTATGTGGTGGCGATGGAAAGTGTGCTTGCCGAGGACTGAATGATCGAGGGCTAAGTCTATGTGGGCTTAGTGGTTGTTGTGGTGATATTGGCTGTTGTTGAATCGCTGGTTCAGGCTGTATGATTGGATGTTGTTAGATGATGGGTTCAGGTTGAATGATTGGATGTTGTTGAATGACATGGGCAGGTTGTATGATTGGAGCTGGTTGAATGATAGGGGCTGGTTGGTTGGCTTGTTGAAATAGCATAAATGGTTCATCTTGTCCTGGCTTGTTGAATGATAGGGGCTGGTTGGTTGGCTTGTTTAAATAGCATAAATGGTCAATCATATGAGGAGGCACAGGTACCTCATCCCCTTGATAGATATTTGATCTTATCCTATTGAACACATACTCATTTAGATGAGCAGGCTGCAAAATGGCTCCTACTCTTAGGATATTTGGCAATAAATCATCTATGCTCATCTGCAGAAATCTTGGAAACATCAGAAATCTGTTCCTCACTTCTATGATGTTGTACACCAGACCATTTGGAATTTGTGCAACAAAATTGAATGGTTTTCTAGCAACGATGCAAGCTAGTTCACGTGAAGCTCTTAAGGATGTAGCATCCCATCCTGTCTTTCTGTTTGTCATTATCTTCTGATAGGTATGCATCAAGAACCTGAATTGTGCACTCATGTGTGACTTCTTGATCTTCTTTCTGTCAATTTTCCCAGTGTACCCAATTTGCCTGAACACATGTAACACATAGTGTTCATCAAACTCAACTAGGCCTAAAGCATCTTCTTCACCTATTTGCAACACTCTTCTAATGACTTCTTCAGAGATGATGATTTCTTGATTATGCACAGTAGATATGACTACTTGCTGACCATCAATCTCTCCCAAGTGTGCATTGGTCCAAAACTGGACAATGTGATCTTCATAGATGTCTGGTCTAAATGTCATTGCATGTACAAGCCTTGTTTGTCTGATGGCTTGGATCATATCTCTGTAGTTCACTGACCTTGGTGAGTCAGGATCAAGGAATGCACATATGTTGTGATCTCTCACAAAAACTAAGTCAGCCATATCTGCAGAAAAGATATTAAGTGTTAGTATTGTCTATGGACATAAAGTGTAATGATGAAATGATGATCATTGTATGTGTTATGGGATGATGAATGGTATATTTATTCATTTGTGTGTGTATCATCTTTGCAATTTGGCAATTTAGCCATTTTGACTTTTAAAAGTCAAAGTTTTGTCAAATTCAAATCAAGAAATGTTTCATTGTTTTAACTTGATTTCAATCAAAGTTTATGAATTTGAGTTAGTTTATCATCAACAAGTTGAGTTAAACATCCCATACTCATGTGATTGATCTCATATCATATCAAATTGCAAATTTCAGTTGGACTATAAAAGTCAAACAAGACCATTTAATGCATATTCAATACAAATGCATTTAATGTTATGATTGTTGTTGTGCCAATTCAACTGAATTTTCATGTTTGATTCATCAATTTGAACATGTTTGCAAAGTTATAACATTCTTTAACTAACTTTCAACAGTTTCAAAGATCAAAATTTAATTTTTGTTTAAATTGGGCATGAACATTCGGTGTGATTATGAATCCTAATGAACATATACCCAAATTTCATCATATAATCAGTTTATACACAATCGAACATGATCATATATCACTAATTTAGTGTTTTATTTTAATGTAAAACATCAAATGATTCAAATTTTGATTTTAGTCCTTTCACTTAGGTCAAACAATGTATGAATCATAAACTCTTAACAGCATGATTTCATGAATGATTGATGTTACAAATCATGTTGTTTTACCTAATCGATGATGAATCAGTTGATTATCGATCAGATTTGTGTGTTTGAAGAACAGGGGTTCGATGGTTTAACAAGGGTTTTAAAAATTTACTGATATCTCACATTCACTCGTGGTGAAATGAAAAATTTACAAGTGTTTACTATATATACAACGGACAAATTATATGTCCGCTGTGGATACAATGTTCTGAGTGACAACTTAAGTTTCAAAATTTGAGTGTCCGCTGTGTGTACACTGTCCGCTGTGGACACAGTGTCCGCTGTACAATTTTGGTTGTACGCTGTGGACCCTCACAGTGTGTACTGTTCACATAGCGGATGAACAAATGTTCATGTGCTGTGACTGTTTCCATAGCGGATGAACAATTTTGTTCATGCGCTGTAAAACTTGTGTGATTTGTTCACAGCGGATGAACAATCTTGTTTATACGCTGTCAACACTTAGATAAATCCTGAATGATGTTCACAGCGGATGAACAATTTGGTTCATGCGCTGTCAACACTTGAAATTACCAAAATTTGTTCACAAAGGATGAAATTTTACTCATCCGCTGTATGAATAGTTGTATAAACTTCAAAAATTTTAAGAAAACTTTTGAATGTTTAAAGTCCTTAAAAAATATTTTTCAACATAATTTTAGAATGTATGTTAAAATATTGAAATTTGAACACTTCAATATACGGATGATAAAAATATCACTCACAAGCAATATTGTGCATATGTATGTGTGTCAAACTGCTGTGTTTGAGTGCTAGCTTGACTTGGCTTTATGTAAAATTTCAAATTTTAAAAACCTTACACTTTTAACCTGTTATAACAAAATGCACATGTTCTGCTGACTTTGTCATTTCCATGTTCAAATTCTCCCCCTAAATTTTTGCATATTTATAAAACCTTTATAAAATATCAAAAATTTGAGACATGTGTGAATGGAAATTCATCAAAGTCCAATTTGATTGCTTGTATGATATGATTTTTTAGAAAGATAATTCTGTAGGATTCTATGTGCCCAAGACACGTAGAATATTGATGCGGTTAGTACGTTATGATCCAAGTCTGGTTATACCCAATAACAAGCTTAGCAAACACCAATTAATATTTAATTGATGATATGATCATGCAATTAAATATTTACACTAATTTAGAAAATGGGTTTTCTAAATAAGTTGCATATGAGAGGGAACAACTTATTAGGATATTTTGTTCAATAATATTATTTGAAATATCATTTAAATTAGTTAGATGACATCAAATAATAATGAGAAATTATAACTTATAAGTTAAATGGTTAATTGTATAAGTTATATAACTTGTACATGCAATTAAATGGTTAATTGCATGTCTAGTTAAAAGGCCATTTTAACATATGAGTGTGTGATATAATTTAGAGGGGGAAACCCTTTTAATCAAATATTTCGGCCACCCCCCTTAGTACTCTCATTGGTTCTTTTGTCTTTGAGAATCACACACGTCATAAGTGTTCTTGGGGTCTTCATTTCTCTACACATTTCTCATTGCATGCAAAAGACACAAACACTCTTCCTCTCTCTCTCTAGTTACGGAACATGGCAGCAGCCTTAGAGGGTTTTGAAGATCAATTTTGTGTTCATTTTGTTGGTGATTCTTCCTAACAAGAAGGGGTTTGCAAGGAGGCTTGGGGTATACAAGCTTGAGGGATCCTAATCTTGAAGTCTAGGCCAATTTAAAGCATCAATCATCCTCCTTCTTTGATCGGTTTTTGCTGCTGAAAAGGTAGTAATCACAGCTCATTGTGGCTGTGATTTTATGTACATTTACATAAGTTCATAGCTTGTTTATTCACATATTATGATCCTTTGATTTTGGGTTTGTTTTAAAACATATGTATGTCAAAAGGGAACATGTTTTTCAGCTTATAAACTTGGTTATAATGCTAAACTTCCGCTGCGTTTTCAGAAAGTTTAAAAGGTTAAACTCGTTTTTGTGTTCTATCAAACCCTACAATGGCATCAAGAGCCGGTTATGTGGATAACTTGCTTGTTCTTAGTCTTTAAAATCAGGTTTAAAGGAGAATAATCCACTTATAAAAGGCTGATTTTGGGCTGCTATATTTCTGTTTTGTTGAATCCTCAACTTTCAAGGTTATATTATACATGCTTATGATTAAATCTTGAAAGATATATATGTTGATATGTTGTGTTTTTTGGACAACATCTAAACCCGAAATTTTCAGTTTATGTTGGCTGAAAATTCGTGGGTTTTGAGGGGATTCATAGTTATATTTTGGATGATATGATGGATGTTTATTTTAGTGCATAACCTAGCCATTGACCTTGTGTTGTTTGGATGTTTGTAATGGTTGTATTCATTCATTCAATTGGGTTGTATTATCTATTGTTTGTTCTTTGTTTCAAGTGTAATTTATTTATTATTGGGTTGTAATAAATAGAATAGGTGCATTTTCATTTTACTAGATATCTTGTGTTAGGACTTTATTTCTTGTAATGTGAAGATATATGCATTGGAAGCACAAAGGAGAAACATGGAGCATTTTGGATGCGGTTTCAAGTGGGAGGCTTTTGGAAGTTTTCTATGTGCTTTGTTTGTGACCCTTAGGAATGCCTTTGGACCACACTTGTGATGGCAAACAAGTGTGGACCTCTTTAGATGCTATGGTTATGCACATTTGCTATGTTGTTTTGTTTATATTATTGTGGTTGATAGCATGTATGTGATATTTGCTTTAACAAACTTTTATATGAACTTTACAATCTAATCAATATGGTTCTTAATCATTAAAAGGAAGTAAAAGGTTATTAAAATGATTTAATGATTTAATGATTAAAATGGGTTTTAATCAAAGGACCATAGGGTATCTTGTATTTGAAAGCATGCAAATACAAGTACATAGAGTTTTCTAAACTAGAATTATAAAACCTCTAAATATTCAAAAACAAGATCAACACTGCCCTTTTACACAACACTTAAGTCACTTGGGAACTCTTAGTGGGATAAAGGTCACCTAACCACTTTGAGGAAACTTATGACTTAAGGTGAGAATGCCATATTTGTGCGATAAAGGTCACCTAACCACTCATTTTGGCAAACTCACACGTATGTGTAAGTAGGATGTCTTGATTTGCAAACCATGTTAATGGATCACCTACAATATGGTTTCCAAATGATGTTGATGGGATTAATATGCCAACTTTACATATGATGTTTAAAGTCAATCCCATACCTCTAGAAGTTGCAAATGGTTGCAACCGTCAATCGTTGACCACCTTATTATTTTAAATCGTGGGATAAAGGTCACCTAACCACAATTTAAATATAATGTTGGGTTCTAGATTTTAATATAGAAATGACCAAGGCATTAATTATTAAAATTAGCAATATCGAAAATACTAAAATAGATCTTTGTTAAATTTTGTAGATGACCACCAATAATGAAAATCACGATAACTCATCCGCGTCCAACCAATCATTACGAGCGATCCTCCAAAAGGAACGTCTAAATCATAACAACTTTATTGATTGGTATCAAAACTTGAGAATCGCTCTCAAGCAAGAGAGAAGATCATATGTTTTAGACGACCCTATCCCCGATCAACCTACTGAGGTGATGGGTTTGATAGAACACAAGAACATAATTTAACCTTTTAAACTTTCAGAAAACGCAGCGGAATAACAACTATAAAACCGATTTTATAAGCTGAAAATTTGTTCTTTAGGTGACCATCTAAGTGTATAAGACAAACCCATATTACAAGGATCACTTTTATGTGAATAGACAAGCTTTGAAAGCATAAAACGTGCATAATATGACAGCCACAAAAGGGGCTGCCAAACTACCTTTCTCCAGCAGAAAAGTCGACCAAGATGAGAGGTTTTAGATGCTTGAAACGGCCAAGAACTCAAGTGTAGAGGTCCTCAAGTGTCTATACCCCAAGCCCTTGCAATACACCTTCTTGTTAGGAAGAAAGTACACCAAAACAACACCAAAAACTGCACTCCAAGACTCCCATTTTTCAGCTGCTTGGCCTTAGGAATTGAGAGAGAGAGAGGTTTTTCTTGTGTTGCATGCAAATGAGACGGATGTGTGATGGTTCAAGACTCCAAGACTTGTTTAATGTGTATGTATTTTTCAAGACAAAGTGGTCCAATGGATGACTAGGGGCGGCCAAATTAAAAGGGATTCAAAGAATTTCCCTCCTTTTAATTCATAACACATAACACATTAAAGCTAGTCATATATCACACATTAAAAAGTCACCATCTAGACTTATTTTATAATTGTGACATATGTGTTCTTTAATTAAACAATTTAATTAAAGTACACTTATATGTTATTAATGTTATTTAGAAACCCCTTTTAAATGACAAGAATAACAATAAACCATCAACAAATTATCCTTATAATTTGTTCCATCTCATATGCAATTTATTTAGAAAACCCATTTTCTAAATTGGTGTAAATATTTAATTGTATGATCATATCACTAATTAAATATTAATTGGTGTTTGCTAAGCTTGTTATTGGGTATAACCCGACTTGGATAATAACGTACTAACCACATCAATATTCTAAGTGTCTTGGGCACATAGAATCCTACAATCTCCCTCTTGCCCAAGATTCATAGAGGATTGATGCAACCAGTAAATAACGCCTAACAACGGTTTACTACCCTTAATACGCATGACTTATGGCCATTCAATAACATCATCCCATTCAAGTACCTTACTTGAAATGATTTAGGTGAATCAATCATCTATCCTTTTGTTACAGATGTCATGTTAAATCGAAGAACACAGAATGATCATTCCTTGTTGATTTAACTTAATCAGGCCTTAGACATCTAACTCTCAACGAATAAGAGGAACAAATTCCATCTTGACTACATACGTTTCTCACAAACACCTCGTATTATACCTGAACATACCCTTATGTACTGTCCACTATTTCAGGACAGTGAAGAATTAGCTCAAGGTTAATATTTGGTGAATATCAAAACCAAATACGTATCTCAGGTCGGAGGATACCAAATGATATTCGCCTTTACTCAAATTTACTTATGATCAATCGATAAGATTCCATGTAGTAAAATTTGAGATGCGGGTTAGTCCAATATTTGTATCCCACAAATATCTATGAACCTTGGTAGCAACCCATTGCTCTATATTCATCCTTATGAATATCAACCAATCCAAGTTCATAATAATCATACCCTCACACTTGTTCCCACAAGTATGAACGACTACGGATATTTAGAGTAAATAATTTACTCATGGATTAAACATGCTAAATTGGAACATTAATTGAAACATTATAACCAAATAATTTTACTCAAATAATAAAGAGTTCCACATATTCAAATACAAAATTTGATCAAGTCCAATCACTAGAATATCGAAGTCCTAAGGCATAGGTATGACTTTCATGCTTTGAAATTTCGAGGAGCTTCGTGAGTGGATCCGCAATCCTTTGATCAAAGTGAACTTTGCGAATACATATCTTTTCCTTTTCAACTTCATCCCTTATGTAGTTGAATCTCCGCTCATTGTGCCTAATCTTTTGATGTGCACGGGGTTCCTTGATTTGAGCAATCACACCCTCGTTATCACAAAAGATTTCTAAGGGGTCTTGAATGGTAGAGACCATCCTTAGATTGACGATAAACCTTTTATTCATGCAGCTTCCAAAGCTGCTAATGAGGCGGCTACGTATTCCTATTTTGTAGTGGACAATGCTACCCTATTCATAATGGAGACATACCCAATTGTGATCGAGTCAGTTTGGAAACTCGCATCCATGTAACACTTTACAACGAGTTCCTCTTTCTCAGATCCGTATATTAGAAACATATCCATAGTCCTCCTAAGGTATTTCAATATACTTTTAACAGCCATCCAATGGCTATTACCTGGATTCTGCTGATATCTTCTTGTCATGCTTAACGCGCATGACACATCCGGTCTTAGTGCATATCATCTCATACATGATGGATCCTATAGCAGACGTATATGGGATGTCCTTTATACAATCTTGCTCATCCTTTGAGCTTGGACATTGAGATGCACTCAATATTGTCCTTCTTTGAACAGGTACCATACCTTTCTTAGAGTTTTCCATCTTGAACCTTTTTCAAGATTTTATCAATATATGCACTTTGGTTTAGACCTATCAACCGTCTCGATCTATCCCTATAGATCTTTATTCCCAAAATATAGGCAGTTTCACCGAGATCTTTCATGGGAAAACAATTTCCAAGCCAGGTTTTAACACCTTCCATGGTTGGCTTGTCCTTTCCATACAGTATTATGTCATCAACATACAATACTAAGAATGTGATTACACTCCCACTAGCCTTTTTATACACACAAGCCTTGTCAGCGTTCTTGATGAAGTCCAATTTCTTGATCTATTCATCAAAATGTTGATTCCAACTTCTCGATGCTTGTTTCAATCCATAGATTGATCTTTTTAACTTGCATACCTTGTTAGGATGTTTTGGATTGACAAAACCTTCAGGCTGTTTCATATGGACATCTTCCTCAAGATATCCATTAAGAAAAGCGTTTTTGACGTCCATTTGCCAAATCTCATAATAATAAGAAGCAATGGCAAATGATATTATAATAGGCTTTAGCAATGCCACAGGTGAGAAGGTTTCATCATAGTCAACCCCTTGAGTTTGAGTGAAACCTTTTGCTATAAGTCTTGCCTTGTAAGTATCCAAGCTTCGATGCATATTTGTTTTCTTCTCGAAAACTCACTTGCATCCAACCAGTTTGGAGTTAAGTGGAGGGTCAACCAATTCCCAAACTTGGTTGTTATACATGGATTGCATCTCTACATTCATGGCTTCCAGCCATTTGTCACAATCCGAATTGGATATAGCATCATGGTATGTAGTTGGCTCATCGGAGTCAACCTCATAGCATTCATCCATGAAAAATCCATATATTTCAGGTGGAATGCTAACTCTACCAGATCTGTGAACATTTTGTGTGTATTGATCAACCTCTTGATCATCATCAACAACCTCTTGTTGACAGCTAGTGTCAACCAACCGTGTATCGGCTTGTGGATCTTGATCTTCATCAAATTCCATTGTTCTATGCGTCACTCCTTCCATAAGGAACTTGGCTTCCAAGAACTCTGCCCTTCGAGCAATAAACTCCTTTTGCTCTGTTGGATCAAAGAAGTAGTATCCTATACAGTCTTTGGGATATCCAACAAATATACACTTAGTGGATCGACTTTCAAATTTGTTTTGGGTGTTAAGCTTAACATAAGCTTTACTACCCATACCTTTTAAACATGATAGTGATGGAACTCTTTCCATGCCATATTTCAAAAGGTGTCGAACCCACTTTCTTGGTTTGGGCCATATTCAAAATACGAGCCGTGGAGAGTAGTGCGAAAAGCCAAGATGATAAAGGTGGTAAGCTCATAGCCTTAATGAATTGAACCATATCCAAATAGGGTTCAGTTTTTTCCTTTATCAGAATAAAGAACTTAGATAGTTATGTAGAGTTGATTTTCTACTTCATTATTGAAGTTTTTGAACATTTCAAAAGCTTCATACTTATGTGTCATCAAGTGCACACAATAATAGCGACTGTAATCGTCGGTAACAGTAATGAAGTATCTTTTCACCAATCTTTGTCATTGTCTTAAAAGGACCACATACATCCAAATGTATCATTCCTAATAAGTCTTTTGGTTCACACTTATCAAATAAAACACTTTCATTTGTTTCCAAAGACCATTCTTTTGAAGTGTTTGAATCCAATTCTTGTTTATGTGACCAAGATGACAATGTCAAAGATAATAATAACTTAAACCGATTTTAAGTTTCTTGGTGCTTAATGTGTATAATGAGTTATTATAGGATGAATTATCATGAACCAATTCATGAATATCATTAAAGGCATATCCTTAAAATTAAATACATCATCCATTTAACTTAATACCATTATATACAAACTTTAAATCATGACCATATTGTTTTAATAGGAAACATTAATTATGTTCCTAGTCAAACTAGGTGCATACAAAAGGTTTTGAGAACAACTTCCAAACCATTTGTAAGTCTTAAAATAGAGTTTCCCCTTTTGAAGTGCACATTTCTTTTGAACCCCTTTGCAACAATTACAAGTATGAGTCTCACATCCGGTATCCAATACCCATGTGTGTGAAGAAATGACATTTAATACAATGTGAATCATGAAAATTGTATTCGAGATTTGCCTAGCATTCCTCTTTATTTTTCAACTCCTTGAGATAGGAGGGACAATTCCCTTTTATTGTCCTATCTCTCCATGCTCAAAGCATGGATCGTTCTCCTTTACTTTAGGCTTCATAAGCTTAGGTTGTTGAGGTTTCACTTTAACCTTTGCTTTGATGTATTCCTTTCTTTTGGCAATAATTGCCTTAGGATCGAGATTGGCCATTTCTTATAGTCTCCCTCATTGATCGAGAGAATAGGTAGAACCTCTCTACCCATCCCTGCCTCGGTTGCTTTGAGCATTGCGTGAATTTCACCGATGCTCTTGTCCCATCCGTTCATATTTCAGTTTATTATGAATGTCTCAAACCTTTAGTTTGGCAGTCAAGGATCAAATCCTTGGCCAACTACTTTGAGACAGGACATTTAAGCATCTTGAGTCTATCAATGTGGCTTTTCATCTTAAGAATATATAAGATGATATCGATTGGGTTTCTTCCATGTGACATGCATAAAGTGTTTGAATCGTTTCGAAGCAATCTTACTAATGTTTGTTGAAGGAACATTTCCTTCAACTAGATTATCATGTCATATGCCCTATGATGTTCCAAACCCTTTTGGGGTTCGGGAATCATATTCCCAACATGAGGTAGGAAACTTGCACAGAATCCTTAATGTGCTTAAGCCAATCGTCAAAGGGCCTTAACATCAACAGCGTTGGTTGGTGAGACATGGGATCGTCAAGGACATAGGCCTTTACTCATTTTGATAACGATTCTCAGTGATAGGGTATGGACGGTCGGGGTGGTAGCATTTTTGTTTGCGGCCATTCTACAAAATTTACAAAGTTCTTATTAGTATTTCTTAAAATTTTATTTTAATTATTAATACCCTTTTATGTCTCATAGACAATTAATAATTAAAATCTAGAATCTAACATTACATTCAAATAATGGTTAGGTGACCTTTATCCCTTTATTTAATTTAACAAGGTAGTCAATATTTGACAATTGCAACCTTTTGCAACTTCTAGCCTTTATGGGATCGGTTAAACATCTTATGTTTGGTTGGCATGTTTAATCCCATCAACACCATTGTACGCCATGCTTCGGTGACCCTATGCACATGGTTTCCAATTCAAGTCGTCCTACTTACACACACGTGTGAGTTTTCACATACAAGCGGTTAGGTGACCTTTATCCCACAAGTATGTTAGACTCACCTCAAACACACAAGTTCCCTATAAGTGGTTAGGTGACCTTTATCCCACAAATAGTTCTCAAGTGATTCGAGTGTCGTGTAAAAGGATGGTGTTAAACTTGTTTCAAAAGGGATTTTTGGTTTTTATTAATTCTAGTTTTGAAAACTCTATATATACCTTGTATTTGCATGCTTTCAAATGCAAGGTATCCTATGGTTCTTTTAATAAAACCCATTTTATTATAAAATCATTAATTCTTTTAATAACCATTTATTAACACTTAATGACTAAGAACCATTTTATATTAGCTTGTTAAGATCATTTTTATTTAGATTGTTCATCATATCCAAATATCATACAATCAATCATAAAATCACAATCAATCAAGCATAATATAACAACCACAATGTGCATATGTGCATAACCATAGCATCTAAAGTGGTCCACACTTGTTTGCCATCACAAGTGTGGTCCATAGGGCTTTCCTAAGGGTCACAAACAAATCACATGGAAAGCTTCCAAAAGCCTCCCACTTGAAACCGCATCCAAAATGCTCCATGTTTCTCTTATGACCTTCCTTTGTGCTTCCAATGTGTATGTCTTCATATTACAAGATATAAAGTCCTAATACAAGATATCAAGTAAAATGAAAAATACACCTAATCTATTTATTACAACCCAATAACAAATAAATTACACTTGAAACAAAGCACAAACAACAAATAATACAACCCAATTGAATGAATGAATACAACCATCACAAACATCCAAACAACACAAGGTCAATGGCTAGGTTATGCACTAAAATAATCATCTATCATATCATCCAAAATATAACTTTGAATCCCCTCAAAACCAACGAATTTTTAGCCAACATAAACTGAAAATTTCGGGTTTAGATGTTGTCCAAACAACACAACATATCAATATGTATATCTTTCAAGATTTAATCATTAGCATGTATAATATAACCTTGAAAGTTGGGGATTCAGCAAAACAGAAATATTGCAGCCCAAAATCAGCCTATTCTTAGTTTATAATCATCCTTTAAAACCAATTTTAAAGGACAAAACAAGCAAGTCATCCACATAACCGGCTCATGATGCCATTGATGGGTTTGATAGAACACAAGAACATAGTTTAACCTTTTAAACTTTGAGAAAATGCAGCAGAATAACAACTATAAAACTGATTTTATAAGCTGAAAATTTGTTCTTTAGGTGACCATCTAAGTGTATAAGACAAACCCATATTACAAGGATCACTTTTATGTGAATAGACAAGCTTTGAAAGCATAAAACGTGCATAATATGACAGCCACAAAAGGGGCTGCCAAACTACCTTTCTCCTGCAGAAAAGTCGACCAAGATGAGAGGTTTTAGATGCTTGAAACGGCCAAGAACTCAAGTGTAGAGGTCCTCAAGTGTCTATACCCCAAGCCCTTGCAATACACCTTCTTGTTAGGAAGAAAGTACACCAAAACAACACCAAAAACTGCACTCCAAGACTCCCTTTTTTCAGCTGCTTGGCCGTAGGAATTGAGAGAGAGAGAGAGAGGTTTTTCATGTGTTGCATGCAAATGAGATGGATGTGTGATGGTTCAAGACTCCAAGACTTGTTTAATGTGTATGTATTTTTTAAGACAAAGTGGTCCAATGGATGACTCGGGGGGCGGCCAAATTAAAAGGGATTCAAAGAATTTCCCTCCTTTTAATTCATAACACATAACACATTAAAGCTAGTCATATATCACACATTAAAAAGTCACCATCAAGACTTATTTTATAATTGTGACATATGTATTCTTTAATTAAACAATTTAATTAAAGTACACTTATATGTTATTAATGTTATTTAAAAACCCCTTTTAAATGACAAGAATAACAATAAACCTTCAACAAATTATCCTTATAATTTGTTCCATCTCATATGCAATTTATTTAGAAAACCCATTTTCTAAATTGGTGTAAATATTTAATTGTATGATCATATCACTAATTAAATATTAATTGGTGTTTGCTAAGCTTGTTATTGGGTATAACCCGACTTGGATCATAACGTACTAACCATATCAATATTTTAAGTGTCTGGGCACATAGAATCCTACATGAGGATGATGAGGAGGCCTACAACGATTGGCTGAAGTACACTGAGGACTCCGTCCAAGTGTCTTGTCTAATGCTAGCGAGCATGACTCCGGATCTCCAAAAGGAGTATGAACATCACGGAGCATACGACATGATAACCCAGCTGAAGGAAACCTTCCAACAGCAAGCAAGGGTTGAGCGCTTCGAAATGGTTCGAGCACTCCATGCATGTCGTATGGATGACAACCAATCTGTTTCATCTTATGTACTTAAGATGAAAAGTCATATTGACCGCCTCGAGCGGCTTAATTGTCCCGTCTTGAAGGAATTGGCCACGGATTTGATCCTAAATGGCCTTACCAAGAAGTTCGAGACATTCGTGTTGAACTACAACATGAATGCTTGGGACAAGAGCATTGGTGAGCTTCACTCAATGCTCAAAACGGCGAGGCGGCCATGGGTAAAAGGGTTTTACCCGTTCTCACCATCAATGAATGTGGGAACAACAAAAGGCCTCATCCCACACCCAAGGCAAAGGTTGCTAAGGTTAAGGGACCCGTTTGGGGAAAGGGAAAGGGGTGGTAAGGGTACCACCCAAACCACAAGAGAAGAAGCAAAATGTTGCTACTAATGACCCATGCTTCATGTGTAGGGAGATAGGCCATTGGGCAAGGAATTGTCCTGTCCATCTCCAAGAGTTGAAAGCAAAGAGGGATGCCGGGTAGACCTCAGGTACAATATACATGATTCATATTGATCTTAATGTTACATCTTCTAACACATGGGTATTGGATACCGGATGTGCAACTCATATTTGCAATTTGTTGCAGGGGTTCACAAGATGTAGGGACTTCAATCAAGGGGATGTTAGCCTCTTCATGGGCAATGGAACTAAAGTCTTAGTTGAAGCTCGTGGGGACTACATCCTAAGACTTCCAAGTGGCTTGGAAGTTATTTTGAAGAATGTTTTGTATGCTCCTAGTTTGACTAGGAACATTATTTCTGTATCCCAATTAAGACATTATGATTATGTATTATCCTTTATTAAAAATGATATTCATGTTTCTTTAAATGGTATGTTCTATTTTAAAGCTATTCCCATTAATGGTATTTATGAATTGGTTCATGAAAATACTTTAAATAGTTCATTGTACCAAACTAACACCAAGAAACTCAAGTTGGACTTGAGTGATACCTATCTTTAGCATTGTCATCTTGGTCATATAAACAAAAAACGTTTACAAACACTCCAAAAGAATGGTCTTTTAAAAACAAATGAATATGATTCATTTGATGTTTGTGAATCTTGTTTACAAGGTAAGATGACTAAGGCACCCTTTAGTGGAACTACCGAAAGGGCAAAAGATTTATTAGGAGTCATACATTCGGATGTATGTGGTCCTTTTAAACCAATGACTAGGAATGGTGAAAGATACTTCATTACCTTTACCGACTATTATAGTCTCTATGGGTATGTGTACTTATTAGGCACAAAGATGAAGCTTTTGAAATGTTCAAAATCTTCAAGAATGGAGTAGAAAATCAACTCAACAAGTCAATTAATGTTCTCCGCACCGATAGAGGAGGTGCATACCTAAGTGATGTTTTTCATGTCTCATAACTCACTCCACCTGGAACACCACAACATAATGGGGTGTCTGAGAGGAGGAATCGAACCTTATTGGATATGGTCCGATCTATGATGGCTAGAAGCACATTGCCTCTATCATTTTGGGGTTTCGCTTTGCTCTCCGCAGCCCGTATTCTAAATATGGCCCCAACCAAAAAGGTGGAAAGGACACCTTTTGAGATATGGCATGGAAGAGTTCCATCCCTATCATACTTAAGGGTTTGGGGATGTGAGGCTTATGTTAAGACTCCCACCCTAAACAAATTTGAAGTCCGATCCACCAAGTGTATCTTTGTTGGATATCCTAGAGATTCTATGGGATATTATTTCTATGATCCACTGGAACAAAAGGGTTTGTTTCCAGAAAGGGTGAGTTCTTAGAAGCAAAGTTCCTTATGGAAGGAGCTGGCAGTAGAACAGTGGATCTTGAAGAGGATCAAGAACCACAACCCGATGCACATTTGGTTGAAACTATCACTCAACATGAGGATGTTGAGGATGATCAAGGTTTTGATCAATACACACAAGACATTCACAGAAATGGTGGAACTAGTAATCCACCTGAAAGATACGGATTTTTCATGGATGGATGCTACGTGGTAGATTCATATGAACCAACCACATACCATAATGCAGTGTCTAATTTGGATTCTGACAAATGGCTTGAAGCCATGAACATTGAGATGCAATCCATGTATGACAATCAAGTTTGGGAACTTGTTGTACCACCTCTTAATTCCAAGGTAGTTGGAAGTAAGTGGGTTTTCAAGAAGAAAACCGATATGCATGGAAACTTGGATACTTATAAAGCTAGACTTGTAGCAAAGGGTTTCACTCAAACTCAAGGGGTTGATTATGATGAAACCTTCTCACCTGTTGCGATGCTAAAGTGTATAAGGATATTGTTTGCCATAGCTGCTCATTATGATTATGAGATTTGGCAAATGGATGTCAAAACCGCTTTCCTAAATGGATATCTTGAGGAAGATGTCTATATGGTTCAGCCTGAAGGTTTTTTCGATCCAAAACATCCTAATAAAGTATGCAAGTTAAAGAAATCAATCTATGGATTGAAACAAGCATCGAGAAGCTGGAATCACCGTTTTGATGAGGAAGTAAAGAAATTTGACTTCATCAAATACGCTGATGAGGCTTGTGTGTATAAGAAGGCTAGTGGGAGCATAATAACTTTCCTAGTATTGTATGTTGATGACATACTACTATTTGGAAATGACATTCCAACCTTGGAAGGTGTAAAAACCTAGCTTGGAAGTTGTTTTTTCATTAAGGATCTAGGTGAAGCCGCCTATATTCTAGGAATAAAGATCTATAGGGATAGATCAAGGCGGTTGATTGGTTTAAATCAAAGTACATATATTGATAAAATCTTGAAACGGTTCAAGATGGAGAAATCTAAGAAAGGTACCGTACCTATTCAAAGAGGAACGATATTGAG
This sequence comes from Flaveria linearis, assembly GCA_024085815.1. Taxonomy (NCBI): domain Eukaryota; kingdom Viridiplantae; phylum Streptophyta; class Magnoliopsida; order Asterales; family Asteraceae; genus Flaveria; species Flaveria linearis. The sequence continues at coordinate 39,612,584 of CM044007.1, read as the reverse complement.
TACGACTCAATGTCCTAGCTCAAAGGATGAGCAAGATAAAATGAAGGCAATCCCATACGCATCTGCTATTGGATCCATCATGTATGCGATGATATGCACTCGACCGGACGTGTCATGCGCCTTAAGCATGACAAGCCGATACCAGTAAAATCCTAGAAACGGTCATTGGATGGCTGTTAAGAATATACTCAAGTACCTAAGGAGGACAAGAGATATGTTCCTAATCTATGGATCTAGTGATGAGGAACTCGTTGTAAAAGGTTACACGGATGCGAGTTTCCAAACCGATCGTGATGATTCACGGTCACAATCGAGATACATTTTCATTCTGAATGGAGGAGCGGTCTCTTGGAAGAGCTCCAAGCAGGATGTGGTGGATCTATCAACTACAGAATAAGAATACGTTGCCGCCTCATTCGCAGCTCAAGAAGCTGCATGGTTGAAGAAATTCATTGCCGATCTAGGGGTTGTCCATTCTATTCAGGACCCCCTAGAGATCTTTTGTGATAACGAGGGTGCGATTGCTCAAATCAAGGAACCCCATGCTCATCAAAAGACTAGGCACATTGAGCGGAGATTCAACTACATACGAGATGAAGTTGAAAAGGGAATGATATGTATTCGTAAAGTTCACACGGATCAAAACATTGCAGGTCCTCTCACGAAGCTCCTCGAAAAGGCAAAGCATGAAGGTCATACTTGTGCCATAGGACTTTGATATTGGATTTGATCTGTAAATTTTGTATTTGGATATATGGAACTCTTTATTATTTGAATAAAATTATTTGGTAATAATGTTTCAATTAATGTTCCAATTTAGCATGTTTAATCCATGGGTAAATTTTTTACTCTAAATGTCCGTAGTCGTTCAGACTTGTGGAACAAGTATTGAGGATAAATCTATTATGAACTTGGATTGGTTGATATTCATAAGGATGAATATAGAGCAATAGGTTGCTACCAAGGTTCATAGATATTTGTGGGATACAAATATTGGACTAACCCGCATCTTAAATTTTACTACATGGAATCTTATTGATTGATCATAAGTAAATTTGAGTAAAGGCAAATATCATTTGGTATCCTCCGACCTGAGATACATATTGGCTTTTGATATTCACCAAGTGTCATACCTTGAGCTAATTCTTCACTGTCCTGAAATAGTGGACAACACATAAGGGTATGTTCAGGTATGACACGAGGTGTTTGTGAGAAACGTATGTAGTCAAGATGGAATTTGTTCCTCTTATTCCTTGAGAGTTAGATGTCTAAGGCCTGATTAAGTTAAATCAACAAGGAATGATCATTCTGATGATGTATTAAGGGTAGTAAACTTTTGTTAGGCGGTATTTACTGCTTGCATCAATCTTCTATGAATCTTGGGCAAGTGGGAGATTGTAGGATTCTATGTGCCCAAGACACGTAGAATATTGATGCAGTTAGTACGTTATGATCCAAGTCGGGTTATACCCAATAACAAGCTTAGCAAACACCAATTAATATTTAATTGATGATATGATCATGCAATTAAATATTTACACCAATTTAGAAAATGGGTTTTCTAAATAAGTTGCATATGAGAGGGAACAACTTATTAGGATATTTTGTTCATTAATATTATTTGAAATGTCATTTAAATTAGTTAGATGACATCAAATAATAATGAGAAATTATAACTTATAAGTTAATGGTTAGTTGTATAATTTATATAACTTGTACATGTCATTAAATGGTTAATTGCATGTCTAGTTAAAAGGCCATTTTAACATATGATGTGTGATATAATTTAAGGGGAGAAACCCTTTAATCAAATATTTCGGCCGCCCCCCCTTAGTACTCTCATTGGTTCTTTTGTCTTTGAGAATCACACACATCATAAGTGTTCTTGGGGTCTTCATTTCTCTACACATTTCTCATTGCATGCAAAAGACACAAACACTCTTCCTCTCTCTCTCTAGTTACGGAACAAGGCAACAGCCTTAGAGGGTTTTGAAGATCAATTTTGTGTTCATTTTGTTGGTGATTCTTCCTAACAAGAAGGGGTTTGCAAGGAGGCTTGGGTTATAAAAGCTTGAGGGCTCCTAATCTTGAAGTCTAGGCCAATTTAAAGCATCAATCATCCTCCTTCTTTGATCGGTTTTTTGCTGCAGAAAAGGTAGTAATCACAGCTCATTGTGGCTGTGATTTTATGTACATTACATAAGTTCATAGCTTGTTTATTCACATATTATGATCCTTTGATTTTGGGTTTGTTTTTAAAACATATGTATGTCAAAAGGGAACACTTTTTTCAGCTTATAAACTTGGTTATAATGCTAAACTTCCGCTGCGTTTTCAGAAAGTTTAAAAGGTTAACTCGTTTTTGTGTTCTATCAAACCCTACAAATTCTTTATCTAACTAAATATGTGTGATTTACAGAATGTTGCATGAATCAATTCACATAACATGAGATCATACTAGTCTTAAGTCCTCATAGAGCTGTTTGATATAGTTTAAGAATAGACATAGACTAATACAATGTTGATTGTAGATATTTGGATCCACTTAAACTCATGCATGGTGTTAATGATGGATTGAAACAGTGAGTGATTATCATGTTTTGGTATATTTAGATGACATGTATGTACCCTACATCTGATTGTATGTTAAAATCAATCCTCCTCAAGATGCACTAGCAAGCACTTTCAATACTTAGGACCTAGTTACTTTGGAGTATAAATGCTCAGTTTGATCCTTTTGATTGATCCTCTTTGGGATTCTATGGATTGTTCATCCTTGATGGATGTGTTCCTCATTGGGATCATTTCTTGGCATCAAAGAATGCCATAATGTTCCAAGTCTATGATTCATCATTCAGTTTATAAATCACTTGGTGTATTGCAGTTACTTTGTATTCCTTATTGGATAGACCAATACTTAACACCAAGATGTGTTGTTGACCACATAATCATGATCATTTAGTTCTTCACTGTTGTATGTGATTTTATGTGTTCCATGCTGAGCCTATCCACATATCAAACAAAGTATTGTCACTCTTTATTAGTGGAAAATGACTCTAGAGAAGAAATAATCTAGTGTACTATCATTTCTCGTGTATGGTTATGTAAGATCCCAAAATGTTTGTTATTTGAAGAACATGATTTGATGTTTGATAACTTGATTTTGTAAAACACTAGCTTGTTTGAAATTTAGGACTTCGATAAAATCAAGCTTGTATGATTTAATGTTTTGAAAACATTACTTGTTTGATTCATAGTTGATCATACCAAGTGACTGAACTAAAAATTCAAATCTTATGGAATCAACTGATTTGGTAAAAAGATCAGCCAACTAGTTGTCTGTATGGACTTGGATAAACTTTATCAGACCCTTTTCTGAGCAGTCTCTCAGAAAGTGATATCTAATATCTATGTGTTTAGTTTTTGAATCTTGAACTGGATTGTCAGTTATGAACAATGCAGCAGAATTATCTATGAGTATTTGTGTTTTAAGAAAGTTAAAGCCATAGTCAAGCATTTGGTTTTGAATCCAAAGCACTTGAGAACAGCAAGCAGAAGCAGTTATGTATTCTACTTCAGCTGTTTACACAGACACATTTGTTTGTTTCTTGCACTACCTGGTGATCGATCTTGATCCAAGAAACTGACAACCTCCTAAAGTGGATTTTCTGTTATTATTTCATCCACCATAATCACTGTCAGTGTATGCATATAAAGAGAAGTCTCCATCTTTGGGATACCACAAACTAAGTACTAGTTTGCCTTTCAAGTATCTAAAGATTCTCTATACAACATTTATGTATGATTCTTTTGGATCTGCCTGATATCTAGCACATATGCAAACTGCATACATGATGTCTGGTCTACTTGCAGTTAGATACATTAAGGAACCTATCATTGATCTATAAAGTTTCTGATCAACTGATACTCCTTCTATGTCTGGTCCAATCTACAAGCTAGCTGCAAATGGTGTTTTGCTGGATGTGCAGTCAGACATGTTGTATTTCTTCAATATCTGATGAACATACTTGCTTTGGTTGATGAAAATTCCTTCAGGTGATTGGTGAACTTGTAGACCTAAAAAGAGAGGTTAGCTCTCCCATTGAACTCATTTGGAATTTTTATTGCATAAGACATTCAAATTCTTTGCAAAGTTTATGTTTGTGGAGCCAAAGATGATGTCATCCACATAGATTTGAACCACTAGCAAGTCTTGTTCTTTCTTCTTTAAGAACAATGTCTGATCCATTTTCCCTCGGGTATACCCATTCTGTAGTAGAAACTTTGATAAAATTTCATACCACTTCCTAGGAGCTTAATGAAGACCATATAGAGCCTTGTCTAGTTTATAGACTCTACGAGGGAATTCTGGATCTTCAAACCCTGGTGGTTGTGCAACATATACCTCTTCATCTATCTTTCCATAAAGGAATGCACATTTTACATCCATTTGGAAGACAGTGAAGTTTTTGGATGAGGCATATGCAAGGAATATACGGATGGCTTCTAGTCTAGCTACGGAGCAAAGACGTCATCATATCAATGCCTTCCTCTTGAGTATAACCTTGGGCAATAAGCCTTGTTTTGTTCCTAATGACAATCCCTCTGTCATCTGCTTTGTTTCTGAAGAGCCATCTTGTTCCTATGGCATACTGTCCTTTAGGTAGATCAACCAATGTCCATACCTCTTGCTTCCTGAATTACTATAGTTCCTCCTGCATTGCTTCTATCCAACTGTTATCTTAAGTGCTTTAGTGATATTTTTGGGTACATTCAGTGATAAGAAACAGGAATACAAGCAAATGTTTGTTGTGTCCGATTGACTTCTTGTCAGACGGGTATTAAGGTCACCTATGATGCTTTCTAAAGGGTGATCTTTGTGTAACCTTGTGTTGTTTCAATCTGATCAACAGGAATTGTTGAATCAAGATTGTTTAAGGTTTTTCTGGTGTGGTAGGATGTGTAATGGTATTTGTGGTTGTGTTACATTCTGTTTGTGTTACCTCATTGAATGTTTGAGGGGAATCATGAAAGAAATCAAAGATTTCTTCTTCATGATGTGTTTTTGGTAGGGAATGATAATCATCATCTTCTTCAACTATGTGTGGTTGGTTTGATGTTGGGTGATTGGATTGTTGGTTTGTCACATGTGTTGAGGAAGATGGTCTAGATATGGTTGTTTCATTGGATGTCTTGTTTGTTCTGGAGGAGGTGTAACTGTTGTACTTGAAGGAGATGTTGTTGTTGTCCTTGGAGATCAACAGTTAGTGGAACATCTATTATTTTTGATGGAGGTACCATTGGATATTCAATGTCTTCTTTGGTACCTAAAACATCAAAATAAGATGTGTCAAATGACTGGGTTAATGAATCAATATCAAACAACCAGTCAGATCCAATGACTTTCTTTGTGAAAGTGTGTTCATTAAAGAGCACATCAGTAGTTTCTTCCATAATATTAAGTCTTGGATTGTATACTCTATAGGCTTTTGAGCTTCCAGAGTATCCAACAAAGAATCCATCATCTGCTTTTTGAGCAAATTTGGATAATTGTTCTCTGGTGTTTAATATTGATACTGAACATCCAAATGCTTTAAGGAATCCTATAAAAGGTTTTCTTTTAAACATTAATTCATATGGAGTTTTTGAATGTTCTTTTATTATTAATGTTCTGTTTTGTATGTAGCAAGCTATGTTGATTGCTTCTACCCAAAAGGAGATGGGCAACAGAGAGTCTGCAAGCATAGATCTTGCTGCTTCTATCAATGTTCTGTTTCTCCTTTCAGCTACTCCATTTTGCTGAGGAGTTCTTTCTACACTGAATTGATGACTTATGCCCTTTTCTGCACAGAAACAAAAGATAGAGTCATTCTTAAATTTAGTACCATTATCACTTCTTAAAGATTTAACTTTAAGATCTAATTAATTCTCAATCTTAGCGATAAATGTTTTGAGAATGTTTGATGTTTCTGACTTCTGTAGTAGAATGAAAACCCAAGAAAATCTAGAGTAATCATCTACTATAACAAGACAATATTGCTTCTTTCCTATGCTTAGGATGTTTGTTGGGCCAAATATGTCCATGTGAAGCAATTTGAGTGGTGTGTTATTAGAAGTTTACCAATTTAGACTTATGAGACGCTCTATGTTGTTTGCCTTTCAGACATGCTATGCAATGGTCTGTACAGAAAAATTCCTTTTGTGGTAGACCTATTACTAAGTCACCTTTTACTAATTGGTTCATTCTGTTATATTTAGAGTGTCCCAGTCGTCTGTGCCATAATTGGGAAACATCTTCTGATGCTTTTGATAGTAAACATGTTTCAGGAGTGGTTGTAGAAACAATGTTCATATCAACAATGTATGTGTTATAATGACGTGGACTTTTCAAAAGGATACAGTCTTCTGGTATTTGAAAACTTGTCTTGAGGATGTAGCAGTTGTTGGAGTCAAATAAGGTGGAGTATCCCTGATCACAGATCTGGGATACACTGAGAAGATTAAACTGAAGGTTGGAGCAGTAGTTGACATTTTCAAAGCTGATTAGTCCATTGGAGATTGTTCCTTCCCTAGTTATCTTGCCACTACTCTTATCTCCTCCAAAGGCTACATTGCCTCCATGTTTGCTCTTAAAATCCCGAAGCAGGGAACAATTTCCTATCATATGTCGGGAGCATCCACTATCAACATACCAGATGTTGTCAGGCCTTCTGTGATGTCCCTGAGAAAAACAAGAATTATTTAGAGGGTGCAACCAAGCCATGATGGTCTTGGGTTTTCCGTCTTTTCCCATAATGCAAATTTCTTCTAAAATTGCATTTTCTAATGGCTTAGGAACTCTAGGTACACTAGATTTCCTCTGATTGATTTTAGCTCTGTCAGGAGAAGTACTTTGAGCTCTTCTCCTGCTAGAACCAATGTCTGATGTTTGTCTTGTTTGAGACATATGTCTCTTTGGTGTTTGTACAAAGTTGTCATACAACATTTTATCATTGTTTAAAACAACCTTTTGATGTGGAGTTCATCTTGGTACTCCAACCTTGTTCCTTTTAGAATGAACTGTTTGTTTCTCAGAAGTTTTTACAACTTGAGTCTGTGTGGTTTGCTTTTTGTTTTTCTTATTAAAAGAACAAGTATCAGTACTGTGATTGTTTCTTTTGCAAATAGAACAATAATTATGAAAATGACAACTTTCAGTACTGTGATTGTTCATGTGACAATACTTGCAATATTTACCATATTTGCACTTTTCAGTGCTGTGAGTGTATTGATCACACCACTCAAAATATGGTAAATCAGAATTGTCTTGTTTGTTTGCAACCTTTGGTTTAAGTTTGATTTGAGAGGAATATTAAAAGTTACAGTTGATTGTTTTTTAGGAATATGAGATTTTCCTTTTCCTTTGTTTGTTTGTTTAACAGAAACATTGAAAGATTCAATGTTCTTTCCTCGAGAGCAGATGTCAAATCCTTGAGTCTGCTTTGTTTGTTTTGTTTGACCTTTAACCACACTTGAAACTTTGTAAGTTTTAGTAATTGGTTGAATGAACTCATCATCCAATAAGTCATCATCATCTTCATCAGATGTTTGTACATCATATTCATTGTTTTCTCCTTGTTAAAAATCTGTTGAGTTAGTTTGTGGTAATGTTTTACTTTTAACAAATTTTATCAAAGGTGATCTTTCATTTAATGATGACTTTGATGATGGTGATGATGGTTTTGAATCATCTGTTTTGTCATGTGGGTCAAGTGACTCACCTTGTTTGTTAGTCATGGAATCAGGCAAGGGAATATAATTATCATTGTATGGTGGATTAACTTTGTTATATCCCATACCTAAAGGGTCTTTAAAAACCCTTTGTTGTGCAAGAAGTTCTTCAAACTTGTGTTACTCACCTGAAACTTTTGAAGTTTCAATTCAGTTTCAGCTTGGACTGTTTTAGATTCAGTCAAAGATACAGAGAGTTGCTCAACTTGAGCTGCAAGTGTTAAATTTTCAGACATTAATTTGTCCAAATCATTTTGCAATGAAAGAATTTTAATTCCATACTATTTTGTTCTGATTTCAAGCTTTCATTTAAAATGTTTATTTCAATTACTTTCTTTGAAAGTTTGTCTGCATGTTCTCTGTATCTGTTGACTTCATCTATGCAAGCTTGTGTGCATAGGTTCCCCTTTACCTCTTTCGGGATTTCTAAAATTTTATCTTCAATATCTGCCATGAGAGCATGATCTGGTGATTGAATTTCAGCTTCATACGTGCTCCAGTCACATTCACCATCCTTCTTGATGATCATTGCAGATGATTTTGATGGTTGACTTGGACTGTATTGTGTGATTTGAGGTGGAGTTGGTGCAGCAGGGATACTGATTGGTGGTGGAATCTGTCTGTTTGTCTGATAGCTCATTGAAGCTTGTGGTTGATTGCTGTGTCTGTCAACTCTTGGTTGTTGGCATTCTCTTGAAAAGTGCCCATACAGTTGACAATTGTAGCACCTACCTTGGTTTTATCAAAACCAATCTTGGTCTTTTTATCCATGCTTAACCCTCTCTATTCCTATGCAGAAATGTCTTTGATCTATAAGCAATCATAGCCATAGACCATTGTAGATCCATCTCTTCAAACCATGTCTGGAGGAAGTTCATCCAAGTCTTGTTGAATGATTTGAGAAGTTGTGAGGTTGGCACCAAGATAAGCCTCAAAACTTGTTAAAAAGGTTGCATAGGCTGCCTTTTGTTTTTCACTTTGAAGAATAATGGTGAGAGCATCCATTGGTTTATCAAACTTATGTATGTTTTGTGGCCTTGTTTGTTATGATATGCTTGAGCTTGAAGCTTGATGATGTTGATTATGTTTGCTCTGAGGTGTTGTTTCATGAGAACCATGAACTCCAGTCTTCTTGGACTTTTGTTTGTTGTTGGATGACTCTGGTGCAGAGAAGAAAGATGTCTCACTAGTGTCTAGGAATTCTTCATCTTCATCCTCACCAGTGTTTGTTAGAAAATCATTGTCTGTATGTTGAAGTTCCTTAAACTTGTATGCTTCTACATGTCTGATAGTGTTGATATTCCTAGATTTTTCATCTAGTTCTAGTGCTTCTACCTTAGCAACTAGAGGGTCCAAAGATAGTGCTCCCAAATCTAGTGTTGCTTTCATCAGAGACACTGACCGAGTCCAACTCTCAGGCAATGTATGCAACATCTTCTTGTTGATTTCAATAGATTCATACTTGAGACCATAGACAATCATCTCATTAACCAACTGTACAAATCTATGAAGTTGTTGGGGAATGGATTCTCCCTGAATGTGATGGAAATTTTCATATTGGGTCCTCAACTTTTCCTTTTTGATTTCCCTAATTTCATCACTACCTTCACACATTGTGTGAAGAACTTTCCATAATTCATTGGCTGTTTTGAAATTCTCAACCCGTGTTAGAATTTCAAATGGCAAGGTAAAAGACAATATACTATATGCTTTCATGTTTGTTTTGACCTTTTTCAGTTCATCACCAGCTACCTTTTTCAGTTGTAGTCTGGACCCAAGTTCACTAGAATGTATGGTCCTTCAGTTATGGAGGTCCACAAGTCTAGGTCTTGAAAAATAATCCAATTTCTAAACATTATTTTCCATTGTTTGAAATCAACTTTGTTTTTAAGTCTCGGTGGTTTGAGACCACTGTTTGTTCCCGACAATTCATCAGACATGTTTGTTCTAGTTTAAATATTTAGCTTGATGCTAAATTTAATTTAACCTAAAGTCACTAGGTTTGTTTGTTAAAAAAAATTAAATATTAATTGAAATACCGAATAAAGGTAATTAATTAAATTCAACTAATTGTTTGTACGAGGATGTTTCTCCTCGGTAACAGAATAGAATATTCTATTAATTAATGTGGTTCCGTGACCTTTGGTCAAAACCCTAGAGAAAAGTCAAAACCCTAGAGAAAAGTCAAACCCTTAAACAAACAAAAGTTTATTTTTAAAACTTTACTTTTTGAATCGAAAAGAAACTTTTGGTAAAAATTCAAATGAAGAATACTGTTCTTCTTTGAAATGGCTGATGAACACAGAAATAAACACAAAAAGTATATGATTGTTTGAACGAAAACTAGGGTTTTCTAGGGTTTGGTTGGGGCTGAAAATATGATAGAACAATACCCGTGTATTGTTGTATCAAAAATTCTTAGAAACCGATAAGGTTTCTATGATTTTGTTGTGTTTATCGTTTCAAAACAATGAATGTATGATTTTGGAACGATTTTGTGAGCTTGATGTTAGTAAAACACAAATTCTTCTTCAAAATGAACAAAAACTGAAGATAAACTCTTGTTTTTCACACATTTCGAATGTATGATATTTGGAGAAGAAAATGAGATGATTTCAAGCTAAAAATGAGTGTTATGAAGCTAATGAACAACTGAAATCATTGGTTTTGATGATTGAGAGGATCGAAATCACTGTTTGATTGAGCCAAGGCTCTTATACCACCTGATGAAACCAAGAATATGAGAGTATAACAACTCTTAGTCTAGCATCTTGAATAAGAACTTTGAAAGAACAAGATTCAAGATAAACTAGTTGTTTTCCCCAAGGATATTTGAATATCTCTCAGTGATCAACAAACAATAATCATGGTGCTGAAACCCATGATTAATGTGTATGATTTCAGTGAACAATTTGTGTGTTTGTGTGTGATTGAATGCAAGAACAAGAACAGATGAATAATATGCTTGTTTGATTGATTTTCGTTCAAAAGCTTACAAAGGATTAGGGTAGAGTGCTATTTATAGCCTATACACAAAAGCTATGTACAATTACTAATCTACCCTTATGTAAATGAAAATTACATAAAAATAATCCTAAGTGTCTAAGTCATCCGCTGTGAGAATAAGCCATCCGCTGTGGAAGAGTCTTCATTCGCTGTGAGAACAGTCTTCATCCGCTGTGGGACTTAGTCATCCGCTGTGAACAATCTTCATCCGCTGTGGGACTTAGTCATCTGCTGTGAACATGTTGTTCATCCGCTGTGATGTTGTTCATCCACAGTGATGTTTGTTTATCCGCTGTGAAGGAGTACTTCATCCGCTGTGGCTTAACTCATCCGCTGTGGATGACTTAGCAAAATTTTCTTTTATCTACAAATCTAAAAAAGAAAATTTACAAAATTGTTAGTGATAATAAAGAATGTTAATGATGTTAATGTGTTTCTAATGTATGACTTGTATGTTGAAACACATTTGGTTGTTTGTTTGATAATAACAAGTATCATACTTTCTTGCATTAATTCTTAATGCACTTTGTTGAGTCCAACACTACTCATAACTAGCCACTGTCATTAGGGACTAACTATACCTGACATAATCTAGGCTATTACCTTGAATGACCATGTTGGTGTTTGAATCTTATCGTGCTTAGAAATGGATGGTGGTAGATCTTCAAAGGCTTCTCGAGGTTGAGGACATGGTGGTCCCCGATGTTATGTCAGGTACATTCCTCGTAAACCAAACTTGTGGCTTTCTGCTTTTTGATTTGAGTACTAGTAGGAGTTTTATTTCTGCGGCGTTCTACGATTAGTTGACCGTTAGGAGTAGAAAGATTGATGAGCCATTCGATGTAGAAACTGTTGTAGGTAAGTCCACCAGGATTTCTGATATTGTAGAGGATTATGACATAGAGTTGGAGGGCCATAGATTCTTTGCTAGGATGTTCGTGATTCCCTTAGGTGGATTTGATGTAGTCCTAGGGATGGATTGGCTAGCAGCTTACGAGGAAAATATTGTGTGTCGCAAGAAAAGGATTCGATTGATTGCGCCGATGGAAGTTTGATGATAATTTATGGCGAGAGGGCTCGTGTGGCCGAGAAAGTAATTTCGATAGTGGTGGCAAAGAAATGTATGAGGCATGGATGTGGTGCCTATCTGGCCTATGTGAAGGATGCAGATATGACAGTACCATGATTGTCGGATGTACCGGTCATGTGTGACTTTCCGGACATGTTCCTGGAAGATCTATCAAGTGTGCTAGCTAACCTCGAGATCGACTTCCAGATTGATTTGATACCTGGTGCCCCACCTGTTGGTAAGGCGCCGTATCGCCTAGCTCCATCCGAGATGAAGGAACTGATGACTCAGCTGCAAGAGTTATTAGACAAGGGATTCATTAGGCCGATTATCTCCCCATGGGGTGCTCGGTCTTGTTTGTCTAAAAGAAAGATGGTAGTATGAGGATGTGCATCGACTACCACAAGCTGGACAAGTTAACGGTGAAGAATCAGTATCCATTACCGTGGATTGATGACTTATTTGATCAGCTCCAAGGTGCCAGTTGGTTCTCGAGGATAGATTGTCACACCCCAACCTTAACGGCGGAAACGTCGAGTTGTGAGGGTTAAGATTGTTTACAGCCACATAACGCTATATTTAAATATAAATATTAAAATTATAAGTTTCAAAAGAAAGTACAAACATAAGTCTCAAACATGAAATAATCTCCAAAATAAGCAAAACATAACATAGTCATTTTATTCTTTTATCTAGGTCCAAATCCTTGTTCATTGCAAGCTTTACTTGATCACTTTAAACTTGGGCATTTCCTGAAACGTGATAAAATAAAAGGTCAACTAAAAATAGTTGGTGAGTTTGCAAGGTTTTCATACATAATATGATAAGATTACAAGTAGCAATTCATGTCATAGGTTATAAGTTAGCAAGGTTATAGAACACATATCTTTACAACCAAACCTCGACTTGATTACAAGTATATATGATTGGCTAAGTGTATTTGGTTCTCCTGATGAACAAGCATACGTCATCAGGAGCAGGCAATACCTCGGCTTTAGCACCAAACAGGCTTGTCAGGCCCGAAGATCTAAGACGTCGTGTGGCTAGCAATAGTTAATAATTGTAAACAAACTATGTATCTCATATAATCACTTAAAACACACAAATAACCATGAAAGAATATAAAGATGAATTGCAAGTGCTTTACAAGTCTCAAACGTTTATAAGTGTATGATGTATAAGTATCATGCTTCACCCCAAAATATTGTGAAAATCATAAAAAGGGGCAAGGAAACTCACATGACGTATAAGTATACAAGATGATTATAAGAATTAACGATGCTCCAACGGATTTTTTTACAAAGCACCTAAACGTATATATTACAAGATTTAAGGTTAATAATAGGATTAACGTTTTAACGTGAACTAGGGTTTCAATAAGAATTTGGGATTTTTATAAATAAGATCGAAATCATATATAATTTAATACAATGGAAGAAAACTTAATTAATCCTTTTATAATAATTTATGAAATTATAAGAAATTAAATCCTTATAATGATTAAATTATAAAATGTAAATAAAATTTTATAATTAACTTAATTAATCTATAATTAAAGATAACGTATTGACTAATAATAATTTAGTAATTTCAACTATTTAAAGTTTATTTTTATGAAAATAAACTAATCATAACATTTGTTAATAATATTTTATATAAAAATTGTTAAGGTGTTTAAAGAAATAATTTACTGAAAATAATTAGATAACTTTTAAAATAAACAAAGTTTATAAACTGATTTTTGTAATTTTTAGAAATTTTATATAATTTTTTTAAAGGCCAAAAAAATAGTTGAGGTGCCCGGGTTCGAACCCAGGACCTCAAGGTTGCAAGGGCATGTGACCAACCAGTGAACCAGGGCTCTCGGCCGTGATAGAACACAGGTTTTAATTCTTAAATACCAAGTTAACAAAAACCCCCAAATCACATATGAACCCTAGAATCGTCTAATTCCAAATCGATCCCCAATTCGATTATGATCAAGAAATTAAACTTGGGGCTTTTAATCCCCAAGTAAAACCGAGTATGTAAGTGTGATTAACTACATGTATAATGCTTGAATTGAAGATGATCCTAATCGAAGAACAAGTCGCGACCGTGGGTACCCAATGGATGAGCAATCCTCAATGATAATCCAATTAAACTTGCAGATAGCTTCGAATGATGGTCAGGACTAAAAGCCCTCTACCAATTTTGATTCTTGAACTCCAGGGGATGGTGTTCGACTCGTGTGCAGGTCACGATGAAGATGGTGCTTGAATTCGTTGTTTGTGTTTGATTCATGTGCAATTGGAATTGATAATAGCTTTAGACTGGTTAAACGTTCGATTATGGGTCATTTAATTTGATTATTATTAAGTTTTAATGGTCGAACGGCTATAAGATTAAAAGGCGTCGGTTGTTTGATCAAATGAGATTGGTAACCGGCGTTTAAACGTAATTAAGGTGCCCATTAAAGTTCGAAACGTGGATACGAAAGGATTTGGAACGATTTGGGTAACAAATGCAGGTATTTTCGTGGATTTTGGGGCTTGCCGGAGCTCCTGCCAGAGTTTCGCCGGAAAATCATGAAGGAAAAGGGGTGGGGGTTTGATTTTTAATAATTTACACAAATGGTCCCTGAGGTTTCCATTGTTAACATTTTATATACAGATTTTAATATTAAAGTTTCTAAATTGGCATTAGAACCCCCTAAACTTTAATTACTTAATGTTTTAAAACATTGTTAAGTTTAGTAACTATATAATTTATTTTTTATTATTATTAACAATATTATTTTTATTATCATTATTACTATTGTTATTATTATTATTATTATTATTATTATTATTATTATTATTATTATTATTATTATTATTATTATTATTATTATTATTATTACACTACTAGAAAACTGTTAATAGATGACGCGCAAAAGATGACGTGCGAAAAAAGATGATGCGCATTTACGCGTATCATAAAAAATATGTCGTATTTTAAAAAATTTTTTGAAAAGACGACACGCATTTTTGCGTGTCATCTTCGTTTGTCATTTTTTAAATTTTTTTATAACCGGTAACCCGCCAACTCCTCCCCCCCACTTTTTTCTCTTATTTCGACCCCCAATCCCCCAATCGACCCCACCGCCCCAGTCGTCCTCCGCCGTCGCGTAGTCTCCTATGGCCACCCACCGACGCGCAGTCCCCTCCACCAACCACCGCGCAGTCCCCTGTGCCTGCATCTCAGCTGATTGTCGTTAAGGCGAAGCTGATCTCGAAGACTGCTGAGAAGAAGATTAAACGGTGGTGCTGTTGTGCTCACTGCGTAGGTTTGTTTTCTTCATTTTGATTGTCAATTATGCGTATATGAATTGCTTTGTTTTATTTCTAAGTTGTTGAATTATTTGGTTTGCTTCGTTGATTGTGTTTAGTGAATCGACTGATTATAGTCAATTGCTTGTTGAATACTTTGGGTATTTGAATAATGATGGGTTTTTGTTCATATAAAAGGCCTCGATTTATGTATAGTTTTAAAGTAGGTGCTTGAGATATGAATTTGATAAGTGATAAAGAACATAACTGCAGATGTGTCCTTATTTAGTTCATCTTTTCACATCCTTTGCACAGGAATGCCACAACTTTAATTATGTATGAACTTCATGCATGATTCCATCCATAGGTGCAATGACTTGCCTAATATCTTCTTCAGATGTTTATGTTTTAGCTCAGAAACTGATGTACAACTGACAGAATCGAAATGCCCCATACATTGATAGAAAAAGAAGTCATGTACTAGTTGACACTAGATAAAACCGTTTTGAAGTTACTAATCTTAGGGGGGAGTTGGATGACTTTATTAGTTTTAAACTTTTAATAACAAATTCTTTGGCAAATGCATTGTTGGTCACTGGAGCTTGGATTACTCTATGTTGGGGCGTGCTCCCTTTGTTAATTTGTAGGTGCGTTTGTTTTACTGGTTGTGATCTGAGGGTTGTGATCTCACAGGTTGTGTGTTGGAGGTGCGTTTGTTATACCTCCTTGTTAAGTACGATATTATGTTTGGGGACAGAGTATATTGGTTTTAAATCTAGTAAACATATTAGTCAATGTATATAGTAGTCATTAGATCATAGTAGGACACATTTAGTTGTTTAGATTTAGAACTCCGCTGTTTCTAGGATTGCAGCCTCATATGCCTGAATTGTGAATGTCATGTACTCATGTTCAAACAGCCTAAAATTTTAACAGGAATAGCCTAATTACATTCCTCTGCGAAACTTAAGGATCTTAAATGCATGTCTTCTTTTCCATCTTTATATTACATTTAACTCATTAGTTCAATCTCTCTTGGTAACTCTCTCTTCTGTTTGGAAGTATCTACATTGTCTGAATTAATTTTGCAAAAATTACTAAGGTTTTTAAGCTTCTAGAATAAATTTGTATGACCTGCTTTGGGCATTTTCTTTTATTTGAGTTGAATATGTATTTAATCATGTGCCTGCTGTAGGTGGATGGGGAGACTCTTGATAGACTCTTGTAATTATTCTTCAATTATTATTTCTTACGATTTGGATTTTCTTAACTGTTATAAATCTGAATACTTGATTTACCATGGAAGTTTGATAATTACGTACCCCATGAACTACAATTATTTGGTTCATAAAATAGATGGAGATTCAGGTTGTACCCCACGAACTACGAACTATAATTTTGTTCATCGTGTATCCAAGAGATTCAGGTTGTAAGAAATTAGATGGAGATTCTCACTAGTTGTAAACTATATTTGGAGATGGATGAAGAATTTAGAAGTCATAAATCTAGGATTAGTCACATTATCATGATGACTATTTGTATCGGGTCATTGACATTTAAAATTCAGATTATGATCGACTATTAGTCATAGTATTCTTGATATTCAAAGTGCAAGGGTTAAATGTTTGAAACTTTACTACTACCATAGTGTGACCTTCGACTTTGGTTCCTTTATTGTTCATATATTCCTCAACTGTTTTAGGTAGTTAGAGTCACTATTCTGTATCTCTAGATTTAGATTCAACTAGATTGAAAATGTGTGGCTCTAACTTGCAAAGTGCAGACGGATAGATTACCAAACTGCATTTATTTTTCACTTTAGCTAAACAGTTAGTTTTTTTATATTCCTTCTTATTATTGTTCAAATCAGTTAATTTTGGGAGGTTTGCTCATTGTTATTTTAATGGAACACCTTTGAACTTTTATTAAATCTGCTTAATTCTGAAACAGATGATGAAGAGACTATTGACAACATGATATCAAGTTATAAGAACAGGGTGATGAAATCCAATAATGCTTGATAAGTTGAGGTTAGATGTTTTTGCAAATTTCATTCTTGACCAGTTTAGTTATATATGGCCTGTTGTTTTTTTATTGGTTCCATTATCAAAGTTATAGCTTAACATATTTATACTTTTAGGGGGTGTTTAGGGGTATGAATATTGTTGGAGGTTTGTCCCATTGTGGGGAGACAACTGTGGGTTTTTTTAAATAACACAACTAAGGCATCACGCACATGGCAAGCCATATAAGCAGTCATCGAATTTTGCTGCATTTTTTTTTAATGAGCAACTTGTGATTCACTTCCCTGGATACATTAAATGATAGTTTTTAGAAGTTTTTTTTAATTAAAATTGAGTTTGTTGTTTGATGCACACAATTACAATAGGTGTCAAGTTGAGTACATTTTGATTGTTTGATATAATTAACTAAATCTTGTTTTGTTACTGCCAACGTCTTAAGTTTTAATCAGTTTATCTTTCTCCCATTTTCAGTGGCACAACTTACAACAAATATCAAGCACCTTGCTTCCGTTCTACACGAAAAGGTAATCTCATCTGTTATGTGTGCAGTAAAATTTTTTAATTATAGACTCTTTAGCTTTATGTTCGGGTAAACGTAAAAAAGAAGCTATGAACTTTCACTTAAAGAAGATCCACATACTTTATTTTTCACAAACATCTCTTTTTCTTACCTGATCAACTCCCTAAACTTGTAAAAGCTCAATAGGTAGGTCCTAGATTTTACATGTTGGCCTAGAATTGTATATCACACATGAAAACACACTAGCATGTTTTTGGAAACTCTTACGACTCTTGTGTTGGAGGAGGTAAAGATGAGTAGGTAAGGTGGAAGCGGTTTTGGTTGTTATTGACAAGTTTAATTTGGTGAATTGGTTTTGTCTTAGGTAGGAGGAGGTAAAGATGAGTACAGTGATGGTGATTTGGATGAAGTTAGTGAAGATTGGTCGCGTTACGTATGGAATTTCATTTATATGTAGGCCATATGATGAAATATTTGAACTTGTATTTGTATTGCAATGAATTTGGATTTGCTTTGTAGTTGATATTATGTAACAACTTTTGTAAATTTTGTTGGTATTTAAATGGATTTCGCTTTTAGTGTTATTGGACAATTTGTTTTATAAAAAAGCAGGTAAATTTATTAAAAATAAAAAAAATATTTAAAAAAACAGGTAAATTTATGACGTGCGTTGCGTATCATCTTTAGCACGTCATAAAAATTACATAGATGACACGCGCATGTGTGTCATTGTTTATTTATGACTACCCCTTCCTTGACGCGCATTGCGCGTCATCTATTGACCGTCATAAAATGCGCGTCATCTTTCGCGTGTCATAAGAAGATGACGCGCGGATGCGTGTCATTTTTCATTTATGACCACCCCTTCCTTGACACGCATTTGCGCGTCATCTGACCCCAAAGATGACGCGCATTGCGCGTCATCTATTGAAGTTTTTGTAGTAGTGTTATCGTCATTATTATTATTATTATTATTATTATTATTATTATTATTATTATTATTATTATTATAATATTGTTATTACTATTACTATTATCATTAATATATTCTATTTAATATTTATCATTATTAATCTTCAAATTAAAGAATTAAAGACATATTAAGAAATAAACATAAGTAATCCATAAATTTCATAAAAGGCATAACTAGCCTTATAATAATTTAACAAAGTTAACTTTTTAACTTAACGAAAATACCGGATGTTACAGTCTCCCCAACTTAAAAGAATTTCGTCTCAAAATTAAGAAAATGAAACTTTACTAATAAGAACGGGTATTTCTTCTTCATGTGCTCCTCACATTCCCAAGTAAATTCAGCGTCACGCTTATTCTCCCAGCGTACCTTGACGATTGGGGTAGTGGTGGTTCTAGTATTCTTCATGATGTGATCCATGATTTCAACGGGTTTCTCAAGAAAGTGTAATGACTCGTCGATCTAGATGTCATCCAACGGAACATGAAGACTTTCGTCAGCCAAACACTTCCTTAAAATTGAGACATAGAAAACAGGATGAACTCCACTAAGGTCGGAAGGTAACTCCAGTTTATAAGCCACTTTCCCGATCCTTTTCAGAATCTTGAAAGGTCCTACAAATCTAGGAGCTAGTTTACCCTTCTTTCCAAAGTGAATAACGCCCTTCCAAGGTGAGACCTTAAGAAGAACCATCTCCCCAACTTGGAATTCTAATGGCTTACATCGCTTATCAACATAGCTCTTTTGTCGACTTCTTGCCACTTCAAGGTTCTTGCAGATTATAGAGACTTTATCAGTCGTTTCTTTTATTAGTTCAGGACCAGTGATGAAGTTTTCACCAATGTCGGTCCACTAGATCGGTGAACGACATTTATGACCATAAAGTGCTTCGAATGGTGCCATCTACTCGAGTGGTAACTATTGTTATACGAAAATTCTGCTAGCGGTAGATGCGTATCCCAATCACCACCAAAGTCAAGGACACACACGCGTAGTAAATCCTCCAAGGTTTGGATCGTTCACTCGGTTTGACCATCAGTTTGAGGATGGTAAGCCGTGCTTAGGTCCAATTGAGTACCTAAGAGTTCTTGCATAGACGACCAAAAGTGTGAAGTGAAACGAGCGTCTCGATCGGATATGATGTGTAGAGGCACCCTATGACGACTTACAATCACATTAACATATATACGAGCCAACCTTGATGTCTTGTAAGTGTCACGTATGGGTATAAAATGTGCCGATTTGGTCAATCGGTCAACGATCACCCATATGCTATCATGTCTTCGAGAGGTTAGGGTAGCTTAGTTATGAAGTCCATGGATATGTGTTCCCACTTCCACATAGGAATCTCAGGTTGCTCAAGTAATCCACTTGGACGTTGATGTTCGGCTTTAACCTTCGTACACGTGAGGCACTTAGCTACATAAGTCGCTATATCTTTCTTCATTCCAGGCCACCAATATTGACCACGCAGGTCCATGTAAATCTTATCGGAACCAGGATGAATAGAATAACGAGTTTGTTGAGCTTCGTTCATGATAAAGGTACGAAGATTATCGCGATTTGGAACCCAAATTCGATTTGCAAAGTACATCAACCCATTGGGTTTAGTTTCCAATTGGGTTAGAAGATTATGCTCCAGTTCATCCTTTATTCCTCCTTATTGTTGAACCGCTTGTTGTGCCTCAAGGATACTAGACTCGATGTCACTACCTATTCTCAAGTTTTGTAGCAGTACGGTAGTCTCGTTGACATCCAGTCGTATCTCGGTATCGAATTCTCTCAAAGCATCAAACCATTGTCGTCGATCGTGAATTTCTTGAAACGAGGTCATCTTGTTATGGACTTTATGACTTAGTGCATCGGCTACGACATTTGCCTTCCCAGGATGGTAATGAATGTCACAGTCATAATCACTAATCAACTCAACCCAACGACGTTGTCTCATATTGAGATCTTTTTGATTAAAAACGTGTTGAAGGCTTTTGTGATCGGTGTAGACTATACATTGCGTACCATAAAGGTAATGCCTTCAAATCTTTAAGGCAAAAACCACAGCACCAATTTCAAGATCGTGTGTCGTGTAATTTACCTCATGGACCTTTAATTGTCTTGATGCATACGCTATGACCTTTACTCGTTGCATAAGAACACAACCAAGGCCTTGTTTCGACGCATCACAATACACAGTGAAATCATCATTTCCATCGGGTAGAGTCAAGACAGGAGCATTGCACAACTTGTGTTTTAACGCTCCAAAAGCTTCTTCTTGCTCGGGCCCCCACTCGAATGGTTTATTCTTTTGTGTCAAGGAAGTGAGCGGCTTCGCGATCCTTGAAAAGTTGGCGATGAATCACCGGTAATAACCAGAAAGACCAAGGAAAGAACGAATTTCGGTCGGAGTCGTGGGAACACACCAATTCTTCACAGCTTCCACCTTTGCAGGGTCAACGTGAATTCCTTGGCTATTCACCACGTGTCCCAGAATTTGAACTTTCTCAAGCCAAAATTCATATTTTGAGAACTTCGCGTACAGTTGTTCTTTCTTCAAAAGTTCAAGAACTCGTCACAAGTGAAGTTCGTGATCGGTATTGGACTTGGAATAGATGAGTATGTCATCAATGAAGACGATCACGAAGTTGTCCAGATAAGGCTTGCATACTCGACTCATGAGATCCATGAAAACAGCAGGAGCATTTGTTAAACCAAAAGGCATAACCATGAACTCATAATGCCCATATCGAGTACGGAATGCAGTCCTCGGGATATCATCATCATGGACTCGCAATTGATGATAACCAGAACGTAAATCGATCTTCGAGAATATAGCAGCTCCTTGAAGTTGGTCAAACAAGTCATCGATACGAGGAAGAGGATAGCGGTTCTTGATGGTAAGCTTGTTAAGCTCACGATAGTCGATGCACATACGAAACGATCCATCTTTCTTCTTCACGAAAAGAACAGGTGCACCCAAGGCAAAGAACTAGGATGAATGAAGCCCTTCTCGGATAGCTCTTGAAGTTGACTAGAGAGTTCTTGCATTTCCGATGGTGCAAGCCGATATGGTGACTTAGCCACGGGGTTTGCTCCCGGTATCAGGTCAATTTTAAACTCGACTTCACGCACGGGAGGCAAACCACTAAGGTCATCGGGAAATACTTCAGGAAAGTCTCGTACGATAGGGACATCCTTAAGTTCTTTCCCTTTGACTTTCGTGTTGACCACGTAAGCCAAGAAGGCCATATACTTCTTGCTTAAGCACTTTCGGGCTTGAGTGCAAGACATGAGTCTAAGTCCTTTGGAAGATTTTTCATCAAACATTTTCAAAGTATCTCCAGAGGGTAACGGTATACGAATGCACTTCTCAAAACAAATTATCTGGGCATGGTGTTTGGCTAACCAATCCATACCAATGATGACGTCACAGCTACCAAATTTCACAGGTATAAGATCGATAAGAAAATCATACGCGTCAAGACTTAAGATGCAATCACGGATAATGACATCAATGGTGATCAGTTCTCCATTAGCAACTTCAACGGTGAGAGGTCTTTCTAGTTTCATATGTGGCTTAGCAAGTATGGGTTCAAACTCTAACGACAGAAAACTCTTATCGGCTCCAGAGTCAAATAGGACATATTCATAAGTTTTATTAATAAGGAACATACCTGTTCAATTTTTAAAGGTATTTAACGATATAGGTATCGAATGATAAGAATTCGGTCACAAAAGTTTAAGGTAAGTTATCATACCTTTCACCACATCATTGTTTGCTTGTGCTTGATTTGCATAAATGTTGAAAGCACGTCCTCGGGCTTGTGGAACATTACCCACCAGACGAGGGCATTGTGGGAGGAAATGACCCGGTTCCCCACAGTTGTGGCAAACACGGTTTGTGACCATTACGGCGTTGTTAGGTGCACGGTGACAAGTCGTCACCCAGTGAACATATTTACCGCATAAGGTACAGATACGGCATTGTTGATTCCCCGGATGATGATACCTACAAGTGTTGCACATAGGTTGAGGAACAGCATACGCCCTAGCCCCAGGCACTTGTGCCACAGGTGCAGCCGCAGGTACAAATTGTCTTGGGGGTTGTTTGGTGCAGCCACGGCATAGTTGCGCACCGGTGTGAACTTGCGCTTCTTGTTGTTGTTGTTGTGAGATGGCTCAGCTTTAGTCTGCTTAACGACCTCGGTAGCCGTCTTTTCCACCTTCTTTGCACCCTTCACAGACATGGTGCCCGTTCGTATATGATTCTCGGTGAGTTGAGCGGTGATAGTAATGGCTTCTTCCAAGGTTGTGGGTCGGCTACCTACCACAACATCTTGAATTTGGGGTGGTACACCCTTAATGAACTTCTCAATGTTGCGGGGGACAGTGTCGACCATATAAGGCACTAGTACACTCAACTCTTGATGCCTAGTTGCGTAGGCCAAATGATCACCACCATCTTGCTTCTGGTTCCAGAATTCCTCCTCCAACTTTTGCAATTCACTTCTCAGGCAGAACTTCATGACGGCGATGTTCTTGAACTCATCCCAAGAGAGTGCCAAAATAGCATCAGCTCCTCAATTTCTCTTCTCGCTATTCCACCAGGTAAGTGCCCTTTGTTGGAGCATACTAGTGGCATAATGAACTTTAAGTGCCTCGGGACACTCACAATTAACAAAAGTGTTCTCCATGCTCTCGAACCACTCAAGAAGACCAGTGGCTCCTTCCTTGCCACTGTAACTAGTGGGCTTGCAAGAGCTAAAATGCTTGAAAGTGCAAGTTTGGTTGTTGCGCCCTTGGTTAGCACTATTCTCTCCTTGACCATTCCCATTGTTACTAGAGTTGGTCATCAAAGTGCTATTGAGTTCAGCAACCATGGTCGGGATGACGACAGCCATTTGCCGGGCAATCATGGCAGCTAGCTTACGATCGGAACTTCCACGCTTTCCATGATGACGAGACATGCTGGAATATACAAAATGAGTTAGACACGGGAGAGGAAGAATAACAAGGTTTATAATTTAAACAAGGAGGAGTTAAGAGTTATAAGGCATATGGAATGGTTCCATTTAGTAACACATTACCATTTGAAAACGTTGACACGTTAAGGTAAGTTGACCCATTCGCCTTAGATACTTGTGTATGTTGACCATAGTTTATCACTCATCCCAGAAATCCCCAGGTAAGCATAACTAGTCCCGTAGGATTTGTGCGAAATGCTTGCCTTAGCGCGAAGGCCTTTTGCCTGGAAATCCAGGATATAGGTGTCTATGAGTCACACAAATTTCTTAGGTTCATGAAATCAAAACCCTAATGAGATTTTCATAGATTAGACATAAGTCTAAAGATTCAGGTCATTAGCATAAGAATACGATTCCACATGTCATCGAGAATAAGATTAAGAAGTTTCATTTGTCGGGGAGAGTCAAAGAGTTAAGGATAAGTTTAGGGAGACAAGTAACAAAGTTTTAACAATTACAAGGCAAACCAATGCTAAGGCATCAAGTTGCACTTAAGTATGGCATAGCATTATGTAGCATGCAAAACAATATATATTTTACAAAAATAATAATATTATTCTATAAGGTTCATGCATAAACTATAGTCTAGGTCACCATTTCTAATAACCTAAATCCCTATAGTTATGGGCTCTGATACCAATCTGTCACACTCCAACCTTGACGGCGGAAACGTTGAGATGTGAGGGTTAAGATTGTTCACAGCCACATAACGCTATATTTAAATGTAAATATTAAAATTACAAGTTTCAAAAGAAAGTACAAACATAAGTCTCAAACATGAAATAATCTCCAAAATAAGCAAAACATAACATAGTCATTTTATTCTTTTATCTAGGTCCAAATCCTAGTTTATTGCAAGCTTCACTTGATCTCTTTAAACTTGGGCATTTCCTGAAACATGATAAAAATAAAAGGTCAACTAAAAATAGTTGGTGACTTTCCAAGGTTTTCATACATAATATGATAAGATTACAATTAGCAATTCATGTCATAGGTTATAGGTTAGCAAGGTTATAGAACACATATCGTTACAACCAAACGTCTACTTGATTAAAGTATATATGATTGGCTAAGTATATTTGGTTCCCCTGATGAACAAGCATACGTCATCAGGAGCCGGCAATACCTCGGCTTTAGCACCAAATAGGCTTGTCAGGCCCAAAGATCTAAGACGTCGCCGGGCTAGCAATAGTTAATCATTGTAAACAAACTTTGTATCTCATATAATCACTTACAACACACAAATAACCATGACAAAATATAAAGATGAATTGCAAGTGCTTTACAAGTCTCAAACATTTATAAGTGTATGATGTATAAGTATCATGCTTCACCCCAAAATATTGTGAAAATCATAAAAAGGGGCAATGAAACTCACATGACGTATAAGTATAAGATGATTATAAGAATTAACGATGCTCCAACGGATTCTTTTACAAAGCACCTAAACATATATATTACAAGATTTAAGGTTAATAATAGGATTAACGTTTTAACGTGAACTAGGGTTTCAATAAGAATTTAGGGTTTTTATAAATAAGATCGAAATCATATATATTTTAATACAATGAAAGAAAACTTAATTAATCCTTTTATAATAATTTATGAAATTATAAGAAATTAAATCCTTATAATGATTAAATTATAAAATGTAAATAAAATTTTACAATTAACATAATTAATCTATAATTAAAGATAACATATTGACTAATAATAATTTAGTGATTTCAACTATTTAAAATTTATTTTTATAAATATAAACTAACTATAACATTTGTTAATAATATATTATATAAAAATTGTTAAGGTGTTTAAAGAAATAATTTACAGAAAATAATTAGATAACTTTTAAAATAAACAAAGTTTATAAAACTGATTTTTATAATTTTTAGAAATTTTATATAATTTTTTTAAAGCCCAAAAAGGCCAAAAAAAAATAGTTGAGGGTGCCCGGGTTCGAATCCGGGACCTCAAGGTTGCCAGGGCATGTGACCAACCAGTGAACTAGGGCTCTCGGCCGCGATAGAACACAGGTTTTAATTCTTAAATACCTAGTTAACAAAAACCCCCAAATCACATATGAACCCTAGAATCGTTTAATTCCAAATCGATCCGCAAATCGATTATGATCAAGAAATTAAACTTGGGGCTTTTAATCCCCAAGTAAAACCGAGTATGTGAGTGTGATTAATTACATGTATAATGCTTGAATTGAAGATGATCCTAATCGAAGAACAAGTCGCGACCGTGGGTACCCAATGGATGGGCAATCCTCAATGATAATCCAATTAAACTTGCAGATAGCTTCAAATGATGGTCAGGACTAAAAGCCCTCTACCAATTTTGATTCTTGAACTCCAGGGGATGGTGTTCGACTCGTGTGCAGGTCGCGGTGAAGATGGTGCTTGAATTCATTGTTTGTGTTTGATCTAGGTGCAATTGGAATTGATAATAGCTTTAGACTGGTTAAACGTTCGATTATGGGTCATTTAATTTGATTATTATTAAGTTTTAATGGTCGAACAGCTATAAGATTAAAAGGCGTCGGTTGTTTGATCAAATGAGATTTGTAACCGGCGTTTAAACGTAATTAAGGTGCCCATTAAAGTTTGAAATGTGGATACGAAAGGATTTGGAACGATTTGGGAAACAAATGCGGGTGTTTTCGTGGATTTTGGGGCTTGCCGGAGCTCCTGCCGGAGTTTCGCCGGAAAATCATGAAGGAAAAGCGGTGGGGGTTTGGGTTTTTCATAATTTACACAAATGGTCCTTGAGGTTTCCATTGTTAACATTTTATGTACAAATTTTAATATTAAAGTTTCTAAATTAACATTAAAACCCCCTAAACTTTAATTACTTAAAGTTTAAAACATCGTTAAGTTTAGTAACTATACAATTTATTTTTTAGTATTATTAACAATATTATTTTTATTATCATTATTACTATTGTTAATATTATTAGTATTATTATTATTATTATTATCGTCATTGTTATTATTATTATTATTATTATTATTCTATTGTTATTACTATTATTATTATTATCATTAATATATTTTATTTAATATTTATCATTATTAATCTTCAAATTAATGAACTAAAGAGATATTAAGAAATAAACATAAGTAATCCATAAATTTCATAAAAGGCATAACTAGCCTTATAATAATTTAACAAAGTTAGCTTTTTAACTTAACAAAAATATGGGATGTTACATAGATATCCGATCTGGTTACCATCAGCTGAAGGTGAAGGAGCAGGATATTCCTAAGTCAACTTTCCGTATGTGTTATGGACATTACGAATTTCTCGTGATGTCTTTTGGTTTAACCAACGCACCAACTACTTTTATAGACTTGATGAATCAGGTGTGTCGGCCGATGTTGGATAGATCAATGATTGTGTTTATTGATGATATCCTGATTTATTCGAAGAGTGAGGAGGAACATGCCGGTCTCATTCGGGAGGTACCGAAGATGCTTAGAACTGAGAAGCGGTATGCCAAGTTCTCCAAATACGCATTCTGGTTGCAAGATATTCAGTTTTTAGGTCATGTTGTTAATCCTGAAGGGATCATGGTGGACCCGGCGAAGGTGGAAGCGGTGAAGCAATGGAAGTCCCCAAAGACGTCATCCGAGATCTGTAGTTTCTTGCGTTTGGCGGGCTATTACGGAATATTCATCCAAGAATTCTCCATGATAGCTTCTCCGTTGATAAAGTTGACCCGTATAGATGTGAAGTTCATTTTAGGTCTAGAGCAGGAGAATGATTTCAAGGAGCTAAAGACGAGATTGACTCAAGCTCCTGTCTTGACGTTGCTCGAAGGGAGCGAAGACTTGGTGGTCTATTCGGATGCTTCTTATTCAGGGTTGGGTTACTTGTTGATGCAACGGGGAAGGGTTATAGCCTATGCATCCCGACAGTTGAAGATCCATGAGGCTAACTGCCCGACTTATGATTTGGAGTTGGCAGCTGTGGTCTTTGCATTTAAGATTTGGAGGGACTACTTGTACAGGATGAAATCCGCTATCTTCACTGACCACAAAAGCTTGAAGTACTTCTTCGAGCAGAAGGACCTCAACATGAGGCAAAGGAGATGGTTGGAGCTTATCAACGATTATGATTATGAGACCCGTTACTATCGGGGCAAGGCCAACATTGTGGCCGATGCCCTTAGCCAAAAGGAGAGGCCCGAGCTAATTCGGGTGAAGGCTTATCAGTTGGTTATGACCTCCGATGTGATAAAGCGGGTCAAGGAATTTCAGGATGAAGCTCTGAAAGAGGATCAGATTAACTTCGAGCGGATGAAGGGTATAGTAACAGAGTTGGTGAAAACACCCTCGGTGTTAGAACCCGATCTAGGCGGATGTGGATTCCTCATTATGGGGATCTAAGAGGGAAGATCATGGACGAAGCTCATAAGACTTGATACTCGATTCGTCCTGGTGCCACGAAGATGTATCAGGATATAAAGATGGATTACTAGTGGCCAGGAATGAAGCGTGATGTAGCAGAGTATGTGAGTAAGTGCCTTACTTGTTGCAAGTGAAGGTGGAGCATCAGAAGCCATACGGAAAAAATTAAACCTTTGGATATACCCTAGTGGAAGTGGGAGCACATCACCATGGACTTCATTATGAAGTTGCCCGTAGGCAATGGGATATGATGCTATATTGGTGATAGTTGATCGTTTGACGAAGTGTGCTCACTTTCTGCCGACCCATTAGGCATATTCATCCGAGAGATTAGCGGATCTATTTATCAAAGAGATTTTAACTCATCATGGTGTACCGATGTCTATCGTGTCTGAACGTGACACACGTTTTACATCCAAGATGTGGAAGAGATTTCATGATACGATGGGGATGAGGTTACATATTAGTACAACTTATCATCCTTAGACAGATGGTTAGTAAGAAAGAACCATTCAGATGCTAGAGGATATGCTTCGGGAATGCGTAATTGATTTTGGTAGAAGTTAGGATGAACACTTAACGTTAGCCGAATTCTCATATAACAACAGTTATCATGCCAACATTGGTATGCCTCCTTATGAGATGCTATACGGTAGGATATGTAGAACGCCCGTATGTTGGGGTGATATCGGGAAGAAAGAGTTGGGGTGATATCGGGAAGAAAGATTTAGGGTGATATTAGGAAGAAAGAGTTGGGGAGTATTAAGGAGATCGAGGCTACGACTGAAAAGTTAGAGAAGATCAAGGCCTTTATAAAGGCAGAAAAGGATAGTCAAAAGTCGTATGCTGACATGAGGGTTAGACTGATCAAAAGCAAGGTGGGTGATAGAGTTATGTTGAAGGTCTCTCCATGGAAACGGATCATCCGATTCAGGAAGCGAGGGATGTTGAGCCCGAGGTATATTGGGCCATTTAAGATTATCTCGAGGGTAGGAGAGGTGGCTTATAATTAAGAGCTACCCGATAAGTTAAGTGTAATTCACCCGACGTTCCATGTATCTCATCTGAGAAAGTGCTTAGCCTACGAGGATATGATCGTGCCACTCGGGGATATCGAGGTCGACAAACAGCTTAATTATGTGGAGCAACCCTTGCCCATCATTAATAGAAAGGAGAAGGGGTT
Source organism: Flaveria linearis (assembly GCA_024085815.1). NCBI lineage: Eukaryota > Viridiplantae > Streptophyta > Magnoliopsida > Asterales > Asteraceae > Flaveria > Flaveria linearis. The sequence continues at coordinate 39,583,316 of CM044007.1, read as the reverse complement.
AAGGAATAAAGTGGTTCAACTCATGTGAGTACAGTGGAAGCACAGGAAGGCTTCGGAGTCCACTTGGGAAACCGAGGAACAGATGAGGCAACATTACCCTCATCTGTTTGATGACTGACAAGTTTAAAAGACGAAACCTAAATAGCGGGGGTGGACTTGTAACGCCCAAAAATTTTAAGGAAATAAAGGGTAGAAAAAGTTCTCATGCGAAAAGAACTTCTCGAGTGAGAAGTATGCGAAGAGTATGACAGGGTATAAATAGTTGCGAACACCCATGCCTAACCCATATTGCTACTAGAGAGAGGGAACGACAAGGGTGTAGGATGGAGGTGTTTAAGGTATGTAACTCGTGTAGTAACTTGTGTTATGTACTAAGAAGCGATTATTGATGTATGTAACGCACGATTATGTAGTTTTTGATGGATCTTAAATGCCCAAGACACGTAGAATATTGATGCGGTTAGTATGTTATGATCCAAGTCGGGTTATACCCAATAACAAGCTTAGCAAACATCAATTAATATTTAATTGATGAAATGATCATGCAATTAAATATTTACACCAATTTAGAAAATGGGTTTTCTAAATAAGTTGCATATGAGGAGGAACAACTTATTAGAATATTTTGTTCAATAACATTATTTGAAGTGTTATTTAAGTGAGTTAGATGACATCAAATAATAATAAGAGTGTATAAATTGTACAATTAAAAGGTTAATTGTATAAATAATGTCAAGACTAGTTTAATAACGTGTGTGTGTTTGTTTAAGGGGGAAAAATCTTCTTTTAAATTGTATTTGACTGCCCCCCCCTTTAATTTTGATTGGTCCCTTGCTTTTTTTGAAACACACATTATTTACTATGTCTTACACTCTACCTCTCACCACTCTTGATACATGCAACTTAGACTAAAAACTCCTCTCTCTCTCTCTAATCTTGCTCTCGGCACAGCAACAGCAATTTCAGAGGTTTTTGGGTGTTCTTGGTGGTGATTCTTCCTAACAAGAAGGTGATTGCAAGTTAGCTTGGGGTATACAAGCTTGAGGGGTCCTATTCTTGGAGCCTTGGCTGATTTTTGGACATCCAATCTCCCTTTCTTTGGTCGTTTTTGCTGCTGGAACAAGGTAGTTTGGCAGCCTTCTATGGTTGTCACATTATGTTGCTATTTGTGTTTACATTGCTTGCTTATTCACATATAATGATCCTTTGATATATGGGTTTGTTTTATACATTAATATGGTCACCTAATGAACATATTTTTCAGCTTATAAACAAGTTTATAAAGTTGTAATTCCGCTGCGTTTTCAGAAAATTTAAGAGGTTAAACTATGATTTTATGTTCTAACAAACCCTTCAACGGCATCTAGAGCCGGTTATGTTGATAGCTTGCTTGTTCTTACCCTTTAAAAATCGTTTTAAAGGATGTTAATCAACTCATTAGAGGCTGATTTTGGTTGATTTAATAAACCCCATGTCTTTCAAAGTTATATCTTCATGCTTATGATTAAACTTTGAAAGATAGGAATGTCAATTGGTTGATATGTTTGGTTGTTGTTTGTTTGGACAAACAAACCCAAATTTTAGTTTATGTTGGCTGAAAATTATGGGTTTGATGGGGTTTATTTTGTTTATTGAATGATGTTTAAGATTGTTCATATGATAGTGCATAACCTAGCTTAGACCTTGTGTTGTTTTGGTTTGGATTGAATGTATTTATTTGATTATATTCATTCAATTGGGTTGTAAAGTTTTGTGCTTATATTTTGTCTATTTATTCATTGGGATGTAATAATAGATTAGGAGTATTTTCGTTTACTAGAAAATATGTATTAGGATATATATATTATAAAAGAAGATGCTCAGGAAGGAAGCACAAGAGGAAGACACAAAAGAAGGACTTGAAGCATATGGATGCAAGTTCAAGTGGGGGTCTATGAAGACCTCAATTTTGTGTTGTATTCAACCCTTAGGAAAGACCAATTGACCACACTTGTGATGGCAAACATGTGTGGTCACAATAGTAGCTATGGTTATGCACATTGTGGTTGTTTATATTATGCTTGTTTGATTATGATTTTATGAATGATTGTATAATATTTGGATATGATAAACAATCTTAATAAAAATGATTTTAACAAGCTAATATAAAAATGTTTCTAAATCATTAAGTGTTAATAAATGGTTATTAAAAGGATTAATAATTACATAATAAAATGGGTTTTATTAAAAGGACCATAGGGTATCTTGTATTTGAAAGCATGCAAATACAAGTACATAGAGTTTTCTAAACTAGAATTATGAAATCTCTAAACATTTGAGAAACAAGTTTAACACCGTCCTTTTGCACAACACTTGAGTCATTTGGAAACTCTTAATGGGATAAAGGTCACCTAACCATTTAGAGGGAACTTGTGACCTAAGGTGGGGATACCACATTGGTGGGATAAAGGTCACCTAACCACTTATGTTGGTAAACTCACACGTGTGAGCAAGTAGGGTAACTTGATTTGCAAACCATGTTAAATGGATCACCTACAATATGTTTTCCAAATGGTGTTGATGGGATTAACATGCCGACTTTACATATGATGTTTAAAGTCGATCCCATACATCTAGAAGTTGCAAATGGTTGCAACCGTCAATCGTTGACCACCTTATTAATTTAAATCGTGGGATAAAGGTCACCTAACCACAATTTAAATGTAATGTTGGGTTCTAGATTTTAATATAAAAATGACCTTAAAAGGCATTAAGAATTAAAAATAGCAATATCGAAAATACTAAAATAGATCTTTGTTAAATTTTGTAGATGGCCGCCAATAATGACGATCATGATAACTCATCCGCGTCCACCCAATCATTACAAGTGATCCTCTAAAAGGAACGTCTAAATCATAATAATTTCATTGATTGGTATCAAAACTTGAGAATCGTTCTCAAGCAAGAGAGAAGATCATATGTTTTAGACGACCCTATCCCCAATCAGCCTACTAAGGATGATGAGGAGGCCTACAACGATTGGTTGAAGTACACTGAGGACTCCATCCAAGTGTCTTGTCTCATGCTAGCGAGCATGACTCCGGATCTCCAAAAGGAGTATGAACATCATGGAGCTTATGACATGATAACTCAGCTGAAGGGAACTTTCCAACAGCAAGCAAGGGTTGAGCACTTCGAAACGGTTCGAGCACTCCATGCATGTCGTATGGACGACAACCAATCTGTTTCATCTTATGTACTTAAGATGAAAAGTCATATTGACCGCCTCGAGAGGCTTAATTGTCCTGTCTCGAAGGAATTGGCCACGTATTTGATCCTAAATGGCCTTACCAAAAAGTTCGAGACATTTGTGTTGAATTACAACATGGATGCATGGGACAAGAGCATTGGTGAGCTTCACTCATTGCTTAAAACGGCCGAGGCGGCCATGGGTAAAAGGGTTTTACCCGTTCTCACCATCAATGAAGGTGGGAACAATAAAAGGCCTCATCCCGCACCCAAGGCAAAAGTTGCCAAGGGTAAGGAACCCATTTGGGGAAAGGGGAAAGGGGTGGCAAGGATGACACCCAAACCTTAAGAGAAGAAGCAAAAGGTTGCTACTAATGACACATGCTTCAAGTGTGGGGAGATTGGACATTGGGCAAGGAATTGTCCTGTCCATCTCCAAGAGTTGAAAGCAAAGAGGGATGCCGGGCAGACCTCAGGTACAATATACAAGATTCATATTGATCTTAATGTTACATCTTCTAAGACATGGGTATTGGATACCGGATGTGGAACTCATATTTGCAACTTGTTGCAGGAGTTCACAAGAAGTAGGGACTTCAATCAAGGGGATGTTAGCCTCTTCATGGGCAATGGAACTAAAGTCTTAGTTGAAGCTCGTGGGGATTACATCCTAAAACTTCCAAGTGGCTTGGATGTAATTTTGAAGAATGTTTCGTATGCTCCTAGTTTGACTAGGAACATTGTTTCTGTATCACAATTAAGACATTATGATTATGTATTATCTTTTGTTGAAAATGATATTCATGTTTCTTTAAAAGATATGTTCTATTTTAAAGCTATTCCTATTAATGGTATTTATGAATTGGTTCATGAAAATACTTTAAATAGTTCATTGTACCAAACTAACACCAAGAAACTCAAGTTGGATTTGAGTGATACCTATCTTTGGCATTATGGTCTTGGTCATATAAACAAGAAACGTATACAAACACTTCAAAAGAATGGTCTTTTAAAAACAAATGAATGTGATTCATTTGATGTATGCGAATCTTGTTTACAAGGAAACATGACCAAGGCACCCTTTAGTGGAACTAACGAAAGGGCAAAAGATTTATTAGGAATCATACATTTGGATGTATGTGGTCCTTTTAAGCCAATGGCTAAAAATGGTGAAAGATACTTCATTACCTTTACCGACGATTATAGTCGCTATGGGTATGTGTACTTATTAAGGCACAAAGATGAAGCTTTTGAAACGTTCAAAATCTTCAAGAATGAAGTTGAAAATCAACTCAACAGGTCAATTAAAGTTCTCTGTACCGATAGAGGAGGTGAATACCTAAGTGATGCCTTTCAAGATCATCTTAGGAGTTCTGGGACTGTCTCACAACTCACTCCACCTGGAACACCACAACATAATAGTGTGCCTGAGAGGAGGAATCGAACCCTATTGGATATGGTGCGATCTATGATGGCTAGAAGCTCATTGCCTCTATCATTTTAGGGTTTCGCTTTGCTCTCCGCGGCCCGTATACTAAATATGGCCCCAACCAAAAGGTGGAAAGGACACCTTTTGAGATATGGCATGGAAGAGTTCCATCCCTATCATACTTAAGGGTCTGGGGTTGTGAGGCTTATGTTAAGACTCCCACCCCAAACAAATTGGAAGTCCGATCTGCCAAGTGTATTTTTGTTGGATATCTTAGAGATTCTATGGCATATTATTTCTATGATCCACTGGAACAAAAGGTGTTTGTTGCCCGAAAGGGTGAGTTCTTAGAAGCAAAGTTCCTTATGGAAGGAACTAGCAGTAGAACAGTGGATCTTGAGGAGGATCAAGAACCACAACCCGATGCACGTTTGGTTGAAACTAGCACTCAACATGAGGATATTGAGGATGATCAAGCGGTTGATCAGTACACATAAAACGTTCGTAGAAGTGGTAGAACTAGTAATCCACCTGAAAGATACGGGTTTTTCATGGATGGATGCTATGTGGTAGATTCAGATGAACCAACCACACACCATAATGCAGTGTCCAATTTGGATTGTGAAAAATGGCTTAAAGCCATGAATGTTGAGATGCAATCCGTGTATGACAATCAAGTTTGGGAACTTGTTGTACCACCTCTTAATTCCAAGGTAGTTGGAAGTAAGTGGGTTTTCAAGAAGAAAACTGATATGCATGGAAACTTGGATACTTATAAAGCTAGACTTGTAGCAAAGGGTTTCACTCAAACTCAAGGGGTTGACTATGATGAAACTTTTTCACCTGTTGTGATGCTAAAGTCTATAAGGATATTGTTTGCCATAGCTGCTCATTATGATTATGAGATTTGGCAAATGGATGTCAAAACCGCTTTCCTAAATGGATATCTTGTGGAAGAAGTCTATATTGTTTAGCCTGAAGGTTTTGTCGATCCAAAACATCCTAATAAAGTATGCAAGTTAAAAAAATCAATCTATGGATTGAAACAAGCAAGCTGGAATCACCGTTTTGATGAGGAGGTAAAGAAATTTGGCCTCATCAAAAACGTTGATGAGGCTTTTGTGTATAAGAAGGCTAGTGGGAGCATAATAACCTTCCTAGTATTGTATGTCGATGACATACTACTATTTGGAAATGACATTCCAACCTTGAAAGGTGTAAAAAACTGGCTTGGAAGTTGTTTTTCCATTAAGGATCTTGGTGAAGCCGCCTATATTCTGGGAATAAAGATCTATAGGGATAGATCAAGGCGGTTGATTGGTTTAAATCAGAGTGCATACATTGATAAAATCTTGAAAAGGTTCAACATGGAGAACTCTAAGAAAGGTACGGTACCTATTCAAAGAGGAACAATATTCAGTACGACTCAATGTCCTAGCTCAAACGATGAGCAAGATAGCATGAAGGCAATCCCATACGCATCTGCTATTGGATCCATCATGTATGCAATGATATGTACTCGGCCGGACGTTTCGTGCGCATTAAGCATGACAAGCCGATACCAGCAAAATCCTGGAAAGAGTCATTGGATGGCTGTTAAGAACATACTTAAGTACCTAAGGAGGACGAAAGATATGTTCCTAATCTATGGATCTGTTGATGAGGAACTCGTTGTAAAAGGTTACACGGATGCGAGTTTCCAAACCGACCGTGATGATTCACGATCATAATCGGGATATATTTTCATTCTGAATGGAGGAGCGGTCTCTTGGAAGAGCTCCAAACAGGATGTGGTGGCTCTATCAACTACAGAATCAGAATACGTCGCCGCCTCATTGGCAGCTCAAGAAGCTGCGTGGTTGAAGAAATTCATTGCCGATCTAGGGGTGGGGACCCCTTAGAGATCTTTTGTGATAACGAGGGTGCGATTGCACAAATCAAGGAACCTCGTGCTCATCAAAAGACTAGGCACATTGAGCGGAGATTCAAGTACATACGAGATGAAGTTGAAAAGGGAAAGATATGTATTCGCAAAGTTCACACGGATCAAAACATTGCGGATCCTCTCACGAAGCTCCTTGAAAAGGCAAAGCATGAAGGTCATACTTGTGCCATGGGACTTCGATATTCTAGTGATTGGATTTGATTTGTAAATTTTGTATTTGGATATATGGAACTTTATTATTTGAATAAAATTATTTGGTTATAATGTTTCAATTAATGTTCCAATTTAGCATGTTTAATCCATGAGTATATTGTTTACTCTAAATGTCCGTAGTCATTCAGACTTGTGGGAACAAGTGTGAGGTAAGATTATTATGAACTTGGATTGGTTGATATTCATAAGGATGAATATAGAGCAATGGGTTGCTACCAAGGTTCATAGATATTTGTGGGATACAAATATTGGACTAACCCGCATCTCAAATTTTACTACATGGACTCTTATTGATTGATCATAAGTAAATTTGAGTAAAGGCGAATATCATTTAGTATCCTCCGACCTGGGATACATATTAGGTTTTGATATTCACCAAGTATTATACCTTGAGCTAATTCTTCACTATCCTGAAATACTGGACAGTACATAAGGGTATGTTCAGGTATGACATGAAGTGTTTGTGAGAAACGTATGTAGTCAAGATGGAATTTGTTCCTCTTATTCGTTGAGAGTTAGATGTCTAAGGCCTGATAAGTTAAATCAACAAGGAATGATCATTTTGTGTTCTTGGATTTAACATGACATCTGTAACAAAAGGATAGATGATTAATTCACCTAAATCATTTCAAGTAGGACACTTGAATGGGATGATGTTATTGAATTGCTATAAGTCATGCGTATTAAGGGTAGTAAACCGTTGTTAGGCAGTATTTACTGCTTGCATCAATCTTCTATGAATCTTGGGCAAGTGGGAGATTGTTGGATCTTAAATGCCCAAGACACGTAGAATATTGATGCGGTTAGTACGTTATGATCCAAGTCGGGTTATACCCAATAACAAGCTTAGCAAACACCAATTAATATTTAATTGATGAATTGATCATGCAATTAAATATTTACACCAATTTAGAAAATGGGTTTTCTAAATAAGTTGCATATGAGGAGGAACAACTTATTAGAATATTTTGTTCAATAATATTATTTGAAGTGTTATTTAAGTGAGTTAGATGAAATCAAATAATAATAAGAGTGTATAAATTGTACAATTAAAAGGTTAATTGTATAAATAATGTCAAGACTAGTTTAATAATGTGTGTGTGTTTGTTTAAGGGGGAAAAATCTTCTTTTAAATTGTATTTGGCCGCCCCCCCTTTAATTTTGATTGGTCCCTTGCTTTTCTTGAAACACACATTATTTACTATGTCTTACACTCCACTTCTCACCACTCTTGATACATGCAACTTAGACTAAAAACTCCTCTCTCTCTCTCTCTAATCTTGCTCTCGGCACAGCAGCAGCAATTTCAGAGGTTTTTGGGTGTTCTTGGTGGTGATTCTTCCTAACAAGAAGGTGATTGCAAGTTAGCTTGGGGTATACAAGCTTGAGGGGTCCTATTCTTGGAGCCTTGGCCGATTTTTGGACATCCGATCTCCCTTTCTTTGGTCGTTTTTGCTGCTGGAACAAGGTAGTTTGGCAGCCTTCTATGGTTGTCACATTATGTTGCTATTTGTGTTTACATAGCTTGCTTATTCACATATAATGATCCTTTGATATATGGGTTTGTTTTATACATTAATATGGTCACCTAATGAACATATTTTTCAGCTTATAAACAAGTTTATAAAGTTGTAATTCCGCTACGTTTTTAGAAAGTTTAAGAGGTTAAACTATGATTTTATGTTCTAACAAACCCTTCAGTTTTTGCTCGGTAAAGGATTCGGTAAGATCGTGTTTGAGTTAAAACTTCACGTGGTGAGTTTCTAGTCCCCTTTTTACACCATTTTACGTTTTGGGGCTATTATGTATACTAAAGTACTTGTTTTATGCTTTTATGATGTTGTTTATGATGTTAAACATATTAGAACAGCCTTAGACACAATAAGTTGTGACTGGGCGGGAAACACCGTAGTTTTCGTGCGAGCAATTTAATGTATGGTACGCAATTTGAATCTGTGAAGTTCTCGCACGATAAGTATGTATTCACGCGGGATGTTAGTTTTCGCGTGACATGTTAGTTTTCGCGTGACATGTTAGTTTTTGTGCAATATGGTAATTCTCACGTGACATGGTACTTCTCACACGATATAGTATTTTTCGCGCGATATGTACTTTTTGGCGCGACTAAAATATTTGATGTGTAGGATTTGAATGCAGTAATGATCTCACGCGAAAGACAATTCTTGCGGTAGAAGTTGATATAAGTGACTAAGTTTTCGCATGATCTGTTCTTGTATGTGTTTCCATTATTTTTCACGTTAAACGGTTTTCAAAACATTATACTTTATGATATGGCCTTACGAGGCACATTATATTACGTACGAAAAGTATTATGTAATGAAAGTGAAAGATAACAAAGATGAAAATTGGAACGTAATGAATGAATGAAAAGTCTTGCAAGCAAAATGAAATAAGGTTCACAACCATGTATTGTTAGCTCAACTGTATGGACCCTAGCTAGCCTATGAATATAGGGGTCTAATCCATGAGATTAGCCGACAGTACGAACGGGGTCCTTGTCGCTTACCTCGGTACTGTAGTCAACTTCATGTATAATGTTTGGGGTCTATTTATATACTTCGACCCAGTACCGCTTTCGACCATGACGTGGGGGTATAGCATGTGACAGGATCTAGGTAGAAGTGAAAGATAAAGATAAAGTACGACATGTGCGATAAAGTACGAAACAAACAATGATGAAAGATATTAATGATTATTACCTACTTGTATGTATGATGCATGATCACGTATGAAAGTAAAGGAATAGTTTTAAACGAACATAAAGTACTTTATTATAAAACTAGAACTCACTCAGCGTTGCTGGCTTCTTGTATGCATAATAGTTGGCGGGTGATTGTTGATGTTGAGGAGGTACGAGCATGGATGCATAAGCTACTGGAAATGATTCAAGACTGGTATCCATATTTTTGAGAAAGTTATCGTGTTAATAGACTTTTGAAGTGTAAACAAAATGATGTGATGATTTGACACGATATTTGTCATTGATGAAAAGTTATATTTCCGCTGTAAAATGATGTGTTTTAAATTTTTTATGCTATGAATGACCAACCGTAAGCGTCCCGGGAATAGGGCCTTACACTAAAGAAACCTGAGTTTGTACATGCCTAACAGACTTCTCAATCTGTGTTTTAGCTAGTTAGCATTGATATTTTCAATCTCAAGTTTACTGAGTGGTAGACCTATCCTTTAAAGTCATAACCTTTGATTCAAGGTTTAAGACTTTAGAAAATAGGTACTTGATGGTGAGTTATAGACTACCCTCATCTTATTTTGAAGAATCATTGGGAGATGAGATTACATAACAAGTATGTTCATCATCATCATGAGTAATGGTTTCTTGGCGCCCTGATACCTTTGCATACTGATGTCTCTTTCAGAGTCATCAATGGGCATGGTTGGCGTAGACTCTGTCCCACTTATGTTACCACTGTCCTGAGAGGCCAATGAAACACTCTCAGTAGTGGTAGTTGAATCTACATGAGTCACCTCCACTCTGGTTGGACTTACCTCAGTTTAGGCTAGCTGATGTGGGCTAGATATCACAGGTTCCCTGGGGCTGAGTTGATTTAGGGAGTGGTGTGGTAGATCAACTCATGGCCCTGATAAAACATGATATCCTCATCAGTTCAGGTTAATAGGTCAAGAAAGGATACATAGGTTATTTCTAATGACCCGGGACCTTGATCAGCACCTAATGTTATTCAGCAATAGCAGATGAGCCAATGATGTGGTTGTCTCTTTTTGGCTACTCAAGGGAGTGTTGGGACTCACCCTTAGGGCTTATGGCTTGGGTTGTGGGCTAATCAGGTTGAGACTGAGGAGACTCAACACTGATATTGAGGTCAATTGAGGAGGATGGTTGGACTTCTGGCTGAGTGGGAGCCTTGAGTTCCACTCTAGCTATTTTGGTTTGAATTGAGGGGTCTTGACCAATCAAATTAGATTGATCAAGGGTTCGTTTGGGGTGTCTTGTGTATGTGATTCTGATTAGGTTGGAAGAAGTGATAGGCATTATACTGGTGGTGTCTAATTTGGGTTCATCACCTACTAGGTCTGTAGGGATGTCACCATGAGCCAGTGGCTCAAGCATACCTGGAAGGAGATCAGTGAACCATGCAGTAAATTTAGTGGACACCTTATTTAGTATTTTGAAGATGCCATGCCTCATGTGAGGGACCAGGAGGACATTTGCAAATTGAAGTTTGTCCTGGTCAAGCTCATAATTTATTATGTGCTATATAAACCTGGGACATATATAGAATGGATCCCTGGTGAGATTACCTCTTAGATTGTTCAGCATACACCTTGAGTAGTTAAATCGGAGGCCAACCCATGGACTAGGCAGCCTAGATCAAATGGGATTTGATCCCATCCCCCTAACTTGTTAGATAGACTATGCAGGACAATGTGTAGCAAAAACTTCCAGTTGTATGAGAAATTGAACTTATAAACTACAGATTTGCTCACATTTCCACCATAACCTATTTGGATATAGGTATCCTCCAAATCAGTCTTGGGGAATTCAGTGGGGGCTCCTTCATCATGGAGTTCCAGATGTTACCTGATGTTGGTTTCATTGATGATGATCTCCTATCCGCAGATCCTTGATTTGATGACCTTTTCATCATTGAGCATGTTGCTTTGACCATTGGCCCAGAATTCGGCCATGTGGTTTGAGTAGATGGTGGGGTTAACAGTAAGGGCAGTAAAGTATGCGGATTATGATAGAAATTGGATGATGGGGGAAATGTCAACATCCTTTGAAGAATCAAGGATGGCGATCTGGTTGTGTTGGGGATTCAGGGCCATTTTTCTGAAAGTATTGTTGGACTAAAGGAATTTGAGAGTGAATAGAGAAGATAGTGGAAATTTAGGGCTTTACAGTGGTAATGAAAGTAAAGAAAGAGGGTCGGAAATATTTAAATGGTAGGTAAAAAGCCAAACCGATAAGGTGAAAGGACAGTTTAGGTTCTGATTTTATAGGGGCGGTAAGATAAACCATTTAAAATATTCCGACAATCATCAATAAAATCTTACTTTTACAGAAAGGGGTCCAAAGATTTCTGTTACATAGTAAAGACTTTCTTCCGAGAGTAAAATTGCTTCCGAGAGAAAACAGTATTTTCTTCCAAAGTCACTTTCACTTCCAAAGCAAACCAAGTCTCAAAGCCGAATTTTTCTTTCGAGAGTAAAGTGTTCCTCCGAGAAGAGAAGTTAGTAAGCTTTGGATGTGGATTTGATCTATGATCAAATTTTCTTCCGTGACTAAAAACTCTTCAGAAGAGAATACTTATGCAGATGAATTTGCCTTAAGAAGATAGATAAAGATGTCTTCTGATGGTAAATTTCTCTTAGGGAGAATTCATACTTAGAAATTTTGAAGAAAAACTTTTTGTAATAGGGCTTAGATTGTATAAAGACAACTTAGACAAGTTATATTTTCCAAAGATTTTCAAAAAGATTGACTAGTCAATGTTAATCATTTCAATAGCTATAATTAAATACTTAGATGTTTGTTCATCAAATGCTTTGGCGAACAAATCAACATATTGTTCATTTGAATTGACTTTGACTAGTTTGATTAAGTTTTCCTCAGGAATATCTCGAATGAAATGATACCCGATGTCAATATGCTTTGTCTTGGAGTGCTTGACTGGATTTTCAGTGATAGAAATTGCACTCTTATTATCTATGTGGATAGGTGTCTCCATGAAGTTGAAACCATAGTCTAACATCTGATTCTGAATCCATAGCAGTTGAGCACAATAGCTTGCAGCTACAATGTATTCAGCTTCGGCAGTTGATGTAGAGACATGTGATTGCTTCTTGCATTGCCAGGAGATGATCCTTCCACCAAGAAATTGACATCCTCCTAATGTGGATTTTTTTAATGTTGCAGCCACTATAATCACTGTTAGTATAATCACAAAGATTGAAATCCTTATTCCTAGGATACCAAAGACCCGGTTTGGGAGCTCCTTTGAGGTATCTAAGAATTCTCTTGAAAGCAATTAGGTGAGACACCTTAGGAGCAGCATGGTATCTTGCACAGATGCAAGTTGCAAACATGATATCAGGTCTACTTGAAATGAGATACATCAGAGACCCAATAATTGCTCTGTACTAAAGCTGATCACTATCCGTCCCCTCAAAATCAAGACAAAGAATATGATTTCTTTGTATAGATGTCTTGGTTGGCTTACAATCTTTCATCATAAATCTTTCTAAGATGTCCATAACATACTTAGATTGATTAATAAAGAACCCTTCTTCCATCTGCTTCACTTGAATTCCAAGGAAGAAATCCATCTTTCCCATGGAACTTATCTCAAACTTCTTTCTCATGATTCTTTCAAAGTCTTTTCACATTTGGTCATTTGAGGAACCAAATATGATGTCATCAACATAGACTTGTACAAGCAACATGTTCTTCCTAGACTTCTTTATGAACAATGTATTTGTCTACGGTGCTCTGGTATAGACATTCGTTAGGAGAAACTGAGACAGTGTCTCATACCACAACCTAGGGTCCTGGTGTAGCCCATAAAGAGCTATATCCAGTTTGCACATATAGTTGGGGTGTTATGGGTCTTCTATTCCAGGTGGCTGGCACAAATAGACTTCTCTGTCGATATCCCCATACAGAATTGCACATCTGACATTAAGTTGATGGACTGTGTAGTTCTTGGATGCTGCAAAAACAAGGAAGATTTGCGCAACCTCAAGTCTTGCAACAGGTGCAAAGACATCAGTGTAATCTATTCCTTCTTCTTGTGTGTATCGTCGAACCACAAGTCTAGCTTTGTTCTTGATTATAAAACCTCTATCGTCTCTTTTATTTCTAAACACCTACTTAGTGCCAATGGGGACTTGTCCAGGTAACAATGGACACAAGTTCTATACCTTTTATCTCTTGAATTGAGTCAACTCCTCTTGCATTGCTTCAACCCAATTGTTGTCCTTGAGCGCCACTTCCACTTTCTTGGGTTCCATATGAGAGAGAAAGCATGAGTACAAGCAAACATTCCCATTGTGAGTCTGTCTTTTTGTTATCACACCTTTTGAGACATCCCCAATGATGTTCTCAGCTGGATGAGTGTTGTGTATCCTAAGCCTATGAATTACATCAAGTTGCATAGGTAGATCCAAGTTAGAAAAGTTTTACTCAGGATTTTAAACACTATTGGATCTTAGATGCCCAAGACACATACAAGATTGATGTGGTTAGTACGTTATGATCCAAGTCGGGTTATACCCATTAACAAGCTAAGCAAATACCAAATAAATATTTATTTGTTGATATGATCAAACAAATAAATATAAACACCACTTTAGAAAATGGGTTTTCTATATTATTGCGTTTGAAATAGAACAAATTATATGGATAATTTTGTTCATGAGAAATTATTTGTCTCATTATTTAAGTTAGTTAAGTAATAACAAATAATAGTGTGTTAAAGTTATAAAATTGAAAGGGGGTTTAATTTTATAAACTAATGGATTAAAGAGTGTAATTTTTTTTATAGAAATTGAAATGGGTTGGAACCCATTTCAAATGGATTCGGCTGCCCAAGGGTGGTTGGCCCTGGGATTCTTTTGTCTTGGTTTTTACAAGACTTGAATAATTCAAACACTCTACCATAACACACTTTCTCTTTCACACACACATGCAAGTTCTCTCTTCTTCTTTCTTGGCTGAAATCTTGAGTTAGAAAGGCTATGATTTTCGGATTTGAGAAGGTCCATAGCTGAATTTTCGGGTTGTAAGAAGGCAAAAGAAGAGGAGTTTGTGGTGTTGCATTTCCTAACAAGCTAGGTGTTTGCAAGAGCTTGTGGGTATACAAGCTTGAGGACTTCTCTTTGGAGGCTAGGCATTCAAGAAGTGCAACGCCCAGAATAATGTTTCAGCGAGCCAAATAATATTAATGGGCTTAAACGAGACCATTTAATGAAAATAAGATGGTTATGGGTTATAGACCGAGTTAACTCTTCGGGTTATGAGTTTGACGAGTTTAAGGTCCCGGGAACGCCTGGTATATATAAACGGATTAGCTTGAGCAGCTCTCATTTGCAACTCGACACTCTAGTTCTAGAGAGAGAGTAGAGAGAGAAATTAGAGAATTGAAGATTCAAGGCTCGGTTGATCTTGGGATTGAAGATCGGTGTTCGTGGGCATCCAAACAACAAGAAAAGACCAAGAATCTAGGTAAGAAACATCATTTAATCGTTCCTTTTGATGTAAACCCGGATTCTAGGGCTTGGGTTTTTGAAAGTGACAAAGATTCGCCCAAAACTCACATTTTTGTGTAAGAAAACATATAAGAAGCTTAGATATAGCTTATTGGATGATAAACAAAGGTCTTGGATGAAAAATATTGAAGTTTCAGCTCAAAATGCGGTGGTTCAAAATTTTCAGCCCGTTCTGCTAAACTGGGTGTTTATCCAGTGAAATTATTTATTCGTCCAGTTAAACTATGGGTCTTCCTGCGAAACTATAGTTTCGCAGGTAGTTTCGTAGACATTGTTATCCAATGAAAGTTGGGCGAAACTGGCAGCGAAACTGGCAGCGAAGATTCCAGCGAAACTGCCAGCGAAACTACTGGCGAAATCAGCAGCGAAACTACTGATCATGCAGCGAAATTAGCAGCGAAATTAGGCAGAAATTAACTCCTTTGAGTGTTAATTTATCTGCAGGCTGTGTAGTGCAACCCTTTCTTTTAAAACTCGATTGAGAAGCTACTCATCAAGTACAGGTGAGTTCTAGATCCCCTATTTTATGGTTTTGAACTAGTTTGGGGCTGGAAATGCATACTAAACATACATTTTAAACGACCAAGATTTTAAGAGGTTTTAACAGGAAGATCGATTTTTCTATAAGGAAATATGCTATAACAAAGTGCTATATAAAGAAAGATGAATGCATGCAATAATGAACGAACAAAGGTAAGAAAATTCTAGCAAGCAATGTATGGAGGTTCACACCCAATGAAGGGTGTTAGCTCAACTATGTGCGGGTTAACTATCCCGAAAGGATGCACACTGGGGTTTAATCCATGTGATTGACCATATGTATGGGAACCTTGCCACATACCCCGGTACTGTGGTCAGGCCATCGAGCACAATGTATGGGAGTCTATTTATAAACTTCGGTCCAGTATCTGCTTTATGCATGATGGTGGGGTGAAGCACATAGCATTGGTCCGAATGAAAGTAAAAATTTATGATGTATGTACGGAATGAACGATACGAATGAAAAGGAATGAATGATGATAATGAATGATAATGAGTAACGTACGATGAACGATGATGAAGATAATAATAAGAGTATCTATTTGTACGTATGATGTGTGAGCACACATGGAAGTAAAGAACGGTTTTAAACGAAAATTAAAGTATTTTAATTATAAAACTAGAACACGCTCAGTAACGCTGACTTTTTATCCATTTTCCAGTTGGCAGGTGATGGTTGCTGAGGATGGCTCGGGGCGACTACTTGGCTCATTTTGGATGGCATTCTTTTGCATAATGTTTTTGCACTGTAATGCGAACAAATGATGTTTTGTAACGAATGTTGTATTAACTTGCAAAAGCATTTATATTGAAATGAAAAGTTATTTTACCGTTTCCGCTATAATTTTTATTAAAGATAATGTAATTATATGTTTTATGTGCGATGATTGGCCAGCTGTAAGAGTCCCGGGAATGGGGCCTTACAAGTTGGTATTAGAGCCAAAGTTTAAGTGAAATGGGTAAAATTTTCAAAAGAAACCTAAACTTAAACTGAAAATGGGACAAAAAGGGGAGGGAAGCCAATCCGAGTAGTTGCGTGCCATCAGGTATTTTCTTAATGTTAACCGACATTTCGTGCGCATGTTATGTGGTTTATGTGCCTTTAGTAGATTAGATACTGATGTAGTCAGGATAGGAAATGCGTAGGGTGTGAAGAGTAAAGTAAGTGGCTAATTACAACTGGCCACTGTAATTAGGAACTTATTATACATAACATAAACTGAGCTATTACCTTGAATGACCTTGTTGGTGTTTGAATCTTATAGCGTGCTTAGGAGATGCCTGGCGGTAGATCTTCTAAGGCTTCACATGGTGGAGGTCGTGGTGGACGTGGTGCTGAACCACGAGTCACAAGGGGAAGGCCTAGGGCTGAAGAGGTGGCTCATGAAGAGCCCGAGTCCCCTCATCCAGAGGGCAGAGATGAAAGTATTAACTTGAGAGCCTCAGTGAAGGAGGCGGTAGTGGAAGAAGTTCATCAGGTCATGCAGACGATCCTACCGTCTGTGGTGACCGAAGTGATTAAGGCTGTACGAGAAGGAGAGAGAAAGGAGAGGAACAGGTCCTCGAGAGGACGTGAGCAACCAGAAACTAAGACGGTTCTCTCCGATGATGGTGGGGTGAAGCACATAGCATTGGTCCGAATGAAAGTAAAAATTTATGATGTATGTACGGAATGAATGATACGAATGAAAAGGAATGAATGATGATAATGAATGATAATGAGTAACGTACGATGAACGATGATGAAGATAATAATAAGAGTATCTATTTGTACGTTTGATGTGTGAGCACACATGGAAGTAAAGAACGTTTTTAAACAAAAATTAAAGTATTTTAATTATAAAACTAGAACACGCTCAGTAACACTGACTTTTTATCCATTTTCCAGTTGGCAGGTGATGGTTGCTGAGGATGGCTCGGGGCGACTACTTGGCTCATTTTGGATGGCATTCTTTTGCATAATGTTTTTGCACTATAATACGAACAAATGATGTTTTGTAACGAATGTTGTATTAACTTGCAAAAGCATTTATATTGAAATGAAAAGTTATTTTACCGTTTCCGCTATAATTTTTATTAAAGATAATGTAATTATATGTTTTATGTGCGATGATTGGCCAGCTGTAAGAGTCCCGGGAATGGGGCCTTACAAGTTGGTATCAGAGCCAAAGTTTAAGTGAAATGGGTAAAATTTTCAAAAGAAACCTAAACTTAAACTGAAAATGGGACAAAAAGGGGAGGGATGCCAATCCGAGTAGCTGCGTGCCATCAGGTATTTTCTTAATGTTAACCGACATTTCGTGCGCATGTTATGTGGTTTATGTGCCTTTAGTAGATTAGATACTGATGTAGTCAGGATAGGAAATGCTTAGGGTGTGAAGAGTAAGGTAAGTGGCTAATTACAACTGGCCACTGTAATTAGGAACTTATTATACATAACATAAACTGAGCTATTACCTTGAATGACCTTGTTGGTGTTTGAATCTTATAGCGTGCTTAGGAGATGCATGGCGGTAGATCTTCTAAGGCTTCACGTGGTGGAGGTCGTGGTGGACGTGGTGCTGAACCACGAGTCACAAGGGGAAGGCCTAGGGCTGAAGAGGTGGCTCATGAAGAGCCCGAGTCCCCTCATCCAGAGGGCAGAGATGAAAGTATTAACTTGAGAGCCTCAGTGAAGGAGGCGGTAGTGGAAGAAGTTCATCAGGTCATGCAGACAATCCTACCGTCTGTGGTGACCGAAGTGATTAAGGCTGTACGAGAAGGAGAGAGAATGGAGAGGAACAGGTCCTCGGGAGGACGTGAGCAACCAGAAACTAAGACGGTTCTCTCCGATGATGATAAGGAGGAAGAAGAGCCTGTGCAGGAGGTGGCACGAGGCTATAACTATGGGGTATTTATGAGATGCAAGCCCCTAACTTTTGATGGAAATGGCACTGCTGCTGTTGCTCACCGGTGGGTGAAAGAGATGGAAGCTGTTCTTGATATCAGCGAGTGTCCGGAGGATCAAAAGGTGAAGTTCGCGCCCACTCTTTTATGGACTTGACTCTGTGTTGGTGGGACAATATTATCC
The DNA here is from genome assembly GCA_024085815.1 of Flaveria linearis. Lineage (NCBI taxonomy): Eukaryota > Viridiplantae > Streptophyta > Magnoliopsida > Asterales > Asteraceae > Flaveria > Flaveria linearis. Next base: position 39,564,620 of record CM044007.1, on the reverse strand, counting down.
AAGCCTAGGCTAGTCAGGCGATTGGAAGAATGAGGTGGTCTGAGCTAAAGAAATTAGTGATTGAGGAGTTCTGTCCTCATAGGGAAATGGATAAGGTGGAAAGGGAGTTCCTGCAGTTGGAGGCAGGAACCATGACATATCAGCAGTACACCACCAAATTCAATGAAACGGCATGGCTGGTGCCGGATCAGGTGACGCCTCTGTCATGAAAGATCAAGAGGTACATCCAGGGGCTGCCGGTGGATATTTGTAGGCACATGATAAAAGCTGTTCCTAAGGGACCAAAGGTCTCAGGTTCGATCCGTGGAAATGGCCTCCCCATAAAATCTGGGGGAAAGACCGCGTACATCTTCCCTTAAATGGGACGGACCCTCCCTGGACCCTGCGAAAACGCGGGAGCTCTTTGCAGCACCAGGTACGCCCTTTTATGATAGCTGCCCGGCCAAGCATGTTCAGGTCGACGGTTGACCTGGCGGGGAGGCTGCATGATAAGCGGGAAGTGGTGGTGGCTGAGGTGAGTAAGAAGGGTGGTGGTGACCGGAATTAGAATGGGAAGAGGTTTGGTCGGGGTGGTGCCCCGATGAGTAACAAGAGTGCATGGTGGATGACCGCCGTGTGGTCACATCTACTGTAGGGTCGAAGAGGTGTGGCAAATGTGGAAAGGAGCATATCGGAGAATGTAGGTTGGGATCGAATTTATGCTTCAAGTGTGGGAGGATGCGGCATTTAGCAAAGGATTGTCATGCGGCCAGATGTTTTAACTGTGGTGGAGAGGGTCACATGAGCAGAAACTGCAAGAAGCCGAGGGTTGAGAGTTCCGGTGCGAAGAAGAATATGGTTGGGATGGATGGGCAGAAGGCGAGCGCCCGAGCTTTCACGATGACTCAGGAGGAGGCTAGGATGGACCCTGATGTGGTGTCAGGTACGTTTCTAGTGAACCAAACTCTTGCATCTGTGTTATTTGATTTTGGTGCTAGTAGAAGTTTTATTTCTGCTGCCTTTTGCGCTAAGCTTCCCATTAGGAGTAGAAGTATTGATGAGCCCTTCGATGTAGAAACTGCCATAGGTAAGTCTAACAGAATTTCTGAGATTATAGAAGGTTGTGAAATTGAATTAGAAGCTCATAAGTTTCCTGTTAGACCAGTCGTGATGACCTTAGGCGGTTTTGATGTAGTCCTAGGAATGGATTGGTTGGCGGACTACGAGGCAAACATCGTGTGTCGTAAGAAGATGATTCGATTGACCGCGCCTGATGGGAGTTCAGTGACAATCTATGGTGATCGAGTTATGACTATCCCGAAAGTGATTTCGATGGCGGTGGCGGGAAAGTACATGAGGCATGGGTCTAGTGCCTACTTGGCCTAGGTGAAGGATGTGGATACGCCAACATCATAACTATTTGATGTACTAGTTGTGTGTGACTTCCCAGACGTGTTCCCAGAAGATTTACCAGGTGTGCCACTGGACCGCGAGATTGAATTCCAGATTGACTTGATACCAGGTGCCCAACCTGTTGCTAAGACGCAATATCGGTTGGCTCCGACATAGATGACAGAGTTGATGGAGCAATTGCAAGAGTTGCTTGATAAGGGGTTCATCCGGCCGAGTATCTCTCCTTGGGGTGCTCCGGTCTTATTCATGAAGAAGAAAGATGGTAGCATGAGGATGTGTATAGACTATCGTGAGTTGAATAAGCTGACAGTGAAGAACCGGTACCCCTTACCGAGAATTGATGATCTGTTCGATCAGCTATAGGGTGCCAGTTGGTTTTCAAGGATAGACCTTCAATCTACTTATCATCAGTTGAAGGTGAAGGAGCAGGATATTCCTAAACAGCTTTTCGCAAATGTTATAGACACTTCGAGTTTCTCGATATGTCTTTTGGTTTGACCAATGCGCCAGCTGCTTTTATGGACCTGATGAATCGAGTGTGTCGCCCGATGATAGCTAAATCAGTGATTGTGTTTATTGATGATATCCTGATTTATTAGAAGAGCGAGGAGGAGCATGCCGATCACATTCGAGAGGTGTTGGAGACGTTGAGACAGGAGAAGTTGTTTGTTAAATTCTCCAAGTGCGTATTCTGGCTACGCGAAGTTCACTTCTTGGGTCACGTGGTGAATCTCGAGGGGATTATGGTGGACCCCACAAAGGTGGAGGCGGTGGTACAATGGAAGTCACCAAAGACGCCTTCCGAGATTCGTAGTTTCTTGGGTTTGCTGGGCTATTATCGAAGATTCATTCAAGACTTCTCTAAGATAGCTTCCCTGTTAACTAAGTTGACCCGTAAGGATGTAAATTTGTATGGGGTCAAGCTCAAGAGAAGGCGTTCGAGGAGTTAAAGGCGAGGTTGACTCAAGCTCCTGTCTTGTCATTATCCGATGGTAGCGAAGATTTGGTGGTTTATTCTGATGCTTCCTACTCAGGGTTGGGATGTGTGTTGATGCAAAGGGGAAAGGTTATAGACTACGCATCCCGACAGTTGAAAGTTCATGAGGTTAACTATCCTACTCATGACTTGGAGCTAGCAGTTGTGGTCTTTGCGTCAAAAATTTGGAGGCACTACCTGTATGGGAAAAAGTGCACCATATTCACTGACCACAAGAGCTTGAAGTACTTCTTCGAGCAGAAGGACTTGAACATGAGGCAGAGAAGATGGTTGGAGCTCATAAAGGATTATGATTGCGAGATCCATTACCATCCGGGCAAACCCAAAGTGGAGGCGGATGCCCTTAGTCGAAAGGAGAGACCCGAGCCAATTCAGGTGAAGGCTTACCCGTGAGGAAGTGCCTTACTTGGTTGCAGGTGAAGGCAGAGCATCAGAAGCCATACGGGAAGATCCAACCTTTGGATATACCCGAGTGGAAGTGGGAGAATATCACCATGGACTTTATTATGAAGCTACCACGCACCGCGCGAGGGTACGATGCTATATGGGTGATAGTTGATTGTCTGACGAAGAGTGCTCACTTCCTACCAATCTGTGAGACATATTCATCTGAGAGGTTGGCGGATCTATTCATCAAGGAGATTGTGACTCTTCATGGTGTGCCGTGTCTATTATGTCTGATCGTGACACCCGGTTTTAATCCAAATTTTAGAAGAAATTCCATGATCCGATGGGGAAGAGGTTACATATCAGCACGGCTTATCACCCCCAGACAGATGGTCAGTCAGAAAGGACCATTCAGACGCTAGAAGATATGCTTCGGGCATGCGTCATTGACTTTGGAGGAAGTTGGGATGACCACTTACCGTTAGCCGAGTTCTCATATAACAATAGCTACCATGCCAGCATTGCATGCCCCCTTATGAGATGCTATACGGTAGGAGATGTAGAACACCCGCTTGTTGGGGTGATATTGGCCATAAAAAGTTAGGGAGCATTGAGGTGGTCGAGGCTGCGATTGAGAAGCTGGAAAGGATCAAAACCTTTATGATGGCAGCTAAAGATAGACAAAAGTCTTACACCGATAAACGACGTAGACCAATCGAGTTCCAGGTGGGTGACAGGGTTATGTTAAAGGTCTCACCTTGGAAGGGCATCATTCGGTCTAGGAAGCGGGGCAAGTTGAGCCCAAGATACATAGGGTCTTTTCGAATCATTGCTCGAGTAGGAGAGGTGGCCTATAGGTTGAGGTTGCCCAGTGAGTTAAGTGTAATTCATCCGACGTTCCATGTATCTCACTTAAGAAAGTGCTTAGTCGAGGAGGATATGGTCGTACCACTGGAAGATATCAAAGTGGATGAACGGCACAATTATGTGGAGCAACCAGTGGCGATCATCGATCGCAAAGAGAAGAGGCTAAGGAATAAAGTGGTTCCTCTTGTGCGAGTATAATGGAAAGATAGGAAGGGATCAGAGTCCACTTGGGAAGTTGAGGAAGAGATGAGGCAGCATTACCCTCAACTATTCAGCGACTAAAAGGTTTCGAGGATGAAACATAAATAAGGGGGGTGGACTTGTAACGCCCGAAATAATGTCTAAGTGAGCCAAATAATAATAACGGGCTTAGACCAGACCATTTAATGAAAATAAGATAGTTATGGGTTGTAGACCGAGTTAACTCTTCGGGTTATGAGTTTGACGAGTTTAAGGTCCCGGGAACGCCTGGTATATATAAACGGATCAGCTTGAGCAACTCTCATTTGCAACTCAACACTCTAGTTCTAGAGAGAGAGTAGTGAGAGAAAGTAGAGAGAATTGAAGATTCAAGGCTCGGTTGATCTTGGGATTGGAGATTGGTGTTCGTGGGCATCCAAACAACAAGAAAGCACCAAGAATCCAGGTAAGAAACATCATTTAATAGTTCCTTTTGATGTAAACCCGGATTCTAGGCTTGGGTTTTTAAAAGTTACAAAGATTCACCCAAAACACATGTTTTTGTGTAAGAAAACATATAAGAAGCTTAGATATAGCTTATTGGATGATAAACAAAGGTCTTGGATGTAAAATATTGAAGCTTTGGGTCAAAATGGGCTGGTTCGAAATTTTCAGCCCGTTCTGCAAAACTGGGTGTTCATCCAGTGAAATTATGTATTCGTCCAGCGAAACTATGGCTGTTCCTGTGAAATTATATATTCGTCCAGCGAAACTATGCCAGCGAAACTGCCAGCGAAACTGCTGGCGAAATTAGCAGCGAAACTGCTGATCATGCAGCGAAACTAGCAGCGAAATTAGGCAGAAATTAACTCCTTTGAGTGTTAACTTATCTGCAGGCTGTGTAGTGCAACCCTTTCTTTTAAAACTCGATTGAGAAGCTACTCATCGAGTACAGGTGAGTTCTAGATCCCCTATTTTAAAGGTTTTGAACTAGTTTAGGGCTGGAAATGCATACTAAACAGACATTTTAAACGACTAAGATTTTAAGAGGTTTTAACAGGAAGATCGATTTTTCTATAAGGAAATGTGATATATAAAATTGTTACAATAAAAGTTTTTCACGCTGACCTGGTTGCGCGACCCCAACCAGGGGCGTTGCCCCTTGGACCCCAATGAAGGGTGTTAGCTCAACTATGTGTGGGTTAACAACCCCGGAAGATGCACACTGAGGTCTAATCCGTGCGATTGACCATACGTATGGGATCCTTGCCGCTTACCCTGGTACTGTGGTCAGGCCACCGGGCACAATGTATGGGAGTCTATTTATAAACTTCGGTCCAGTACCTGCTTTATGCATGACGGTGGGATGAAGCACATAGCATTGGTCCGAATGAAAGTAAAGATTAATGATGTATGTACAGAATGAACGATACGAATGAAAAGGAATGAATGATGATAATGAATGATAACAAGTAACGTACGATGAACAATGATGAAAATAATAAGAGTATCTATTTGTATGTATGATGTGTGCGCACACATGGAAGTCAGTTTTAAACGAGAAGTAAAGTATTTAATTATAATACTAGAACTCACTCAGCAATGCTGACTTTTTATGGATTTTCCAGTTGGCAGGTGATGGTTGCTGAGGATGGCTCGCGACGACTACTTGGCTCATTTTGGATGGCATTCTTTTGCATAATGTTTTTGCACTGTAATGCAAACAAATGATGTTTTGTAATGAATGTAGTATTAAATTGCAAAAGCATTTATATTGAAATGAAAAGTTATTTTACTGTTTCCGCTTCAATGTTTATTAAAGATATTGTAATTATATGTTTTATGTGCGATGATTGGCCTGCTGTAAGAGTCCCGGGAACGGGGCCTTACAAGAAGCATCATCATCTTCTTATCATCCATACTACATTCCTTTGTTCTTGAAAGGTAGTTTCAAGAACACCCTATGGTTGTTCTTTTTGTTTTTTTGATGGCATTTCATTTCACATACATATGATCCTTGTTCATGGGTTTGTTTGTGTTAAAGAATGGTTTATTTTCAACTTATTAAACCTAATTTTAACAACTTATATCCGTTGTGTTTATGTAGTTTAAATGGTTAAACTACCTTTGATAATCTTGTCACAAACCCAACAATGGCATCTAGAGCCGGTTATGTGGAATATTTGCTTCAAAAGTCCAAAAAAAGTTTGTTTTCATGGACTTTTTCAACCCATTAGGGTCTGTTTTTGTTTTGGATGTATGAATCCCCTGTCTTTCAAGTTTTATTTTACATGCTTTAGAATAAACCTTGAAAGATTGATGTCAAATGATTGATTGTTTTGTTTGGACAAAAACCCTAAAATTTTAGTTTATATTGGCTGAAATTTTAGGGTTAAAAAATGGAGTTCATGTTGTTCTTGAATGTTGTATTTGATACATATTTTGGTGCATAACATAGCCTTGACCCAATATGATTTGGATTTGGTAGATTGTGATTTCGTCATGTTTGGTTTTGTTCTTGAAAGGGTTGTAATAATTTTGTGTTTGTATTTTGGGTTGTAATTTATTTATTCATTGGTTATGTAATAAATAGATTAGGTGCATTTCTTTTATTAGAAAAATTGTATTAGGATATGATTTTGTAAAATAAGATGTACAAGTTGAAGACCTAAAGAAGGACACAAAAGACATGGACACTTGAAGCATTTGGATGTGGACTCAAGTGGGAGTTCATGGACATATATTGATGTGTCATTGTTAACCCTTAGGAAAGACCTAATGATAACACTTGTGATGGCAAACAAGTGTAGTTAACATAGTGGCTATTGTTATGCACTTGTAATTGTAATGGTTGTGCTTGTTTGGTTGTTTGTTTTATGGTTGATTGTTTGATATTTGGATATGCATTACAAACTTATTAACAAACATAACAAGCTAAAAATTGATGGTTCTTTATCATTAAGTGGTTAATAAAAGGTTATTAAAAGGATTAATGACTTTAATAAAAGGGGTTTTATTTAAAAGAGAACTATAGGGCACCATGTGTTTGAAAGCATGCAAACACAAGGTACATAGAGTTTTCTAAACTAGAATTTTGAAAACTTAAATTTTCTTTTGAAAACAAGGTTAACACCATCCTTTTGCATAAGACTTGAGTCACTTGGAAACTCTAAATGGGATAAAGGTCACCTAACCATTTTGAGGAAACTTGTGATTTAAGGTGGAAATACCATATTTATGGGATAAAGATCACCTAACCACTTGTGTTGGTAAACCCACATGTGTGTGCAAGTAGGGAAACTTGATTTGCAAACCATGTTAAATAGATCACCTACAATATGGTTTGCAAAGGGTGTTGATGGGATTAACATGCCGACTATACATATGATGTTTAAAGTCGATCCCATACCTCTAGAAGTTGCAAATGGTTGCAATTGTCAAAAGTTGACTACCTTGTTAATTTAAATAATGGGATAAATGTCACCTAACTACTATTTAAATGTAACGTTGGATTCTAGAACTTTAAATTTGTGTATGACACATAAAAGGGTTTTATTTATTAAAATACGACGATATCAAAAATAAATACTAAAATTGGACTTTGTTAAATTTTGTAGATGGCCACCAACAACAATGAAAATAATGATATCCCTGTCCGCTCACTCACTATCACTAAGGACCATTCTCCAAAAGGAGCGTCTGAACCATAACAAGTTTATTGATTGGTTTTGAAACTTGAGAATTGTTCTCAAGCAAGAGAAACGGTCATACATATTAGACGATCCGATTCCCGATCAACCCAATGAGGAAGATGAAGAGGCCTTTATGAATTGGGTAAAATACACCGAGGACTCGGTCCAAGTGCCTTGCCTCATGTTGGCAAGTATGACTCCGGATCTCCAAAAGGAGTATGAACATCACGAAGCGTACAACATGATTACCCTGTTGAAGGAAACGTTCCAACAACAAGTAAGGGTAGAGCGCTTCAAAACGGTTCGAGCAGTCCATGCATGTCATACGGATGACACCCAATTAGTTTCATCTTATTTACTTAAGATGAAAAGCCACATTGACCGCCTTGAAAGGCTGAATTGTCCCGTCTCGAAAGAGTTGGCTACGGATTTGATTCTCAACTCTTTGTCAAAAAGGTTTGGCAACTTTGTTATGAATTATAACATGAACGGGTGGGACAAGAACATAAGTGAGCTTCACTCTATGCTCAAAACTGCCAAGGCGGCCATGGGTAAAAAGGTTTTGCCCGTTCTCACCATCAATGAAGGTGGGAACAAGAAGAGGCCTTACCCCGCACCCAAGGCAAGTGTTGCCAATGGTAAAGGGTACATTAGGGGAAAGGGAAAGGGAGTGGTAAGAGCACCACCGCCAAAACCAGCAGAGAAGAAGCAAAAGGTTGCTTCAAATGACCCATGCTTTAAGTGTGGGGAGATTGGACATTGGGCAAGAAATTGTCCTGTCCATCTCAAAGAGTTGCAAGCTAAGAAGGATGCCGGGCAAACCTCAGGTACAATTTTCATAATTCATATTGATGTGAATTTAATATCCTCTAACACATGGGTATTGGATGCCGGATGTGGAATTCATATTTGCAATTTGTTGCAGGGGTTCAAAAGAAGTAAGGACTTCAAGAAAGGGGATGTAAGCCTCTACATGGGGAATGGGGCAAAAGTTCAAGTTGAAGACCGTGAGGACTAAATCTTGAAGCTTCCAAATGGTTTGGAAGCAATTTTGAACAATGTTTTGTATGCTCCTAGTTTGACTCAGAACATTATTTCAGTTGCCTAATTAGGAAAATATGGTTATGTTTTGATACTTATTGAAAATGAAATTCATGTTTCTTTAAATGACATCTTTAATTTTAAACACATTATATGATAGCTCTTTGTACCAAACCACCACCAAAAGGCTCAAATTGGATTTGAGTAACACCTATCTTTGGTATTGTCGTCTTGGTTATATAAACAAGAAGCGCATACAAACACTTCAAAAGAACGGTCTATTAAAAGCAAGTGAATATGATTCATTGATGTGCAGGACCGGGTGAAGAGGAGAGTGTGGGAGAACACTTAACAATTCAAATGAGGAACTAGTAAGATGAGTTTAGAGAACTAAGAAACACAAAATGTAAATGAGACAGAAACTAGAACAACACACACGTATTTGGTTTTCAAGGTTGATGTATATTGATCTTTTAGTTCCTCGCAAATGGTTTACAAAGTTCTATACAAACTTACAAAGTTACAAGGATCAGAAAATACATATACTACAACCTACAGCCAGCCATACTTTGAAGGCCAGCTGGATATATGAACTAGACAACAAAATCCATATAGAGTCAAAACACAGATTGCCTTTTGACTGGTGACTATGACATGCCATAGCTTACATCCTAATATATTACAAAAAGGATAAAGTACATAAAGTGGAAAGTTACAGACTCAAGACATCAATGTACAGTTTATCAAAAGCACGGACCTTTTCACCAACTCAAGAAAGGTTGGTGACTTATTAGAGTGGCAGCGGAAAGTGGTTCAGCTTTAGGTGAAAAATTACATCAGATAAAGCATGTAATATAAAAGTCTTCGGAAGAAATCTGTCTTCAATGGTTGGCTTCGGAAGACTTTGTCCTTAAAGCTTCAGAAGACTTCATCTTTTGGCTTCGGAAGATATTGGTCTTGGATTTGGAAGATTTCACACTTAGAATAATTTGTAAGGCAATGTGAAAACTTCTGAAGCATTCAACTTCAGTATACTTGTGCATGCATGCAGGAAAGACTTTGAGTGTTTGGGTTGCATCAGCCTTACTTATTAAACCTTACAAACTCCCCCTAGGCTGATGCTACCAAAACACTTGAAGACTTTAGATATTGACAGTCCTTATTATGATGATGACCATCCCTTTCTTCATGAGATGGTCAGGATCACTCAGACTCTCATAATATCTTCTCATGTCAAAGAGATCATGCAGAGGTAGATTGAACATATCCTGCCATGTGTAGACATGTTCAATACCTTGATCTCTTATGACATGCCATCTTTCTGGATTTGTGGTGTATGTCCAAGATAAGATGGGTCTTCATGATGCCAGAGGAGCGGCTTGAATTGGAGTTGGTGGGGCATCCTCTTGTTGCACATCCTCAGGATGTTCTGACTCATCCTGAGGTTTGGAGGTGGATGTTTCCTTCTTCTTCTTTGACTTTGGTTTGAAAACCATCCTTTTCCTCCTCTTTGAACTCTTTAACTGAGAAGACTAGCCTGCAGCACCTGATTGATCTTCTTTGTCTTTCTCAGTTGGGTCTTCCTCTCTCACAGGTTCAGATTGAGAGGGGCAGATCCCTACTGTGGATCAGAAGTGGAAGTTTGCTGAGGTTCAGCAGGAGGTTCAGGTTATGTTATCTTAGGTGTTTCAACCTTAACCTCCACTTCCTGAGGGACCTGACTTGGTGGGGATTGTAAGTCAACAAGTTCACCTCTTTGGATCTTCTGCCTGATCACCCTGATGTGCTCATCCATGGTGGATAGAGACATGGGACCAAGTCTCCTTTTGGAGAATCTATATAGCTTCAAGAAGCTCATCATCTTCTGCCTGTCAGGAGACTTTTTCAAATTCTTATGGACGATGGCTCTTGATTTTACAGCTTCTTCCCTTAACTTCCTTTTGGTGATCTTTCTTTCTTTGGCTACATCAACTTCAAGTTGTTTAAAGTACTCAAACTCAATGTAGTCAAAGGGTAAGGGAAGAAGTGTATCAGCTTGATAGAGGCCTGTGGCACTCAGGTAGTTGATCATATTGATCCTATCCTTTCTTTGTTTACCTGAGGTTCTTGTGGTACCACATCCTCTTGTTCCTGAGTTTCTGGAACTGGTGAGAGAGTAGGCATATACTTATAGAGTCTCTTCCTTCTTCTTTCTTCTTTGATTTTTAGAAGAAGCTCTGCATCCTCTTCTTCTATTCTCTCTTTTAATAGTTCCATGTCAGCCAGTTCATTCAACTCATCTAAGGGGAAAGAAATGATATCATCAATATCATAGTTCCTAGTCTGCAAGTAGTTTATCCTGACTGCCCTTAACTCATCATCCTAAGTATTTGGTCTGGGGGCAGCCCTGATAGCACTTTCCATGAGCCTTGCAGAATCAGTAGAGGAACTTTCTCCCCTTAGCTTCCTTTTCCTCTCACTCTCCTCCTCCTCAATCTCCTCAGAAGTTAATTTCCTTTTCCCTTTGTCACTCACACACCTTTGTGACTCAGGGTGGAGAGAGCTTTGGCCTTCATTGCTTGGTGTAGCTTCCAAGCTCTGGCCAGAGAGAGGTTGAGATGCACCTTCTTGCACAGGGGAGCAAGGAGTTAGGTCAATTACATCCACAGGTTCTTGTGTTCCTGGTTGAGCTTCTCTTAAGGGTCTCCTAGCTAGTTGTTCCTTGAGATGAGATATCTCAAGTTGCTGATCATTGATCCTGTGTTGCAAGGTAGTCACTTGAGATTCAAGATGACTAACCTTGGAGACTAAATAGGTGCATGTTTTTGACAGTTTTTGCACCTTTAGTCTCAGATTCCCCTCATCTTCATCAGAAGAATCACTGGGGGATGAGAGAATTGGACCAAGGTCCTCTTCCTCATCACCAGCATGATGTTCTTGCCTGCTGGATTTCCTTTGCTCAGTGACAACTTCAGTTGAAGTGTCAATAGGTTGAGTTGCCATGGTTGACGTCTGAATGATGTAATCACTTGCTGAAGTGAGAGCCTTTTCTATATGGATATCCTGAACATGTTCAGAAGTATCCACCTCAGTGATAGGTGACTGATGTGGGCTAGACCTAGATGACTCAGGAGTACTCATCTCCCTTTGAGGAGTGGTGTAGTAGGAAGACTCATGGTAGTCACTGGCATCTAAGTCCTCATCAGTATAGAAGTCAAGGTTGGGAATTGGTTGGTTTAAATCTAAAGGCTGGGGATGGTAGCTGTCCCCTGAAGGTTGTTCACTTGAGTGTTGAGACTCAGAGTGAAGGCTTAAGGCTGTTGGGCTTGTGTGCTCATTTGGCTGAGCATGAGGAACCTCAGCCCTGATTCTTGAAGTGATGGGAGTGGTTTGCTCCTCAGGGGAAGTGGGAGCTCCAGTGTCCACTTCCTCATGTTTAGGTGAGTATATAGGGGCTTGCACAGACTCAATAGCTTGTGCAGGGGTTCGGTTGTGTTTTCTTTGGTAGGTGAAGGTGATTTGTGGCTGTTTTGGTGGTTGGGATGTAGAAGGTGTGGGTTCAACACTAGCTTGTGTTGCTAGGTTTTCACCTTAAGCAATGAGCTCTAACATTTTTAGGACAAGGGTTGTTTCTACCCCTGAGAAGCCAACAGTTGGCTTCTTTAAGGTTTTAAAGATGCCGGGCTTTATCTGTCCTAATTTAAGAATATTACCTGTTTTTCTCAACTGTGAGCCAAGTTCACAGTTGAGAATGTATTGAACATATCTAGGAAACATGTAATACTCTAAGGAGTCTAAGTTTGCTATTAAATTGTATAGACAAATTGAGAATACCTGAACTTGACCCCTTGAACCATTCCATGTACTATGAAGGAGAGATCTTGAGGAATCTGGTCCCATCCTCCATGCTTGTTGGACAAGCTGTGGATGACCACATGAAGTAGGTACTTCCACTTAGATGAGACCTTCCCTTTCCTAAAGGTCTTTACAGAGAAATCTGCTTCATAGCCTCACCTTCTTCATCATCTAGCTGAAGATGAGTGTTGATGATGGCCGGAGTGATGAAGACTGTTCTCCCCTGCACTGTGGCAGACAGTGCCTTCTCCCCATCCATAATGACCTCTTGGCAGGTCTTCTAGAACTCAAGGAAATGATCCTCATAGAGAGGAGGATCAATGGTAAGGGAGGTGAAGTAGTTAGACAAAGCCAAGAATTGGCATACCTCTGAGAAATATGGATCTTTCTCAGAGTTTAACAGTGCAACTTGATTGTGTTGCCAGTGTAACTCCATAGAAAAATCTGGGTCATTTCGTCTGTCAAGGTTGGCCATTTTGAGTAAGCTTAGATGTGAAGGAAGGATGAACGCATATGGGTTTTCTATATTATTGCATTTGAAATAGAACAAATTATATGGATAATTTTGTCCATGAGAAATTATTTGTATCATTATTTAAGTTAGTTAAATAATAACAAATAATAGTGTGTTAAAGTTATAAATTTAAAAGGGGGTTTAATGTTATAAACTAATGGATTAAAGAGTGTAATTTTTTTATAAAAATTGAAATGGGTGGAAACCCATTTCAAATGGATTCGGCCACCAAAGGGTGGTTGGCCTTGGGATTCTTTTGTCTTGGTTTTTACATGACTTGAATAATTCCAACACTCTACCATAACACACTTTCTCTTTCACACACACATGCAAGTTCTCTCTTCTTCTTTCTTGGCTGAAATCTTGAGTTAGAAAGGCTAAGATTTTCGGATTTGAGAAGGTCCATAGCTGAATTTTTGGGTTTTAAGAAGGCACAAGAAGAGGGGTTTGTGGTGTTGCATTTCCTAACAAGCTAGGTGTTTGCAAGAGCTTGTGGGTATTCAAGATTGATGACTTCTCTTTGGAGGCTAGGCATTTAAGAAGAAGCATCATCATCTTCTTATCATCCATAATACATTCCTTTGTTCTTGAAAGGTAGTTTCAAGAACACCCTATGGTTGTTCTTTTCGTTTTTTTGATAGCATTTCATTTCACATACGTATGATCCTTGTTCATGGTTTTGTTTGTGTTAAAGAATGTTTTATTTTTAGATTATTAAACCTAATTTTAACAACTTATATCCGCTTTTTGTAGTTTAAATGGTTAAACTAGCTTTGATATTCTTGTCACAAACCCAACAAACACCATTACTGGCTGATGTCTCACACTCATTTAGTGAGGACTGATGAATGAATGTGTGAATGTGTGACCACATCAATGGTATTTTGCTATGAATCAACATCAACAGTTGCATGTTCCGCCAGATTAATGTCTTCATCAGCTTGGTGTTAAATACTGGGGTTGTCAGCTGATGAGTGTTAAGGCTCAGTTGGCTGACAACTTGTTGAAGCTCCACTGTTTCCTGAGATGTTCAACCTTTTAGGACTCCTAGCATTGGGAGCCTGATCTTCATGACTTCTTGGAGAAATTGGAATAGGTCTGGGTAGCTTAAGCAGTTGATCATCATAGGAGTCACTTTGAGTTCCTGTTCCAGCCAAATTATTCTCACATGATGGTTTAGAATAGTTTGGAAACAATTCCAAGTCAAAGATATGGTCAGGACCATTTCGCTTAACATAAGTGTTGTGCTCATTTACAACAATGTTGGGTGATTCCTCAAATTGTTGATTTTTGATGTTGTATACTCTACAAGAAATAGAGTTTGAGGAATACCCAACAAAGATAACATCGTCCGACTTTTCAGCAAATTTTGCTAAATTGTCCTTTCTGTTAAGTATGGTGTACCTGCTGCCAAAGGATCTTAGAAAGCCAATGAACGGTGGCCTCTTATTCCATAGCTCATAAGGGGTTTTTCCATGGGGATTAACAATAAGAACCTTGTTCTACACATAACATGCAATGCTGACTGCCTCTGCCCAGAACGTTGGTGGCAGCTTTGAATTAGCTAATATAGTTCTTGCAGCCTCAATAAGTGTATTGTTCCTCCTCTCAGCAACACCATTTTGTTAAGGAGTTCTAGGAGCACTATATTGTCTGGTAATCCCTTTTTCGTTACAAAATAAGTCAAGAAATTGATTCTTAAACTCAGTCCCTTGATCATTTCTAATTGTTTTTACCTTGTGATCAATTTGATTTTCAATTCTAAGAATAAAAGATTTTAACGTTTCTGCAGTTTCATCTTTAGTTCTTGAAAAAAATACCCGTGTAAATCTTGTAAAATCATAAACTATCACAAGGCAATATGATTTCCTTCCAATGCTCGTGGGACAAAATAGATCCATATGCAATAAATGTAATGGGGTGGTGATGGAGTTAACCTCCTTGGATTTGTGGGATACCTTTTGTTGCTTCCCTTTCAGACAAGCAACACATTTATCTTTATAGAAAAATTCCTTTTTAGGCACACCATGTACCAGGTTATTTTTAACCAATTTGTTCATGGTTTTAAAATTAAGATGGCAAGTTCTCTTATGCCAAAGAGTTGACTCAACACCATTAGCTTTGGAAAGAAAGCATGATCCTTCACCCAATGGGAAAACATTATACATATACAGCTTGTACATATCCTTTCTCCTGGGAGATCTAAAAAGTACCAATTCCTGAGGAATTGTCATCCTGGGTTTAAGGATAATGCACTCATGTTCAGTGAAAATTATTTGGTGCTTTTGATCACAGAATTTAGAAACACTCAAGAGATTATGTTCAAGCGGTTTGATAAAGCTTACATCATCAACTTTTAACTTACCATTGGATACACTACATCTACCATAAATGTATCCTCTAGCTTCACTTTCAAACTAAATCGGACCTCCATCAAAATATTCAAATAATTGTAGGAGAGATTTGTTCCCTGTCATGTGCCTGGAGCATCCACTGTTGATAATCCAAACATTTCCATTCTTGCCATGTGGCTGTCCTTGCATATAAAGTGAAATGATTAGTTACTATTGGAAGCCTAGGCCTTGTTGGTCTTGGGCTCTTCCAATATGGATGACATAATTGAACCAAGATGTATGCATGGGGGTTCAACCGTGGTTTGTGAAGTGAGTATATGATCCTGAAGAGGCTTGAGCAACCTGACTTGCTTCCGAGGATTCTTTCTTTTCGGAAGAAGTTGTCACCACCTTCTCTTCTGAAGCAGTCTTCTTCTCGAAAGGTTTCAAAGGATTCCTTTTGTTCCTTTGTTTGTTCTTGGGCTTGTCTTCTGAAGCTATTTGCCTTTTGGAAGAATGAGTTTCTTCTAAAAGCAACTTTTCTTCAGAAACAAGCTTTCCTTTCCTTAACACTTGGACCATATGGTAAGGTCCAAATGTGAAACCTTCCTTGGCTCCTTCTTTCATAACATTGTTTGCATAATGTGTGCTTGGTGGATTATAGTAACAATCTTTAGCCATGTGGTTATGCAGACCACATATTATGCACTCAATGTTAATTTTGATGGCGCATGAGCGCTGTTGTTTTTTGCACTTCTTTTCTTGTTCAATAGCCTTCCCCTTCAACTTCTGATCCTTCAGCTGGATAGGAATGCTGGTACTACACTCCTTTCCTAAATAAGAGTTTCTAAACACTTAAAATCCAGCTGAGATGAATACACCCTTTTGCCTTGGGTCTATTTTCAATCTAGACTCAGCCACCTTCTTGGCAGTTTTTATTGTTGCCCTGATTTTGTTGTTTCTATCTTTGGTGGTTAGGGGTTGATCATCAACTATGTGGATGAGGTTTTCTACCTTATCTTTCCCTGTGGTGGTCACCATTGTTGCATCATTCTTATGCTCATTAGGTAGTGGGTCAGCAATTGGAACCTATTGCTGATCAGTACAACATCTTGGCTATCTAACAGACGCATAAGAGTGTGCTGGAACAATTTCATTAGTTCCAAACCCACTTTTGTTTTAATAACACACCTTTGAGTAGGAGGATGATGCAATGATGGTGTTCAAGTTATGCTATTAAATAACATACTTCATTACTTTAGCCTCAGCTATTACTAGCTGGCTTGAGCCTCAGTCAATTTGGAGATTAAATCTTTTATCTGAGCCCTGTAGTTTGAGTGTTCATGTCTTAAAGAGGATACAATTTTCTCTAACTCTTCAATTTTGAGTTTATAGTCAGATTTTCTCTGTAAAAGTCAAATTTTAGTATGTTTAAGGACTTAATTTTAGATTTAATTTCCATCTTGTAGTCCTGATATAATTTAACCTTAACACTACAGGCTAGAGTATATAGATTTTCATATACCTTGGTATCTTCATTTCCAGCCATGAGAGCTTGAGCAGGAGTGACATCTTACATTAAGAAGCTCCAATCAACTTCTTGAGCAAACGCTACAGTCTGTTGTTCAGTTGATTTGGCTGCAACTTTTAGGGTAGCAGGATGTTAGGAGGCTTGAGTTGCTCCAAGATTAGATCTAGGAGCCTTCCATTCTCTTGCAAAGTGACAAAGTTGGTTGTAGTTGTAACACTTGGCCTTTGACTTGTCAAACCTAAATTTGTTGTTGGTCGGGTTCTGAGGGAATTGCCTTCTAGTTCCCTTGAAGAACTTCTTTGCTCTATAGGCTAGGAGAGCCATCTGTTGGACAATGTCCATTTATTCCACATCATTAGGCTAAAACACTCGAGATCATCAAAATAGAATTGAAAATCTCCATCGTGCTCATTCCCTGAAAGAAAAGCACAACAATCCTAGAAAGGATTTTGTTGAGCTTGTTGAGACCTGGGTGTCTCAGGAAATCTAATATAAGGCCTAGAGGAGGAGGATAGCTATTAGGGGTAGCTCAGGTACATCTGGGGCTGGGAGTTCTTGATCCTTCAGCAGCATGTAGAGCATTGCTGACAGGAAGGTTTGAGCTTCTGTTAACCTGATGGCCCTTCTGAGTTATCATCTTCGTACGGTATCCATCAAGGATTCCATATAGTTCAGTTATGGTGAGAGTGTTGAGATTCTCAGTTCTCTTGATTGAGACACAGTAAAAAGTCTACTAACAAGGAAATGCACTCAAGATATTTTCTTACTATGTCTCTTTTCTCAAGAACCACTCCCATAGACTAAAGACATGCGATCAAGTGCATGTACCTGAAGTATTGTTGGCTCGAGGTCTCACTATCAATGTATGTGAGGTTTTCAAACTTCTGCTTCAATACATCTTTCTTGGACTCTTTGGATTCAGTGGAACAAGAGTACATTGATGTCAAAGAATCAAGTAGTTCTTTAGCTGACTTGCATTTCTGAAAGCGTACCATTATGGAATTTGGTATCGTTGTAAGCAACACAGTCATGGCTTTGCAATTGATGTCCATCTTCTTGAAGTCTTCATTAGAGTAGTCTTCAACAGCTTTCTTAATCATGGCACCATTACCAGCCGGTAATGCCACCTTTGGCTTGTAAGGACCATGAGTGACTGATCTCCATATTCGGTTGTCTTGATACTTGATAAAGCCTTTAATACGTTGACACCAGGCTCTAAAATTATCAGGGGTGATAATAGGAGCCTTGGTCATGGTTCCTATCTCAGTCTCAGAAAATTTCTAGTTAAGAGCCATTTGAGTGAAGTGAGTAAGTGTGAAGAAACAATGGTGATTTCGTATGGTTAGATCTCACAATCAAGAGCCTAAAAAGCTCTGACACCAATTGCAGGATCGGTGTTTGTCTCACATGTGACAACCGACCTCTAGGTCGTAATTCCAGCCCTAATCTACTAGCATCATTACCATCTTATTAAATATTAATGCTTTGTATCATCCTAATACTACCAATAGCATTAGAATCATAAATTGCTATTAGTCCCATTTTTATTACTTTATGTGACTTTTAGCTAGTTCAAGATTTAGTTATGGAGAACTTAGTGTCCCGGGAAAATTAATTAGCCACCCTTGCAAAAGTTAAATCATAGTTGAAACAATTAAAATGTGTGCATACTGAAGGAATTGATCTGCCCAAGATACATATTAAATTGATGTGGCTAGTGTAATATGATCCAAGTCGGGTCATACCCAATAACAAGCCAAACAAACACCGATGAATATTTATTCGTTGATAAGATCATATAAATAAATATTAGCACCAATTTAGAAACCGGGATTTCTAAAAACATTGCTTTTGCAAATGAACAAAAAATATATGGACAATTTGTTCATGAGAGATTATTTTGTTTTATTATTTAAATTAATTGAAGAATGACAAATAATAGTGTGTTAGTTTTATAAAATTAAAAGGGTTTAACTTTATAAAACTTAAAGATATGAGAGTGTGATTTTATAAAACAATTTGGGGGGGAAAACCCATTTTTCACATGGGATTCGGCCGCCCCCTTTTGGGTTGGTTATCCCACCCACTTTGTCTAGTAACTAGCAACACTTCATTTCATACACACACTCCAATCTCTACACTCTCTCCTCCATGCAAAAAGCAACGAATTCTCTCTAAAATTCTCTCTAGAAATCGGATTCTAGAGCAAGAACATGGCTGATTTTTCAGCTTTGAATCAATGTTTCTAGGCTGAAAAATCGATTGTGCAAGAGGATTTCAAGTGGGTGCAAGAAAACCTAGCAAGTGGGTGTTTGAAGGAGCTTGGGGTATCATCTACTTGAGGATTGCTATTTGGAGTCTTGCCTTCAAGAACATCATCCTTCTCATCTCAAAAGAAAGTCTTGAAACGTAGTTTTCATCACCTTTCCATGGTTGTTTTGTAAGTTAGTTGTTCATCAAATAGATCCATCTTAAAGGGTTTTATCAACATAAAATGGTTTATGTAAACTTCTAACAAGATGTTAAAATTATTATCCGCTACGTTTTATGTTTAAAATGGTTAAACAACTTTGATAAACTTGTTAAAATCCCTTCAGTGGCATCTAGAGCCGGTTGCATGGACACTAACTTCTTTAGATCGAAATTTTGAGTTTTATTTTGGGGTTATTAGAAACCCTAGATCTCAAGATTTATGCTTGGTTTCTCTTGATTCAAGTTGGTTAATCTTATATGCATTGAGATGGCTTGAATCTTATGTTATTAAATTAGTTAAAAATTGAAAAATCGAATTTTTTTTTAAAAAAATGCTGCTGTCGTACAGCAGTAAATATATAAAAAAAAATTTTTTGTTGGATTTTTTAATTAAATGAAACCATGCTTAAGTTGGATGATTTACATATTTGGATATGTTGTTTGGTTAAGCATAAGAAAGCCTAGACCTTGTGGATTGATTGATTGTCATGATTCATTCATTAGGTTATGTAATAATCTAATTTTATGTTGAAAGTCTTGTTTTGTAATTTATTTATTCATTTGGTTTGTAATAAATAGATTAGAAGTTTTTCCTTTACTAGAAAAATTGTATTAGGATACATATTTTGTAAGGATGCTCAAGATCAAGATTTGAAGAAAAGATGGACAAAGAGGATGCTTGAAGATGTGGATTCAAGTGGGAGTCCTTTTGTCATCCTTGTGTCATGTTCTTAACCCTTAGGACAAGACCTTTTGACACACTTGTTTTGGCTAACAAGTGTGCTCAATTTAGTATGCTTTGTTATGCATATGTGAATGGATTGTTTATGCTTGGTTGATTGCTTATGTTGATGTTTGTTTTGAATATTTGGATGTGATTAACAAACCGTCAAATAAAACAAGCTATAACAAGAAATTGGTTCTCAAATCATTAAGCACAAATAGAATGGTTTTATAAAAAGGATTAATGATTTGCAAAATAAAGTGGGTTTTATTTAAAAGAACCAATAGGGTACCATATGGTTGAATGCATACAATCATATATATGGTACATAGAGCTTTCTAAACTAGAATTGTGAAAACGTAAATCCCTTTTGAAAACAAGTTTAACACCATCCTTTTACACAACACTTAGGTTACTTGCAAACTCTTAGTGGGATAAAGGTCACCTATCCACTTTGAAAGAACTTGTAACTTGAGGTCAGAATACCATGTTTGTTGGATAAAGGTCACCTAACCACTTATGTAGTAAACTCACATGTGTGTGTAAGTAGGACGACTTGATTTGTGAAATATATTGAATGGATCACCTAAAATATGTTTTACAAAGATGTTCAAACGATCCCATACCATTAGAAGTTGCAATAGGTTGCAATTGTCATTCATGACTACCTTTTTAATTTAAATAATGGGATAAAGGTCAACTAACCAATATTTAAATATAACGTTGGATTCAGAAATTATATTTATTAATCGTCTATAAGACATAAAAGGGTATTAATAAATGAAATATAATTATATCAACGAATACTAAAATGGAACTTTGTAAAATCTTGTAGATGGCCGACAACAACAACGCTAATATCGATGTACCAAACCAAAACAACCAATCTCTGAGGGCGATCCTTCAAAGGGATCGTCTAACACCTAACAACTTCATGGATTGGTCCGCAACTTAAGAATCGTTCTCAAGCAAGAAAAGCGGGCCTACATCCTTGATGATCCCATCCCCGATGAACCCAACGAGGAGGATGAAGAGGCCTATAACGATTGGGTTAGATATGTGGAAGACTCCATCCAAGTCTCTTGCCTAATGTTCGCAAGTATGACACCCGACCTCCAAAAGGAGTATGAGCTTCATGGAGCATATGACATGATCACCCAGTTGCAGGAAACGTTCCAGCAATAAGCTAGGGTGGAGCGCTTCGAAACGGTTCGAGCACTTCATGCATGTCGGATGGAGGAATCCCAAACGGTTTCATCTTATGTTCTTAAGATGAAAAGCCACGTTGACCGCCTTCAAAGGCTAAATTGTCCTGTCTCAAAGGAGTTGGCCACGGATTTGATCCTTAATGGCCTAACTAAAAGGTTGAGGCGTTCGTCATGAATTACAACATGAACGGATGGGACAAGAGCATAAATGAACTTCATTTGATGCTCAAAACGGCCGAGGCGGGAATGGGTAAAAGGGTTTTACCCGTTCTCACCATCAATGAAGGTGGGAAAAAGAGGAGGTCTCAACCCCCTCTTAAGGCAATTGTTGCCAAAGGAAAGGGGCACCTTGGGGGAAAAGGGAAGATGGTTGTTAGGGCGGAACCTCCAAAGCCCAAGGAGAAGTAGCAAAAGGTTGCTGTAAACGACCCATGCTTCAAGTGTGGTGAGATAGGGCATTGGATGAGAAATTGTTCAGTCTATCTCAAAGAGTTGAGGGAAAAGAGGGATGCGGGGCAAACCTCAGGTACAATTTACATGATTCATATTGATCTTAGTGTCATATCTTCTGACACATGGGTATTGGATACCGGATGTGGAACTCATATTTGCAATTTGTTGCAGGGGTTCAAAAAAAGTAGGGACTTCAATCAAGGGGATGTTAGCCTCTTCATGGGCAACGGAGCCAAAGTCAAAGTTGAAGCTCGTGGGGCCTTGCAGGATCGAGTATTGGTGGTCACTCAACAGAAGGTTTTTCTCTCAAACTCACCTTGAACGACACTCAGCAAGAGTTTAAGAAGAGTTGATCACAATATAACAAGTAACAAGCAGTAAATAAACACAGAATGTAAATTTCAAGGTACTTTTATATATTGCTTCTCAACTCAAAGGATTACAAGACTCTTGGACTCAAATCGCTTCTCTAATGAGTTACAACGAGAAGATATATATAATACTACCTACAGCCGGATATACTTTGATACCAGCTGGAAACCTCTAACCTAACATCTATACTACAGGAATCTAGGTGAGGTCTTTCAGACATTTTGCCTGAGAGTTGGTAGTCAGGACATGTCCCTGACTTACCTTTTGTCACCAACTAAAGTTGGTAACATGTACTATCATAAAAAGGTGAACAGTAGAATAAAGTATGGTCAACAACATGGCTCTTTAGGAAGATGCCATGCTGTATCAGAGGTCTGCAGCGGACTGTCAGGGACCATACTTATATCTACTGGACATAGCAATGTCTTTTTGAAGGATAAGAATGCTTCGGAAGAATAACTTCTTCCGAAGCCACTTATACTTCAGAAGACTGCTTCTTCCGAGGCTTGGAGTCTTCTTTGTCTTCGGAAGCAGACTTTGTCTTTGGAAGCAGACTTTGTCTTCAGCTCTTTCATTAGACTTTGTCTTCGGAAGCTCAGACTTTGTCTTCAGCTCTTTCATCAGACTTTGTCTTCGGAAGCTAGTCTTCAGCTGTTGGCTTCAGCTGTTGCCTTCAGCTGTTGACTTCAGCTGTTGCCTTCAGCTGTTGACTTCAGCTGTTGCCTTCAGCTGATATCTTCAGCTGATGTTCTTCAGACTCTTGGAAGATCTCATGCTTAGCTTCGGAAGCCCTTGAATGTAGCACCAAAATGACAGTGGTTTTGGTTGCACCAGCCTCATCATGACCCAAAAAACTCCCCCTAGGCTGATGCTACCAAAACTTCACTTCCCTCTTCTTCTCAAAACTCTCAGCACCATTGAAAGCAGTTGTTTATCAGTGTCTTCATTCTTTCCTGATGTGGTGCTGAGAAGTTTGTACAGATCTTTGGTAGACAAAACCTCCACTCTGTCACCTTGGATTATGTGTAACCTTTGTTGTGGCTCTCTGAAAAGAGTTAGTTGATGGGAACTATAGTCATATTCCCATCTAACTATTGGTTCCATTTCCGGACCTTCCACCATCTGTAGAAAGGCTGTGCCTTTGGTGGTTGGTCTTTCCTATTCTTCTGATCTTTTCAAATTCAACTCTTCTTCAATCTTGGCTCTTGTATTCAGTTCAGCCAAGTGGAGACCGCGGATATGATTTCTGATGTGTGCAGCAGTCTCAGAGTTGGAGGGATTGGAGAATGGCCTCTCTGCAAGCTCAGCAATATCGAATCTGCTGAGATGCAGTAAAGAAGTGGCATTAAGCCTGTTGGTTTTGCCATTCTCCCTTTCCACAACAAAGTTGTGAGAAGGTTCATCGAACCTCCACTGGATAATAGCTTTCCTAGGTCCAGGAGATTGACTAGAAATCCTGTCCTCTTTCCTTGTATCCAGTAGAGTCACCAGTCTCCTTCTTAGTCTCTTCTCTTTAGCATTGATTGTATCAGAGTTGAGACCAAGAAGTCTTGCAGCCTGGCCCAAGGTATCTCGAGGCAACTCAAGAAATTGGCATAGGGTGAGGGAGTTTGAAGAGTTATCAACATAGGTGATGTTGATAAGGTCTCCCTCACAGGAGATGCTGCTCATAGTGATGCAGTTGATGAGCCTAGTCTTGAACTCCTTTATTTCATCAAACGAAAGATATTGAGAAGGCTGAGGGGATGGTCTTGGTTTTTGTTGGGTAGGTTTAGGCTTTGTGGTTTTGGGTTGTGTTTTGGGTTTTAGGATTGAAAGTTTAGGTGGTTGAGGTGATGTGGTAGGTTTGGGTAGAGTTGTGGGTTCAGGGGTGAGGGTTTCATCAGTGGGTTCGGTTTTGATAGGAAATGGGATTGGTTCTTCTGGTGTGGGTTGTGGTTTAGTAGTTTGTTGTGGTTGAGTGGCTGGGGTGAAGACCATTCCCCGTCCCCTTATGTACATCTCCTTCCTTTTCCCTATACGGATGTCAGCTTTTATTTCACTGACTATCCGCTGGAGTGTCCTTTCGGACATTGGTCCCACCTGCCTACCAGAGAAGCCATGAGCCCGGAGATAGTCTTTCATCTAGGCTTTGTCATTGGACTTCTTGGTGGCAGTGACCCCCTTTGCTTCGTCCCTCTGCTTCCTCTCCTTCAACTTCTCCCTTGCAGCTTTCTTCCTTTCCTTCTCCATTTGATCCTGCTCTTTGTTGTGGAGCAGCAGGATCATGTCATCATCATGTGGAGACAGTTCCGGAAGACTAAAACCTCTTGAGAGTAGGAATTTAATCCTAGCCTCTCTCAGCTGTAGGGCTGCTTCCCTTTGTTCCTTTTCTTCCTTCTCCAAGGCCAACCTGGCTTCTTCTTCTTGCCTAAGCCTGGTTGACCTCTCCAAAGACACCAACTCCTCTAGTGGTAGCAGGAGTACTTCCTCATTAGCAACTCCTAGGCTGATGAGCTGGTTAATCAGTGTTGTCCTTCTCTTATTATTAATTTCCTCCTGATTAGGTGCAGCTGCCTTAGAACTAGCAGCTGGCAGCTTCTCAGC
This sequence comes from Flaveria linearis, assembly GCA_024085815.1. NCBI lineage: Eukaryota > Viridiplantae > Streptophyta > Magnoliopsida > Asterales > Asteraceae > Flaveria > Flaveria linearis. The sequence goes on along the minus strand of CM044007.1, from coordinate 39,540,037 downwards.
AGGAAACCTACCTTTCTTCTTGAGCTTTTCAATTCTTTCCTCTTCCTGAAGCTCTTCCACAGTCAATTTCCTTTTGCCTTTGTCTTTGGCAAAGCTGGACTGTGGTGGTTCTTGGATAGAGGGTTCAGATTGAGAGAGATGTTCAGCTGGTGTTTGGGATGGAGGTATATCAGAAATGTCCTATCTGCTCACCTCAGATGCTATTTCAGTAATAACATCTGTGACGGTCAGTTCCTCGGACATTTGGAACAGACCTTCCGCAGCTTCTATCTCAGCTTCGGAAGACTTGTCTTGTTCTTCCGAGGCTTCAATGTCAGCTTCAGAAGTTTCAGCCTGAGCTTCGGAAGAAGAGGCTGCTGCAAGTTCTGTCCCATCTGTTTTAGTTGCTGGGCCATCAGTCCCCATTTCCCCTTCGAAGTTAATCTCAGGTTCCATGTGGACCTTAGGTTGACCAACTTCTTCCACAGTGGTAGAAGGTGCAGTCAGTCTTTGAAGCTCCTCAGCCCCAAAATATATAAGTGTGGTGTCAGGGCTGGGCTGTTCTAAGGAGGATCTCAATACAAACTTTATGAATAGTCTGTAAAGATCATGAAGCATCTTTGAGTCAATCTCTAGAAATGATTGAGATGACTCAGGTAGTGTGAAGTAAAGGACTGGGTCTGTGGTTCCTCAGATGTTTGTCTCTGAACTTTCTCCCCCTTTTTGGTAGAATCATCTTGAGAGCTAGATGAGCTAGAGGAAGAAGTCATTGAGACTTGAATAGGTACATGGCTAACAGACCTCTCCGTCTGTTTCTCAGCTAGTTTAGCCTTGAAAGTGTTAATCTCAAGTTGCTGAGTGGCAGTCCTTGATTCTAAGATCCTCACCTATGATTCCAGGTTGGAGACCTTAGAAAGCAAGTACTGAAGTGTGAGATGCATACTTCCCTCATCTTCATGCGAAGAATCACGGGGAGATGAGATAACATACTTAGTATGCTCAGTCTCACCACCAGATACGGCTTCTTGGCACCCTGGATACCTTTGCTCAAAGACTTCTCTTTCAGATATGTCAATGGGCAAAGTTGCCATAGACTCAGTCCTAATGATGTTACCACTTTCCTGAGAGCTCAATGAGAGACTCTGAGTAGTGGCAGCTGAGCTTACATGAGTCCCCTCCACATCAGTGGGACTCACCTCAGTAATTGGCTGCTGATGGGGTCTAGAGACAAGGGATCTCTCTTGGCTCTGTTGCTCATTCAGAGGGTGATGTAGATCAACTTCATGGCCATGGAGAGATGTAATCTCTTCATCAGTGCGGAGTAAAAGGTCAGTGAAAGATAAGGAATTTAATCCTACTGACCCGGGACCTAGATCAATGTCTACAGGCATTGAGCCTATGGTGGGGCTGTCCCTTGAAGGCTGCGCAGGGGAGTGTAAAGACTCACCCTGTGGGCTTAAGGCTTGGGGTTCGGGCTCTTGGGTTTGAAACTGAGGATGCTTAAAACCCACATTGTGGTCAATGGTGAAGGAAGGTGTGACCTCGGACTGAGTGGGAGCCCATGATTCCACTCTAGCCCTTTTGGTTTGAACTGGAGGAGCTTGTTCAATCAGAGTAGATTGAACAAGGGTTTGTTTGGGGCGTCACTGGTAAGTGATTCTGATGGGTAAAGAAGGTGTTGTTGGCATTGTGGTGGAGGTTGCTGGTGTGGGTTCATCACCTGTGGGGATAACAGGGATGTCACCAGGAGCTATGCGCTCAGTCATCTCTGGAAGTAATGCAGTGTACCTTCCAGTGAAGTTGATGGATATCTTCTTCAAAGTTTTGAAGATTGTAGGTCTCACTTGGGGAACAGTAAGAGCAGCTGCACAGACAAGCTTGCTCGGTTCCAGCTCACAGTTGATTATATGTTGAATGAATCTAGGATACATGAAGAATGTATCCCTTCTCAGATTGCTGATTAGGTTGGTCAACACAAATCATGAGTAGTTGAAGCATAGACCTCTCACTAACCCATGAACTAGGCATCCCAGTTCATATGGGATTTGATCCCATCCCCCTGATTTGTTGGATAAGCAGTGCAGGACAATGTGCAGCAGGAACTTCCAATGGTAAGAGAAGTTAAACTTGTAAACGGTTGACCTGCTCACATCCCCACCATATCCCATTAGGATGTAGGTGCCATCCAAGTCTTCTTTGGGGAATTTAGTAGGAGCCCCATCATCATGAAGCTCGAGATGCTCCCTGATGAGTTGTTCAGTGATGATCAACTCATGTCCGCAAATACGTGTTCTCAGGACGCGAACCCCATTGAGAACATCAGCTTGACCATTACTCCAGAATTCAGTCATGTGGTTGGAGTAGACGGTGTTGATACATGTGTCCCTAGATTCTGGTTTGAATGTAAAATGTCTTGACTATGTGTAATTAAATGGTGCTTAATGAAATACATTTGGTTGTTTATATTATAATGTTTATATATTTCGTTAATGGGTTAAGTAATGACATGTTATATAGGTTTACAGTTGTGAGACACAGTTCTGAATCATTAAAGGTTCATGAATGTGTTTGACTAAACATCTCTTTCAGTCGCCCGACTGGACCATGCGAATGGTCCAATCGCACGGTTGAACTAAGAGGATGAATCAATCGGACGGTTGAGTCATCAGTCTGACTCAAGTGTACGAATGAATCAGTCGTATTACTCAATCGCACGACTGAGTCAGTCGCAAGACTCAGTCGCACGAATGAGATCTGTAACCTATAAATACCACTTAATTCGTGGAAAAAAGTGACACTTTGAATACAAGAAACCCTAATCGCCCCAGAACGTGCTGTTCGACCATTCCAACTTCATAGAGCGTTTCAGATCATTCCGAGTCAATTCATAACGTTTTCTAATCGTTAGGATTGATCTTGAATTCGTTCTCACTGATTGGATCGCCAATCAAATAGGATTCCGCACTATTTGATTCGGTACAACGAAGAATCAGTTAGTACTCCGTACGTGCACGGTCCTAACAAGTGGTATCAGAGCTTTGGCTCTTGATTCTTCGTTGATTCAATCGTTTTTGTGAAAAAGTCTACGTTTTTACGCAAAAAGATTCATTCTTTTGGTTAAAAAATCGAGTCTTTACGTGTGCATGTTCTGAAAAGTCAGTTTTTTTTCGAGTTTCAGCCGTCTAGGGTGCAAAGAATTGCGTTCTAGGTCAAAAGTGTTCAAAAATCGCGTTTTCAGCCGACCCAGTCGCACGATTATCTTAATCGTACGACTGAACTCATTCGCCTCGTTATTTCGCACGCTTGAGTCATTCGCCAGTCCATTCGCCCGGTTGAGTCAATCGCAGTGTCAATCGCCCGATTGAGTCAATCGCCCACTCCAGTCGCACATCTGAGTCTTTCGGTCTGTTCAGTCGTCTAAGTCTCTCAGTCGTCTGTTTCAATCGTACGTTTGAGTCCAATCGCATATAGCCCATTCGTACAGCAGTTTAATTCTCAAGTTAAAGTAATTCAAAGATGGACTCAGAAAATTATGCCATGTCAGCTGGAAAGGATTCACGCATTCAGAATTTGTTGTTACTGGAGAATGAGATAGGGAACCATAACAAGCCACCTAAACTATTGACAATAGAGGATTTTCCACAATGGAGACAACGTTTTGAAATCTATCTTAATGGTGTAGATACTAATTTATGGAACTCTATTGAGGTGGGTTATAAAATACCAGTAGGGCTGATGGTATTCCTTTGACTTTGAGTGGACTCTCCGATACACAAAAGGTTGCCTACAATGCAGAGAAGAAGGCTTATGCTATTTTGACTCAGTCCATTCCCAAGCCTATTTTTCATCAATACTCAGAGCACAAACAAAGTAAGAAATTGATGGAAGTCCTTGAAAAGAGGTATGAAGGAAATTCTAACTTAAAGGCACTGAAAGGCAAAGCTTTGAAGAAGGAGTTTGATAACTTCTCGGCAATCGGGAATGAAAGCTTAGATGAAATAATCGATCGTTTCTACCATCTGATGAGTGAACTTAACACTCATGGAGTTAAGACGTCAATGGAAGACAAGGTTCTAAGCTTGGCAGATGGTCTACCTGCAAAGTGGGATTCATTCATTTCTACTCTGCGATACAACTCAGTTTTAGACACCCTGGATATCAATGATTTTATTCTAAAACTGAAAGAGGAGGAAGTGCGACAAAAATACAAGGCTAAGAAGGGTTCTTATGCTCAAGACCCCTCACTCTACAATGTTGCTTCCACGTCCACCCCTGCTGCAAAGTCTTCAGGAGCTCCCCTGCAAACAGCCTTTGTGTCCAATGCATCTCAAACTTCTGATCAAGGCTCATCATCTGCAACTGAGTCTCTGGGTGCATCTTGTGTTAGTCAAAGTCCTATTGTTACTCAGTCTGCTAAGTTGACAACAGAAAATCTGGGAAAGGTAACAGTCGAGGTTGCTAAAGAGCATATGGATCTATTGGCTGCGGTTGTGCATTCGTATGATGGTTTGGTGGCGGGGAAGATTGGTAATTGCCACCTTGCCGATGAAGATTATGAACAAGTAGATGAGAATGAGCTGGAAAGAATGGACATCATGTGGGCTCTTGCAAGCGCTGTCCGAAGAGCAAAGAAATTTGTGAAGAAAACAGGGCAGAATCTCGTGGCTACTAAAGACACAACCTTTGGTTTTGACAAGTCTAAAGTCACGTGCTTCAATTATGGAGAAAAGGGTCATTTCAAAAGGGAGTGTTCAAAGCCTAAGAAGACTGGGAATGGGAATCCTTTTTCTTCGTTCAACAGGCAAGATAGAGACAAGAAACTAGCATCCACGAGAAGTGACTCTAAAGCTATGGTAGCACAAGGAGATGAAGGACAAGACTGGTCCTTTAGATTCGTGTCTGATGAAGCTAACATAGCATCCGTGGAAGACTTGAACGAAGACTCGGCAAGTGAAGGCGAAAGCTCAGCTGAAGTTGATACTGCTGAATTGGAAGAGACATTTAATGCTGTTGATGAAATCGTAAAGAATGAGTTGAATTCAGAATCTGAAGCTCAAGCTACGTCTCAGAATGCTTTCATGGCTGGAACATCGACATCCACACAGGTAAAATCTAAAGATGAACTATTTAATGAACATGTTTGTGTCGAATGTGAGAAATTTAGAGAAAGCATTGATCTAAAGTTTGCTAGGTTATTAGATCACAATGATAACTTAGTAAATGACTTAAAACTGTGCTCAGAAGCTAATCGTATATTAAAACAAAATGAGAGCAGTTATAAGGAGAAGTTAGATGCGTTGCAGAAACAACTAAAGGAAACTGAAGTTGTTGTATTTAACCAAGAAAATGACATTAAATTCTACTTAAAGACCATTGAAGAAACTAAAAAGGAAAAAGCAGTCTTACAGGTAGAAAATGAGTCATTGCAACAAAAACTACATAGTCTCGCGAGTTCTTCGCACATTTTGAAAAACTTGGTTAAAGAACGCAACAATGGGGAGGGATTGGGTTACAAGGTAGTTCCACCACCACATGAAATCCTTTTGAACACAAAACAACGTCCAGTTAATAATAATCAAATTAAGGATCATGTGGTGACAACTCCTTTGGTGAGTGATCCGGACACTGCAGTTCAGTCTGTTTCTTCGGATGATAATCAGAAACCCTCAACATCAAGAACGGTCAATGTTGAGAAACAGGTGGAAACAAATGTACAAACAACTCTTGGTTTGGAATCAAAGTCAAATATTACACAAACCAAGATTTCTAAATCCACTCAAGCTAAACCAGGTAAAAGGGATAATGCTCAACCTCAACGACAAATTAATCAAAATGTTAAACAAGTTAAATTTGTTAAAGAGGGTACATATTCAAAGTTTGAGACCAAAAGATCCATTCCTGAGGTTTACTCACCGCCCCACAAGAGATCTCCTAGTCCTGATGAATGGAGATCCTGCTATACTTGTGGTAAGCGAGGTCATATTTCAACCAATTGTCCACGATATCAGACACCAAGAATTAAAGTTGAGTTAACCGACAAAGTCAAAGTAGATTCAAAACAGCGATCTAAGACCCCGGTGAGATCGAAAACACCCATTAGGCATAAAACACCTTCCAAGTCGTTTTCGTCCCCCCCACGTGAAATACAACACAGACAAGTCTCCGACAGGTCTGTGACACCGGCAAGAAGAACTGTTTCTGAATCTAAACCATATACTCAAACTGTTAATCAGTCTAAAGTTTATCATAAACAATCCTTTCACAGGGATGGTTTATGGAAAGCAAAGACATCTGGTGAATCTGACAGACAGGACAAACTGAAAGTTGACATTCCACCCACTGATAAAGGACAGTGGGTTGAATTCATGATGGTTGATTCCTCTGGGAAACCCAAGCCAGTCAAGGCTTGGGTCCCCCTCATTAACTGATTGTTTTTCAATTATGTGCAGGTTGTCAGCTACAGTGCTTCATCAAATACATGGATTGTGGATAGCGGAGCTTCCAGGCACATGACAGGAAACAAGTCTCTTCTTTTCAATGTCAAACAAATTAAAGGGGGACACGTTTCATTTGCTGGTAATAAAGGAGGATACATTACCGCTCAGGGCGAAGTAGGTAATGAGAAGGTAAAGTTTGATAAAGTAAATTTTGTTCAACAACTGGAAAACAATTTACTTTCAGTGTCTCAGATATGTGACAAGGGATTCAAAGTTATGTTTGACAACCGAAAATGTTACATACTGAAAAAGGAGATGGAGATTCCAGAGAAGCAGGTTTTGATGTCAGCATCCAGGTACAATGATCTATATGTCTTGGATATGTCTAATGCTTCTACCTCTGAATCTACAGCACAATGTTTCCTATCAAAAGCTACAGAGAAGGACTCCATCTCATGGCATAGAAGGATGGGACACATCAATCAAAGGAAGATGAATCATCTGATTCACAACAACCTAGTTGAGGGAGTTACAGTCAAGAACTTCCAACTTCCTGATTTTTGTGTCTCTTGCAAGAAGGGAAAGCAGACCAGGAAATCTCACAAGACCAAGCACGTCAACACAATTGAGATGCCCTTGGAGCTGCTACACATGGATCTATTTGGTCCTGTAAGCATGAAGAGTATAGCAGGAGACTGGTACTGCTTTGTGGTCACTGATGACTACTCAAGATTCACCTGGGTGATGTTTCTGAAAGCTAAATCAGAAACGTTTGAATCATTCAAGGTGCTTGTCACTACTTTGGAGTCACTCTACAAACTGAAGGTAAGGAGAATTCGTTCTGACAATGGCACAGAGTTCAAGAATCAGTGGATGGATGCCTTCTGCAAGGAGAAGGGTATTGTTCACCAGTTTACCTCAGCATACACGCCACAGATGAATGGAGTTGCAGAACGAAAGAATCGGAGCTTAATTGAGACTGCGCGAACCATGTTAGCTGATTCAAAGCTCCCAGTTCAGCTCTGGAATGAAGCAGTTGCAAATGCCTGCTACACACTTAATCGTGTGTTAGTAGTTAAAAGGCATGGTAAGACTTGTTATGAGCTACTTCAGAAGAGAAAGCCAAATTTGGAGTATCTGGAACCATTTGGAGCTCCATGTACATTGCTAAAGAAGACTCAGGATGGCAAGTTCACCGAAAAGGCCGATCAAGGAATATTCTTAGGATACAGCATCCCAGACAAGCGAGTTTACAATAATTCGACGGGTCAGGTAGAGGTGTGGTGCAATGTGGATGTTCATCGATCCAGTGACTTCACAATTGGTATCAGAGCTTTGGCTCTTGATTCTTCGTTGATTCAATCGTTTTTGTGAAAAAGTCTACGTTTTTACGCAAAAAGATTCATTCTTTTGGTTAAAAAATCGAGTCTTTACGTGTGCATGTTCTGAAAAGTCAGTTTTTTTCGAGTTTCAGCCGTCTAGGGTGCAAAGAATTGCGTTCTAGGTCAAAAGTGTTCAAAAATCGCGTTTTCAGCCGACCCAGTCGCACGATTATCTTAATCGTACGACTGAACTCATTCGCCCCGTTCTTTCGCACGCTTGAGTCATTCGCCAGTCCATTCGCCCGGTTGAGTCAATCGCAGTGTCAATCGCCCGATTGAGTCAATCGCCCACTCCAGTCGCACATCTGAGTCGTTCGGTCTGTTCAGTCGTCTAAGTCTCTCAGTCGTCTGTTTCAATCGTACGTTTGAGTCCAATCGCATATAGCCCATTCGCACAGCAGATTAATTCTCAAGTTAAATTAACTCAAAGATGGACTCAGAAAATTATGCTATGTCAGCTGGAAAGGATTCACGAATTCAGAATTTGTTGTTACTGGAAAATGAGATAGGGAATCACAACAAGCCGCCTAAACTATTGACAATAGAGGATTTTCCACAATGGAGACAACGTTTTGAAATCTATCTTAATGGTGTAGATACTAATTTATGGAACTCTATTGAGGTGGGTTATAAAATACCAGTAGGGGCTGATGGTATTCCTTTGACTTTGAGTGGACTCTCCGATACACAAAAGGTTGCCTACAATGCAGAGAAGAAGGCTTATGCTATTTTGACTCAGTCCATTCCCAAGCCTATTTTTCATCAATACTCAGAGCACAAACAAAGTAAGAAATTGATGGAAGTCCTTGAAAAGAGGTATGAAGGAAATTCTAACTTAAAGGCACTGAAAGGCAAAGCTTTGAAGAAGGAGTTTGATAACTTCTCGGCAATCGGGAATGAAAGCTTAGATGAAATAATCGATCGTTTCTACCATCTGATGAGTGAACTTAACACTCATGGAGTTAAGACGTCAATGGAAGACAAGGTTCTAAGCTTGGCAGATGGTCTACCTGCAAAGTGGGATTCATTCATTTCTACTCTGCGATACAACTCAGTTTTAGACACCCTGGATATCAATGATTTTATTCTAAAACTGAAAGAGGAGGAAGTGCGACAAAAATACAAGGCTAAGAAGGGTTCTTATGCTCAAGACCCCTCACTCTACAATGTTGCTTCCACGTCCACCCCTGCTGCAAAGTCTTCAGGAGCTCCCCTGCAAACAGCCTTTGTGTCCAATGCATCTCAAACTTCTGATCAAGGCTCATCATCTGCAACTGAGTCTCTGGGTGCATCTTGTGTTAGTCAAAGTCCTATTGTTACTCAGTCTGCTAAGTTGACAACAGAAAATCTGGGAAAGGTAACAGTCGAGGTTGCTAAAGAGCATATGGATCTATTGGCTGCGGTTGTGCATTCGTATGATGGTTTGGTGGCGGGGAAGATTGGTAATTGCCACCTTGCCGATGAAGATTATGAACAAGTAGATGAGAATGAGCTGGAAAGAATGGACATCATGTGGGCTCTTGCAAGCGCTGTCCGAAGAGCAAAGAAATTTGTGAAGAAAACAGGGCAGAATCTCGTGGCTACTAAAGACACAACCTTTGGTTTTGACAAGTCTAAAGTCACGTGCTTCAATTGTGGAGAAAAGGGTCATTTCAAAAGGGAGTGTTCAAAGCCTAAGAAGACTGGGAATGGGAATCCTTTTTCTTCGTTCAACAGGCAAGATAGAGACAAGAAACTAGCATCCACGGGAAGTGACTCTAAAGCTATGGTAGCACAAGGAGATGAAGGACAAGACTGGTCCTTTAGATTCGTGTCTGATGAAGCTAACATAGCATCCGTGGAAGACTTGAACGAAGACTCGGCAAGTGAAGGCGAAAGCTCAGCTGAAGTTGATACTGCTGAATTGGAAGAGACGTTTGATGTTGTTGATGAAATAGTCCAAAATGAGATGAATTCAGAATCTGAAGCTCAATCTACGTCTCAGAATGCTTTCATGGCTGGAACATCGACATCCACACAGGTAAAATCTAAAGATGAACTATTTAATGAACATGTTTGTGTCGAATGTGAGAAATTTAGAGAAAGCATTGATCTAAAGTTTGCTAGGTTATTAGATCACAATGATAACTTAGTAAATGACTTAAAACTGTGCTCAGAAGCTAATCGTATATTAAAACAAAATGAGAGCAGTTATAAGGAGAAGTTAGATGCATTGCAGAAGCAACTAAAGGAAACTGAAGTTGTTGTATTTAACCAAGAAAATGACATTAAATTCTACTTAAAGACCATTGAAGAAACTAAAAAGGAAAAAGCAGTCTTACAGGTAGAAAATGAGTCATTGCAACAAAAACTACATAGTCTCGCGAGTTCTTCGCACATTTTGAAAAACTTGGTTAAAGAACGCAACAATGGGGAGGGATTGGGTTACAAGGTAGTCCCACCACCACATGAAATCCTTTTGAACACAAAACAACGTCCAATTAATAATAATCAAATTAAGGATCATGTGGTGACAACTCCGTTGGTGAGTGATCCGGATACTGCAGTTCAGTCTGCTTCTTCGGATGAAAATCAGAAACTCTCAACATCAAGAACGGTCAATGTTGAGAAACGGGTGGAAGAAACTGAACAAACAACTCTTGGTTCAGAATCAAAGTCAAATATTACTCAAACCAAGATTTCTAAATCCACTCAAGCTAAACCAGTTAAAAGGGATAATGTTCAACCTCAACGACAATTTAATCAAAATGTTAAACAAGTTAAATTTGTTAAAGAGGGTACATATTCAAAGATTGAGACCAAAAGACCCATTCCTGAGGTGTACTCACCACCCCACAAGAGATCTCCTAGTCCTGATGAATGGAGATCCTGCTATACCTGTGGTAAGCGAGGTCATATTTCAACTAATTGTCCACGCTATCAGACACCAAGAATTAAAGTTGAGTTAACCGACAAAGTCAAAGTAGATTCAAAACAGCGATCTAAGACCCCGGTGAGATCGAAAACACCCATTAGGCATAAAACACCTTCTAAGTCGTTTTCGTCCCCCCCACGTGAAAGACAACACAGACAAGTCCCCGACAGGTCTGTGACACCAGCAAGAAAAACTGTTTCTGAATCTAAACCATATACTCAAACTGTTAATCAGTCTAAAGTTTATCATAAACAATCCTTTCACAGGGATGGTCTATGGAAAGCAAAGACATCTGGTGTGTCTGACAGCCAGGACAATCTGAAGGTTGAGATTCCACCTACTGATAAAGGACAGTGGGTTGAATTCATGATGGTTGATTCCTTTGGGAAACCCAAGCCAGTCAAGGCTTGGGTCCCCCTCCTTAACTGATTGTTTTCAATTATGTGCAGGTTGTCCGCTACAGTGCTTCAACAAATACATGGATTGTGGATAGCGGAGCTTCCAGGCACATGACAGGAAACAAGTCTTTTCTTTTCAATGTCAAACAAATTAAAGGGGGACACGTTTCATTCGCTGGAAATAAAGGAGGATACATTACCGCTCAGGGAGAAGTAGGTAATGAGAAGGTAAAGTTTGATAAAGTAAATTTTGTCCAACAACTGGAAAACAATTTACTTTCAGTGTCTCAGATATGTGACAAGGGCTTCAAAGTTATGTTTGACAACCGAAAATGTTACATACTGAAAAAGGAGATGGAGATTCCAGAGAAGCAGGTTTTGATGTCTGCATCCAGGTACAATGATCTATATGTCTTGGATATGTCTAATGCTTCTACTTCTGAATCTACAGCACAATGTTTCCTCTCAAAAGCTACAGAGAAGGACTCCATCTCATGGCATAGAAGGATGGGACACATAAATCAAAGGAAGATGAATCATCTGATTCACAACAACCTAGTTGAAGGAGTTACAGTCAAGAACTTCCAACTTCCTGATTTTTGTGTCTCTTGCAAGAAGGGAAAGCAGATCAGGAAATCTCACAAGACCAAGCAAGTCAACACAATTGAGATGCCCTTGGAGCTGCTACACATGGATCTATTTGGTCCTGTAAGCACGAAGAGTATAGCAGGAGACTGGTACTGCTTTGTAGTCACTGATGACTACTCAAGATTCACCTGGGTGATGTTTCTGAAAGCTAAATCAGAGACGTTTGAATCATTCAAGGTGCTCGTCACGACTTTGGAGTCACTCTACAAACTGAAGGTTAGGAGAATTCGTTCTGACAATGGCACAGAGTTCAAGAATCAGTGGATGGATGCTTTCTGCAAGGAGAAGGGTATTGTTCACCAGTTCACCTCAGCATACACACCACAGATGAATGGAGTTGCAGAACGAAAGAATCGGAGCTTAATTGAGACTGCGCGAACCATGTTAGCTGATTCAAAGCTCCCAGTTCAGTTCTGGAATGAAGCAGTTGCAAATGCCTGCTACACACTTAATCGTGTGTTAGTAGTCAAAAGGCATGGTAAGACTTGCTACGAGCTACTTCAGAAAAGAAAGCCAAATTTGGAGTATCTGGAACCATTTGGAGCTCCATGTACATTACTGAAGAAGACTCAGGATGGCAAGTTCAGCGAAAAAGCAGATCAGGGAATATTCTTAGGATACAGCATCCCAGACAAGCGAGTTTACAATAATTCGACAGGTCAGGTAGAGGTGTGGTGCAATGTGGATGTTCAGAGATTCACCACACCTCCTGCTGGAAAAGGACCATCATCATTCTTTGATTATGATGGCTTTTTCAAATCCTTCAACCTTCCACAGCTTGATTCAGAGGATGATGCTGCTACCCAGATGCTGTACGATGTTCTTAACTCACCAAATCTGGATTCAAGCAACATCACACCTACTGCTGGTGCCTCAAGCTCTTCGACTCCTGCTCATGATGAGAGTGATGATTCATCAGATGATGAAGAAGCTCCTGCTTCTAACACTGAGCAAACAGCCAATCAACACAGTGAATCATCAGCTGCTATACCAGCTACAGGAACTCCGGATACTGAACCAGTAGTCACCACTATGGATACTGAGGTTGTGGTTCCTACCACACCAATGACAAGGATCAGTGTGAATCATCCCCCCTCGTCTATCATTGGGGACATTCAATCCGGTGTGCAAACAAGAAATCAGCTGTACTCTGCTGATTATGCTGCAGTCATGGAAAAGGGTTACGTCAATGACGGGGCTTTCTCATGTTTTGTTTCACAAATCGAGCCTAAATATGTCTGTGACGCCCTGAAAGATGAGGCCTGGGTCAATGCTATGCAAGAAGAGCTACTCCAGTTCAAGAAACTTGGAGTCTGGACACTAGTTGACAGGCCGAAAGGAGTTAAGGTGATTGGTACCAAATGGGTACTAAAATGCAAGAAGGATGACCAAGGTGTTGTGATCAGAAACAAGGCACGCTTGGTTGTTCAAGGCTTCAGACAAGTCGAAGGCATCGACTACAATGAAGTCTTTGCTCCCGTAGCTAGAATGGAAGCTATTCGTATCTTTCTAGCCTACGCCTCTTACATGAAAATCAAAGTTTATCAACTGGATGTTAAGAGTGCATTCTTGCATGGGGAAATCCGTGAAGAAGTTTATGTCAGTCAACCCGAAGGATTCGAAGATCCTTATCATCGGGACAGAGTCTACAAGTTAGACAAGGCTCTGTATGGGCTACATCAGGCTCCTCGAGCTTGGTATGAAAAGCTCTCCACCCACCTGCTAAAGCATGGTTTTCGCAGGGGTGTGATTGACTGTACATTGTTCATCAAAGAAAAAGATGGTGACTTGCTTCTGGTACAGATCTATGTGGATGATATCATCTTTGGATCTAGAAATGAAACATTATGCAAAGAGTTCGAATCTGTGATGAAGGCAGAGTTTGAAATGAGTGCAATGGGAGAGATGAAGTTCTTCCTGGGATTACAGGTGGATCAAACACCTACCGGTATTTTCTTACATCAGTCAAAATATGTCGGCGATATTCTCAGTCTATTTGACATGGAAAATGCGTCTGCTGCCGGTACCCCTCTCGCCACAAATCATGATGTGGCTCCTGATGAGAATGGGGATTTGGTGGATGCCACTATGTATCGTGGGATGATCGGATCTCTCATGTATCTCACTGCCTCGCGTCCAGATATCATGTATGCAACATGTCTATGTTCAAGATATCAAGCAAAGCCAAAAGTGAATCATCTGATTGGGGTAAAAAGGATTTTCCGTTATCTGAAGGGTACTCCAACACTGGGTTTGTGGTATCCTCATGACGATGACTTCGAACTTACTGCGTACAGCGATTCAGATTATGGTGGCTGCAAGATGAATTTCAAATCGACGTCAGCAGGGTGTCAGTTCTTTGGAAGACGGTTAGTCACGTGGCAATGCAAGAAGCAGACCTCGGTTGCCTTATCAACCTGTGAAGCTGAATATGTTGCTGCTGCAAGTTGCTGCTCTCAAATCATCTGGATTCAGCAGCAAATGCGAGACTACGGTTTGAAATTTTCTAACACTCCTATTTATGTTGATAATTCTGCTGCCATAGCTGTCACTAAAAATCCTGTTCAACACCCAAAAACTAAACACATCGGGATTAAATATCATTTCATACGCGATTGCTATGAAAAACAATTAATTGATGTGATTAAAATTAACACGGATTTTCAGCGCGCTGACCTCTACACCAAACCGTTTGATAAACCAAGATTTTTATATCTGCTAGAGGTCAACGGCGTTAAAAAGAAAAGTGATGTGATTGCTGAAGAAGCAGATTCATAGTCCGACTTGTGTCTTTAGTTTATTTTTTTCTTTTCCTTCCTTTTATTTTTATTTTTAATTTCCATGTCATATAAAATCCAAAAACACAAAAAGATTTTCTGTTTTAGAATTTTAGGGGGAGATTTATTTCAGTATTCATTTACTTAAAAAAAAAAAAAAAAAAAAAAAAAAAAAAAAAAAGGGGGAGATAAGTTAAGCTGAAAAGGCATAGACAAATAGACTGGAAAAGCGACTCGATAAAACTGGAAAGTGATAGCACACAGGCACCGAGTTACTTGGAATATCAAATTGGTTTTTCGGTTCTAAACATAAAAATCATAAGTCAGAGAAGTCTAAGTCTAACAAACTGGGAATATGATAGAAGCTTTGACTGGTATTGTAATTACTTGGAGATAGTAGATCTAGGGTTATGTAAGTACACAATACGATGTGTCAGTAGATTCAACACAATAGACCATTAGACATCATCAGTGAACAGGCTTAAACTAAATTTATTCAACCAGTTGAGTGTTCCCATGGTATCCCTGGTCTGCACAATCAATCAATGTCCAATAAGGGGTGAGGAGCAAGCTAATGCCACAAATGTGAGCAAAGACCTGCAAAACAGAGCAAAAGATGACAAATGTCATTAAAATAATGTATATGCAAATATGCTGCTCTAAGAAGATTAATAGGTATTGCGCCTCTCTGCTGTGCGATGGCACTGACCTGAGGCTAAGCATAACCTATTTGTTCTAAGAATTCATTGTTGTTTGCGCCTCTCTGCTGTGCGATGGCACTGACCTGAGGCTTGGCATCTCTTTGACAATTTTTAGAACCAAATCTTCTAAGTCCAAGACCGCTCAAAAATCTCCTGAGGACGATTGATTACCATATACCTGTGGAATACACAAATATGGTTTGACCTAATTCATCAAATTAATCGCTGATGTGTGTCAAACGTCTGTGTATGGATTTAAGTGGACAAACATACTGACAATCGTCGTGGCTGCATTGCCTGATGTTCAAAATCAATAAGAATTACATATTAGTTCAAACATGATTCCTAGTTAGATATTAGAAGTCTTCGATAAGTGAAAAACTGTGCAATCAAATCATGCAAAATGTAATAAGCACTAAATGTTCCAAGTGATGGTGTATATGCCTGTCTGATTCCACGAGAGTCCATTCCGGATAAACTGTTAATGCTAACAAGCTGTACAAGCCTGCCCCAACAAAAATCACAAAAATAGGTCTTTCTATTCATAGGTTAAGTTTTGTTTAGTCCTAGTATAATGTGTCGTGTCGGACTGTGTATATTGCTATCTGCTCAACATCACTGAAAATGCTTAATGTCTATTTAAACAACTTGTTTCTGAAAGGTTAAAAGGATCACGTCTGAGGTGATCGGGTGGATAAATGGATCACGTCTGAGGTGATCGGGTGGATAAATGGATCACGTCTGAGGTGATCGGGTGGTTAAATGGATCATGTCTGAGATGATCAATTGCACATAATGTTTTATTCATTGGTAAATAAACTAAGCGTTGGCTCATACCTTAAAATTGGCACAAGTATAGACCAATCGTTCGACTGAATCTGATATGACCCAGTCGGGCGAATGGGCTATACGATTGAACTCAATCGTAAGATTGAACCATAAGTATGAGCCCAATCGGCCGATTGAAAGGGTCGATTAGGTCAAATGTGCGAATGGAGATCAGTTGATCGAATGAAGCAGGTCGATTGAGTGAATCGTACGACCCAGTTCCAATCGATCGAATGAAACATGCGATTGGACTCGATCGTACGTGTTGATGTTGAATCGGCCGAATGAAAGGTACGATTGAGTCAGTCGGCCGATTGAGCTGAGTCTGTCTATAAATAGAACCCTCAGTCGATCGCAGACATCATTCGCCCTAATATACTCCTATTCGCACCGTTACTCTGCAAAATTTTCATTTGATCTTTAAACCTCTTGATATACACTTTCTGACGATTTGCACTTGTTACACAGGTAATACGCAACCCAAGGATGCATCAGAATGTTAAAATTGATGGTTAATCAGTTCACATTTGCCCTAAATGGTGATTCGAAACAAATCGGCCAAATAAACTGCTTAAATCACATGAAATGTTAAAATCAATGATTGAAGTAGTCTAAGTGCATGATTGCGAGTCTAACAAGCCTGAACTTAACCTTTAATTTCGTAAAAACTATAAAACCAAGTTTGAAATGGAACAGGGGTCGGCGATACGACTGGACTCCCCGATGAACTTCAATCGACCGATTGAAAGAGGAGAGTCGTTCATTCGGCCGAATGGAGGATACGAATGGGTTGAGTCTGCCATACGATTGGTTGCCTCGAATGAAAGTCAATCGCACGATTGAATGAAGTGATTCATTCAATCGGCCGACTAGGTCATTCGAATGAGTTCATTCGGTCGGACAACTCAATCGCAGAATTACATCATTTGACTAAACCCAGTCGCACACTTCATTCAATCGAGTGAACTGCACTGATTTCTGACGTAGTCAAACTCTGTTGTTCAAGCTTCTAACATACATTTGTTATTGTTACAGGAAGATGGCCAACCGGTGGCAAATTAATCCAAAGCACAATATCTGTGCTAATCTGGATTCCACCTCAAGAAATGGTGGTGATTTTGTTGGTATTATTGACTTCCTGAGAAGATCTCGGATCTTCAAGGCCATATCTACTCCATGTACACCATATCAGTCTATCCATCAAGCATTTTGGGTAGGAGCTTCGGTAGACCGATCTGTGGAACCCTACCGTATCCAGAGTACCATCTTTGGTAGGGCAATTGAGATCACAGCTGAAGATATTAGAAGAGTTTTGGAATTTGGAGATGATGATTCACATCCAGTCAGGATTCACCCTCTTACAGTTCGTGGATGCTTTCTGCGAATTGGGTACTGTGGAGACATAAGCTCAGGGGTGCTGAACAAGAGCAACCTGAGCCCACAGTACAAATATTTAGCTCATGTGATTCTAAAGTGCATTGCTGCAAGAAGGGGTGGGTTCGATGACTTATCGGACCAAATTCAGAATGCTTATGTGGCATTGGTCCTTAACCATCCCTTCAGCTTTTCCAACATGATCTTCAATTATCTGATTGAGAACTTGGAGGCTAAG
Organism: Flaveria linearis; assembly: GCA_024085815.1. Classification (NCBI taxonomy): domain Eukaryota; kingdom Viridiplantae; phylum Streptophyta; class Magnoliopsida; order Asterales; family Asteraceae; genus Flaveria; species Flaveria linearis. The sequence continues at coordinate 39,522,361 of CM044007.1, read as the reverse complement.
GGAAAAGAAGGTTTCTGTATGTATCCACGCTTTCTTCAGCTCATTTTTAATGAGAAACTGCCTGATTTGCCCAAAGAGAGGAGTGATGCAGTGGTGTTAGAGATTATGGATGACACAACTCTGGGAAGAATGAAAGTGTATAGGGGCAAGCAGGTGAAGCCCGTGTTCAAGAGGTTGATAGGGCATCTGGCCCGGGAAGACTACATGGCGCCAAGGAGGCGAAAATGGCGTCATGACGATAGCGATTCTGATACTGAGGTGATTACTGTATCATTGGGTGACTCAGATGATGATGATGATCTTGATGGAGATAATGTACCAATTTCTTCTGAGGGACCATCTACTTCTACAGCTCAGCCGTTATCACCACACACAGACACGGCAGCTGCAGGGTTTGTCCCTGACTTTTGCCCACCCGATGATGAGGAAGAAAGTGATGAAGAAGGTTTGACCAGGAGAGTTGGCAGCAAAGTTGTTGCCACAGAGAAAGGACTGAGAGATGTTGGTGGGCAGTCTGGTACATCAGGGGACACACGCATTGAGTCTGATCCCTCGTATGCCCCTGATGATTCTAGCAACAGAGGGGGAGCACCTTTGTCAACGGGCAAAAGGAAGAAAACCATGGCGCGTCCGCATGGTAAGAAAGGCAAGCGACTAAGGTTCACCACATCCACCACCTCTACCACAGCTACCCCAGTCACTACATCCACCACACCTCAAACCACCACCACTACTGCACCTCCTCACACTTACACATCCACTACCACCACCACTGTACCACCATCTACAGCCTTTACCTCTCCTCCCATATTCACCACAGCCACCACAACCACCACTACTCAACAAACAGGTCCCTCACCGTTCCCATCCAGCTCATTCATCCCACCAATTTCTGTTGTAGAGCAGCTTGCTGCCCTAAACAGCATGGTGGTTAAGCTGATGGCGTCTGATGCGGAGAAAACGGCTCAGTTACAGCAGCTGAGAGAGTTAAGTTCCTCTCAAACTGCTGAGATTCATCAGCTACGCGAGCAGATTTCCTCCCAAGCCCAGGTGATCACCTCTCAGACAGATCAGATCACTGGGTTACTTCAACATGAGGCTGAAATGGATGAGAGAATGGGAAAACTAGAGGCGGCTCATAAGACTCTTGTGCTTAAACTGAAAGGTACTCAAAGTGAGCCCCTCAAGATTGGAGAAGGTGATGGTGATGATGATGGTGATGACAGTGATGATGAAGATAATGATGAGGAAGACGATGATGAAGATGATGAGGATGATGACGATGATGATGATGGTAGTGATGAAAGCAATGATGGTGATAATAAGAAGAAAGATGGTGACAGTAAAGGAGGAGAAACTTCCGGAGATAGAAGCGAAAGTGCAGCAGGCGAAAGGCGCTCTAAAAAGCGACATGATCAAGGACCCTCTTCGTCTGCTCCAACGGAAGAAACTCCAGAAATTCAAGATAAAAGTACTGTTTAGTTAGACATGTTTATGTATTGAACAGACTTTTGTATCTCAACTTATAGTACATTTATTTAATGAATGTTTATATCGTATGTTAATGACAGTGGTTGATTATCTACTAACAAGTATCGTGTTGTATGTTTAAATTGAGCAGATCCAAATTTTCAAAGAGACCAATACGATGTTGAACCCCTTCAACAGGTCAAGACTCAGTTAACAATGATTCTTGATCTGCAGGGAGTGGTAAGGAGATCAGTTGAATACACTCCTGAAGAGGGAGAGATAATCCACAGTTTCACTAAAGAGCAGTTGGCCGAAATGTTTCAATTAAATGCTGATGAAATAGTGAACGATGCTCCGGAAGTCCAAGAAGATAGTGATAATGAACTGCATGATGTTGATGAGATCGAAATCGAAGACGTGACAGATCAACATTATCCGGAGTACACAGACACCGAAGGTTATGTCATTCCAAACTTGGATGACAATTTGGTCAGTGAGACCTTCGAAACTCTGGATAAACTAGAAGCAGAATCTGATAAACAAGAGGGGATAGCCCGAGCCACAGAGGAGGAAGTAAAAGTTAAAAGGGCTGAATGGGCTGCATGTTTTGAAGATCTGCGAGCTCAACGAAATGCTTCAAAGCCAAATGTCTACACAAAGCTGTATCGAGTGAAGAAACACCAAAAGGTGTCGGGCAAGATCATATCGTGGGCTTATTTTGATGATCTTAATGCTTATGCAGTTAAGAGAGAGAAAGGTATTGAGTATTTTAGATTTCCACATGATCTAAAAACTCTACCTGGTTGTGAGCTAAACCAACTGGCAAAGCTGAAGTTGCTTTACGCTGATCATAGAAAGATGTCAGGATGGTTTGAAGCTGCACTGAAAAGAGAGTACCACACCCGGTGGATTAACTTCAAGCCTCAGCAACCTACAAGGTATGTTAGGAAGTCTGAGGTGGATTCACGAACCGGGAGACCAAAGATAGTGCTGAAGTGGCGTCCACCGCGCACCATGTCGAAGATCCCTCTCAGGGAAATGCCTCAGGACATCACTCCACACTTCAAATGGTGGTACTACGATTGGCGAACAGCTGAAGCAGTCATAGTATTGAACAGAGATGGACAGATGGATGTCATCCGGGTTTTTGACCCAATGTGGCTCACCAACTTGTCGGCTAATGATGTTTACACACTCTACAAGTGGCCACTGTTCTATGATGCTCAAGATATTGTACAAGCTCTCCAATTTCAAAACGTAATCAGACTCTGCTTTGCATTTGAAATACATGCAGGAGTTACTAGAGAGGAGAAGTACAAGAAATTTGAAAAAATTATGGGTCAAGTACGACATTAGATGAATCTAGGTAATTGAACATGTGTCCCTAGATTCTGGTTTGAATGAAATGTCTTGACTATGTGTAATTTGCTTAATGAAATACATTTGTTTATATTATAATGTTTATATATTTCGTTAATGGGTTAAGTAATGACATGTTATATAGGTTTACAGTTGTGAGACACAGTTCTGAATCATTAAAGGTTCATGAATGTGTTTGACTAAACATCTCTTTCAGTCGCCCGACTGGACCATGCGAATGGTCCAATCGCACGGTTGAACTAAGAGGATGAATCAATCGGACGGTTGAGTCATCAGTCTGACTCAAGCGTACGAATGAATCAGTCGTATTACTCAATCGCACGACTGAGTCAGTCGCAAGACTCAGTCGCACGAATGAGATCTGTAACCTATAAATACCACTTAATTCGTGGAAAAAAGTGACACTTTGAATACAAGAAACCCTAATCGCCCCAGAACGTGCTGTTCGACCATTCCAACTTCATAGAGCGTTTCAGATCATTCCGAGTCAATTCATAACGTTTTCTAATCGTTAGGATTGATCTTGAATTCGTTCTCACTGATTGGATCGCCAATCAAATAGGATTCCGCACTATTTGATTCGGTACAACGAAGAATCAGTTAGTACTCCGTACGTGCACGGTCCTAACAGACGGTGGGGTTTACAGTTAGTGCTGTGAGGTAGCTGGATTCAGCAAGAAAGGTGATGATTTAGGTGAAGTCGGCATCTCTTGACGAATCAAGTAATGCGACTTGGTTGTGCTGAGGGTTTAGCGCCATTGCAGAGAAAATAAGCTTGAATTTGGGTGAAATTGCAGGTTTGACAGTGAAGGGAATAGTTAGGGCAGTAAATTGGTAAAAGAGGATGAATTTGATCAGTCAGGATTATCTAAAAGGGATGAATTGTGGTAGTGGCGGTAATAGGGTAACTGTTTTGGGGTTACTGTGGGTGGTATGGTGGTTTACGACGGAGAAATGACAGTGGTGGCAAAGGATAATTTTAAATAATCTGATCATCATAAGCAAAATCTTTTACTTTTTACAGAGTGGGGCCCAAAAGATATCCGTTACATAGTAAAACCTTTACTTCCGAATGTAAAACATTTCCGAAGGTAGTTGTCTTCCGAAAGCAATTTCTCTTCCGAAGCAAGGCATTGCTTCCGAAGGTAAAATTATCTTTCCGAATGGAGAGTTATGCAAGCTTCGGAAGTAGACCTGATGTAAAATCAATCGCTTCTTCCGAGACCGAAAACTCTTCCGAGAAGAAAATTGCCATTGAGGAATTTGGCTTCGGAAGATATTCAAGAATATCTTCCGAGAGTTAATTCCTCTTCGGAAGGAATTTACACTTGGAGTAGTTTAAAGATCTTTTGTAACAGGGCTTAAGTTGTATTGACACAAGACATTACACATTTAAAAAGCTTTTCAAAAGAGGTAGTTAATCAATGTTTATCATCCCAATAGCTGATGTGAGATACTTAAACCTTTGTTCATCAAATGCCTTTGTGAACAAATCAGCATATTGTTCATTTGAGTCAACTTTGATTAACTTTATCAGATGTTTCTCATGAATATCTCTAATGAAATGATACCTGATATCAATATGCTTTGTCTTGGAGTGCTTCACCTGATTCTTAGTAATGGAGATAGCACTATTGTTGTCAATATGGATAGGAGTAGTCATTAAGTTGAATCCATAGTCTAACATCTGATTTTGAATCCATAGAAGTTGAGCACAGCAGCTAGCAGCAGCAATGTATTTAGCTTCAGCAGTTGATGTAGAGACACAGGATTGTTTCTTGCATTGCCATGAGATAATCCTTCCACCAAGAAATTGACATCCTTCTGATGTTGATTTCTTGTCAACGTTGCAGCCACCATAGTCACTGTCAGAGTATCCATAGATATTAAAATCACTATTTCTTGGATACCAGAGTCCTAGTTTAGGTGCTCCCTTGAGGTATCTGAGGATTCTCTTAACAGCAACTAGGTGAGACACCGTGGGAGCAGCCTGATATCTTGCACAAATGCATGTGGCAAACATGATATCTGGTCTACTAGCAGTGAGATATATCAGAGAACCAATGATTGCTCTATACTGATGTTAATCATTATCCTCCCCCTTAAGGTCAGGGCAAAGATTATGGTTTCTGGGTATGGGTGTCTTGGCTGGTTTACAGTCCTTCATTTCAAATCTATCTAAGATGTCTGAGACATACTTAGATTGACTTATGAAGAACCCTTCCTTCATCTGTTTCACCTGAATTCCAAGGAAAAAGTCCATTTTTCCCATGGAACTCATCTCAAATTTCTGCTTCATAATGCTCTCAAAGTCCTTGCACATTTGGTCATTTGAAGAACCAAATATGATGTCATCAACATAGACTTGAACGAGCAATATGTCTTTTCCACTCTTTCTGATGAAAAGAGTCTTGTCAATGGTACCTCTAGTGTATCCATTCTTTAGGAGAAACTGAGACAAGGTCTCATACCACAGCCTAGGTGCTTGGTGCAGCCCATATAGGGCTTTATCCAGTTTGCACACATAGTTGGGGTGCTGTGGGTCTTCAAATCCTGGAGGTTGACATACATAGATTTCCCTATCTATATCCCCATATAGAAATGCACACTTGACATCAAGTTGGTAGACTGTAAAGTTCTTGGATGCAGCATAAGCAAGGAAGATCCTAACTGTCTCAAGTCTTACAACAGGTGCAAAGACATCAGTATAATCAATTCCTTCCTCCTGGGTGTACCCTTGACCTACTAGTCTTGCCTTGTTCTTGATAATCAAGCCTCTATCATCTTTCTTATTTCTGAACACCCATTTAGTGCCTATGGGTACTTTACTAGATGGTAGTGGGCATAGATTCCAGACCTTTTGTCTTGTGAATTGAAGCAGCTCCTCCTGCATCGATTCAACCCAACTACTATCCTTTAAGGCATCTTCCACCTTTTTGGGTTCCATCTGAGACAAGAAGCATGAGTACAAGCAGACATTCCCATGATGAGTTTGCCCTCTTGTTCTCACACCCTCAGAGACATTCCCTATGATGTTCTCAGTTGGATGAGTGTTATGAATCCTAAGGCGAGGAATCACTTGCAGTTGCAGAGATAAGTCCAGGTTGGATATTCTGATCAGGAACTAGATCACTCTGTCCAGCTGCTGTTTCAAAGTCATTCAATGAGGACTGATTGAATGATTGAGAAACATCATCAATGGTTGGTTGTGAAGTAGTATTAACAGTTGCCTGTTCCTTCAAAATACTGCTTCCCTCAACCTGGTGTTGTAATGGATCACTTGAAAAACTTTGATGTTGATCAAGTGATTCACTTGTTGAAGCTTCACTATTCCTGGAGTTAGTTACACTATCAGATCTGTGAATGGTTGAAGCTTGTTGCCTTTCAGCTCTTGGAGAATTTAGAACAGGTCTAGGAAGCTCAAATAGTTGATCAGCATCAGCATCACCTTGAGCACCTGTTCCAGCTGAAACATTCTCATAAGATTGTTTAGAATAGTTTGGAAACAATTCTAAGTCAAAGATATAATCAGGTCCATTCCCCCTAACACAAGGAGTGTGCTCATTAACAACTACATTGGATGACTCCTCAAATTGTTAATTCTAGATGTTGTATACTCTATAAGCTTTGGAGCTAGAAGAGTATCCAACAAAGATAGCATCATCCGACTTCTCAGCAAACTTTGCTAAGTTGTCCTTTGCGTTAAGTATGGTACACCTGCAGCCAAAGGACCTTAGAAAGCCAATGAACGGTGGCCTCTTGTTCCATAACACATAAGGGGTTTTTCCATGGGGCTTAACTACAAGAACCCTGTTCTGCACATAGCATGCAGTGCTGACTGCCTCTGCCAAGAATGTTAGAGGCAGCTTCGAATCAGCTAACATGGTCCGAGCAGCCTCAATAAGTGTCATATTCCTCCTCTCAGCAACACCGTTTTGTTGAGGAGTCTGGGAGCACTATATTGTCTGGCAATCCCTTTTGAGTCACATAATGAGTCAAGAACAAAGTTCTTAAACTCAGTCCCTTGATCACTTCTAATAATCTTAACCTTGTGATCAATTTGATTTTCTATTTTAAGAATAAAAGATTTTAACGTTTCAGCGGTTTCATCTTTACTTCTTAAAAAGAATACCCATGTAAATCTTGTAAAATCATCAACAATCACAAAGGCAGTATGATTTCCTTCCAATGCTCATTATACTTGTGGGTCCAAAGAGATCCATGTGCAATAAGTGTAATGGAGTAGTGATAGAGTTATCACATTTGGATTTATGAGATGACCTGTGTTGTTTCCCTTTCAGGCATGCAATACAGTTATCTTTGCAGAAAAATTCCTTTTTAGGCAAACCATGTACCAAGTTATTTTTAGCCAATTTATTCATTGTTTTAAAATTTACATGACACATGCGTTTATGCCATAGTGTTGACTCATCACTATCAGCTTTGGAAAGAAAGCATGATTCTTCACCCATAGGAGAAGCATTGTTCATATCTAGCTTGTACATATCCCCTTTCCTGGGAGATCTAAGAAGCACCAATTCCGGTGGAATTGTCATCCCTGGTTTGAGAATAATGCATTCATGTTCTGTGAAAAGCATTTGATGCTTTTGGTCACAGAATTGAGAAACACTTAACAGATTGTGTTCAAGCTGTTTGACAAAGTGAACTTTGTCAATGTTTATTCTGCCATTGGATATACTTCCTCTACCAGAAATATATCCTCCGGCCTTACCTCCAAATTGGACAGGCCCTCCATCATAGTTCTGTAATTATTGAAGGAGAGATCTGTTCCCTGTCATATGCCCGGAGCATCCACTATCTACAATCCAGACATTGTTGTTCTTGTCAAATGGATGTCCCTGCACATAAGATGAGATGGTTAGTTTTGTTTAGAAGCCCATGCCTTGTTGGTCTTGGGCTCTTCCAAAGATAGTGACATAATTCAACCAAAAGATATGCATTGGGGTTCAATAGAGGTCGTTGAAGAAGAGGTTTGGGCTGCAGCATATTCTTTGATCTTCCAATCCATCCCTTGGTTGATCTTTGAGGATGAGCTTGTTGAAGCTTTTGCAGCATGGTCCTCTTTCGAAGCTTCTTCCTTTTTGGAAAAAGCCTTCACCACCTTTTCTTCCAAAGTAGTCTTCTTCTGAGATGGTTTCAAGGGAACCTTCTTGTTTTTCCGAACCTTAGAAGCTTTGGCTTCCGAAGCCATTTTCCCTTCGGAAGAAGTACTTTCTTCCGAAAGCAACTTGGCTTCCGAGACCAACTTTCCCTTCTTCATCATTTGGACCGTTTGAAATGGTCCAACTGAAAAACCTTCTCTGACTCCTTCTTTTCTAGCATTATTTGCATAATGTGTGCTTGCTGGATTGTAGTAACAATCTTTAGCCATGTGGTTGTGCAGACCACACATTATGCATGTAATGCTAGCCTTCTGGGAACTTGCAGGTTGCTGTTTCTTGTATTTCTTCTCTTTATCAGCAACTTTCCCTTTCAACTTCTGATCCTTCGGCAGGACAGGAGTGCTGGTATTACATTCCTTTCCTGAATCAGAAGTACCTACCACCTGGAATCCAGCAGAAATGAAGACACCCTTTTGCTTTGGGTCAATCTTAAGCTTGGACTCTGCAACCTTCTTGGCAGTCCTTCTAGTAGCTTTAGCTCTACTTCTTCTTGCCTTGGTGGTTAGGATTTGGTCTTCACAGGTGGAGATGGGTGTATCCTCCTGTTTCTCCCCTGTGGTGGCCACTATTTTTGCCTCCTCCTCTAGTTCCAATGGAAAAGGGTCAGCAGTTGGAACCTCTTGCTCTTCAGTACCACATCTAGTAGTCTAATAGACTCATAAGAGTGTGGTGGAGCTATTTCATTGGTTCCTAACCCTTCATTGTTTTGATAACACATTTTGGAATGAGAGGATGATGCAAGAATAGTTTGGAAGTTTTGCTCAGCAATAGCTTGCTTCCTGGCCTGAGCCTCAGCAATGACCAACTAGGCTTGAACTTCAGATAGTTTAGAAATCAGATCTTTAATTTGAGTCTTATAATTAGTCTTTTCATGTTTTAAAAGAGACACAGTTTTCTCTAACTCTTCAATTTTCATTTGATAGTCAGATTCAGCTCTTTTAAAATCAGATTTTAACACATTTAAAGACTCAACCTCAGATCTAATTTCCAAAATGTAATCCTTATAGATTTTAACTTTAGCAATACAGGCAGCAGTACAAAGATGTTCATATACCTGATCATCATCCATTTCGGCCATGAGTGCTTGAGCGGGAGTCACATCCTGTACCATGAAGCTCCAGTCAACTTCTCGAGCTACTGCAGCTGTTTCAGTTGACTTCTCTTCATGCTTTGAAGCAGTGGGATGTGTGGAGGCCTGTGGGGTTCCCGGGATGTTCTTGGGAGCCTTGCATTTCCTAGCAAAGTGACCTAGTTGGTTGCAGTTGTAACACTTTGCTTTGCTCTTATCAAACCCAAACATGTTGTTGGCTGGGTTTTGAGGGAATTGCCTTCCAGTTCTCTTAAAGAACTTTTTCGCTCTGTAAGTTAAAAGAGCCATCTGTTGGACAATGTCCACATACTCCACATCATCTGGACTGAAGCACTCAATATCATCAAAGCAGTATTGACAATCACCAGAGTGTCCACTTCCAGAGACAAAGGCACAATTATCCTGAAAGGAGTTGTGTTGAACCTTTTGAGACTTTGAAGTCTCAGTTAGAGTAATGTAGGGTCCACTATGTGAGTTGTCAGGGTAACACAGCAGCTGATGTTGTGGTTCTGTGATTTCCCTTTCATCCACATGAAGGGCTAAACTCAGTTGGTTATTGGAGTGACCAGAGGAGTTCTGCATGTTCATCTCCATCTGGAATGCACTTAGGATACCATACAACTCTGTGAGAGTAAGAGTCTTAAGGTCCGAAGTTCTCTTGATTACAACACAGTAGTGTGTCCATAGTTTAGAAAGGGAAGACTTGAACTTCCTAACTATGTCTCTATTCTCAAGGGCTACTCCAATATCCACCAGAGTATCTACTATCTCAACATACCTGAAGTATTGTTGAGTCAAGGTCTCACCAGCCTTGAAAGTAAAGTTCTCAAACTGCTGCTTCAAGAGATCCTTCTTGTTCTCTTAGGTTTCCTTGGATCCTTCATACATAAGCTTCAATGCTTCCCATAAATCTTTGGTTGTCTTGCACTTCTTGAAGCCTCTGTTGACGGAGTTGGGGAGAGCAGTTTGGAGAGAAGTCATAGCCCTTTGATCTAGCTTTATTCTCTTCCTATCTTCTTCTGAGTAATCATTAACATCTTTTGGAATGATGCGATTACCAGTGGCAGAAGTAGTGCTTGGTATGAAAGGACCATTGACAATGGAGTCCCACATCCTTAAGTCTTGACACTTGATGAAGCCTTCCATTCTAATGCACCATGTGTCAAAGTCTTCAGGGGTGATCAGTGGGGACTTAGTCACGGTACCGGTTTCCATATCAGCCTTGGAGAGAGCGGCCATTTGAGTGAGTGGTGTGTAGTGAGGAGTGAAAAACAGGTTGATTTGGATGGTAAGATCTCACAATCAAGAGCCTGGAGCTCTAATACCAATTGCAGGATCGAGTATTGGTGGTCACTCAACAGAAGGTTTTTCTCTCAAACTCACCTTAAACGACACTCAGCAAGAGTTTAAGAAGAGTTGATCACAATATAACAAGTAACAAGCAGTAAATAAACACAGAATGTAAATTTTCAAGGTACTTTTATATATTGCTTCTCAACTCAAAGGATTACAAGACTCTTGGACTCAAATCGCTTCTCTAATGAGTTACAAAGAGAAGATATATATAATACTACCTACAGCCGGATATACTTTGATACCAGCTGGAAACCTCTAACCTAACATCTATACTACAAGACTCTAGGTGAGGTCTTTCAGACATTTTGCCTGAGAGTTGGTAGTCAGGACATGTCCCTGACTTACCTTTTGTCACCAACTAAAGTTGGTAACATGTACCATCATAAAAAGGTGAACAGTAGAATAAAGTATGGTCAACAACATGGCTCTTTAGGAAGATGCCATGCTGTATCAGAGGTCTGTAGCGGACTGTCAGGGACCATACTTATATCTACTGGACATAGCAATGTCTTTCCGAAGGATAAGAATGCTTCGGAAGAATAACTTCTTCCGAAGCCACTTATACTTCGGAAGACTGCTTCTTCCAAGGCTTGGAGTCTTCTTTGTCTTCAGAAGCAGACTTTGTCTTCAGCTCTTTCATCAGACTTTGTCTTCGGAAGCTCAGACTTTGTCTTCAGCGCTTTCATCAGACTTTGTCTTCGGAAGCTAGTCTTCAGCTGTTGGCTTCAGCTGTTGTCTTCAGCTGTTGACTTCAGCTGTTGCCTTCAGCGGTTGACTTCAGCTGTTGCTTCCAGCTGTTGACTTCAGCTGTTGCCTTCAGCTGATATCTTCAGCTGATGTTCTTCAGACTCTCGGAAGATCTCATGCTTAGCTTCGGAAGCCCTTTAATGTAGCACCAAAATGACTATGTGAAGTGGTTTTGGTTGCACCAGCCTCATCATGACCCAACAGGACTACATCCTAAAACTTCCAAGTGGTTTGGAAGTAACTTTGAAGAATGTTTTGTATGCTCCTAGGTTGACTAGGAACATTATTTCTGTATCCCAATTAAGTCATTATGATTATGTATTATCTTTTGTTGAAAATGATATTCATGTTTCTTTAAATGATATGTTCTATTTTAAAGCTATTCCCATTAATGGTATTTATGAATTGGTTCATAAAAATACTTTAAATAGTTCATTGTACCAAACTAACACCAAGAAACTCAAGTTGGATTTGAGTGATACCTATCTTTGGCATTGTCATCTTGGTCATATAAACAAGAAACGTATAAAGACACTTCAAAAGAATGGTCTTTAAAAACAAATGAATATGATTCATTTGATATATGTGAATCTTGCTTACAAGGAAAAATGACTAAGGCACCCTTTAGTGGAACTAACGAAAGGGCAAAAGATTTATTAGGTATCATACATTCGGATGTATGTGGTCCTTTTAAGCCAATGACTAGGAATGGTGAAAGATACTTCATTACCTTTACCGACGATTATAGTCGCTATGGGTACGTGTACTTATTAGAACACAAAGATGAAGCTTTTGAAACGTTCAAAATCTTCAAGAATAAAGTAGAAAATCAACTCAACAGTCAATTAAAGTTCTTCGCACCGATAGAGGACGTGAATACCTAAGTGATGCTTTTCAAGATCATCTTAAGAATTGTGGGATTGTATCACAACTCACTCCACCTGGAACACCACAACATAATGGTGTGTATGAGAGGAGGAATCGAACCTTATTGGATGTGGTCCGATCTATGATGGCTAGAAGCACTTTGCCTCTATCATTTTAGGGTTTCGCTTTGCTCTCCGCGGCCCGTATTCTGAATATGGCCCCAACCAAAAAGGTGAAAAGGACACCCTTTGAGATATGGCATGGAAGAGTTCTATCCCTATCATACTTAAGGGTCTGGGGTTGTGAGGCTTATGTTAAGACTCCCACCCTAAACAAATTGGAAGTTCGATCCACCAAGTGTATCTTTGTTGGATGTCCTAGAGATTCTATGGGATATTACTTCTATGATCCACTGGAACAAAAGGTATTTGTTGCAAGAAAGGGTGAGTTCTTAGAAGCAAAGTTCCTTATGGAAGAAACTAGCAGTAGAACAGTGGATCTTGAGGAGGGTCAAGAACCACTACCCGATGCACGTTTGGTTGAAACTAGAACTCAACATGAGGATGTTGAGGATGATCAAGCGGTTGATCAATATACATGAAACGTTCACAGAAGTGGCAGAACTAGTAATTCACCTGAAAGATACGGATTTTTTATGGATGGATGCTATGTGGTAGATTCAGATGAACTAACCACATACCATGATGCAGTGTCCAAATCAGATTGTGACAAATGGCTTGAAGCCATGAACGTTGAGATGCAATCCATGTATGACAATCAAGTTTGGGAACTTGTTGTACCATCTCTCAACTCCAAGGTAGTTGGAAGTAAGTGGGTTTTCAAGAAGAAAACTGACATGCATGGAAACTTGGATACTTATAAGGCTAGACTTGTAGCAAAGGGTTTCACTCAAACTCAAGGGGTTGATTATGATGAAACCTTCTCACCTATTGCGATGCTAAAGTCCATAAGGATATTGTTTGCCATAGCTGCTCATTATGATTATGAGATTTGGCAAATGGATGTCAAAACCGCTTTCCTAAATGGATATCTTGAGGAAGATGTCTATACGGTTCAGCCTGAAGGTTTTGTCAATCCAAAACATCCTAATAAAGTATGCAAGTTAAAGAAATCAATCTATGGATTGAAACAAGCATCAAGAAGCTAGAATCACCGTTTTGATGAGGAGGTCAAGAAATTTGGCTTCATCAAAAACGCTGATGAAGCTTGTGTGTATAAGAAGGCTAGTGGGAGCACAAAAACTTTCCTAGTATTATATGTCGATGACATTCTACTGTTTGGGAATGACGTTCCAACAATGGAAGGTGTAAAAGCTTGGCTTGGAAGCTGCTTTTCCTTTAAGGATCTTGGTGAAGCCGCCTATATTTTGGGAATAAAGATCTATAGGGATAGATCAAGACGGCTGATTGGTTTAAATTAAAGTGCATACATTGACAAAATCTTGAAAAGATTCAAGATGGAAAACTCTAAGAAAGGTACTGTACCTATTCAGAGAGGGACAATATTGAGTACGACTCAATGTCCAAGCTCAAAGGAGGAGCAGAATAGAATGAAGGAAATCCCGTATGCATCTGCTATAGGATCCATTATGTATGCAATGATATGCACTAGACCGGACGTGTCATGCGCTTTAAGCATGACAAGTAGATACCAGCAAAATCCTGGTGATAGTCATTGGATGGTTGTCAAGAACATTCTAAAGTACCTAAGGAGGACTAAGGACTTGTTCTTGATCTACGGGTCTGGTGAGGAGGAACTCATTGTAAAGGGTTACACGAATGCGAGTTTCCAAACCGATCGTGATGATTCACGATCTCAATCGGGGTACATCTTTATCCTGAATGGGGGAGCTGTTTCTTGGAAAAGCTCAAAGCAAGAAGTCGTAGCGTTGTCCACTACAGAGTCTGAATACATTGCCGCTTCATTGGAAGCACAGGAAGCTGCATTGTTGGATCATGATGAGGCTGGTGCAACCAAAACCACTTCATAGTCATTTTTGGTGCTACATGAAAGAGCTTCCGAAGACAAAGTCTGATGAAAGAGCTTCTGAAGACAAAGTCTGAAAGAGCTTCCGAAGACAAAGTCTGATGAAAGAGCTTCCGAAGACAAAGTCTGAAAGAGCTTCCGAAGACAAAGTCTGATGAAAGAGCTTCCGAAGACAAAGTCTGAAAGAGCTTCCGAATACAATGTCTGATGAAAGAGCTGAAGACAAAGTCTGCTTCCGAAGACAAAGAAGACTTCAAGCCTCGGAAGAAGCAGTCTTCCAAAGTATAAGTGGCTTTGGAAGAAGTTATTCTTCCGAAGTACTTTATCCTTCGGAAGACATTGCTATGTCCAGCAGATAAAAGTATGGTCCCTGACAGTCCGCTGCAGACCTCTGATACAACATGGCATCTTCCTAAAGAGCCATGTTGTTGACCATACTTTATTCTACTGTTCACCTTTTTATGATAGTACATGTTACCAACTTTAATTGGTGACAAAAGGTAAGTCAGGGACATGTCCTGACTACCAACTCTCAGGCAAAATGTCTGAAAGACCTCACCTAGAGTCTTGTAGTATAGATGTAAGGTTAGAGGTGTCCAGCTGGTATCAAAGTATATCCGGCTTTAGGTAGTATTATATATATCTTCTCCTTGTAACTGTTTAGATAAGTGATTTGAGTCCAAGAGTCTTGTAATCCTTTGAGTTAAGAAGCAATATATAAAAGTACCTTGAAAATTTACATTCTGTGTTTATTTACTTAGTGCTTGTTACTTGTTATATTGTGATCAACTCTTCATAGACTCTTTCTGAGTGTTGCTCAAAGTGAGTTGAGAGAAAACCACCCATAATCGATCCTGCAATTGGTATCAGAGCTCCAGGCTCTTGATTGTGAGATCTTACCATCCAAATCAACCTGTTCTTCACTCCTCACTACAAACCACTCACTCAAATGGTTGCTCTCTCCAAGGCTGATATGGAAACCGGTACCATGACCAAGTCCCCACTGATCACCCCTGAAGACTTTGACACATGGTGTATCAGAATGGAAGGCTTCATCAAGTGTCAAGATTCAAGGATGTGGGACTCCATTGTCAATGGTCCTTTCATACCAAGCACCACTTCTGCCACTGGTAATTGCATCATTCCAAAAGATGTTGATGATTACTCAGAAGAAGATAGGAAGAGAATAGAGATAGATCAAAGGGCTATGACTTCTCTCCAAACTGCTCTCCCCAACTCCGTCTACAGACGCTTCAAGAAGTGCAAAACTGCTAAAGATTTATGGGAAGCATTGAAGCTGATGCATGAAGGATCTAAGGAAACCCAAGAGAACAAGAAGGATCTCTTGAAGCAGCAGTTTGAGAACTTTACTTTCAAGGCTGGTGAGACCTTGACTCAACAATACTTCAAGTATGTTGAGCTAGTAGATACTCTGGAGGATATTGGAGTAGCTCTTGAAAATAGAGACATAGTTAGGAAGTTCATGTCTTCACTTCCTAAACTATGGATACATTACTGTGTTGTACTCAAGAGAACTTCGGACCTTAAGACTCTTACTCTGACAGAGTTGTATGGTATCCTAAGTGCATTCCAGATGGAGATGAACATGCAGAAGTCCTCTGGTCACTCCAATAACCAACTGCGTTCAGCCCTTCATGTGGTTGAAAGGGAAATCATAGAACCATAACATCAGTTGCTATGTTACCCTGACAACTCATACAGTGGACCCTACATTACTCTACCTGAGACTCCACAGTCTCAAAAGGTTCAACACAACTCCTTTCAGGATAGTTGTGCCTTTATCTCTGGAAGTGGACACTCTGGTGATTTTCAAAACTGCTTTGATGATCTGGAGTGCTTCAGTCCAGATGACGTGGAGTATGTGGACGTTGTCCAACAGATGGCACTTTTAATTTACAGAGCGAAGAAGTTCTTCAAGATAACTGGAAGGCAATTCCCTCAAAACCCAGTCAACAGCAAGTTTGGGTTTGATAGAGTAAAGCAAAGTGTTACAACTGCAACCAACTTCGTCACTTTGCTAGGGAATGCAAGGCTCCCAAAAACAACCGGGGAACCCCACAGGCCTCCACACATCCCACTGCTTCAAAGCATGAAGAGAAGTCAACTGAAACAACTGCTGTGGCTCAAGAAGTTGACTGGAGCTTCATGGTTCAGGATGTGACTCCCGCTCAAGCACTCATGGCCGGAACAGATGATGATGAGGTATATGAACATCTTTGTACTACTGCCTGTATTGCTAAAGTTAAACTTTATGAGGATTACATTTCGGAAATCAGATCTGAGGTTGAGTCTTTAAATGTGCTAAAATCTGATTTTAAGGGAGCTGAATTTGACTATCAAAAGAAAATTGAAGAGTTAGAGAAAATTGTGTCTCTTTTAAAACATGAAAAGACCAACTATAAGACTCAAATTAAAGATCTGATATCCAAACTATCTGAAGTTCAGGCCCAGTTAGTCACTGCTGAGGCTCAGGCCAGGAAGCAAGCTATTGCTGAGTAAAGCTTCCAAACTATTCTGGCATCAACCTCTCATTCCAAAATGTTTTATCAAAACAAAGAAGGGTTGGGAACCAATGAAATAGCTCCACCACACTCTTATGAGTCTATTAGACTACCTAGATGTGGTACTGAAGAGCAAGAGGTTCCAACTGCTGACCCTTCTCCATTGGAACAAGAGGATGAGGCAACAATAGTGGCCACCACAGGGGAGAAACTGGAGGATACACTCATCTCCACCTGTGAAGACCAAATCATAACCACAAAGGCAAGAACAAGCAGAGCTAAAGCTGCTAGAAGGACTGCCAAGAAGGTTGCAGAGTCCAAGCTTAAGATTGACCCAAAGCAAAAGGGTGTCTTCATTTCTGCCGGATTTCAAGTGGTACGTACTCCTGATTCAGGAAAGGAGTGTAGTACCAGCACTCCTGTCCTACCGAAGGATCAGAAGTTGAAAGGAAAAGTTGCTGATGAAGAAAAGAAATCCAAGAAACAGCAACCTGCAAAATCCCAGAAGGCTAGCATTGCATGCATAATGTGTGGTCTGCACAACCACATGGCTAAAGATTGTTACTACAATCCAGCAAGCACACATTATGCAAATAATGCTAGAAGAGAAGGAGTCAGAGAAGGTTTCTCAGTTGGACCACTTCAAACGGTCCAAATGATGAAAAAGGGAAAATTGGTCTCGGAAGCCAAGTTGCTTTCGGAAGGAAGTGCTCCTTCCGAAGGGAAAATGGCATCGGAAGCCAAACCTTCTAAGGTTCGGAAGAACAAGAAGGCACCCTTGAAACCATCTCAGAAGAAGACTACTTCGGAAGAAAAGGTGGTGAAGGCTTCTTCCGAAAAGAAAGAAGCTTCGGAAGAAGACCATGCTGCAAAAGCTTCAACAAGCTCATCCTCAAAGATCAACCAAGGGATGGATTGGAAGATCAAAGAAGATGCTACAGCCCAAACCTCTTCTTCAATGACCTCTATTGAACCCCGATACATATCATTTGGTTCAATTATGTCACTCTCTTTGGAAGAGCCCAAGACCTACAAGGCTTGGGCTTCCAAACAAAACTAACCATCTCATCTTATGTGCAGGGACATCCATTTGACAAGAACAACAATGTCTGGATTGTAGATAGTGGATGCTCCAGGCACATGACAGGGAACAGATCTCTCCTTCAACAAATCCAGAACTTTGATGGAGGGCCTGTCCAATTTGGAGGTGAGGCCGGAGGATATATTTCTGGCAGAGGAAGTATATCCAATGGCAAAATAAACATTGACAAAGTTCACTTTGTCAAACAGCTTGAACACAATCTCTTAAGTGTTTCTCAATTCTGTGACCAGAAGCATCAGATGCTTTTCACAGAACATGAGTGCATTATCCTCAAACCAGGATGACAATTCCTCCGGAATTGATGCTTCTTAGATCTCCCTGGAAAGGGGATATGTACAAGCTGGATATGAACAATGCTTCTCCTATGGGTGAAGCATCATGCTTTCTTTCCAAAGCTGATAGTGATGAGTCAACACTATGGCATAAACGCATGTGTCATGTGAATTTTAAAAATTGAATAAATTGGCTAAAAATAACTTGGTACATGGTTTGCCTAAAAAGGAATTTTTCTGCAAAGATAACTGTGTTGCATGCCTGAAAGGGAAACAACACAGATCATCTCATAAATCCAAATGTGTTAACTCTATCACTACTCCATTACACTTATTGCACATGGATCTCTTTGGTCCCACAAGTATAATGAGCATTGGAAGGAAATCATACTGCCTTGTGATTGTTGATGGTTTTACAAGATTTACATGGGTATTCTTTTTAAGAAGTAAAGATGAAACTGCTGAAACTTTAAAATCTTTTATTCTTAAAATAGAAAATCAAATTGATCACAAGGTTAAAATCATTAGAACTGATCAAGGGACTGAGTTTAAGAACTTTGTTCTTGACTCATTCTGTGACTCTCAATAAGTGCTCCAGAACTCCTCAACAAAAGTTGCTGAGAGGAGGAATAGGACACTTATTGAGGCTGCTCGGACCATGTTAGCTAATTCAAAGCTGCCTCTAACATTCTGGGCAGAGGCAGTCAGCACTGCATGCTATGTGCAGAATAGGGTTCTTGTAGTTAAGCCCCATGGAAAAACCCCTTATGAGTTATGGAACAAGAGGCCACCGTTCATTGGCTTTCTAAGGTCTTTTGGCTGCAGGTGTACCATACTTAACACAAAGGACAACTTAGCAAAGTTTGCTGAGAAGTCAGATGATGCTATCTTTGTTGAATACTCTTCTAGCTCCAAAGCTTATAGAGTATACAATATCAAGAATCAACAATTTGAGGAGTCATCCAATATAGTTGTTAATGAGCACACTCCTTGTGTTAGGGGAATGGACCTGAGTATATCTTTGATTTAGAATTGTTTCCAAACTATTCCAAACCATCTTGTGAGACAGTTTCTGCTGGAACAGGTGCTCAAGATGATGCTGATGCTGATGCAAGTCAACTTTTTGAGCTTCCCAGACCTCGTCCAAATTCTCCAAGAGCTGAAAGGCAACAAGCTTCAACCATTCACAGATCTGATAGTGTAACTATCTCCAGGAACAATGAAGCTTCAACAAGTGAATCACTTGATCAACCCCAAGGTTCTTCAGGTGATCCATTACAACACCAGGTTGAGAGAAGTTGTATTCTGAAGGAACAGGCAACTTTTAATCCTACTTCACAACTAACCATTGATGATGTTTCTCAATCATTCAATCAGTCCTCATTGAATGACTTTGAAACAGCAGTTGGATAGAGTGATCCAGTTCCTGATCAGAATATGTCTAACCTAGACTTATCTCTGCAACTGGAAGTGATTCCTCGTCTTAGGATTCACAACACTCATCCAACTGAGAACATCATAGGGAATGTCTCTGAGGGTGTGAGAACAAGAGGGCAAACTTATCACGGGAATGTCTGCTTGTACTCATGCTTTTTGTCTCAGATGGAGCCAAAGAAGGTAGAAGATGCCTTAAAGGATAGTAGTTAGGTTGAATAGATGCAGGAGGAGCTGCTTCAATTCAGAAGACAAAAGGTCTGGAATCTATGCCCACTACCATCCGGTCAAGTACCCATAGGCACTAAATAGGTATTCAGGAACAAGAAAGATGATAGAGGCTTGATTATCAAGAACAAGGCAAGACTAGTAGTTCAAGGGTACACCCAGGAGGAAGGAATTGATTATACTGATGTCTTTGCACCTGTTGCAAGACTTGAGACAGTTAGGATCTTCCTTGCTTATGCTGCATCCAAGAACTTCACAGTCTACCAACTTGATGTCAAGTGTGCTTTTCTATATGGGGATATAGACAGGGAAATCTATGTATGTCAACCTCCAGGATTTGAAGACCCACAGCATCCCAACTATGTGTGCAAACTGGATAAAGCTCTATATGGGCTGCACCAAGCACCTAGGCTGTGGTATGAGACCTTGTCTCAGTTTCTCCTGAAGAATGGATACACTAGAGGTACCATTGACAAGACTCTTTTCATCAGAAAGAGTAGAGAAGACATTTTGCTTGTACAAGTCTATGTTGATGACATCATATTGGTTCTTCAAATGACCAAATGTGTAAGGACTTTGAGAGCATTATTAAGCAGAAGTTTGAGATGAGTTCCATGGGAAAAATGGACTTTTTCCTTGGAATTCAGGTGAAACAAATGAAGGAAGGGTTCTTCATAAGTCAATTTAAGTATGTCTCAGACATCTTAGATAGATTTGAAATGAAGGATTGTAAACCAGCCAAGACACCCATACCCAGAAACCATAATCTTTGCCCTGACATTGAGGGGTAGGATACTGATCAACATCAGTATAGAGCAATCATTGGTTCGCTGATGTATCTCACTGCTAGTAGACTAGATATCATGTTTGCCACATGCATTTGTGCAAGATATCAGGCTGCTCCAAAGGTGTCTCACCTAGCTGCTGTTAAGAGAATCCTCAGATACCTTAAAGGAGCACCTAAACTAGGACTCTAGTATCCAAGAAATAGTGATTTCAATCTCTATGGATACTCTGACAGTGACTATGGTGGCTGCAACATTGACAAGAAATCAACATCAGGAGGATGTCAATTTCTTGGTGGAAGGATTATCTCATGGCAATGCAAGTAACAATCCTGTGTCTCTACATCAACTGCTGAAGCTGAATACATTGCTGCTGCTAGCTGCTGTGCTCAACTGCTATGGATTCAAAATCAGATGTTAGACTATGGATTCAACTTCATGACTACTCCTATCCATATTGACAACAATAGTGCTATCTCCATTACTGAGAATCCGGTGAAGCACTCCAAGACAAAGCACATTGATATCAGGTATCATTTCATTAGAGATATTCATGAGAAACATCTAATCAAGTTAATCAAAGTTGACTCAAATGAACAATATGCTGATTTGTTCACAAAGGCATTTGATGAACAAAGAATTAAGTATCTCATATCATCTATTGGGATGAAATATTGATTAACTACCTCTTTTGAAAAGCTTTTTAAATGTGTAATGTCTTGTGTCAATACAATTTAAGCCCTGTTACAAAAGATCTTTAAATTATTCTAAGTGTAAATTCCTTCCAAAGAGGAACTAACTCTCAGAAGATATTCTTGAATATCTTCCGAAGCCAAAATTCCTCAATGGAGATTTTCTTCTCGGAAGAGTTTTTGGTCTCGGAAGAAGCGATTGATTTCACATCAGATCTACTTCCGAAGCTTGTAAAGCTCTCCATTCAGAAATGCAACTTTACCTTCGGAAGCAATGCCTTGCTTCGGAAGAAAAAGTGCCTTCAAAAGACAATTTTACCTTCGGAAGCAATGACTTGCTTCGGAAGAGAAATTGCCTTCGGAAGAAAATTACCTTCGGAAATGTTTTACATTCGGAAGTAAATGTTTTATATGTAACGGATATCTTTTGGGCTCCACTCTGTAAAAGGTAAAGATTTTGTTCATGATGTCAGATTATTTAAAATTATCCTTTGCCGCCACTGTCATTTCTCCGCCGTAAACCACCATACCACCCACAGTAACCCCAAACAGTACCCTATTACCACCACTACCACAATTCATCCCCTTTAAATAATCTTGACTGATCTATTTCATCTTCTTTACCAATTTACTGCCCTAACTATTCCCTTCTCTGTAAAACCTGCAATTTCACCCAAATTCAAGCTTACCTTCTATTCAATGGCGCTAAACCCTCAGCACAACCAAGTCGCATTACTTGATTCGTCAAAGGATGCCGACTTCACCCAAATCATCACCTTTCTTACCGAATCCACATACCTTACTGCACTTACAGTTAACCCCACCGTATACTCCAACCATATGTCCGAATTCTGGAGTAACGGTCAAACTGCAGTTGTGAATGGGATTCGAGTCCTGAAAACCGCATTTGTGGCCAAAAGTTGGTCATCACTGAACAGCTCATCAGGGAGCATCTCGAGCTTCATGATGATGGGGATCCTACTGAGTTCCCCAAAGAAGACTTGGAAGGCACCTATATCCTCATAGGATATGGAGGGGATGTGAGCAGATCTACCGTCTACAAGTTTAACTTCTCTTACCATTGGAAGTTTCTGCTGCACATTATCCTGCACTGCCTCTCCAACAAATCAGGGGGTTGGGATCAAATCCCATATGAACTAGGATGCCTAGTTCATGGGTTGGTGAGGGTTCTCTGATTCAACTACTCACAATTTGTGTTGACCAACCTTATCAGCAATCTGAGCAGGGATACATTCTTCATGTATCCCAGATTTATTCAATCATAATCAACTGTGAGCTGGAACCAAGCAAGCTTGTCTGCGCAGCTGCTCTTACTGTTCCACAAATGAGGCCTACCATCTTCAAAATACTGAAGAAGGTTTCCATCAACTTCACTGGAAGGTACACTCCATTACCTCCAGAGATGACTGAGCGCATAGCTCCTGGTGACATCCCTATTATCCCCACAGGTGATGAACCCACACCAGCAACCTTCACCACAATGCCAAAATCTTCTTTACCCATCAAAGTTACATACCAGAGACAACCCAAACGAACCCTTATTCAATCTACTCTGATTGAACAAGCTCCATCAGTTCAAACCAAAAGGGCTAGAGTGGAATCAAGGGCTCCCACTCAGTCCGAGGTCACACCATCCTTCACATTTGACCTCAATGTGGGTTTTGATCCTCCTCAGTCTCAAACCCAAGAGCCCGAACCCCAAGCCTTAAGCCCACAGGGTGAGTCTCTACACTCCCTGTGCAGCCTTCTAGGGACAGCCCCACCATAGGCTAATACCTATAGACATTGATCTAGGTCCCGGGTTAGTAGGTTTAACCTCCTTATCTTTCACTGACCTTTTACTCGATACTGATGAAGAGATTACATCTCTCCATGGCCATGAAGTTGATCTACAACACCCTCTCAAAGATCAACAGAGCCAAGAGAGATCCCTTATCTCTAGCCCCCATCAGCAGCCAACTACTGAGGTGAGTCCCACTGATGTGGAGGGGACTCATGTAGGCTCATCTGCCACTACTCAGAGTCTCTCATTGAGCTCTCAGGATAGTGGTAACATCATTAGGACTGAGTCTATGACAACTTTGCCCATTGACATCTCTGAAAGAGATGACTTTGAGCAAAGGTATCTACGGTGCCAAGAAGCCACATCTGGTGGTGAGACTGAGCATACTAGGTATGTTATCTCATCTCCTCGTGATTCTTCTCATGAGGATGAGGGAAGTATGCAACTAACACTTTAGTACTTGCTTTCTAAAGTCTCCAACCTGGAATCACAGGTGAGGATCTTAGAATCAAGGACTGCCACTCAGCAACTTGAGATTAACAACCTCAAGGCTCAACTAGCTGAGAAAACAGATGCAGAGGTCTGTTAGGCATGTACCTATTCAGGTCTCAATGACTTCTCCTCTAGCTCATCTTGCTCTTAAGATGATGCTACCAAAAAGGGGGAGAAAGTTCAGAGACAGACACTTGAGGAATCACAGACCCAATCCCTTACTTCCCAACTCATCACACTACCTGAGTCATCTCAATCTTTTCTAGAGATTGACACAAAGATGCTTCAAGATCTCTACAGACTTTTCACAAAGTTTGTATTGAGATCATCCCTAGAACAGCCCAGCCCCGACACCACACTTATATATTTTGGGGCGGAGGAGCTTCAAAGACTGACTGCACCTTCTACCACTGTGGAAGAAGTTGGTCAACCTAAGGTCCACATTGAACCTGAGATTAGCTTCGAAGGGGAAATGGGGACTAATGGCCAAGCAACTAAAACAGTTGGGACAGAACTTGCAGCAGTCTCATCTTTCGAAGCTCAAGCTGAAGCTTCCAAAGCTGACATTGAAGCCTCGGAAGAACAAGACAAGTCTTCCGAGGCCGAAATAGAAGCTGCGGAAGGCTTATTTCAGATGTCCGAGGAACTGACCATCACAGATGTTATTGCTGAAATAGCATATGAGGTGAGCAAGGAGGATATTTCTGACATTCCTCTAACCCAAAACACCAGCTGAACTTCTCTCTCAATCACAACCTCCATCCAAGAACCACCACAGTCAAGCATTGCCAAAGACAAAGGGAAAAAGAAAATGACTGTGGAAGAAGCTTCAGGAGGAGGAGAGGTTGAGAAGCTCAAAAAGAAAGGTAGGTTTCCTACTGAAAAGCTGCTAGCTGCTAGTTCAAGCAGGCAGCCAAAGACAAAGGAAAAGAAAATTGACTGTCAGAAGAGCTTCAGGAGGAGGAGAGGATTGAGAAGCTCAAAAAGAAAGGTAGGTTTCCTACTGAAAAGCTGCTAGCTGCTAGTTCTAAGGCAGCTGCAGCCAATCAGGAAGAAATCAACCAAAAGAGAAGAACAACACTCATGACCAGCTCGTCAGAGTAGAGCTGTCAATGAGGAACTACTCCTGCTACCATTAGAGGAGTTGGTTGTTCTTTGGAGAGGCAACCGGCTAAGGCAAGAAGAAGAAGCCGCAGGTGGCCTTGGAGAAGGAAGAAGAAGAAAGAGAGAAGCAGCTCTGAAGCTGCGAGAGAGGATAGGATCAAATTCTACTCTCAAGAGGCTTCAGTCTTCCTGAACTTTCTCCTCATGATGATGACATGATCCTGCTGCTCACAACAAAGAGCAGGATCAAATGGAGAAGGACAGGAAGAGAGCTGCTAGGGAGAAGTTGAGGGAGAAGAAGAGAAGGGAGAAGAGAAGGGGGTCACTGCCACAAGAAGTCCAATGAAAAAACCTGGATGAAAGACTATCTCCGGGCTCATGGCTTCTCTGGTAGGCAGGTGGGACCTATGTCCGAAAGGGGACATCAGCAGATAGTCAGTGAAATTAAAGCTGAATTCGTTTGGGGAAAAGGAAGGAGATGTACAGGAGGGTAAAGGGAATGGTCTTCACCCCCAGCCACTCAACCACAGCCAACCACTAAACCACAACCCACACCAGAAGAACCAACCCCATTCCCCATCAAAACCGAACCCACTGATGAAACCTTCACCCCTGAACCCATAACTCTACCCAAACCTACCACATCACCTCAACCACCCCAACTACCCATCCTAACCCAAAACACAACCCAAAACCACTAAACCTAAGCCTACCCAACAAAAACCAAGACCATCCCCTCAGCCTCCTCAACATCCCTCCTTTGAGGAAATAAAGGAGTTCAAGACAAGTCTTACCAACTGCACCACTTTGAGCAGCTCTCCTATGAGGGAGACCTTATCAACATCATCTATGTTGATAACTCTTCTAGCTCCCTCACCCTAGGCAAATCTTGAGTTGCCTAGAGAACCTTGGGCGAAGCTGCAAGACTCTTGGACTCAACTCCGATACCCTCAATGCTGAGGAGAAGAGGCTAAGAAGAGGCTGGTGACTCTAATGGATACAAGGAAGGAGGATAGGATTTCTGGTCAATCTCTGGACCTAGGAATGCTATAATCCAGTGGAGGCTCGATGAACCTTCTCACAACTTTGTTGTGGAAAGGGAGAATGGTGAAAAACTAACAGGCTTAATGCCACTCTCTACTGCATCTTAGCAGATTGATCTTGCTGAGTTGCTGAAAGAAGCCATTCTCCAATCCCTCCAACTCTGACTGCTGCACACAATCGAAATCATATCAGCGGTCTCCACTTGGGAACAAAGTAGAAGAGCAAGATTGAAGAAGAGTTGAAGCTGAAAGAGAGGAAGACAAGGAAAGACAACCACAAAAGGCAAGCCTTTTACAGATGGTGGAAGGTCCTGAATTGGAAACAATAGTTAGATGGGAATATGACTAGTTCCCATCAACTAACTCTATTCAGAGGGCCACAACAGAGGGTACACATAATCCAAGGTGACAGAGTAGAGGTTCTGTCTACCAAGGATTTGTACAAGATTCGCCACCACACATGAAAGAATAAAGACACTGATAAAACACTTACTTTCCATGGTGCTGAGAGCTTTGACAAGAAAAGGGAAGTGAAGTTTTGGTAGCATCAGCCTAGGGGGAGTTTGTTGGATCATGATGAGGCTGGTGCAACCAAAACACTTCATAGTCATTTTTGGTGCTACATGAAAGAGCTTCCGAAGACAAAGTCTGATGAATGAGATTCGAAGACAAAGTCTGAATGCTTCCGACGACAAAGTCTGATGAAAGAGCTTCCGAAGACAAGTCTGAAAGAGCTTCTGAAGACAAAGTCTGATGAAAGAGCTTCCGAAGACAAAGTTTGAAAAAGATTCCGAAGACAAAGTCTGATGAAAGAGCTGAAGACAAAGTCTGCTTCCGAGACAAAGAAGACTCCAAGCCTCGAAAGAAGCAGTCTTCCGAAGTATAAGTGGCTTTGGAAGAAGTTATTCTTCCGAAGTACTTTATCCTTCAGAAGACATTGCTATGTCCAGCAGATAAAAGTATGGTCCCTGACAATCCGCTGCAGACCTCTGATACAAATGGCATCTTCCTAAAGAGCCATGTTGTTGACCATACTTTATTCTACTGTTCACCTTTTATGATAGTACATGTTATCAACTTAGCTGGTGACAAAGGTAAGTCAGGGACATGTCCTGACTAGCAACTCTGGCAAAAGTCTGAAAGACCTCACTTAGAGTCTTGTAGTATAGATGTAAGGTTAGAGGTGTCCCGCTGTATCAAAGTATATCCGGCTGTAGGTAGTATTAATATATATATCTTCTCCTTGTAACTCTTTAGATAGTGATTTGAGTCCAAGAGTCTGGAATCCTTGAGTTGAGAAGCAATATATAAAAGTACTTTGAAAATTTACATTCTGTGTTTATTTACTTAGTGCTTGTTACTGTTATATTGTGATCAACTCTTCATAGACTCTTTCTGAGTGTTGCTCAAAGTGAGTTGAGAGAAAACCACCCATATCGATCCTGCAAGAAGTCGTAGCGTTGTCCACTACAGAGTCAGAATACATTGCCGCTTCATGGCAGCATAGGAAGCTGCATGGCTAAAGAAATTCATAGCCGATCTAGGGGTAGTCCCTCCATTCAGGATCCTCTGGAGATCTTTGTGATAACGAGGGTGCGATTGCTCAAATCACGGAACACCGTGCCCATTAGAAAACAAGGCACATTGAGCGGGGATTCAACTACATTAAGGATGAAGTTGAAAAGGGAAAGATAGTATTCGCAAAGTTCACACTGATAAAAACATTGCGGATCCACTCACAAAGCTCCTTGAAAAGGCAAAGCATGAAGGTCATGCTTGTGCCATGGGACTTCGATATTCTAGTGACTGGATTTGATTTTATATTTTGTATTTGGGTATTGGAACTTATGTTATTTGACTTAATTATATGATTATAACTTTCATTTGTTCTTCTATTTTAGCATGTTTTAATCCGTGATAAGTAAGTATTCTAAACGTCCGTAGTCGATCATACTTATGGGCAGAACTATGAATGTAAGACTATATGAACGTGGATTGGTTGATATTCATAAGGTATGAATATAGAGCAAGAGGTTGCTACCAAAGTTCATGATATCTATGGGATGTAGGTATAGGACTGACCCGCTCTCAATTATTCTGCACGGAATCTTTGTGATTAGTCATAAGAGATATTGAGTAAAGGCGAATATCATTGCATCCTCAGAACTGAGATACATATTGGGTCTGATATTCACCAAGTATAGTACTTTGACTTAGTACTTTGTTGTTCTGAAAGATTGGCAGTACATAAGGCTAGGGTCAGGTATGATATAAGGTGATTGTGAGAGACGTATGTAGTCAAGATGGAATTTGTTCCTCTTATTCGTTGAGAGTTAGATGTTTAAGGCCTGTTAAAGTTAAATCATCGGAGAATGGCAATTCTGTGTCTTTGGGATTTAACATGACATCTGTAACAAAAGATAAATGATTGATTCACCAAATCGTATTCAAGTAAGGCACTTGAAGAGGAATGATGTTATTGAATGGCACCTAGTCATATACATTAGGGGTAGCAAAACCGTTGCTAGGCGTTATTTGCTACTTGCATCAATCTTTTATGAATCTTGTGCAAGTGGGAGATTGAAGGAATTGATCTACCCAAGATACTATTAAATTGATGTGGCTAGTGTAATATGATCCAAGTCGGGTCATACCTAATAACAAGCCAAACAAACACCGATGAATATTACGTTGATAAGATCATATAAATAAATATTAGCACAATTTAGAAACCGGATTTCTAAAACATTGCGTTTGCAAATGAACAAAAATTATATGGATAATTTGTTCATGAGAGATTATTTGTTTCACTATTAAATTATTGAAGAATGACAAATAATAGTGTGTTAGCTTTATAAAATTAAAGGGTTTAACTTTATAAAACTTAAAGATATGAGAATGTGATTTATAAAACAATTGGGGGGGGGAACCCATTTTTCACATGGGATTCGGGCCCCCCCCTTTTGGGTGGTTATCCACCCACTTTGTCTAGTAATTAGCAACACTTCATTTCATACACACACTCCAATCTCTACACTCTCTCCTCCATGCAAAAAGCAAAGAATTCTCTCTAAAATTCTCTCTAGAAATCGGATTCTAGAACAAGAACAAGGCTGATTTTTCAGCTTGAATCAAGGTTTCTTGGCTGAAAAATCGATTGTGCAGAGGATTTCAAGTGGGTGCAACACAACCTAGCAAGTGGGTGTTTGAAGGAGCTTGGGGTATCATCTACTTGAGGATTGCTATTTGGATTCTTGTCTTCAAGAAAATCATCCTTCTCATCTCAAAAGAAAGTCTTGAAACATAGTTTTCATCACCTTTCCATGGTTGTTTTATAAGTTAGTTGTTCATGCAAATAGATCCATCTAAAGGGTTTTATCAACATAAAATGGTTTATGTAAACTTCTAACAATATGTTAAAATGATTATCCGTTGGTTTATGTTTAAAATGGTTAAACAACTTTGATAAACTTGTTAAAATCCTTCATACACACTTAATGTTTGGTTAAAGCATGCATGATCATGCACAAGACACATCAATTAACTAAATTAAAACACCCAATATTCTACACCATACTACAAAATAACACCACATAATAAAAATTTTGATTAAATTTAAATTTAAAAACCCTCACTAGGGGCCAAGCTCGACCGCCCCTCTTCCACCTATCACACTCCTCTTCTCCACTAAACACCATCACCTCTACCATCCACTCTCATTACATGCAAGACTCACACACAACACTCCTCTCACTCCCTCATCTCTCTCATCTAGGTCACTTCCTCCAGAAAACACATCACACCATAATTCTCTCTACTTCTAGCCTCATAATTCAAAGAACACAACATCACACCATCGGCCAAGCATCAAAACCGCAAGAAAGTGAAGAATGGTGAGCTTTTGGTGCACGGTTCATACAAGTTCGAGATTCTCCAACCTTGTTCGAGATTCTCCATCCTGTTTGAGGTTCTCAGCTCATCTTGTCTATCCACACTCTCCGAACCATGAACAACACCAAGTGTAAGTTTCATGTCACCCGAAAAATGATCATTTGATGTGGTTTCTTCATTTTTCACCCAAGAACCTTACCATATTATATCTAACATAAAATTGTTGCTACCACCTTGTTCTTGAAGAGCTTTTAACGTCCTTGAAGGTATCTCACTCGTTGGATAAGTCATTCTATAGTGTAACCGATTTTACACCTAGAAAACCCCCTATTTTGGATGATTTTGTCACTTTGAACCTTATGACCTGCTAACCACCAAATGTATGCGTGTATCATGTTTGTTAATGACTCATTAGAACCCTAAGAATCTGTATGAAAGTTATAATTGGATTGGGAATGTTTAAACGATGATAACAATGATTTACACATGTGTAATGGTCGGTTTGGCAAAACATCCATGTTGATGACTTGTTGTTGTGTTGAACGGTTTAACCACAGGTTGGACCATTATATCATATGCCTTTTGGGAAAAATTAAGTGTATGATGTGTGGTTAATGGCTGAAAATATAAGTCATGGTGAAACTAGGCATTTTTGGTAATGTTCGGGACCGAAACATGGTAAAACGACTTAAAAATAAGAGAGCTAGGACCTAAACCTTTTAAAGAGAATTCCAGGCTCAAAAATGGTTAACAAAGTGCTCTGGACCAGATTTGTTGATTAAGTGGTCAAAAGATAAGTTAAATGGTACTTTTAACTAAAAAGGGTATTAACCGGGTGACGTTTGAGAAAATCCAAGAAATTATGGTATAAAACCAAAATCCATGAAAACCATGTTATTTCAGTAAGTTAAGTGTTTAAGATTAGGGAGTTAAGGAGTTGAAATGTTGTCAAACAAGCTTTTAAACGGTCAAATTCGGGTAAAAACGCGTTTTAACGGGTTAAACGTAAAAACAAGGCTTTGAACTATAAGAGGCTAAATTTCATAATAAAAAGACTAGAAACTTATAAAAAAGTCTTTAAATGATATGCAATGGTCTAAGACTCAAAACATAGAAATTCATACTTAACCGTTAAAAACCTTTCGATTTTACCATAACCGGGAACGTTAAAACACATGGATAATAAACCTGACTACATTCTGAAAATTGGGTGTACACTTACTTAAAAATGAGTCATATAACTTCAAGAACCTGATTGGCCGTAAAAGCTATTAAGTACAAGAAACAAAACTTGGGGTAGAAATTGACAATTTTGAAACTTGAGCGACTAAACTGAAAGATTTTACCAAACTTTATAACCGACTTATGGGAAGCTATTAATCACTTGAACAACTTTATTTAACTTGGTCATAACTTAATGGTGTAAAATCTTAATTACAAAGAAACACGACTTTTCATAAAAGGAAAACTTTTCATACAACCCTTAACGAATCAACTCCGAATCTGACAACAACTCCTTGGCACATCTAGTACACCAAACATAAGTTTAGGACCAGTAGCTTACCACTTATTTTTAATGATAGGGTGCTAGGCTTGAGACTTCCCCGGCACATGAAGAATATTAGCTTGAACTTTAAGGCGAGTTCTAGTGATTCCCTTTTTACTACTGTTTTTGGGATGAAGCATGCTCTGTTATAACAGAACTATATATATGCTTTAAATGATGTTGTACGTGGGAATTGTGTTTACCTGCTGATGCTTATATCATGATAATTAATTCTTTTATGAACCGCTTGTTTTATGGATAGATCTATTGGGGAATCTCCCACACACAGTGGCTTCCGTTTAGGAAGGGTACCCATTGAGATCCTGAGGATCGTTTGTGCATGTGATAGGTTTTTATAAGAAACTATGGTGAACCATCCGGCAGGTATGGTACACTTGTTTGGGGCTCAGTTCTTCTTCGGATATTCAACCAGTAAAACACAATTTTAGAAGAGGATAGCCGGGACTGAGTGCAGGTAGATTATGATCCCCCACATATTGAAACTACGATTTCTTTTAATCAAATGAGGATTTATTTGATCCTTTGTTTTTAAACTTTAAGCACTGGAATTCACCAACTTATAGTTGACACAAATTTCTTTTGAGATGTTTCAGGTAACCGTGACGGATGTCTAGGTGTAGAAGGCCTTGACTTAGCTCTGACCCATGGCATTGGCTTATTATGTTCTAAAAATTTGAGACAATTACTTTTATTATTGATGAAAACATTTGAATGATGTCTGAAACACTTGTAACGGGGACTAGACTTGTATCTAGTCAGATTTTTTTCTTTAATGATTTATGCAAGTGATATTCTCTTCTTGATCTCTTATGATGGTTGTTTCCGCTGCCATATGTTAATGCTAGTCTGTGACGTCCCACCCTACCTGGGCCCGTGGTGTGATAGATTGGTATCAGAGAAAAAGGTTATAGAGAAGTCAGGAATACCATAGTAGACCCTCGGCTACAACCCAGACACTTAGGACTATCCTTGTGGAAAGTTTGGGATGATCGGGTTGGATAATTGATGATTACACTTGATCAACGTAATCATGAATTTACAGACGCGTAAATTCCATCATGAACCTTTAGGTAATGACTGACCTTCTTTGTTTGAAACTTATGATTTCTAAAATTTCTTTGAATGGTCTATAGGTTTCATAGGATAAACGCTTTGCATGTTATTATTTGAAGAATCTAATGATATCTGATACTATTATTCATTGATACCTTGGGTTATGGATACTATTGGAATATCTGATACTACTACCATCACTACTATTACTAGTACTATTATTATAACCAGAGCTATGAGAAAACAAAATACTCATGACAATTTTTACTGGATAACCCGACTATGGCTAACAGAGGTAAAGCACCTGCACGTCCTGTTGGTGAGACTACTCCAGTTGGGACCCTTAGGAGGGTGAAGCCACAGACGGAGTATGAGGCATATCTGCGAAGATACGGATACCTTGGCTGGCTATCCGCGACCCTGATGACTCTGAGACATCTGAAGACTCGCCCGATATCACTGGCTAGGAGCCGACACACGCTCCACTCACAACATGTCGTAGCTCCTAATCACTCACCTATTCCACCTATTGGGAATAAGGGTGCCCGAGTTGTCAATCGACCTAGGAAGAGTGCTAGACCAGGACTCTCTGTTTCTTTTAGGATGCCTCCTCCCCCACCTCCACATGCAAGGGCCCAACACCACACCACCATACTTGCCCCGCTTAGACGCCTGCCTCACGACGAGTACTGGATGCCACCTAAGCATAGTATGTATGACGGCCCTAGCGTACTCGCTGGAGATCATACTCTTAGTCTATCCGTCGGCTAGTGACTTCGGTTCGTCAGACCCTAGTTTGAGTGTGATACTGAAGACCATCCAGCGTCATGAGTTTACCCTCTAACACGCCACACGAACTTCACAGTCCGCTCAGTTTCAGGCGATGATGGAGTCACATGGAGTGCAACGCTTGGAGCAGGAGCAAAAGAAGAAAAGCTCAGGATGGTTCAGATGGTTGAAGAAGAAATGGCAGGGGTGATGTAGCTGGTTTGATTGCATGCAGTAGGCCACGAGACTGTTTGAAACTATCTATCTAATATTTCAGAAAAACTTTTATTATGGGGGTGATGGCACCTTCCAATTTGTGAAACAATGACACATATTATGCTATGTATGGTTGAAACTACATTTGAACTATTTATGAAAACTATTTCATGATGATGCTAACTTTTGCAGGGTGAGTTATTTGGAAAATATGCCAATCCTTGTGTTGCGTAATTGATGGTTACTCATGGGTAGTTATTTTCGTATACTTTGAATGAAACATAAATGCATGACTGTAGTGTGGGATAGCAATTATGAAATACAATGGAATACTTGAAACAAATGTATGAGATGCTAAACAAATTTATATGATACTATCAGAATGCCAACTAGGAGAGGGACTCGATTCGGAAGACGAGGGCTACCCGAATGGGAACCAACCACCTACTCCATCGAAAGCACCACTTGGGGGAAACGCAACCAAGTGAACGATCAAAGGATTGCCAACCTGGTGGCGCAACAAATTACTAACGCGATCCTAACCATAATTGCATAAATCAACGCAGATAGGGGAAGCACCACCGGGACAAATGGACCCAACAATGAGGAAGGCAACAAGAGGAAGCCGAGGCTATAAGAAACGAGTGCTCCTACAAAACATCATGGCTTGTAAGCCAAAGGACTTATATGGCACGAGGGTGCAATCGAAACTTATAGGTGGCTTGATGAAATTAAAGTCGGTTAGACATCAGCGAATGCAAACTGGAGCATATGGTGAGATTTGCTTCCCAATCTCTCAAGGGACCAGCGCTGGAATAGTGGAAAACCATCATTCAACCCCAAGGCTAGAATGCCATTAGAAGAATGAACTGGTCTGAGTTCAGGGAATTAATCGCCAACAAGTATCGCCTGATCTCTAGAGAAACTGGAGGGGAATTCCAGAGTCTGGAGATGAAAGGACCTAACTACACCGAATACATCAACCGATTCCTGGCATTGTCCCGACTGGTACCACACTTGGTGATGCCAGAATCCAAAGGTGTAGCCCGTTTCATTTGGGGATTACACCCTAGGGTTAGGGGCATGGTTCGATTTTCCCAGCTGCTACCCTACAAGCTGCAATCGACTTTACCAGTAGCCTGACCGATGACCTAGTTAGAGCTGGGTGGACTGAGCAGGGACAAACAAGGATACAAAGCAGGCATGGAAGAAAAGGAAGTGGTTTGAGAGTAGGGAGACGGTCGGTAGCAGTGGCAGCTCAAGCAAAAGGTCTAGTGAAGAGGCGAAGAGAATGACCACGATACAAAGGCTAGAGATTGTATCAGGCACAAGCCCATTCTGCAACAAATGCAAGCTTCATCATTAGGGGAGTGCAACCCCATGCCTTTTTTCGATGCAAGAGATCCGGCCATCTAATCAAAGACTGACATATGCGCTGGAAAACAATGCTATAAGTGCGGGGATCCAGGGCACATGAGGAATAAATGACCTAAGCTGGGGAGAGACAAAGATGGTAGGCCTTACAAGCCTAAGGGGAGAGCATTTTTTATGGATCCGGCTGGAGCCCGTAAGGAGCGATGTGGTTAACGGTATGTTCCTTATAACAACCATCCTGCCACCGTTCTATTTGATACTGGAGCAACTGCTAGTTTTGTCTCTAGTACTTTTAGGCCTTTGATTGACATGAGTGCATGCATCCTGACTCATACGTTTACCGTAGAATTAGCTGACGGTAACATCTTAGAAACTAACGAAGTCATCAAAGAATGCTTAATGAATCTAGAAGGAAGTACTTTAAGATAAACTTAATGCCTATTAAACTAGGAGGATTTGATGTGGTTGTGGTATGGATTGGCTAGCTAAGCATAGAGTTGAAATCGTATGTGAAGAACGTCTACTTATGATACCGTTGAGCAACAAGGAAGTTTTAGTGGTCCAAGGCGAGAGAAGTAACACGCTATGCCCTATGATATCCCATTTAAAAGCTAGCAAGAGTCTTAAAAGGGAAGCCTAGCATTCATAGTCTATGTGATGAATGCTATAGAGGAGAAGAAGTTTGAAGATATTCCAGTGGCTTGAATATCCTGAAGTGTTTTCTGAAGACTTACCAGGACTACCTCCGAGTCGACAAGTTGAGTTCCAAATAGATCTACTGCTTGGTGCTGCACCAGTGGCCAAGGCACCATACCGACTCACCCACTGAGATGAAGGAACTAATGTCGCAAATCCAAGAACTTCTTGACAAGGTATTCATACGTCTGAGTGTTTCTCCATGGGGTGCCCCAGTGCTATTTGTGAAAAAGAAGGATGGAACCTTGCGTGTGTGCATCGATTACAGGTAATTGAACAGGCTAACCATAAAGAACCGCTACCCTCTTCCAAGAATAGATGACCTATTCGATCAACTGCAAGGAGCAAGTTATTTCTCCAAAATAGATCTAATGTCAGGGTACCATCAGCTGAAGATAGAAGAGGACATACCCAAAATAGCCTTTCGAACTAGATATGGACATTATGGGTATCTCGTCATGCCCTTCGGATTGAGTAACGCACCAGCAGCATTCATGGATCTCATGAACCGTGTATGCCGCCCATATCTTGACAAGTTTGTAATCGTGTTCATCGACGACATCCTGATCTACTCCCGTAGCAAGGACGAGCACGAGAAACTGATAAGTTCAAATGCATCAATCTGTAAAAATTCAAAGAAACACAAACAATTGTAATCAAATCAAGCACATATCAACAAAATTCACAAGTTCATTGATATAGCAAAGACAATTACAAGAGTAAGAAAGTAGTTCATATGAAAACTATCTCATTCTACTCTAGTCTAAGCTATTTATACTACCAATAAACTAGAGACTATCTATTTACAATTCTAGTCCCTATACTATGACAAAATAGTAAAAGACACACTAAGACTAAATGTTAATCTTTCTAGAGTACTAACAATACTCCCCTAAGATTGACATTGTCTTTGGTCTTCAAAGTCTTCTCTTTGTCTTTATTTTCTCTTGTCTTTGCTTCTGAATCTTTATCTTCTTTTTGACTTTAGCTATCCATCTTCTCTATCTTCTGTCTTCTATCTTCATATATCAATAATATCTTCTGGTTCTTCTTTGATCTTGAACATTGGCTTCTTCTTGTACATCTCTAGCTCCTTCAGTGCATTCTCAATTGACGACTTGAATTTGCTAGCAAGAACAGCTTGTCCTGGTTTTGATTCATTTGTCTTTATCTCCATCTGCTTCATTCTTCCAAATTATCCTTTGACAAGCATGCAATGTCAACATTAGCATACAACTGAATAGGACGTTTGCTTTCTTTGCAATACACCTCCAGTACTCCTTTCCTTGAGATTTCATAAACTCAATGTCATTATGTCTCTCTTACAATATTTGCATAAGCAAGAGCTTTCCGCAATGAAATTCTTTCCATAGCCGCATTCATTACATTAATCATTGACAAAAAATACTTCTTATCATTCTCAGCAATCTCAGGATTTACCTTCTCAAATCTTTGAACAGCAAGAAAAGAGATATAATGGATGTAACAGCTTGAGCTTAAAAACTCCAAAAAAGTAATCATATCTACATCCCAATCTCAAGAGTTCGTACCAATTTTAGTTCAAAAGTCCAGAATTGTAAACCATCTCAAGATAGGTTTTGTTGTTTGAGTACCTTCTATCACTTTCAACCCAGGATTGGTAACTTTATGGAAATAATGATCACAAAATTCAACAAGAATTGTTCTCATCTTTCTTCCTTCTTGAATTTGTTTTGCTTCTTCAACTCAGTGAAGTACGCCTTGTCTTCTTGTTCACATCTTGTCTGAAGGAAACACATATATCGACTCATACCTCTATGAAGTAATTCAACACACATTTTCCCACGTTTAGCATTAGAGGGTTAATCAGAGATAATTTGTCTAACTCCTTCAGATCTTGCACTGGATGCTAATTATACTTGTGTAAAAATGATAGACATCACCCACAGCATTCACTCTTTTAATCAAAAAGACATCAAATATCTCATTGTACTTCCATCCAATGATTTAACTTGGTTAGTGAAATCAGGAGCAATCATAACATTCAACAGTTCGGCTACTTACTGTCCTTTTTGCAATATGTTTCTAACCTATCTGTTGTACTTCTTGAGTTATCAAATAAATGCCTTTGCTCAGGAGAGGCTTTATATGTTTCTTTCTCAGTACCAGCAAACATTCATTAGCTCTTTTCTGCTATCATAGTTGTTGTACTTCCTTGCCATAGACTGAATTTCTTTTGGTTTCAACATCCTTGTTCTTTTTAATCACCATATATGAGGATTGTCTGTGTCAAGAATAATCATCTTATTAGCAAGCTTTCAGTTTCCTGAAAACTTCTGACAAGATTCCTCAATGAGGTGGACTGGAGTCTTTTAAAGACTCTTCCATGGGTAATTTCTAGCTTGTAACCATGACCTCAATGACAGCACATTCATATCTTCAGGATCAGGGTGATGTAACTCAGACTTTGGTAAGTCATCAACATTGATTACCTCTTGAGCTCACCCATTCTCCATGTTTTATTACTATCTCATTTGGATCAATTGGTGCTACAGACTCAGCTGTGACACACTTCTCATATTCATCATTGATCTGAGACACTGTTAATCCATCAAAATACACTCTGTTATACTTCATCCTCACCAGATAATATACTGTCTTCAAAGTCAACAGGAATTTCATCTTGATCTTGAGGTTGTTCAATAGGAGAGAAAGTTCTTTCAAAGTTGGCATCATCAATATCATCATCATTCAAAACTTCATCATACCAATCATCCTCAAATCATCTTCTATATCATCTAAAGCTCCAATCTGTTCTTGAGACATTTCTCTTGAACTTTCGAATTCATCATCAATCCTTTCTTCCTTATTACCTTCTTTCTCATTTCATCTTCAACTCTTTGAATTTTGGAGGAAGATTCAGGTCAAACTGAATCATCAACTTCATCAATCTTCTTTTACCTTTATTAATCACTTTAGGAGCTTCATCTACCATTTGAGGAGCTCCAACATCTATTGGATTTATCTCAGATAATTACGATATCTGTAGATGTTGGCTTTTGAGGCTCTTTGTTTGCTTAGTTCTTCTTTCAGTTTCTCATTCTCCTCAGTTACTCTCTTGAATCTCTCTTCCAAAAGATCATAATCTTTAATCATAAGATCAAAATTCTTTATGACATCATCTTTATCCTTTGCAAAACTCTCAAGTTTTTTTAATTCTTGTTTTTTTAGATCTTCTTTGAGCTTTTTATTTACATCTTTCAGCAAACTTAATTCTTTTCATACTTCAAGTTTCCTTCTTGCACTTATCAAGTTTGACTTTAAGATCAGAATTACTTCTCTTTAGATACCTTTTCTTCTTTAAGTACATTCAACTCATCTAAATCAACTATCTCCTCTGTTTGTACACACACATCATGTGTTGTACTTACAGGCATTTCTTGAGTTTGAATGGATGGAGTGTTCTCAAACATTAGATTACACTAAAAGAATCCATAAAATCATACTCAACAGTTTGATTTTGCACATCAGCCTCATGCTCAACCTCTTCATTCTGAATGTTTATCTCAGTGTCACCATTTTCAACTTCATGTACAAATTCATTATGAATCACATCATCTACATCTTCAGGTGCTTTATTCATATTATCATCTTGTAAATCACCACCAAATTCCTACCCCTTGTTGAGCTTCATCAACATGCTCAGACATGGTTCTCTCAGTGCTTATGAGGTGTGTTTTAGCTCCACCACCATCATCATCATTATCATCATTAGAACTAGAAGAGCTATCACAATCATCATGAGCATCTTCATTATCATCATCATCATTTTGCTTATCATCATCTTGAGAAGGGATTAGAGGAACTTCATCAATCAGATCAGCTGGATCTATTGGTTCACCTTCAATAAATGATAGTGATCCACTGTAATATCTACCTCATTATTAGTAGCATTCCTCATATATTCAAACATAGGAACATTTTGAGCACCAGTCAACATAGCTAGCCTCTTATATGATATTTCAGACATTATGTTCCAATTCAAGTCTATCTCCTCCATCTCCATAGACATGAAGATCAGGATATCCTCATTGATGATCATTTGTAGAAATCTAGGTACATAAGGTATTTGTTCCTTATAGCTTTCTCAGATTGAATATGAATCCATTCAAGATCCTCTAGCCATATTAAATCTTCTGTTTGTTGCAATGGCTACAATCAGAGATGCAATGTCTACTGGGAATGAATTCCACCCAGCACTTCTCTTGGACATGCAGTGTTGAAAGATATAGCATAGAAGCTTCCAATGGTTATACACACGAGCTCTGAAAAACTGTTTCTTTGGGAAATGATCTGGATGACCCATTTCCATGAATGTCTCTCTACATTCATTAAATGTAAGCTCGGAGAGATCTTCTGGATCATTGTGACCCAGTCTTAAAGCCCCTTATGGACTCTTCTGATACCTCTATCATAGGATCTTTGTCACAAATCCTCTCAATGCTTTCCTTCCTTCACCATTCACTTCAACTTCAGCAATGCTCCAGAACTTCCTGATTAGTCTGTCATAGATCACTGGCTGATAGCACATGGCATATACATATTTGGTCCTCAGAAGAAATCTAATCATCTCCTCATATGATATGGCATCTTGGACATCTTCATTGAGCAAAGCAACAACATTATGCTTAGGCTCAAACTTCAAATCAGCCATCTGCACAAGTTTAAAGCAATGATATTAATAAATGTGTAAATTTAAAGCAAAAGATTGGATGTGAGTTTGAACATGTGATGATGTAAGATATAACAAACTAATGTGTTTAATGAATTTGACTTATAAACTCAACTTGTATTATTAACTAAGTTAAGTGTAAAACATTCCTGTTTTTATAAATTTTAT
The DNA here is from genome assembly GCA_024085815.1 of Flaveria linearis. Classification (NCBI taxonomy): domain Eukaryota; kingdom Viridiplantae; phylum Streptophyta; class Magnoliopsida; order Asterales; family Asteraceae; genus Flaveria; species Flaveria linearis. The sequence goes on along the minus strand of CM044007.1, from coordinate 39,482,339 downwards.
TATTATCACGTTGAATTTATTAAAAATTAAACACATTTGATTTTATCTTTATCATTTATTGAACATTTAATCTTTTGAGAGTTTTATAATTGTTATTTATTTTTCATTAGTATTTAAAAAAATGTTCATCTGTTCATCTCTTCTTTCATGTTCATCTTCAAGTTCACTGTTTATCGATGACAGTTAACCGAGACCTTCATCAAAGTTCATTTCAATCCAAGTTTAATATATCAATATGCTCGAAATTATTGATAATCAACATTCAATAATCAATTTATGAGATTGTTTCGATTTATATGCTCAAATATGAGATGTTGACAATCTAGGTTTGAGCGCCTGAATAGGTGTCGAACACCCCACAAAACTCATCATGTAATCACAATGCAGATTAATGTAGACCATAAACTTACGTTCACAATCTCACAAACACTATCAATAATCTGCGATTAAAAGCTCAAATGATTTGAGTTGATGAAAAGAGGTTAACCAAGAGTTCAGGGGTTCAGGGGAGAGTTTAAGTGAGTTTTGAATTGCGAATGAAATGAAAATTACACAAGTGTTCTATTTATAATAAGTGAATTTTTTAGGCACATGAGCACTGTTTGTGCGCATGATAACCAAAATTTCACTAAGTTATTTGGCGCTAAGCACTGTTTGTGCATATGAGATCAGACACATGAGAACTGTTCAGGAGCATAAGCACTGTTTAGGCACTTTTGCACTGTTCAGGCGATGAAGTTTCTGATATGCCTAACACTTGTGAATTCACTGACATTCAACCCTGAGAAGTCTGACCACTGTGTAGGCGCATGAGCAACATGAAACGCCCAAACTTGGAAATTTCTGAAATTTTCATGCTCCTATTTAGCGTATGGCCACTGTTTAGGCACATGAGATGACTTCAATGAGACTTACACTTGTAATTTTTCAAATCCTTCACCTGCACACTGTTAAACACATTGTAATATTTCATACTAATATTTAAACAATTTTTGATATTTTTGACTTTTCCTCAAAATTTACATTTTAGACCCTCAAAATTGAACTTTTTACACTTCGACCCCTAAAGATTTAACTTTGTTCATTTCAATTATTAATCTTTTGTTTAACTTTTGAAATTAATTCCCGTGATTTTAGTCTCTGAATTTAACCAACTTTTGACTCACAAAATATTTTGCATGAAGCTTTTCCAATTTGAAGTGCTTCAGGTTCATTGTTTTATGAAAAACAAAACACACATGCTTAAGTTGTTTTGCTTCATCCTTTCCATCCAAAACATTCCCCTTTGAATTTTCTCTTGAAATCTTCTTACTTTTTACTCCCCCTAAATTTTTAAGTTTTACAAACTTATAAGTTTCTAAAAATATCATAAGAAGATCACACTAGTCATGTTAATAAGCCTTCACAAACACACAAAACATGCATAAAAGAAAAATGAAAGCAGAATAGAAAACTAACAAACACATATGAATAAAAGTCTACAGTGAGATCATATCAGTATAAGTCCAGCATATGAACAACAATAAATTATGAATAGTCAATGACACTGATTAAATCCTGATCAAGTGTGTTCCAGGTAGATTTGATTCAATCCCTAAGAAATGTAAACTAATACTAAAGTGTATACTTTTCTATTTTTGTATTTTCTTTTTCATACACTGCACACATGCACACATATATACACAGAAGGAAATTAACATTGACAGTTGATCATGAAAATTTCTGTTTAGTTAATGGAGGGTTGTATCATTTTTTTATTCAATCAAAGTTCAAATATGGTTGATTAAACCAATTGACTCGACTAAATATTCAAACCTGCCTGGTAAGAAGGCTTTGGTGAATAAGTCAGCCACCCGCTTTTCAGTTGCAATTTGAATTAAAATGATTAAACCTTTTCAGACTTATCTCTGAGAAAATGATATAGAATTTTGATATTTTTGGTTTTGGAATGTTGGACAGGATTAGCTGTTATAAACATAGCAGCTGTGTTATCAATAAATTGGTGTTTTCAAAAAATTGAACCCGTAATCCAATAGTTGATTTTGCAACCATAGGATTTGAGAACATCCCGCTGAAGCAGCAATGTACTCAGCTTCTGCTGTAGACACAGAGACGTTGGTTTGTTTCTTACATTGCCACGAGACTAATCGGGACCCAGAAATTGACACCCACCAGTTGTCGATTTTTTATCTTGACAACAACCACCGTAATCAGTGTCTTATATCCATGTAACTCAAAATTCCCTTCATAAGGGTACCATAACCCGAATTATGGTTTACCTTTGAGATACCTAAATATGCGTTTGACGGCAATTAGATGTGATTCCTTCGGTTCTGATTGATACCTGGCACAGACACAAACCGCATACATAATGTCCGGACACGATGCAGTAAGATACATCAACGAAGCCAATCATTGATCTGTATAGCATTTGGTCGATAGATTTTCCTTTCAGATCAGGTTCAATCTTGGTGTTAACATCTGCAGGAGTTCTGATAGACTGACAGTCTTGCAACTTGAACTTTTTCAAGAGTTTGTCGACAAACTTCTCTTGATTTATGAAGATTCCATCTTCTGTTTGCTTGACCTGTAGTCCGAGAAAGAAGTTAATCTCTCCCATAGAACTCATCTGGAATCGAGACTTCATAATATCCTCGAATTCTTTGCATAACTTGAAGCTTGTAGATCCGAATATGATGTCATCAACATACACTTGTACCATAAGAGATCATCATCATCCTTCTTTATAAATAAATTGGATCGATTTTCCCTCTTATGTATCCATTCTGGATTTAGTGTTGTGACAACGTTTCATACCAAATCCTTGGTGCTTGATGTAGTCCATATAATGCCTACTCAGCTTATACACTCGATGTGGAAATTCAGTATCCTCAAAGCCTAGGGGTTGCTTCATAAATACATCGTGAATTATAGGACCATATAGAAATGCACCTTTAACGTCCATTTGATACACCTTAAACTTCATGAATGAAGCATATGCCAGAAAAACTCAAATGGATTCAAGTCTTGCCACTAGAGCTAACACCTCATCATAATCTATTCATTCCTCTTGCGTGTAACCTTGTGCAACGAGTCTTGCTTTATTCCATATTACGATACCACGATCATCAGACTTGTTTCTAAACAACCATTTCATGCCTATCGCATTTTCACCTTCAGGTAAATCCACTAAATTCCACACTTCTTGTTTGCGGAATTGAAGAAGTTCTTCTTGCATTGCTTCAATCCAACCATTGTCCTTTAACGCCTCGGTGACGTTTTTAGGAACAATATGTGAAAGAAAACCGGAGTATAAGCAAACATTTGCTTGTTCAGATTTACTCCTAGTAGTTCTTTCATTCAGAGGACCAATAATCTGGGATGTTGGATGGTTCCTGTGGATACGAGATGTCGGTATCTCAGTTCCTTTAACATTAACATCCATATTGGTTTGGTTCAGATTGGAGAGCTGAGGCAACAAGGTAGAAAAATGTGGAGTGAAATTTGGAACTTGAGTCGGAGAATTGATAAAGTAATCAAAGTTACTATGATCAATTGCATCTCCAGAGATGGAAGATGTGCCAGACTCAGGTTGTCCAATTTCTATACCATCATTAGGAATAGGTTGTGATCCTTCTTGATCAAATGAGATTGAAAGATCTGAAGCTGAAGAAGCATGATCATTGTCATTGAATTGTATCGTTGAATCCTTGACAAATGAGAAGAATGGATAATCTGCGCGTGAATCATCTGAATCATCAGAATCCGAATCGTCACTGAAAGATCCAAGGTCTCCTCTAGAGTTCTTCTTACCTGAAGAATCATCAGATTGATTAAACAAGCTAGATTGAAATGAGTTTGACAAAGAATCTAAATCAAACAACCATGCAGGACCATTTGAAACTGATGGAAAAGAGTTTTCCAGAAATTTAACGTTGAATGTTTCATTAATAGAATTTGTCCTAGAGTTATAAACTCGATACGCTTTGGAAACAGATGAATATCCAACGAAAAACCCATTGTCAGCTTTTTCTTCAAATTTTCCTAAATGATCACTTGAGTTAAGAATCATAACTGGACAACCAAATGATTTTAAAAAAATTATGTTTGGTTTCCAGTCAAACATTAACTCATATGGAGTTTTCTTTTTATCATTCACAAGTAAGATTCTATCCTGAACAAAACAGGCTGTGGATATTGCTTCGTCCCAGAAAGTGATAGGAATTTTGGCATCAGCTAACATGGACCGGGCAACTTCAATCAATGTTCGGTTCTTCCTTTCAGCAACTCCATTTTGTTGTGAAGTTCTGGGAGCACTGAACTGATGAACTATCCCTTTTTCTGCACAAAACAAATCAGTGTTAGCATTTTTAAATTCTGTTCCATTATCACTTCTTATTATCTTCACTTTATGCTCTAGTTTATTTTCAACTTTATTAATAAATTCTTTTAAAAGTTCTACCGTTTCAGATTTAGCATGTAGAAAGAAAACCAAGAAAATCTTGGATAGTCATCTATGATAACTAAACAGTATGATTTTCGGCCAATACTCCTAACATTAGTTGGTCCAAAAAGGTGCATATGTAACATCTGAAGTGGCTTGGTGTTTGAGTTTATCAGCTTCGACTTATAAGACGCTCGATGTTGCTTTCCCTTCAGACATGCTGAGCAGTGATCAATTGTTGAAAACTTCTTGGAAGGAAGTCCAATGACATGATTTCCTGGTACAAGCTTGTTCATGTTTTGAAGTTTGAATGTCCGAGTCGTCTATGCCACAACTGGCTTTCATCATTCGATGCTTTAGCAATCAGGCAAGTTGTTTCTGTTGCAGGATCCACTTGAGACACATCTAGTTTATATACGTCTCTGTCCGGTGCAGCTTTAACTATGACCCAATCATTGCTAATCTAAAAACCTGGTTTCAAGACATAACAGTGTGAATCATCAAAAAGAACATAATAAGATTTGTCACAAATTTGGGACACACTTAATAGATTAAAGTTCAACTGTGAATAGTAGTTGACTTTATCAAAACTAATAATCCTATTTGACACTGTTCCCTCTCCTGTTATCTTTCCACCTGCATCACCTCCAAAAGCAACGTGTGTTCCATCTTTTAACTTAAAATCTTGTAACAAGGCTTGATTGTCCGTCATATGCCGGCTACACCCACTGTCAACATACCATGTGTTTATTGGTCTCCGCGGGCGTACCTGCATTCAAAAACATTTTAAGATGAGTTAGTAACCCAAGCCGCTATGGTCTTGGGCTTTCCAAACTTATCAACAATTGTAAACTGTTTAAAATGAAGTTTGTTTACATCAGGTTTCTTTGATATTTAGCATTATTAAATCCTCTTTGAGAAACATGTTGATTATCTCTTTTGTTTTGATTTCAAAGCATTATATCTGTTTTCAAGATCATCATCAAGAAATCTTGAACCATTATATGAAGCATTTGAGAATGTTTCATTTTTTATTCTCACAAATCGTGGAATGAACTTCCCTTGATTGTATTGCTGTGATTTGACAAAATATTGATTATCATAATCAGAATTGTTTCTTTTGAAAGATCTCAAACCCAAGGAAGGTTATTGTTATTGTGAATATTTAAACCCAATATTATGATTTCTTTTAAATTGTGGGTTTACAAATCCTTGATTACTAAACTCCTTCCTTGATGAGTTCTTTCTAAAGTAGCAATCCTTTGTATTATGATTTCTTTCATCACACAATGCACAATATTTATTAAAGTTGCAATCAGCAGTTGTGTGTTTTGTCATATCACATATATGGCAATACTTGTTAAAATAACATTCTGAAATGTCATGATTATACATATCACAGATATCACAATATTTTTAAGAGTGATTAAACAACATTTTGTTAACCCTTGAAGTGGATGAAACATTTGATTCTTGTTTAAATTTAGGGTTAGGCAGATAATTTGTTGTTTCTTTGGTGTGAATTTGGTCATTTGATTCTTAGGATTTGTCTTTTGAACTTGATCACAATTCTTTGACTCCTTAGATACAAATCTTTTATACACAGTGGAAGTCTTAGGACCTGAACTTGTTTTCAGATCAGAGTTAGATTTGATCTTAGGTTTAGATGTCATTTCTGTGATTGTGTTCATGTCAAAAGTTCCTGCTGACACAAACTTCACTGGTTTAATTTGAATATTTTTCTTTGTCTGATTGATTAAATCATTTTCTTAGCTTTAGCAACCTTTCTTCTTCTTTGATTTCTTAATCTTGATGATGTTTTGTTGCTTTGAATTTTAGTTGAATCTTGAGAAGATTCTTTTTAACAATCTTTGTTTTCATTCAATTCATTTGAATTTGAATCATCAGAAAAAGTATTATCTAATTTAAGCTCTTCACATTTTCCTTTCATTTTGTTATTGTCATCAGTATATTTTCAATCTTTTGTTCATTTTGTTCAATAACACTTTCACATTTGGTACAAATAGCTTTTTATGCATTTGTTGAGGTTCATAAGATTTGACTTTAATTGGATGACCATGCTTTATCTTTTCTAAGTCTGTTTCTTCATAAATTTCAACGTTTATCTTTTTGAAGTTCTTTTGGTCTTGATATTCTTTAAGTTTAGCTTTATTTTCTGGTGAATGATCATGAGTATTAAAATTCTCAGGTAAGGTGTTTGAGGTTGATTCAGGCATAGGTTCATGTGTGTTGGTCCAAAATGATCGATTCAACAGTGCAAATGATCACAAACACACACATATCCCACTGAAATGCATCGAACTATAAGAGAATTTTGCTAAACAATCAATGTAAAGATCAAACAATGATGAATAGAGGATATAAAGCTACAAAATGAACAAATAAGCTCCTAGCACCTCTAGCCGTCACACACACACTTTAGGGTTTGAACAAAATGGCAAAACTTCCATTAGAATGAGAAAACATTACAATATATAAGCAGACTCTAGGTTCGCTGATAGATTCGCTGGACAGCGAACCTATCAGACCAAAACTGCCTAGCTTCGCCGGGCGCCCAACTAGGTTCGCCCGGCTACAACCTGCACAAGATTTATACAAAGAGTTCGGGGCGAACCTGTAGGTTCGCCCGTAGGTTCGCTGGAACCTAAACTAAACAAAATACATATTAAAACAAACACCGTCAAGCCGGTGAGTCCAACCTACACTAGTCATCAATACTCCCCCTAGGTTGGACCTCACCCACGGGGGTCTCTAAACAGCTCCTCCTTTGTCTTTTATGCTTGATCTGCTCCGGCTTCAATCTCTGCCTTTGGGTCTTGAATCATATCAGCTCCGGCTCCTTGCTGAACAATCTGGAAAATGTCTCGAGCAATGACTTCAGCAAATGCTTCATCCTCATTAATCTCGTGTACAAACTGAGCTTCTGAGATTTCTGTATCAGGCTCATTAATAACAATAACCTCCTCCTGATTTGTAACAGTATGCTCCTCAGATCTAATCCCATAACCGCTAGCCTCACCAACAAACCTCTTCTTAATCGAACTATCCATCTGCCTAGTCAGATCGTCCATATCCATCCAGAAATCATCATCTCTCCTTACTTTCTCAGCAACCTCCTCTATCTCTACTCTAATTCCCTGGGCTTTGTTGGCAACCATAACAAACAGATTTGCTTCAGCCTTCGTTTCCTATCCTGCCCCATGATAAATCACATTCTCACACAGTACCTTCAGATCTTCATCACAGAAGGAAAATACCTCCATTGGATCAAACAGTCTAATCTCAGGAACACCTTTCACTCTAATCACTGCTTCCCCCGTGTTGTTATCATAAAACCATTTTTTGAATGCTTGTAATCTTGGGGGAAGAGGATCAGGTATCCTGACTCGATCTACAGTTTTGGCGGGCTTCAGTCTCAGCATAATCTTTCCTTTGCCAGTCACCCAATCAATGTACTTCTTTGATCTCTTTCTATCCATTTTCATAAAACCGAAGGCTATGAAGTTATCAGACAATCCCTTTTTGATTTCCAATTCCAGCAGCTTTTCCCTTTCACTCTGATCAGCTTCAAGTAAAGGGATCTCATCCAATCTCCTTAGATCCCACCTTGGGAGAGTTTTGAAAGCTTTTCGTTTGTGAAAGTATGAGATCCCTCCTCCTCTTCTCTTAATCATAAATAGCTTGAGCTCAGAGTTGAATTTCCAACTAAAAATCTTCTTGTCACTCTCCTTTCTTGTTGGATTTTTTATGTTCTGAAATAGTGGAGTTATCTCTTCAGCCTCCTTCTCTTTGACAAACCATTCAGATTGGTTTAACTCCACTGTTCCAGCTTTAGATGACCCAGTTTCTGCCACATACGTCACTGATCGTTCATCTACCTCATAAAATTCGGGCTCTGAGCTATAATCTACCAGCTGTTCCTCAACCTCATCTTCTTCATCTATCAGACTGAAATCTACTTGTTTTCCACCAGCCACTTCTGGTCCAGTACATGTATCCATATCACACCCCATCTGCTCATCAAAACCTGCATCCTCAGCAACCATCTTTTCTTTCCTTTTTGATCTTAAAGGATCCTCTGAACCACCATCCTTATCTCCTCCAGATTCACCTTCAGCTGTACCAGTCAACCCTTCATACATATCAAAAGATTTTCTTGCAGCTTCTTTCAACGCTTTCAGCTCATTTTTAGACATAGCAGGTTCCATCCCAGCTTTAGCCTTCATTTCATTCAGTTCGGTGAAGGCTCGAATTAGCAAACTTTGATGATCCTTGAGCATTAGGGCCATACCCTTAATAACATCACCCTTCTGTTTATCTCTTCTTCCAAGCTCAGCATATTTAGCTTTCAGGTTGGCTAACTCATCATTTGCATGTAATGCAGGAGTATCAGCAGGTTTCACAGGATCCTCTTGCCTCCTTTTGGTTCTTCTTTCTTCTACATGCTGAGAGCTAGACCCAGTCTCAGCTCTCTTCTTGCTCCTCCTCTCCCTTTGAGCATCTAGTTCTTTCTGTACTTCATCAATCTCTTTCTCTACACTGTACTCTTTGTCATGAGCATATGGCTTTCTCTTTTTCAGCCTCTCCTCACTTTGATCAACACTTTGTGCCTCATTTTTCTTCTGGATCTCGATCAATCTACTGATATGGCTCCATCTTTCGGGTGGATACATATTCTCCCATAAGAAAGCAATCTTTCCCACACAGTTATATCTCAATGACTTACAATCACCAAAAATTCTGATATTCATTTTCCATATCTTCATAGTATCACCAACTATGGGCAAGTCTGGCTTCAAGTCATTTAGAATCATCTGGACAAATCTGGGATACAGCAACCATTTGTCCTTTCTTTGAGCGTGAATATTCTGCACCATGTATTCATAAATCAACCTAGCAATATTTACCTTCTTGCCTTGGTAGAATAGCACCATTACCCTTGCCCACTCCAAGTTTAACCCATCGGTTCCACCTTTCCTGTGATCCAAACACATGATGAATATGTGAGCAATGTATCGCCACTCTCTGATTAAGTAAGACTTGATGAATTCCATCTTCTTTTCACCAGGCATTTGTCCTTCTTGTTTAGCATTCAAGGGAATCTCATCACCAACATCTTCAGTCAAATGTAGTATCCTAGCCAGATCATCGGGAGAGAAGGAAATTTCTTGATCTAGGACTTTAGAGGCAATCCGTGAGGGAGTCACACTAAAGTCTACTACTGCATTTCTCCAAAAGTCACAAACGTGCGAATCATAGATTTCAGGGGAATGAGAATAGCATGGTGAATGTGAGATGACTTCAGCCATATGATGCAATCTTTATAAGCAGCTGCTTTCTCATGCGTTTCATTTAGCAAAGCACACATGTTGTGCTTGTCGATGAACTGAAGAGTCGACATGATATCTGAAACACAAACGGAAGTTGATTAGATTGAGTTCAAGGCTGAAAAGATGTGAAATTTTGAAAAATAATAAAAAATAAAAGTAAAATAGAATAAAATAAAAAATAAAAAATGGATAGGTTCGCTGAACAGATTTAGATTCACTAACAGTGAATCTGATGATGTCAGGAACCTATAGGTTCGCAGACAGGTAAGCCTGCAAGGTCTGCCAAGCGAACTTATAGATTCGCTAGAACGTCGCGCGAATCTAATTGACACGCATGAGCAGCATGCCGGCACAGATTCGCTCAACATGAAGAACTTTCGTTCAGATTCGCTGATAGAACACTAGGTTTGCTGAAAACCTAGTTTTTGAAGATCAGAATCAAACATAGATTTTAAACCAAATGGAACATAACACGACTTAATAGGACACAATGCGACCAAAACCTATCATTTATTCATGCATAATCGGTTTAAAAGTGTTCTATTTGAATCTAAGAATCGCGATGAACATACGGGTTTGATTCGGAAGATAGACCAATTTTTTGATGAAATGAAGGGCTTAAATACATACGACGCACTTACATAAGATTAGAACTTGCAAGAAACAACGAAACAAGCAATGAAATTGTCAAACGAATCTAAGGGTTTCGGAAAACTAGTTCACAGTGCAGCGTATGAAGTGCTGCACGAACCTGTGAATTGCTTATATAACCTTAGATTCGCTGGCCCCGAATCTATAGATTCGCTCGTCAATACGAAGTCAGAAGACTGAGATCATCAATGATCAGTGTCGGGCGAACCTATAGGTTCACTTGCAGATTCGCTGGAACCCTAATTTTTTATTTTTTATTATATTATATTCTTAGACATAAGTAAAAGAAATTGCCCTTTTTGAATACCAAAACATCCCACAATACCTAAACTCAAAAATAAGATAATATTAAAACTAAAAATAAAATAAAATTGAATAAAGAAAGTCAAAATTAAAGGATATCCGGATAGTCATGTATTAGCGGGATTGCAGATATGATTGTCCACTTAAACCCATGCCAAATTCTTTTTAACAAGCAATCTGCATCTTCCTTTTATCATGTTTTTGTAGATTTGAGAATCTCTGGCAATTCAGTTCCCACAGACATTTGGCGAAGAACTTATTTTGTCATCAGGACTTATTGAGCATGAGTGATCATTTATCTCTATGATAGATCCTAGGGGTGGACATACACAATGATCATTTCTGACACATTGAATGCCAGGGCTTTTAATTGAAATGGACATAGACAATGATCAATTGAGAACCATTGTGAATGTGAATAATCAAGGCATATTAGGGAGTGGCTTTAGATGCTTGATAGTCTTTGACAATCCATATATTTTGATGGATGTATGATGTAGATCTTTGATCTTCTATTTCTTTTGAGCATTTAGGGTTGCAGATGATGATCGCTCCAGGTCTATACTCATGTATAACAGAGGAGATGATCATCTGAGTATGCTGATAAGAGCTCCAGGTCTATACTCACGTATAACAGAGGAGATCTTCATCTGAACGTGCTGATGAGAGCTCCAGGTCTATACTCACGTATAACAGAGGAGATCATCACTCCAGGTCAGTGCTTCCGCACAGCAGAGGAGATAAGCACGAAAGGGATTCTGAAGAGCTAACTAGATTAACTAGAAGCGTCATTCAGGGCTAGGTGAAGGGGTGATTTGGAGTTTTACAAAGGATTACAACAGAGATAGTAAACTCTCAACCCGTTTAGACAGACTTGTATCTTTGTGCAGGCCAACATGTCATGGAAATAATCCTTATCACCGTGATCCTTTGAGCTTTATGTTTGGCCACATAATTACTGTTTACTTTGATTTGAGGCTGAGCCTATCTTGCATATCCCAAGCATAATACTTCTGACCTCCTTCTAAGTCTCATTTTCTGCACGAATAGCCTGAAAAGTAGCAAAATTTTGATACTTAGCAAAAGATGAAATCTAATTTCTATTTGATAGCTTCTAATAGAGAATTTTAACAAGCAAACAAAATTTAAAAAAAAGAGTAAAGAAATGTGTGACAGAAGGATTCTCAAGGGCAGAAGATAGAGAATTTTACATATACATCTTAAACAATTGTTTTTCTCAGAAAAAGGTTTTCAGAATGATATTAATCCTAGCATAGTAATCAATTCATAAAAACGAGGTTTATCAAATGTTTTTGTGAAAAGATCTGCTTTCTGCTTCCTTGTTTCAATAGGAATAATATCAATAAACCCCTTTTCCTGTGCATCACGGATGGCGTGAATTCTTGTTTCGATGTGCTTGGTTCGAGTGTGATGAATTGGATTCTTGGCGATTCCAACAGTGGCTTCATTGTCACAGAAGATTGGGGTGTGAAGGAAGTTGATGCCATAATCCATCATCTGGTGTTGAGTCCAGAGCACTTGGCAACAGCAGCTTGATGCAGTAATATATTCAGCTTCTCCTGTGGATAAGGACACTGTTGTTTGCTTTTTGCTTTGCCACGAAACAAGACAGTCACCCAGATATTGACATCCACCAGTGACCGACTTTCTTTTAATCCTGCAACCACCATGATCACTATCAGAAAACACATGTAAATCAAAGTTCCCTCCTTTTGGATACCAAAGTCCCAAACAAGAGGAACCCTTAAGATAACGAAAAATGCGTTTAACAGCTAGCTCATGTGATTCTTTAGGATTGGCTTGATAACAAGCACAGTAGCACACGGCAAAAGTGATATCTGGACGGCTTGCAGTCAGATACATGAGAGATCCAATCATCGAACGATATCGATGAGCATCCACGGACTTCCCATTATCATCAGGAGACAAGCATGTCTGAGCAGTAAAGGGAGTAAGTTCTGGCTTTGAATCATCCATGCCGAACTTTGCGATGATTTCCTTGATGTACTTCTCCTGGTGAATAAGAATACCTTCCGGTTTCTGTTCCACCTACAATCCTAAGAAGAAGCACATCTCCCCCATCATGCTCATTTCAAAGCGATCCTTCATCACTTCTTCAAAATCTTTACATAGCTTTTCATTTGTTGATCCAAAGATAATGTCGTCTACATACACTTGAACAATCAGCATCTCACCATCAACCTCCTTCTTGAAAAGTGTCATATCTATAGTACCACGGGAGAAACCCTTGCTGAGGAGATACTGCGTCAAGGTCTCATACCAGATTCGGGGAGCTTGATGCAACCCATACAAAGATTTGTCTAGCTTGTACACTTTATCTGGAAAATCTGGATCCTCGAAACCTGGTGGCTGACGCACATAGATCTCCTCATCAATCTTTCCATATAGAAATGCACACTTCACATCCATCTGAAAAACTTTAAAGTTCTTTTGAGCTGCATGTGCAAGAAAAATTCTGATGGCTTCGATCCGAGCAACTGGAGCAAACACTTCAGTGTAGTCTATCCCCTCCTCCTGAGCAAATCCTTGAACAACCAATCTGGCTTTATTTCTGATAACAACACCACGATCATCTGGCTTGTTCCGGAAAACCCACTTGGTACCAATAGGACATTTGTTTGGAGGAAGATCAACTAACTCCCAAACTTTCAACCTCCTGAACTGATGTAACTCAGATTGCATAGAGTCCACCCAGCTTGGGTCTTCAAGTGTCTGCTTGTAATTCTTTGGAACGATCTGAGATAGAAAAGCTGCATAAAGGCACTCATTTATCAATCCACTTTGACTCCGAGTCCTCACTCCGTCTGTGATAGATCCAATGATGTAGTCATGAGGGTGATCTTTTAAGGTTTTAAAATCAGTGTTAAGTAATGAAGGGTTATTTTGTGATGTGGATATGGAAGTAGATGGTTGTGCGGGAGGAGATGAATTTGTGGGAATTGGATCGATAGGAGGATTTTGAATGGATGAAGCGGTGGATGGAATGGTAGATGAGCTTGTAGGATTAGATGAAGATGGTTAAGATGATGGATCAGATGATGGAAGTGGTGGTGAAGGTGATAAAGATGGGATATCAAATGAAGTGGAAGGTAATGAGGTGGTGGTAGACGGTTGCGGTTGCGGTTGTGGTGGAATCAGATTCACATGCGAGTGAGGAATAACATCATCATCATCGGGACTTGGCAAATTGAATGACTTGAAGATAGTGGTAGAATCATAAAACCATGCAGGCTCACTTCCAATGCTTGTTGAGTTGGATTCTTGCCAGTCGACATAGTAGGACTCTTGCACAATCCGTGATCGTTTATTATACACACGATACGCCTTTTGTGTTTCTGAGTACCTAACAAAGAAACATTCATCAGAGACAGCACCGAACTTCGTTTTCTAGTCTTGGGTATTTAACAGAGTACAAGAGCAACCGAAAGGGCGCAGAAAATCAATAAGAGGCTTAATTCCTCGGAACAACTGGTATGATGTCTTCATTTGCTCTTGACAATCAATACCCGGTTAAGTACATAAGCTGCACAATTAACTGCCTCAGCCCAAAAGATAATCGGAAGCTTTGACTCGATCAACATCGTTTTAGCTGCTTCAATTAGAGTTCTGTTCTTACGTTCAGCAACACCATTTTGTTGAGGTGTTCTGGCAGCACTGAACTGTCGGAGAATACCCCTTTGTTCACAAAATGAATTGAAGATGTGGTTTCTGAATTCTGTTCCATTGTCGCTCCTGATGCCTTGAATCTTTCTCTTTCCAACAACCTCAATCAGTGGGATCAGCTTCATCAATTCCTCGGCGGTCTCACTTTTGTTAGACAGAAATATCACCCAAGAGTACCTGGAGTAATCATCTGTCACAACAAGACAATAAGATTTCTTAGCAATTGATTTAACACTGATAGGGCCAAATAAGTCAATATGTAACAATTCGAGGGGATGCTCAATTGAGTTTTGAAGTTTAAGTTTATGTGGCTTTTTGTGTTGTTTTCCTTTTGCACAAGCCATACATTTTTCTACCACAGAATAATCTTTCAATGGTAGTCCCCTGACTAAATTGTTCTTAACTAACTTATTTATCAATTTAAAATTGATATGCCCTAATCTTTTATGCCACTGAAAAGATTCATGGGAAGAAGCTTTTGATAAAAGACAGGTCACGGTGGAAGATGATTCTTTTGATCCCATATTTAACAAATAGGTATCATTTCTCCTTGGAGCTCGCGTGATCACCATCTCTTCAGGGATTGAGAACTCTGGTTTCAAGAACAGACATTCATTGGCGAGGAACATCACGGGAATATCTTTATCACAGATTTGTGATACACTGAGAAGATTGAATGCCAATTCTGGAACATAGTTGACTTTCTCCAAAGTAAGGAAACCATTTGAAACATCTCCTTGGCCAATCATCTTTCCACCCTTCTTGTCTCCAGCAAAAGCAACATAGCCACCATCAATTATTCTAAAATTTGTCAGCAGGTCCTTCAACCCAGTCATATGTCGGGAACATCCACTATCTACATGCCAATAACTATTTACAGCGGCCTCTGAATGTTCCTGACACATAAAAAAAATTGGTTAGACCTTGGAAATTGGGACCCAAGTCTTATTGTACTTAGGTCTTGGAGGAACAGATTTTCTGCAAAAAGAAACCATTCACAAAAGCTATCAATCTAGTTCAAAAGATTTATTCTGAATATTAAGACCACCTGATTTAGGACATTACTTTATCAAGTGATCATCCTTTCCACATCTAAAGCAATGGGATCTCAACTTTGTTTTGGAACAATATGATGAAGGAATTCTATCAATAGATATTTCTTTATTACATTCAGACAATCTTGAATCTGAATCACTATTCGAGTCATATGACTCGTTTGACTTCCCTGTCATAACTTCCGCTTTAACTGTTTTTGTTCAATTTTATCTTTGTTATTTTCAGAGGAAGAAGACATATCGTTTTCTTTTGGTTTAGAAATCCTTATCGGTGTAAAAGATGGAATTGGATGAGAGAAGAATTTGTTAAAGCAATTAGTTTTTATTTCACTTTTGAGTGACATGACCTGAAAATTGAGCTGCATCATTCATACACACATTAGCATCAACTGCTGAATTTAAAACATTCAAGTCATCACAAGTGTTTGAAACAGAACATCCTAAGTTACTTTTACATGCCCCAGAGTTTGAATCCGAAATGGTTCCACCAGACACAAAATGATTACATAAGCTAATGTCTACAAATGACCTCTTGGAATTCAAAACATGACTACTAGAGCTCCCAAGACCAACACTGCCACCATAATCATATCCTTCTCGCAACTCCTTAGAATTATCTCCTTCTAAACCTGCAATAGAGCTGTTAGTATCATTCTGTATAATCTCTTGTATCAACTCATTTGATGGATGAGGAGTGGGCATAGGAGAATTACAGAAAGTACTAGGTGGAGGATATACCAATGCATCATTTTCATTACCCAAACCGGTTTTGATCCTTGCCCCCCTTTGTTTTTTGCATAATTCCTCCCTTTTCATGCTTGAAAGAGACCACTGTTCTAATCTATTTTTAAGTTTTCTGACTTCAAATTTAGCAAGTGTGACTTGTTCACTCAAATAGTTAACCTCACAGTTCTTTTCCAAGAGGGTCCTTTTTAAATGTTCATTCTCTTTCAAAGCTTCTCTTAATTTAACAAAATACTTTGACTCATTTTGTTTAAGCTCTTTATTGGTTTTCTTTAATTCATTTTCATTCATTATAAGCAACCTATTCGCTTTATAAATACCAACTAAACGGAATTTGCATGCAGAAGAGCACATATCTTCAACAATTTCATAAGGGAGACCCATTACCAGTTTTTCTGCAGCGAGAGCGCGAACACATTGGCAATAAGGAGTGTTCCTCTTGTACTCCTCCACAGCTTCGTTCTTGGCTTCTTCAATCATTGATTTCATTTTCAGCTCCTCGTTTTCACCAGCTTCCTTTGCAGCAGATTCACAACCCAGTTTAACCTCTTCCTGAACAGCTTCACACACCAATCCAGTTTGAACAATCTCTTCTTGAACCACAGCTTTCTAAACCACACCTACACATTCCTTAACCTTTTGAATTGCTTCAGACCCAATAGATTCACCATTGCTATCATCTTCATTTTCAGCTTCATCGTAGAACTCCTTGAAAGGATCAAAACTGTCAATGTCCCCATCATCAAGAGCATGTTCTTCCACTATCTCAGCAATTAAGGCATGGTTGATTTCCTCCTTTGACTCCTCAATTTCTGCACTCCAATCAAAGTTGGTCAACAGAGCAGTTTCTTTCTTGGGCTTAGCTTCTTCAACCTTTCCATGACTGGGATGGTTCTTGAGTTTCTAGAATTAACAGGTTCAGTGACAATGGGAGAAGGACACTCTCTTTTGAAGTGACCGAGCTGCTTACAATTGAAACATCTAAGCTTAGACTTGTCATATCCCAGAGCATTGTTCTGACTCTGGTTTCCAAAATTCTTTCTGCCAGTTCTTTCCATGAACCTCCTGGCACGAAGAGTAAGCATGGCCATTTGCCACTGAATGTCGGTTTCTTCAAGGTCATCAGGATCAACCTGATACATATCTTCCATTGTCATGCCACCTCCCTTCAATTCTCCAGCCACCAAAGCCTCATAACTCTGCACAAATAACCCGAACAGTGCCATAGTATCGTGTGGAATTTGAGTAGAAACTAAGGCATTTGAACTTGACCCAGCATCCTTACAACCACCACCTGAGTTGACAATTTTACCATACCCAGAGTTAGCAAAGCCACCATTACCAGATGAACTCCTACAAGCTGCACCATAATAGTTAGAGTTTGCAGCGGATGAAATCAATGCAGCATTTTGAGAAGGGACATTGGGAGACATCATGGTTTGATTATACTCTCTTCTCTTCACATCAAGATCAAATGATTTTAACTTGTTGATTACATCCATCAACTTGTAATCGGCAAAATTTCTTTCTTGTTTGAGTAATTTGATTTGCAGACTCCACTGAGCAGGAAGAGAATCGAAAAATTTACTCACGTGCTCATGATTTCCAAGCTGTTCATCATACTTCTTCAGGTTGCTTGAAACTGACAGAAAACGGTTTGTTATATCAGTAAGTGTCTCATGCTTATATCCCACGAATGAGTTAAATTCCTTCTGAGCCTGAGCTTTCTTGTCTTTCTTCAGATCTTCGTTCCCTTCATAAAACTCGCATAAAGCATCATACAATGCCTTAGCGGTAGTGTGCTCAGCAAACCTGTTATAAATATCCTGATGCAGACACAGAATCAAAGCTCCAAGAGCTTTCTTGTCACGATCGAGCAACTTAATGTCAATCTCAGTATAAGTGCTAGGATCCTAATTTGGAGAAGTGACAGATCTGACAGTTGTAGTAGGTAGGTGAGGTCCCTTAGCGATAGATTCCCACTGACCATGATCAGTGTAGAAGAAGACGGCTTTCCAGCACCGTTTCCATCCTCAAAAATTTCTCCGTTGACAAGCCTCGGTGGCCTGTTTGGTTGAACACACTCCATATCAGACACATTCACTGTTGAAGTAGACATGATAAGATCAGAAATTGGATTTGCTGAAACTGATGTAGATTCGCTGGGTGAACCTATAAGTTCGCTCGGCAGACCAGCCGTAGATTCGCTCGGCAGTGTGCACGAGAGAACAGATTCGCTGAGCAAGTTCGCTCGGCAGTATAAGAACTTTCGTTCAAAAATAGATTCAGCAGCAACTTTGCTTGGTTGTCAACCAAGAGCAGTGAACTTTCGTTCAAAAAGGCTAGATTCGCTGTCCAAAAGGTCAGCAAAGATTGAAGAGCAATTTTCCTTAGATTCGCTGGATGAAACAGATAGGTTCGCTGAATGAATCAGCTAGGTTCGCTGGATTACGAGACAACCTTTTCCAGCAAGAAATCAGCCCAGCTTTCTCAAAACACAACCAATTGATGAACGGTTTGTTTCTGTAGCTTTCTAATGCCAAAAACTACAATCCCCGATCGATTCTTATATCAGAGACACACTAAACAAGCTCGAAATGAATCAAAGAGTCTTTGCCTCATAAAACCCCAAAAACAACACCAAAATCAAACTATCAAGAGCACTATGGCTCTGATACCATATTGTTGGTCTAACATGATCGATTCAACAGTGCAAATGATCACAAACACACACATATCCCACTGAAATGCATCAAACTATAAGAGAATTTTGCTAAACAATCAATGTAAAGATCAAACAATGATGAATAGAGGATATAAAGCTACAATAATGAACAAATAAGCTCCTAGCACCTCTAGCCGTCACACACACACTTTAGGGTTTGAACAAAATGGCAAAAACTTCCATTAGAATGAGAAAACATTACAATATATAAGCAGACTCTAGGTTCGCTGATAGGTTCGCTGGACCTATCAGACCAAAACTGCCTAGCTTCGTCGGGCGCCCAACTAGGTTCGCCCGGCTACAACCTGCACAATATTTATACAAAGAGTTCCGGGCGAACCTGTAGGTTCGCCCGTAGGTTCGCTGGAACCTAAACTAAACAAAATACAAATTAAAACAAAACACCGACAAGCCGGTGAGTCCAACCTACACTAGTCATCAATGTGTAAAACCTAATCCGGTTTTATCTTTATCCTTTCATCCATTCACCAGTTGCTCAACAATTTCTTTGAGCTTTTAACTTTGGCCAAATCAATTTGAGTTGCTACATGTGCCAATTTTTCTTGTTCAAGAGTTTTGGTCATCTCTTCAAGTTGTTTCTTAACAAGTTCAAGTTCTTTAAGTGTTTTGTTCCAAGAAGCTTGAAGAGATATGATCTTGTCATCAGTAATCTTATGATCTGTTTTTAGCTTGTTGTGCTTTAATTCCTCTTGTTTGAGTTTATCACATATTTTGAAGAAGTATGTTCTATAATGTTCAACCTGTTGAAAACATGCTTTAGTGCACATTTTCTCTCTTACTTCCACTGGTATTTCTCGATATTAATTAGATGATTCAGTGTCAGAAGATGAGTTAACAACCTTTGGTTTTTCAGATTGTGCCATTAGAGTAACTACTTCAGTGCTTTCTTTTGGATCTAATTTGTCACTCCAGTCATAATCTTCCTCTTGATCTGATTCACCATCTTTCTTAGGATCCTTATCTTCAGACCAGTCTTCATTATTAAATTCAGCAACTAGAGCCAGACTAGAAGTGAGATCAGCAGTAAACTGTTCTGCATATGCACTCCAATCATAACCATCTTTGATGCTTACAACCAGTGCCTTCTTTGGTTCCTCACTAGTCTTCTCTTCTTTAGGTTCTGACATAGGTAGGCTTTGATAAGGCTTTTCAAATGTCTTGTTAGCCTGTTGCTGATATTTCTGACTATTTGAGCTACCTTGACCATTTCCTCCTTGATTCCTTGGAGCTTTACACTCTCTAGAAAAATGCCCATAGCTATTACAGTTAAAGCACCTTGATTTTGATTTATCAAACCCAACAGTTTTGTTTGCACTAGGTTTGTAGTTTCTATTAGCATATGAGTGCTTTTGAGTCCTGTAAGCTTTCATGACCATTTGCCAATTGAGATCCACTTTTTCTACATCATCAGGATCCATCTCAAACAGATCTTGTAGAACTAACTCAACTTGAGTCAGATGACCGCCTTGGTAAGCTTGAAAACTTGCCATGAAAGCTGTAAAGGTAGATTTTGACTCTTCATCCTGTAAAAGAATATTAATGACATCTTTTACTTTTCTAGGATTGGCAGAGTTTGAGGACGGAATCTCAGTTTGAGATTTAGGCATTTGAGCTTTAGGAGGAGACTGTGGTTGTGGTTGAGTAGAATATGCAGGTGTACTAGTGAAGAATCCTGCTCCCACAAACAAATCACCTTCATCTTCAGGAGTTGTCTGATCTTTTTCAAGAAATGCATTCTCTACTGTATTTGCTGGAGAAGCAACATACTTATATTATGATGTTTATGCATGTCTGTCATTGTTTCTTGAACTCTCATCAATCTCTATTGATTCAATCTTTGCAATGAGAAGATCAAGATCCATTGGAAACTTTTCTGTGTGTTTCAATAAAGTGACAGTCTATTTCCAGGATGAATGTAGTGCATTCAGAAGTCTGTTATTTAGATCTTTAAGATCATTCTTGATTCCCAAAGTAGACATTTCTGTTGTGAGTTGCACAAATCTGTTTATCATCTGATTAATTGTCTCTCCTAAGATATGCTCAAATAATTCAAGTTGCCTTTTCAGTTTCTGTTTTTTAAGATCTTGAATTTCCTTTCCTCCTTCACAGATAACTTTCAAGGCCTTGTACATTGTAAATCCAGTTTGATAATTTTCAAATTACTGAATATCAAAACCCAATTTGTATCTCAGGTCGGAGGATACCAAATGATATTCGCCTTTACTGAAAATTACTTATGATCAATCAATAAGATTCCATGTAGTAAGATTTGAGACGCGGGTCAGTCCAATATTCGTATGTCACAAATATCTATGATCCTTGGCAGCAACCAATTGCTCTATATTCATGCCTTATGAATATCCAGCAATCCATGTTCATAATAGTCTTACGTTCATATTTGTTCCCACAAATATGACCGACTACGGACATTTAGAATAATAAAAATATTAATGGATGTAAACATGCTAAAAGGAACATAACTCAAAATATCGTAAATATTTAGATGAGTTAAATATTACAATTGTTCCATATTTTCAATATTAATACTAAACAGATCAATTCCAATCATTAGAATATCAAAGTCCTAAGGCACAAGTATGACTTTCATGCTTTGCCCTTTCAAGGAGCTTCGTGAGTGGATCCGCAATGTTTTGATCAGTGTGAACTTTGCGAATACATATCTTTCCCTTTTCAACTTCATCCCTTATGTAGTTAAATCTCCGCTCAATGTGCCTAGTCTTTTGATGTGCACGGGTTCCTTGATTTGAGCAATCGCACCCTCGTTATCACAAAAGATTTCTAAGGGTCTTGAATGGTAGAGACCAACCCTAGATCGGCGATAAATTTCTTTATCCATGCAGCTTCCTAAGCTGCCAATGAGGCGGCTATGTATTCTGTAGTGGACAATGCTACCACATCTTGTTTTGAACTCTTCCAAGACAAAGCTCCTCCATTCTTAATGAAGACATACCCCGATTGTGATCGAGAATCATCTCGATCAGTTTGGAAACTCCCATCCGTGTAACCCATTACAATGAGTTCCACTTCATCAGATCCGTATATTAGAAACATATCCTTAGTCCTCCTAAGGTCTTTCAATATACTTTTAACAGCCATCCAATGGCTATTACCTGGATTCTGCTGATATCCGCTTGTCACGCTTAACGCGCATGACATGTTCGGTCTAGTGCATATCATCGCATACATGATGGATCCTATAGCAGACGCATATGGGATGTCCTTCATACGATCATGCTCATCCTTTGAGCTTGGACATTGAGATGCACTCAATATTGTCCCTCTTTGAATAGGTACCATACCTTTCTTAGAGTTTTCCATCTTGAACCTTTTCAAGATTTTATCAATGTATGCACTTTAGTTTAGACCTATCAACCGCCTCGATCTATCCCTATAGATCTTTATTCCCAAAAGTTAGGCGGCTTCACCGAGATCTTTTATGGAAAAGCAATTTCCATGCCAGGTTTTAACACCTTCCATGGTTAGAATATCATTTCCAAATAGTAGTATGTCACCAACATACAATACTAAGAATGTAATTACACTCCCACTAGCCTTTTTATACACACAAGCCTCGTCAGCGTTCTTGATGAAACCAAATTTCTTGATCTCTTCATCAAAACGTTGATTCCAACTTCTCGATGCTTGTTTTAATCCATAGATTGATCTCTTTAACTTGCATAATTTATTAGGATGTTTTGGATCGACAAAAACTTTAGGCTGAACCATATGGACAGTCTCTTCGAGATGTCCATTAAGCAAAGCGGTTTTGACATCCATTTGCCAAATCTCATAATCATAATGAGCAGCAATGGCAAACAATATCCTAATAGACTTTAGCATTGCCACAGGCGAGAACGTTTCATCATAATCAACCCCTTGAGTTTGAGTGAAACCTTTTTGCTACAAGTCTAGCCTTGTAAGTATCCAAGTTTCCATGCATATCTGTTTTCTTCTTGAAAACCCATTTACATCCAACCAGTTTGGAGTTAAGTGCAGGGTCAACCAATTCCCAAACTTGGTTGTCATACATGGATTGTATATCTACGTTCATGGCTTCCAGCCATTTGTCATAGTCCGAATTGGACATTGCATCATGGTATGTATTTGGCTCATCGAAGTCAACCACGTAGCATCCATCCATCCATATCTTTCAGGTGGAATGCTAACTGTACCAGATCTGCGAACGTTTTGTGTGTATTGATCAACCTCTTGACCATCATCAACAACCTCCTGTTGATTGCTAGTGTCAGCCAAACGTGTATCGGCTTGTGGATCTTGATCCTCATCAAATTCCACTGTTCTATACGGTATTCCTTCCATAAGGAACTTGGCTTCGAAGAACTCTACCCTTCGAGTAATAAATACCTTTTGCTCTGTTGGATCAAAGAAGTAGTATCCTATATAGTCTTTTGATATCCAACAAATATACACTTATTGGATTGACTTTCCAGTTTGTTTTGGGTTAAACTTAACATAAGCTTCACAACCTCATACTTTTAAATATGATAGCGATGGAACTCTTCCATGCCATATTTCAAAAGGTGTCGAATCCAATTTCTTGGTTTGGGCCATATTCAAAATATGAGCTGCGAAGAGTAGTGCGAAACCCCAAAATGATAGAGGTAGTGAGCTTATAGCCATCATAGATCGAACCATATCCAATAGGGTTCGGTTTCTCCTTTCAGACACACCATTATGTTGTGGTGTTCCGGGAGGAGTAAGTTGTGAGACAATCCTACAACTCCTTAGATTATCCTGAAAAGCCTCACTGAGGTATTCACCTCCTTTATCTGAATGGAGAACTTTGATAGTTCTATTGAGTTGATTTTCTACTTCATTCTTGAAGATTGTGAACATTTCAAAAGCTTCATGTTTATGTGTCATCAAGTACACATAACCATAGCGACTGTAATCTTCGGTAAAGGTAATGAAGTATCTTTCACCATTCCTTGTCATTGTCTTAAAAGGACCACATACATCCGAGTGTATGATTCCTAATAAGTCTTTTGCCCTCTCGTTAGTACCACTAAAGGGCGACTTGGTCATCTTACCTTGTAAACAAGATTCACACTTGTCAAATGAACAATTTTCATTTGTTTTCAAAAGACTATTCTTTTGAAGTGTTTGAATCTGATTCTTGTTTATGTGACCAAGACGACAATGCCAAAGATAAGAATCACTTAAACCCATTTTAAGTTTCTTGGTGCTTGATTGGTATAATGTGTTATCATAGGATGATTCATCATGAACCAGTTCATAAATTCCATTAAAAGGCATAGCCTTGAAATACATCATCCATATAAACATAAATACCATCGTTTACAACTTTTAAATCATAACCATATTGTTTTAAAATGGAAACTTAAATTATGTTCCTAGTCAAACTAGGAGCATACAAAATGTTTTTAAGAGCAACTTCCAAACCATTTAAAAGTTTCAAAACATAGTATCCTTGGGCTTTGACATCAACTTTTGCTTCGTTGCCCGTGTAGAGACTTGCGTCTCCGTTCTTAAAGTGCTTATTTCTTTTGAACCCCTGCAACAGATTTAAGTGAATATGGATCATGAAAGTTGTACCTGAGGTCTGCCCAGCATCCCTCTTGTTTCTCAACTCTTTGAGGTAGGTTGGACATTTCCCTTTCCAATGTCCTATCTCACCACACTCAAAGCATGGATCGTTTTCCGTTACCTTAGGCTTCATAAGCTTAGGTTTTGGAGGTTCCGCTTTAACCTTCCCTTTCCCTTTGCCTTTGATGTGCCCCTTTCCTTTGGCAACATTGGCCTTGGGATCGGGGAATGGCCCTTTCCTATTGCCTCCCTCATTGATCGAGAGATCAAGTAGAACCTTTATACCCATCCCCACCTCAGCTGTTATGAGCATTGCGTGAAGCTCACAAATGCCCTTGTCCCATTCGTTCATATTGTAATTCATTATGAACGTCTCAAACCTTTTAGTTAGGCCATTAAGGATCAAATCCGTGGCCAACTCCTTTAAGACAGGACAGTTAAGCCTCTCGAGGCGATCAATGTGGCTTTTCATCTTAAGTACATAAGATGATACCGATTGGGTTTCTTCCATGCGACACGCATGAAGCGTTCGAACCGTTTCGAAGCGCTCTACCCTAGCTTGTTGAAGGAACATTTCCTTTAATTGGGTAATCATGTCATATGCCCCACGATGCTCCATGTCCTTTTGGAGTTTGGGAATCATAGTTCAAACATGAGACAGGATACCTGCATGGAATCCTCAGTATACTGAAGCCAATCATTATAGGCCTCAACGTCCTCGGGGTCGGGTTGGTCAGGAATAGGATCGACAAGGACATAGGCCCTTTTCTCTTGCTTGAGAACAATTCTCAAGTTTCAAAACCAGTCCATAAAGTTGGTATGGTTCAGACGATCCCTCTCTAAAATAGTTCTCAGTGATAGGGTATAGACGGTTGGGGTGGTAGCATTATTGTTTGCGACCATTCTACAAATTTTACAATGTTCGTATTTGTATTTCTGAAAAAATACATTTTAATCATTAATACCCTTTTATGTCTCATAGATAATTAATAATTAAAATTCTAGAATCCAACGTTACATTCAAATAATGGTTAGGTGACCTTATCCTATTATTTAAATTAACAAGGTAGTCAACATTTGACAATTGCAACCTTTTGCAACTTCTAGCCTTTATGGGATCGGTTAAACATCTTATGTTTGGTTGGCATGTTTAATCCCATCAACACCATTGTACACCATGCTTCGGTGACCCTATGCACATGGTTTCCAATTCAAGTCGTCCTACTTACACGCACGTGTGAGTTTACACATACAAGCGGTTAGGTGACCTTTATCCCACAAATACGTTAAGCCCACCTCAAAATACAAGTTCCCTAAAAGTGGTTAGGTGACCTTTATCCCACAAATAGTTCTCAAGTGATTCGAGTGTCGTGTAAAAGGATGGTGTTAAACTTGTTTCCAAAGGGATTTTAGTTTTCATTAATTCTAGTTTTGAAAACTCTATGTACCTTGTATTTGCATGCTTCCAAAAACATGGTACCCTATGGTTCTCCTTTTTTAATAAAAACCCATTTATTAAAATTATTAATCCTTTTAATAACCTTTTATTAACATATTAATAATTAAGAACCATGAAAATTCAGCTTGTTAAGTTTGCTAATGAGTTTGTTATGCATATCCAAATATCAAACAACAATCATACAACAAACAACCAAACAAGCATAATCATACAAACATATGTGCATAACCATAGCCACTAAGTTGACTACACTTGTTTGCCATCACAAGTGTTGTCATAAGGTCTTTACTAAGGGTTAACAATGACACATCATATGTGTCCATGAACTCCCACTTGATTCCGCATCCACATGCTTCAAGTGTCCATGTCTTTTGTGTCCTTCCTTTTGGTCTTCATCTTGTGCATCTTCTTTTATAAAATCATATCCTAATACAATTTTCTAATAAAAGAAATGCACCTATTCTATTTATTACATAACCAAATGAATAAATAAATTACAACCCAAATACACAGACAAAAGAAATTATTACAACCCTTTGAATGAATACAACCAACATGATAAAATCACAATCAACCAAATCCAAAACACACATGGTCAAGGGTATGTTATGCACTAAAATATGTATCCATATACATCATGTCAAGAAAAAAATGAACCCCTTTTATAACCTTAATGTTCTGGCCAACATGAACCAAAACATTTAGGTTATGTCCAAACAACACAATCAACCAATTGATGTCATTCTTTCAAGATTTAATCATAAGCATGCAAGATATAACCTTGAAAGGTTGGGGTATCATCATATCATCACAAAACAGCCCCTATTAGGTTGTTAAAGCCCCATGAAACCTATTTTATAAGGACAAAAGAAGCTAGTCATCCACATATCCGGCTCTAGATGCCAATGTTGGGTTTGTTGGACCATTATCAATGTTGTTCAACCATTTAAACATGAAAACGCAGCGGATTAATGCCTTAAAATTATGATTCGTAATCATAAGCATGCAAGATATAACCTTGAAAGGTTGGGGTATCATCATATCATCACAAAACAGCCCTATTAGGTTGTTAAAGCCCCATGAAACCTATTTTATAAGGACAAAAGAAGCTAGTCATCCACATATCCGGCTCTAGATGCCAATGTTGGGTTTGTTGGACCATTATCAATGTTGAGTTCAGTGGCATCTTCGTTAGGTTTATTTATCAAAACAGTTTTGATAATTATTAATCAGATTAATAATATGTAACGCAACAGAATATAAATAAATAACAAAAGTGAACCCGACAGGATCTGGGTTACAAACAATGCAAATACAGAATGTTATTAACCTACTGATGAGATATAATATACCTTTGTGGTTAATAATTAACCGTTTGAGACACCGAGGGACAACGAATGAATGCTAGAGTCAACGAACACTAAATTGGAACACAGTGGTTGCGGCTCTAAGAGGCGTGATCCACGGTTGCAATCAAATATATCGGTTGTTTGTGATAGGAAGAAAAACTAACTCTCCATCTTGTTTCTTAGAGAGATAAGTTTTATGGCTCTCATTCAAGGAAGAACATAAAGTAGAAAGGTTGAAGATGTTGAATTCAAAAAATGCTCTCCGTTGATAGCTTTTTATTCTTCAATCACTTTGTGATGTTTTATATATTCCTTTTGCTTTACAGGTTGAAATCACTTTGTGATGCTTTACTGATCACCATATTCCTTTTGTTTTACAAAAGAATGTTTAATATATTGAAAGCTTTTCCTTTATTTATTTTAAATAAACATTAATGTTTTATAATTTATAACAATTATAAATTATAAAACCCGATATAGTTCGTAAGCGCCAGTTAATCAAATTAAGTGGACTTAATATTTGTTGCCCAAGGTGTAACTCTTACGGGTCATAGCTCGGTTGGCAACGTGACGTAACCGAACCCGTACATAATCCAACAAGCTCCCACTTGGACGGCATTCGGTTAAATTCCACATAGACAGTCAGCGGCGCTCTAGCTGCACATGGCTGCCCCCAACAAGGTATGACACTTTAAAGTCATTAACCAAACATCTTCTTCTAGTATCATTTTACTATAACAAGACAATAAACTTATGGTAATCATAGTCATTTATCCTTTCTGTAAAAGACATCAATTGAGTCATTGAGATTAATTCTCATATAGGACTCAATTATTATAGTTCTCGATCTAGATTAAAAATGGTCCAATCAAACACACAGTCAGTTTGGGTGAGGCCTCACACTTCACCAGTTTGAATCAACGAGGGCGCCACGATGTCTAACTGTTACATATAATGTAATAGTACAGAATCCCTTATTGACTACATACAACTCCCACTAAACTTCAGAATTATTCCCAACCAAAGCCTTTATGACTGGCAGTTACGCGACATCGGTTAACAGTGATCAAAGAATAACCCTCGGTAAACAGAAGTTCTAGTATGCATCTCAGGTCATAGGATACTAAATGAGTATACCAGTATCAAAGCATCTTATAATAAAGATGGTTTGTGGCGAGTTACATCCAACGTCATTCATAATGAGGTCTGTGAATTTAGAAGTCAACTCCTTGAGTCTAAATTCAGAATAGTCTTAATTCAGAGTTGTTCCCACAAGTCTGACCGAGTATGGATAATTTAGAATACAATATCCATGGATTAAACTTATTAAAATTGAACACAGTTATAGGATTCATAATTGTATCTATATCAGTAGATAAAAATTTATTCAAAAGTATAACTGTTTAAAAGTTCATACATCCAAATACTAAATCAAAACATATCACTAGCTAATCTAAGCCCGATCGCATTTCTATGCAGATCATGCTTGTTCTGAGTCATGGGCTTAGTAAACGGGTCTGCTAGGTTTTGATCTGTGTCGATTTTTTTTATCATGATGTCTCCCTGTTTCACTATGTCCCGTATATAATGAAACTTACTCTGAATGTGCTTGGCCCTGTTATGAGATCTGGGCGCTTTGGCTTGAGCAATAGCACCTGTGTTATCACAAAATATCTCGATTGGTTGCTGAATAGTTGGAACCACATCGAGATCGGCTATGAACTTCTTCATCCAAGCAGCTTCCTTTGCAGCATCAGATGCTGCAATGTATTCAGATTCAGTGGTAGAATCTGCCACCACACTTTGCTTGGAACTTTTCCTAGAGATGGCTCCACCATTGAGTGTGAATACAAAACCAGATTGTGAGCGAGAGTCGTCTCGGTCAGTTTAAAAACTAGCATCAGTGTAACAACTTACAGTGAGCTGTTCTTCAACTCCTCCAAACATTAAAAACATGTCTTTAGTCCTTCTCAAGTACTTCAGAATGTTTTTAACTGCAGTCCAATGGGCAAAGCCAGGGTTTTGCTGATAACGGCTAGTAATGCTCAAAGCATACGAGACGTCAGGTCTAGTGCACAGCATAGCATACATGATGGAACCAATCGCTGAAGCATATGGAACCTTTCCATTCGCTTAATATCAATGTCCTTTGAAGGAGATTGCGATTTGTTCGACACGGTACCTTTAGTCATTGGAACACCTCCTTTCTTGGAGTTTTCCATCTTAAAGCGTGTCATCATTTTATCTATGTATGTGCTTTGACTAAGCCCTAGAAGCCGCTTAGATCTATCCTTATAGATCTTTATTCCTAGAATGTAAGTAGCTTCTCCAAGATCTTTCATTGCGAAACAAGCTCCCAACAATTTTTTAACTTTGTTAAGCATTGAGATATTGTTTCCAATGATCAGTATATCATCCACATACAATATGAGGAACGATGTAGTGCTCCCACTAGCCTTTCTATAAACACAAGGCTCATCTTCACTTTTGACAAAACCGAATTCAACGATTCTCTGATCAAAATGAAGATTCCAGCTACGGGATGCCTGTTTAAGTCCATAAATGGACTTATTCAGTTTGCACACCTTATTTGGATATTGTGGATCGACAAAACTATCGGGCTGAACCATATAGACATCTTCAGAGAGATGTCCATTTAGAAAAGCGGTTTTGACATCCATTTGCCATATCTCGTAATCATAGTACGCGGCTATGGCAAGCAATATCCTAATCGATTTGATCATAGCAACGGGTGAGAAAGTTTCATCATAGTCAACACCTTGAGTTTGAGTGAAACCTTTCACAACTAGCCGTGCTTTGTAGGTGTGTACATTTCCATGCATGTCGGTTTTTCTCTTGAAAAGCCACTTGCTCCCTACAGCCCGTGAACCGGGAGGTAGCTCAACCAAGTCCCAGACTTGATTGTCTCGCATGGATTGCATCTCGGCGTTCATGGCATCTAGCCATTTCGTAGATTCCGGATCTGAGATAGCAGATTTGTAGTTAGTAGGTTCATCACCAGAATCAGCTACTACAAGAACCTCAGGACCCTCTAGATTCCAAAGATATCTATCAGGTTCTTTACGAGTTCTGCTACTTCTGCGAACGCTTGTATTCATGTCTAAATCAGTAACAATTTCTTGTTGTTCAGACGCACCGACTACATCAGCGTTTGTTTGTGGTTCTCGAATTTCTTCAAGATCCATAATATTACTTCCAGTTCCTTGATCAAGAAACTCTTTCTCGAGGAAATGTGCCTTCCTTTTGATGGAAATCATATTTGCATAAGGATGGTAAAAGTAATACCCTCTTCTATTATAGTATCCAAAGAAAATAGCTTTTTCGCCTCGAGGATCTAGCTTGTCATTAGACTCGCTAGTGACATAAGCATCACATCCCCATACTCTAAGGTAAGACGAATTGGGTTTAGACCCATGCCATATCTCATATGGAGTTTTGTCTACCTTCTTAGTCGGTGCCAGATTGACAAGGCGGGCGGCGGTCATAAGAGCATAACTCCAAAAGGAGTGAGGTAAGTTAGTTCTACACATCATCGATCAAACCATATTAAGTAGTGTTCGATTTCTCCTCTCACTCACGCCATTAATTTGGGGTGTGCCGGGTGGAGTGAACTGTGAAACAATTCCACATACCTTTAGATGATCAATGAACTCTTGGCTTAGGTATTCTCCACCTCGATCTGATCGAAGTACTTTGATAGTCTTATCAAGTTGGTTT
The DNA here is from genome assembly GCA_024085815.1 of Flaveria linearis. Lineage (NCBI taxonomy): Eukaryota > Viridiplantae > Streptophyta > Magnoliopsida > Asterales > Asteraceae > Flaveria > Flaveria linearis. The sequence continues at coordinate 39,451,205 of CM044007.1, read as the reverse complement.
TCTACTTCGTTCTGAAACTCTTTGTACTTTTCAAAGGTTTCATGTCTATGCTTCATAAGGTAGACATAAGCGTATCGACTATAATCGTTAATAAACGTAACAAAGTATCTTTCGTGATTTCTAGACATGGTTATGAAAGAACCACATATATCAGAATGTATAAGTGCTAACAGATCCTTAGCCTGTTCACCAACATGGGTGAAAGGATCCTTTGTGAGTTTACCAGCTAAGCAAGATTCGCATTCATCAAAAGATTCATGTCTTGTGGATTCAAGAATCCCTTCGGACTGAAGCCTTTTCACACGGGCCTTGCTTATGTGGCCAAGTCTACAATGCCATAGAAACGTATCGTTAATTCCAGATTTGATACGTTTAGTAGATTATATACATTATTGTTTGTTTGAATATCAATCTCATAAATACCACTTTGAGGTTTAGCCTCAAAATAAAAGATATCATTCAAGTAGGCAGAAATAATAGCATCATTAAAAACATACTTGAATCCTTGTTCAAACAATAAAGAAACTGAAATAATGTTTTTGGTTAAACCAGGAGCAAACAAACAATTATTTAAAGTAATTACAAGACCAGATGGAAAAGAAAGATGATATGTTCCAGTTGCTAGAACCGGTACTTTTTTTCCATCACCAACGATGAGCTCCATGTCGCCTTGTTTCAGTTTCTTCCACTTTTCAGGCTCCTGCAAGACATTAATGATGTGGTAACCACATCCAGTATCAAATACCCATGTGTTGCTGGAAACAGTGAAAAGATCAATAACATAAATCAGAATACCTGAAGAAGAGCCTTCACCATTGGCCTTCTTCACCTTCATCTTGGCTAGATAGTCAGGACAGTTACGTCTCTAGTGTCCCATCTTATTGCATTCAAAACAGTGTCGCTCCTCAGGAGGGGGCGCTGCTTTGTTTTTAGCCAGCTGTTTGTTGTTGGTGGCAGGCTTGGCAACAACAACTTTACCTTTACCCTTATTGTTATAAGCTTTTTTCTTAGGGCTTGGTTTCCTAACACCAGTAGATCGGACCATCAACATTTGACTCGCTTTACCTGGTATGTTTTGCTCAGCAGTTTTGAGCATACCATGTAGTTCAGCTACACTCTTAACCCACGCATTCATATTAATGTTCAATATGAACTGGTCGTTAGAACTAGGCAAGGAGTTCAAAATGAAGTCTACTGCCATTTCATCTTGCATAGGATAACCAAGTTTGGCCATTTGGTCGATGTACCCTTTCATTTTAAGCACATGGGCACTAACAAGCGAGCCTACTTGCATTTTGAAGGATATAAGCTGCTTCATGGTATCATAGAGCTCTTGTCGAGCCTGTTTCTGAAACATGCCCTTAAGTTGCTCAATCATGTCAAACGCAGTCATGTCCTCCATGTTCTTCTGGAGATTAGGAGACATGGTGGCTAGCATAAGGCAGGCTACCTCATCGGCATCCTCCTTAAATTTTTCCCAAGTTCTACGGGCTGCGGCCGTATTGTTTTCAGGCTCGTTGGGAACAGCGCTATCTATAACATAGAGCTTTTTCGCCATCTTGAGAACCAATCTCAGATTGCGGTGCCATGCGAGAAAGTTGGTGTTATCAAGTTTCTCTTTCTCAAGAATAGACTTGAGAATGAAGGAGTTGTTGGTTTCTGAAGACATCTATAATCAAAATAAATTAATTAGTATTTTCGATGTATTGTTTCCTTATTTTAATTAATGACCCATTTACAGTAATTTTAAATAAGGAATGAGAATCTGGCTTGGTTAGTCACTAAAGGCAGCTGGGGCACGCAACATTAGTAAGTGATTAGGCAGACTGACAATGTTTATCAATTGTGAAAATTGCACAACTCTCGTGTATGAGGCCGCAACGACAACATTTGTCAATGCATTGATATGTTTAGCATCATCTATGCCCACTTTTCTCTCTAGACAGCTGTGGCATGTAACAAGAGAGAAAAGTAATAGTCATCCTAAAACAGTTACTTATGAAAGGGCCGGATGTGTCAACAAAACCCTTGCACCTTAGAAGAATAAACTACACATCATGTGCGGTGCTGTGGCTCCAAACACTGATGTTTCGCTTAATGTTCCAAGTGTTCCTTATAGTAGGGTGGCATAGACTATTGATTTTTATCTATGGGATCCAATTTTAGTGTTTACCGAATAGGGTCAAACACAACGTATAATTAAGTTATACGTGCGTTGTAAAAGTTAGTTTTACAATATATACTTCGTGATAATAAATGACGAACCCTTTCAGCTCTCGGGACACCAGATTTTAATACCCTATTAAAACTAGGTTCATCGCGAGATAGACAACCGATTTTTAGGTTGATAATTTTTAAATTATTAAGTTTTAAGTTTTAAAATTTAAACTAATTTTAAATTTGAAAACTTATCTAGTTATCCTTTTAAATGGATAATTAATTTTAATTTAAAAATTATCAAGTTTTAAGTTTTGAAATTCAAACTAATTTTGAATTTGAAAACTTATCCGATTATCCCATTTAAAACAAACAATTTGTTTTAATAATTTAACAAGTTGTAAAAATAAGTTTAAAACTTGTTATTTATTATGATTGTAAAAAAATTTTTTTTAATTAATTAGTTTGATATTAGGTTGGGTGTTATAAAATAAAGCAACCATAATAGCAAAGTAATATGTAAATCTAATGGCTATGATTGTTTGATCTCGCTAGAGCCAAATAGCGAGATCAAGCTAGGTCACGGATGAAAACACAAAACAACCACAAGGATGGACCTAAGCGCATCTAGTTGTCTTGATGTGCTCCCACTAACTACATGATTCGTCTTGTCTCCAGTTTTGACTTCGGGTCTTCAAATATTACAATATTTACAAAAGAAATACAAAATAAAAGAAAAATCTAATCTATTACAACTTTGATCCATCAAATGGGCCAAAACCATAAAACCAAAAACTTTAACAATAACAAGTCACATCATAACCATTCAACCACAGGGTCTAGCCAAATTTACATATTAAAACACAATCAAAATAATACGGGCAATCTTTTGGTTAATAAATATTCAACCAAAATAAACAAGTTGCCCAAAATAATATAAATCAGAAACTTCAAATAATTTTAAAGTTTGTGATCTATAACCAGTTAACAGACCGGATCTGATTTGCATGTTGTAAGCCTGGCTCTGATACCACTGTTGAGTTCAGTGGCATCTTCGTTAGGTTTATTTATCAAAACAGTTTTGATAATTATTAATCTGATTAACAATATGTAACGCAGCGGAATAAAACTAAATACCAAAAGTGAACCCGACAGGATCTGGGTTACAAACAATGCAAATACAGAATGTTATTAACCTACTGATGAGATATAATATACCTTTGTGGTTAATAATTAACCGTTTGAGACACCGAGGGACAACGAATGAATGCTAGAATCAACGAACACTAAATTGGAACACAGTGGTTGCGGCTCTAAGAGGCGTGATCCACGGTTGCAATCAAATATATCGGTTGTTTATGATAGGAAGAAAAACTAACTCTCCATCTTGTTTCTTAGAGAGATAAGTTTTATGGCTCTCATTCAAGGAAGAACATAAAGCAGAAAGGTTGAAGATGTTGAATTGCAAAAAATGCTCTCCGTTGATAACTTTTTATTCTTCAATCACTTTGTGATGTTTTATATATTCCTTTTGCTTTACAGGTTGAAATCACTTTGTGATGCTTTACTGATCACCATATTCCTTTTGCTTTACAAAAGAATGTTTAATATATTGAAAGCTTTTCCTTTATTTATTTTAAATAAACATTAATGTTTTATAATTTATAACAATTATAAATTATAAAACCCGATATAGTTCGTAAGCGTCACTTAATCAAATTAAGTGGACTTAATATTTGTTGCCCAAGGTGTAACTCTTACGGGTCATAGCTCGGTTGGCAACGTGATGTAACCGAACCCGTACATAATCCAATAGTTCAAGCCCCATGAAACCTATTTTATATGGACAAAAGAAGCTAGTCATCCACATATCCGGCTCTAGATGCCAATGTTGGGTTTGTTGGACCATTATCAATGTTGTTCAACCATTTAAACATGAAAACGCAGCGGATTAAAGCCTTAAAATTATGATTCGTAATCTGAAAAGTAAGGTTCTTTAGTTTGTTTTAACAAACCCAAGAACATATGATCGATTATATGTGTTTGAACAAGCTATCAATAATAAATAACAACCAAAACGAACCATGGAACCACCTTCCAAAGCTGCCCAAAAACGTTGATGAACTACCTTCCAAAAGGCTGCTGAAAAACGGGATTTGGATGAAGATGGAGCTGCTTTTGAATGACCAAAACACCAAGGAGAGGTGTCCTCAAGCTATCATACCCACAAGCATCCAACAAACACCTTGTTGCTAGGATTTCAGCACCAAAACCGAATCAAGAATGCTGAAAATCCGAATTTTTCAGCTTGTTTTCTTCTTGAAGATGAGAGAAAAAGATCTTGTTCTTGATGGCCTTTTGCATGTATGAGAGAGAAGAGATGGAGTGTGTGTTTTCAAGTTTTCTAGTTACAAGACCAAAAGCACACTCCCCATGAAAGGGGGCGGCCGAATATCAATTCAAAAGGGGTTTTTCCCTTAAAACTTTAACCCCTTCTTTTTACTTGTTACTAGTTGAGTTTATAAAATTAACTTTTAATTTTATAACTCATACACACACAATTATATTATCTAATATTATTTAACTAATTTAAATAACATTACAAATAATATTATTGAACAAAATATCCTTATAAGTTGTTCTATCTCATATGCAATTTATTTAGAAAGCCCATTTTCTAAATTGGTGTTGATATTTAATTGCATGATCATATCATCAATTAAATATTAATTGGTGTTTGCTAAACTTGTTATTGGGTATGACCCGACTTGGATCATGATGTACTAACCACATCAATATTCTATGTGTCTTGGGCATAAAGAATCCAACAGTTATCCACTGTGGGAACAGTGTCCATTGTATAATTTTGTCTATACGCTATGGACCCTATTGTGTGTATTGTTCACAAAGCGGATGAACAATTTTGTTCATGTGTTGTGAATAATACTCGTGCACTGTTCACAAAGCGGATGAACAATTTTGTTTACGCGTTGTGCTTTGTGTGTACTGTTCACAAAGCGGATGAACAATTTTGTTCATGCGCTGTGCTTTGTGTGTACTGTTCACAAAGCGGATGAACAATTTTGTTCATGCGCTGTACATAATACTTGTGCACTGTTCACACAGCGGATGAACAATTTTGTTCATACGCTATGTATGACCATTTATTTTCAACTGTTTCCACAGCGGATGAACACTTTTGTTCATGCACTGTAGACATTTTGTTTTGATGTTGAATATGTTCATAGCGGATGACCAAATGTTCATACGCTGTAAACACTTGTTTGTTTTGTTTGATATTTTCACAGCATATTACCAAATGTTCATTCGTTGTAAACACTTTGTTTGTTACTATATTAAAATTAATTCTGAATTATTTAAAAAATCTTTAATTTATATATTCAAATTAATTTTGAATACTTTTCAAAATCTTTAAATGTATGTTAAAATATTGAATTTTAACACTTCAATATATGGATGATTTGATATCACTCTAAAGCAATATTGTGCAATAAAATAAACAAACAAATATATATGTGTCAACCTGCTGTTTGTTAGTGTTGGCTTGACTCTGGCTTTGTTTATTTTTCAAATTTGAATGTTAATACACAATTTTGCATCCTTTTATAATTTCAATATTCAATTTCTCCCCCTAAATTTTTGCATATTTATAAAAATTTGACAAAAATTTATATATGGTTAATTTGAAATTATCAAAGTCCAAATGTTTGTTTAAGAGTGATTTACTTGCCATGTATCAAGAATTTTTTATCCTTTGTTCACTCAAAATGCATGTTTAATCATAAACCACATGAATCATGTGCACATACCATGAGATCATACTAGTCTGTAGTTCTTCACTAAGTTGTTTGTTTGATGTTGAAGAATAGACATAGACAAGTACAATGTTGATTGTAGATATATTGATCCACTTAAACTCAAGCATGGTATTAATGGTTGGTTTAAACAGTGAGTGATATGAGTTATGTGGACCCCACATCTGATTGTATGATATGTATGATTCTCCTCAAGCTAAGCTAGAAAGTAATTTCAATACTTAAGACCTAGCTACGTAGGATGATAAATGCTCAATCATTTTCTTGTTTATTGGGTGATGTATTTTAGGATTCTTTTGCACTTCTATTTGGAAGCTAGTCATAAAGACTTTATTGATTGATCATCCTTATAGGATGTGTTCCTCACTAGGAATCTTTTGTAGATCAAGATTAAGAACATTCAGGTCTATGCTCAGCACAACAAAGAATGCCTTGGTGTACTCCAGGTCTATGATTATCATAACAGAGGAGACACTTAAATTGAGCAATTTATAATCTGTTTCACTTGGTGTATTGAAGTTAGGTTTCAAGCTATCTATGTCAAAGAAATCAATACTTACCATAAACCAAGTTGTGTTGTTGATCACATAATCATGAGAATTTGGTTCTTCACTGTTGTATGTGATGTTAGGTGTCCCATGCTGAGCCTATCCACATATCAAACAAGGTATCATCAGTCTTTATTAGTGAAAAAAGACTAAAGTGAAGAGCTATGCTAGTGTACTATCATGTCTCATGAAGTGTATGTGTGATTCAATGTTAGAAATGATTAGGTTGCATGTTATCTTGACTTTGAAAAAGATAGAAGAGGGACATTGTTTTGGACTTTGACAAAATCAAGACTGTTTGATTTTAATGTTTGAAAACACTAATTTGTGTTTCATAGTTGATCATACCAAGTGACTGAACTAGAAATTCAAATCTAGTTGAATCAAATGATTTTGTAAAAAGATCAGCCAATTGATTATCTATATGAACTTTGATCAGCTGGATTTTCTGAGGAATCTCTAAGAAAATGATATCTGGTCTCTATGTGTTTGGTTTTTGAATGTTGAACAGGATTGTCTGTTATAAACATGGCTGTAGAATTGTCAATGTGTATGGGTGTTTTAAAAAATTAAAGCCATAGTCAAGCATTTGGTTTTATATCCATAACACTTGAGAACAGCATGTAGAAGCAGCTATGTATTCTGCTTTAGCTGTTGACACAGAGACATTTGTTTATTTCTTGCACTGCCAGGAGATCAATCTTGATCCAAGAAACTGATAGCCTCCTGTAGTGGATTTTCTGTTGTTATTGAATCCACCATAATCACTATCTGTGTATGCATATAAAGAGAAGTCTCTGTCTTTGGGATACCACAAACCAAGTGCTGGTTTGCCTTTCAAGTATCTAAAGATTCTCTTTACAGCATTAATGTGTGATTCTTTTGGATCTGCTCGATATCTAGCACACATGCATACTGCATACATGATATCTGGTCTGCTTGCTGTAAGGTACATCAGAGAACCTATCATTGATCTATAAAGTTTCTGATCAACTGATGTTCCTTCTGGATCTGGGCCAAACTTCAGTCCAGTTGCAAATGGTGTTTTACTTGATGTGCAGTCTGCCATGTTATATTTCTTGAGAATCCGATGGACATACTTGTCTTGGTTGATAAAAATTCCATTTTGTGATCGACGAACTTATAGTCCAAGAAAGAAGGTAAGTTCTCCCATTGAACTCATCTAGAATTTGGATTGCATGAGAGTTTCAAACTCTTTGCAAAGTTATGTGTTTGTGGAGCCAAAGATGATGTCATCCACATAGACTTGAACCACTAACAAGTCTTGTCCTTTCATCTTTAAGAACAATATCTGGTCTACTTTCCCTCGGGTATACCCATTCTGTAGTAGAAATTTTGATAAAGTCTCATACCACTTCCTAGGAGTTTGATGAAGACCATATGGAGCCTTATCCAACTTGTAAACTCTAAGAGAGAATTCTGGATCTTCGAACCCTGGTGGTTGAGCAACATATACCTCTTCATCTATCTTTCCATAAAGGAATGCACATTTTACGTCCATTTGAAAGACAATGAAGTTTTTAGATGAGGCATATGAAAGGAACACTCGGATGGCTTCCAGTCTGGCTACTGGAGCAAAGACATCATCATAGTCAATTCCTTCCTCCTAAGTATATCCTTGGGCAATACGCCTTGCTTTGTTTCTAATGACAATCCCCCTGTCATCTTCTTTGTTTTGAATAGCCATCTTGTGCCAATGGCATATTGACCTTCAGGTAGATCAACCAGTTTCCATACCTTTTGCTTTCTGAATTATTATAGTTCCTCCTGCATTGCTTCTATCCAACTGTTGTCTTTAAGTGCTTCGGTGATGTTTTTGGGTACAGTTAGGGATAAGAAACAGGAATACAAGCAAATGTTTATTGTGTCTGATTGACTCCTTGTCAGTCGGGTATTAAGGTCGCCTATGATGTTTTCTAAAGGGTGATCTTTGTGTATTCTTGTTGTTTCAATTTGATCAACATGAATTGTTGAATCAAGATTGTTGAATGTTTGTTCTGGTGTGGTTGGTTAGGCAAGGGTATTCGTGTTTGAGGGACATTCTGGTTGTGCAGGTTTATTGAATGTTTGTCGGGAATCATGAAAGAAATCTAAGATTTCATCGTCATGATGTGTGTCTGGTAAAGAATGATAATCATCATCTTCTTCAACTGTGTGAGGTTGATGTGATGTTGGTTGATTGGGTGGTTTGGTTGTCACAGGTGTTGATAAAGATGGTGTAGATGTGTTCGTTTCATTGGATGTTTTGGTTTGTTCCATTGGAGGTGTAACTGTTGTGCTTGAAGGAGATGTGTTTGTTCTCCTTGGAGGATCAGCAGTTAGAGGAACATCAATAGTTAGTTGAGGAGGTACCATAGGATATTCAATATCTTCTTTTGTACCTGTAACATCAAAATAAGATATCAAATGATTTTGTTAAGGAATCAATGTCAAATAACCAGTCTAATCCAATGACTTTCTTTACGAAAGAGTGTTCATTAAAAATAACATCAGTTGTTTCTTCCATAATATTATGTCTTGGATTGTATACTCTGTAAGCTTTTGAGCTTCAAGAGTATCCAACAAAGAATCCGTCATCTGCTTTTGGAGCAAATTTGGATAATTGTTCTCTGGTGTTTAAACATCCAAAAGCTTTAAGAAATCCAATAAAAGGTTTTCTTTTAAACATTAATTCATATGGATTTTTTGTATGTTCTTTAATTATTAATGTTCTCTTTTGTATGTAACAAGCAGTGTTGATTGCTTCAGCCCAGAAAGATATGGGCAATAGAGAGTCTGCAAGCATTGATCTTGCTGCTTCTATCAATGTTTTGTTTCTCCTTTCAGCTACTCCATTTTGCTAAGGAGTTCTTGCTACACTGAACTGATGACTTATACCTTTGTCTGGACAAAAAGGAAAGATAGAGTCATTCTTAAATTCAGTACCACTATCACTTCTTAAAGATTTAACTTTAAGATCCAATTGATTCTCAATTTTAGTGATAAACGTTTTGAGTATGTCTGGTGTTTCTGACTTGTGTAGTAGAAAGAAAACCCAAAAAAATCAAGAGTAATTATCTACTATAACAACACAATATTGCTTCTTTCCTATGCTTAGGATGTTTGTTAGGCCAAAAAGGTCCATGTGAAGCAATTTGAGTGGTGTGTTGTTAGGGTTTACCAATTTTGTGTTATGAGACACTCTATGTTGTTTGCCTTTCAGACATGCAGTGCACTGGTCTGTACAGAAGAATTTTTTTATGGTAAACCTATTACTAAGTCACCTTTTACAAGTTGATTCATTCTGTTATAATTAGAGTGTCCCAATTGTCTGTGCCATAATTAGGAAACATCTTCTGAAGCTTTTAATAATAAACATGTTTCAGGAGTGGTTGTAAAAATAGTGTTCATATCAACAATATATGTGTTGTTATGATGTGGAGTTTTCAAAAGGATACAATCTTCTCGTATTTGAAAACTTGTCTTGAGGATGTAGCTGTTGTTGGAGTCAAATAAGGTGTTTTATCCCTTATCACAGATTTGGGACACACTAAGAAGATCAAACTGAAGGTTGGAGCAGTAGTTGACATTTTCAAAGCTGATCAATCCATTAGATATTGATCAATCCACTGTTAACATACCAGATGTTGTCACGCCATCTTTGATGTCCGTGAGGAAACACAAGAAATCAGTTAGATGGTGCAACCTCAGCCATGATGGTCTTAGGTTTTCCATCTTTTCCCACGATGCAAATTTCTTCTAGGATTGCATTTTCTAGTGGTTTAGGAATTCTAGGTACACTAGATTTCCTTTGATTGATTTTAGCTCTATCAGGAGAAGTAATTTGAGCTCTTCTCTTACTAGAGACAATGTCTGATGTTTGTCTGCTTTCAGACTTATGTCTCCTTGGTGTTTGTGTAAAGGTGTCATAAAATGTTTTGTCATTGTTTAAAACAACCTTTTGATGAGGAGTTTGTCTTCGTATCCTACATTGTTCCTTCTAGTATGAACTGATTGTTTCTCAGTAGTTTTTACAACTTGAGACTATGTGTTTTGCTTTTTTTTTTCTTATTGAAAAAACAAGTATCAGTACTATGATTGTTCCTTTTACAGATAGAACAATAGTTATGAAAATGACAACTTTTAATACTATGATTGTTCATGTGACAGTATTTGCAATATTTACTATATGGCACTGAAAGTAGTTTTTACAACTTGAGACTATGTGTTTTGCTTTTTGTTTTTCTCAATGAAAAAACAAGTATCAGTACTATGATTGTTCCTTTTACAGATAGAACAATAGTTATGAAAATGACAACTTTTAGTACTATGATTGTTCATGTGACAGTATTTGCAATATTTACCATATTTGCACTTTTCAGTGCCGTGAGTGTATTGATCACACCATTCACAATATGGTAAATCAGAATTGTCTTTTTTGTTTGTAACTTTTGATTTTAAGTTTGATTTGAGAGGAATATTAAAAGACACAGTTGATTGTTTTTTAAGAATAGGAGATTTTCCTTTTCCTTTGTTAGTTTGTTTAAGAAAAGCAGTGGAGGATTCAATATTCTTTCCACGAGAGCAGATGTCAAATCCTTGAGTCTGCTTTGTTTATTTTGTTGGAACTTCAACCACACTTGAAACTTTGCGAGTTTTAGTAATTGGTTGAATAGACTCATCATCAAATAAGTAAACATCATCTTTATCAGAAGTCTGTTCGTCAAATTCATTGTTTTCTCCTTGATAAAAATCTGTTGAGTTGGTTTGTGGTGAATTCACCCGAGGTATATTGGTCCATTCCTAATCGTTGCCCGAGTAGGGGAGGTAGCCTATCGATTGGAGCTGCCTGATGAGTTAAGTGGAATTCACCCGACGTTCCATATATCTCATCTAAGGAAGTGCTTAACCGACGAGGATATGATTGTGCCATTGGAGGATATCGAGATCAACGAGTGACTCAATTACGTAGAACAACCTATGGCCTATCGAAAGGAGAAGAGGCTGAGGAAAAAGTGGTTCCACTGGTGCGAGTACAGTGGAAACATTGGAAAGGGTTAGAGTCCACTTGGGTAACCGAGGTAGAGATGAGGCGGCGTTACCCTCATCTGTTCGACGACTGACAGGTTTCGAGGACGAAACCTAAATAAGGGGGTGGACTTGTAACGCCCGGAAATTTTGAGAAGAGAAAGGCAGTAGAAGTTTTCACGTGAAAGAGGGTTCTCGCGTGAAAGTGGTTGCTCTCGCAAGAAAGGATGTTCTCGCGCGAAAGAAAGTTCTAGCGTGAGGGGCCTGCGAGAAGTTGACCTAGGGTATAAATAGCTGCGAACCCCCATGTCTTGCACTTACATACGCGAAAAGTGTTGCTGCTAGAGAGAGAAAGTTGTTGTTTAGAGAGAGAAAGTGCAGATTCGAAGTGTTCAGGTATGTAAACTTGTCTAGTAACTTGTGTTTAGTAAAAAGGAATGATTATTGATTGAATATAGCCCACGGTTATGTAGTATTCATTTGGTACAAGCTTCTAGAAGGTCGAGTTTGTGCTAAAACTTACCGAGGTGAGTTTCTAGACCCCTTTTTACGTAAATTTTCATGTTTTGGGGGCTATTATGCATACTATATGTTTTAAAAATGCTTGTTTATGCATGTTTGGTGATGTTTTGTGTGTTTGTGTGTTAGATCTACTTTAGATGCGATATGTTGCGACTGGGCGGGAAAAGTTGAGAGTTCTCGCGCAACTAGTATGTTCTCGCGTGAGCAGTTGGCCGTATGATTAGAAATTTGAACTAGGATGTTTTCGGACAAAACGAGAAGTTCTCGTGCGAAAAAAATTTCTCGCGCGACACGATATTTTCGCGTGACTGGGAGTTTTTACGTAACAAGGATGTTCTCGCGCGTTCAGACTCTGACGGGGAATCTCGCATGTGCAAGTTACGGTCGCTTATGGTCTCCCTCGTGCCTGTTATTAGTTGTGTGATGTGTTTTTCTTTATATTCTAATGTTTTTCATACGATGATTTGTATGACGAGGCTCGCCTCTCTATGTATGAATGTGATGTGTGCAAGTGTTCACATGGTATGCTGTGATGTCTATAATGTGTTATCTTTCTACAATGAAATAGTTTTAAAAACTATGTATTTTATGATATGACTTTACTAAAACATGCAAATGAATAAGTAAAGTATTATGTAATGAAGTGAAAGAGAACATTAATGAGAAGTGAAACGTAATGAATGAAAGTCTTAGAAACAATTGAATGGAGGTGCATGGCCATGTTGTCGTTAGCTCAACTGAGGTGCAGCTTTGCTAGCCCATGAGGATGCGCCTCAAGGGTCTAATCCTTGAGATTGACCATATGTACGGGACCTTTTTCGCTTGCCCCGATACTGGTGTGACATCGTCACCAAAGGTCCGTCTATTGACGTAATCTGTTAATTTTGTTGTCGGTCATCCCTCACCTTTATAGCCCATCTATGTGGATATTATGCCTGTATGCTTGCTTAGTTATCCTTGTATGCGTACTATCGTTGCTTGACTTGTCGTTACCTTAAGACGTTTTTTCTGAGATTTGCCCCGTTAACACTAAACGCGCCATTTTTATATAAAAACCATTGTCACGTATAAAACCACTTTTAACTTGTAAAATAACATTTACGACGTTTATCATTAATGAAAACAAGACTAATAAAATAACGTTTTTAAACCGAAACTAAATTTAGGAACTCGGGGCAAAGTGCGGGGACTAAACTTCACATTCTGAGAAACTAGGCTGGGTATAAATACCCATTTCCCAGCCATTTTCTTCACATCATCTTCATCTTCATCGATCTTCTTCTCTTCACCATTTTCTACACCAATCTAGCACCAAAAATCGACCCGTTTGTCGCGTTTTCACCGTCAAATCTTGTTATCATCGTGAATACTCACTCCTAGCAGGTAGATAACCTCGTTTGACCCGTTTATTGCTCGATTTAGCTGCTGCGTTTTCTAGGGTTTCGGGTGCTCGGGTTCATCCGAGCACAAGAGGTCGTGTGGGCTTGTGTGTTGCGTTTCCGAGTGTGTTTCTTGCTTAGACATGTTAGGCAAACATTTCTGGAGGTTCTTGGTGCATAAAACTCGTGCTCAGAGCAGCTGGACGCTGCTCTGCACTTCAGCAGTCGCGATCTGCTGTACAGGGCGACTGGGTCTGTCATGCGACTGAGCCGTGCGACTGGGTGAGTCGTACGACTGAGTCCATGCGTCTGAGTCTATCGTACGACTAAGCTGTACGACTGGGTGAGTCGTATGACTGAGTCATGCGAATGAGTCTGTGCGAATGAATGTGTGTGCGAATGGGTCTGTGCGAACGAATGAGTCATGCGAATGAGTCTGTGCGAATGAATGTGTGTGCGAATGGGTCTGTGCGAACGAATGAGTCATGCGAATGAGTCAGTGCGAATGAGATTGTGTGCGATTGTGCGTGAGTCGTACGACTGAAAGTCCAATCGCACGAATGAATGTTCAATCGTACGAATGAAGCTGATTCGTACGACTGAAGGTCCAATCGGGCGTATGGAGGTTGAGTCGTATGAATGGGTCTTGCATGGTACGACTGAATGCTTAGTCGTATGAATGAAGGTTCAATCGTACGAATGAAGCTGATTCGTACGACAGAAGGTCCATTCGTACGAAGGAAGGATTGAGTCGTGCGTCCGGTCCTGTTGTATGACTAATGATGTGTGTGTGTACTACCCACGACAGAACCGAAACTGCCAGAGCCTATTGATATCATCTTATGCTTTATGGTCATTATTAATGCTTGTCAGTAATTGTCAATAGGTGTTTGACTGTTCATAGCATCCTACCGTTGGGAATATTCATCACACGTGCCTATCATCTGTTCAGTGAGTTTCGTGGCCCCTTTTTACGCTTATAAAACCTTTTTAAACATTTTCTACTTGGGGGAAAAGAATGCTCACTTATTTACTTAATTACAGGCACCTTCCTTAATGGAAGTTGGCTGCTACTTATATGAGTAACTCACCTTGCTAAACTTGTTGATTGATACTAAGGATAAATGGATGTCATGTAACTGGTTTAGGTATCATTCTATGTATATCGCGAATGTGGTGGGAATGCTGCGGAGGACCCTATACATAAGCATCCCCGGTATACTAAGAATGTGCTCAAACCGGGTTACATGATGATCCTGACTGTTTGCTGCTATATGAACTTGAACTATCTGCTATGTTACCCTATGTATGTTACTTAGGGTTTTTACACTACCATGCACTACTATTTGATGTTACGTGTTGATTTATACTACTTGTGGATGCCATTGACCTTGGATGCTCCCGGCTGTGTGGTTCTTCTGTGTGGTTCTTCTGTGTGGTTCTTCTAAGCCGATCATCCATTACAACCATTAATCCCGGTAATTGGGACCTAAAGATTGGTTTGGTTGTAACCTATACGTATGCGCTGTGTGGATCTTGCTACGTCATGTTTAACTTGACACGTATGCGCTGTGTGGATCTTGCTACGTCAAGTTAAACTTATTATGCTATGGAAAACCTTTTATTTTTATATAATCATTAATCCCGGTCATGGGACCTAAGGATTGGTTTGATTATAAACTATACGTATGCGCTGTGTGGATCTTGCTACGTCATGTTTAACTTGACACGTATGCGCTGTGTGGATCTTGCTACGTCAAGTTAAACTTATTATGCTATGGAAAACCTTTTATTTTCATATAATCATTAATCCCGGTAATGGGACCTAAGGATTGGTTTGATTATAAACTATACGTATGCGCTGTGTGGATCTTGCTATGTCATAATGAACTGTATGCTTTGAGAACACTTTCTTTACAGCCATCAATTCCCGTAAGGAACCGAACATTAGGTTTGGCTGTAGCTACTTATAACTGGAAAAGCCGCCTATACATAAGTGTAGTCGCGGTAACCTTATTTAAACTTACTTACTGCTTTCATCTTAACATCCTTTATTACTTAAAACCTGCGAAGCTCACCAACAATTATGTTGACCGTTTTGAGCATTTCTTTTCAGGTGATCAGGGTAATTGAAGATCTAGGAGTGCTGCCTTTTAGAGGAGACCCTAGGATGCATTTTGTAATTATTACCCTTGTAAAGCTTGAACATGACTTTTTGTGTACTTGTTCCCGAGTTGTGGGAATCTACTTTACAAGTTATCACCAATGTTTATGTGATCATTTATGTTGTGCCTATGACTATGCTGTCGTGAACATTGATTATACACGACACAAGTCTCCATTTGTGTTCGGGTGTCGTCATGACACGCCTGTCATCATATTTTTATTGCTACTCTATCATATACCATGTGTTATGACGATCCCGTCTAGCTCACATTTCCCGTGTTTCCGCTATTAGCGGGGGTGTGACAGACTGGTATCAGAGCCATTGGTTATAGAGAATTAGGCAATTACACTTGACCTAGACTATAACCTAGGAACCTTCATGTAGATTTGCATGCTTAAGCTTGTGTGCATTTATATATCTCGTGTATGTGTTCCTCCTTACATGTTTGGTTATCCTTCTGTTATGTAATCTTTTACCTTGTGCCTGAGCCCTTGTGCTCGACCACTATGAGATGCTTCCTATTAGATCTTCCGTTCCCTCTGTGCGCCAAGTTATCATAACCAAATTCGGGTATTGAGACCCGAAGAGATCTTCACAGATCATACATCGCGCTTGACCTCATATACTGAGAGACGACCCGAGGAGGCCATGTCTGAGTCCTCCCAAGGACACGAGATAGACAACCTCCGCTAGACTATACGTGATTACATGTTTGGCTCTCAGTTGACTGATGGATTATTATGGATATGATGTGAAGGAAGGTCGGATGTCATGTAACCGGATTAGGCATCATTATCGGTACATCGTGGGTGTGGTGGGAACGCTGCGGGGAACGCTATATATAAACACCACCGGTATACCGAGAATATGCTTAAAATGGGCTGCATGGTGATCTTGACCGACTGGAACACGAAACATTGGAATTTGATAAGTAAAGTACTTCTGCATCTTAAGGTGACTAAAGCTTATATGTTGCCTCTTGTATGAATAGAACATACCGCCTAGAAGATCTACCCGCAGCAACAGTAGCGGAAGTGAAGCCCCGAGGGGCAGAGGCAGAGGCAGGGGTAGACCTCCAATAGCAAATGAAGGCCCTTCTGGCAATACCCAAGGGACTGGAAATGCTGATATGGCAGCCTTAATTGCTCAACAATTGACTGCCCTGATTCCAACTATCGTATCTCAGGTGAGCGACGCGCTGCAATAGCAAAACCACCCCCACGGGGATGGTGGTAATGAAAACGAGGATGCTGGGAACCCGATTGGGAATGAAAGCAATCAGGGGACCGAAAATGGTGGTACTGCAGGCAACGAAACTGGGGCTGCTAACGCCAAACGAGGCTGTTCTTACAAGGAGTTTGTGGCTTGTAAGCCTCGAGATTTTGATGGTAAAGGTGGGGCGATAGCCCTGATTAGATGGCTTGAGAAAATGGAGGCTGTGATCGACATCAGTGAATGCCTCGACAGCCAGCGGATCAAGTACGTTACGTGCTCACTGCAGGGCAGAGCACTAACCTGGTGGAACACCCAGGTTCAAGCTAGGGGAAGGGAATCTGCGATGCAGATGACCTGGGATGAATTCAACGCCTTGATTACGAGGAATACTGCCCTCTCAACGAGATGCAAAATTTGAGCATGAGTTCTGGAATCATGCTATGGTGGGGGCAGGGCACGCAGCTTATACTGACCGATTTCACGAGCTGGCTAGACTAGTTCCACACCTAGTCACTCCGGAATCTAAGAGGATTGAGAGGTACATTTAGGGACTCGCGCCTCAAATCCGAGCAATGTTAACTGCAGCTGCTCCTCCTACAATCCAGAGCGCTATTCTAAAAGCGGGCGCTCTCACTGATGAGATGATAAGAACAGGTGTACTTGGTAAAGGAGCTGAGAAAAGGAAGGGAGCTGGGGAATCGAGCCGGCCCGGTATAGGAAAGTTTGATAAGAGGGCCAAAACAACCAGAAACTTTGTGGCCGTGACTCAAGGAAAGAAGGAATATGCTGGGCCGCACCCGAAATGTGACAGGTGTAATCTTCATCATCCTCCAGCAACACCGTGCCGGGTGTGTTTGAACTGCAGACGCCCGGGGCATCAAGCAAGAGACTGCAGAGTAGCACCAATCCTGGTGGCACCCATCAACGCGGTTAACCCCGCTAGGAATGCCAGGGCTTGCTACGAGTGTGGAGCCCTCGATCACTTCAGGAACATGTGCCCCCGACTGAACAGGGCACCGGGTCAGCAGGGAAACAACCAGCAGCAGATACTGGCCATAGCGGGTGCGCATGGCCAAGGAAACCAAGGTAATGCTGCACGGGGACGTGCCTTCGTCATTGGAGCTAATGATGCCCGTCAAGATCCGAACGTTGTCACCGGTACGCACTTACTCAATAACCACTTCGCATCTATACTGTTTGATACTGGGGCAGACAATAGTTTTATATCATCTGAGTTTGTGCAAATGCTTGATTTGAGTGCCAGTAGACTAGAAACTAGTTACTCCGTAGAAATGGCAAATGGTTGGGTTGAACAGGCAGAGGAGATTATTAAGGACTGCACCCTAATGTTGGAAGACCAGGTCTTCAACATAGACTTGATACCTTTCGAGTTGGGGAGCTTCGACGTAATAGTGGGGATGGATTGGTTGTCTAAGCATGGAGCCGAGATTGTTTGCCGAGATAAAGTAGTGCGGATTCCCATGTCAGACGGGAAAGTACTCAGGATACAATGAGAGAGACTGGGAAAGAACTTGAAGCTTATCTCCTGCATGAAAGCACGCCAAGGTCTACGAAAGCAGTGTTACACCTTTCTGGCTCACGTGGTAGAAAAGAAGGAAGAAGAGACGAAATTGGCAGACATTCCGACTGTACGGGATTACCGGAAGTGTTCCCTGATGATTTGTCTGGATTGCCTCCTCCACGAAAGGTGGAATTCCGTATAGAGCTGGTTCCTGGAGCTACACCGATAGCTAAGACACCATATCGGTTAGCACCCTCAGAGATGCAAGAGTTGTCCAGCCAACTACAGGAACTACTGGAGAAGGGTTTCATTCGACCGAGTCATTCACCGTGGGGAGCACCGGTGTTATTTGTCAAGAAGAAGGATGGGTCGTTCCGTATGTGCATCGACTACAGGGAATTGAACAAACTGACCGTGAAGAATCGGTATCCTCTTCCTAGAATCGACGACCTGTTCGATCAGTTGCAAGGAGCCTCGTATTTCTCTAAGATCGACCTTCGATCTGGTTATCATCAACTAAGAGTATTCGAGGACGATATTCCAAAAACAGCATTTAGAACTCGTTACGGGCACTATGAGTTCTTGGTTATGCCATTCGGATTGACCAACGCACCAGCTGTCTTTATGGATCTGATGAATCGGGTGTGCAAGCCTGATCTTGAGAAGTTCGTGATCGTGTTCATAGACGACATACTTATCTACTCCCATTCAAAGGAGGATCACGAAAAACACCTCCAAGCAATTGTAGAACTGTTGAAAGAGGAGAAACTTTTCGCCAAGTTCTCGAAGTGTGAATTCTGGCTTCGAGAAGTGAAGTTTTTGGGTCATGTAGTTAACGAAAATGGAATTCATGTGGACCCTGGCAAGATTGAAGCCATGAAGAAATGGGATACACCCCAGACACCTTCAGAAATACGGCAATTCTTGGGATTGGCCGGATACTATCGTCGCTTCATTGCCAATTTTCCAAGATTGCCCAACCGTTAACTTTGTTGACTCAGAAAGACAAGAAGTTCGATTGGGGGAAAGCACAAGAACAGGCGTTCCAAACATTGAAGGAGAAGTTGTGCAATGCACCGATATTGTCCCTCCCAGACAGAACCGATGATTTTGTGGTGTACTGTGATGCTTCACATCAAGGTTTGGGCTGTGTACTAATGCAGGGAGATAAGGTAATTGCTTACGCTTCGCGACAACTCAAGGTGCATGAAAAGAACTACACAACTCACGACTTGGAGTTGGAGTTGGGTGCCGTAGTGTTTGCACTCAAGATATGGAGGCATTATCTATATGGAACCAAATGCATCATCTACACAGACCATAAGAGCCTTCAACACATCATGAATCAGAAAGAACTTAACATGCGACAGCGACGCTGGGTAGAGCTTCTTAGCGACTACGATTGTGAAATCCGGTATCATCCGGGGAAAGCTAACGTGGTGGCTGATGCTTTAAGCCGCAAAGAACGCGTGAAACCATTACGTGCTCGAGCACTAGGTTTGACTATTCAAACTAATCTAAAGGCTCAGATTCAACTAGCACAAAACGAGGCATTGAAAGAAGAAAACCTTGCGGGGGAAGAATTCCGCGGGTTGGATAAACAAATGACTCGCAAGGATGGTGGCGTTCTTTACTTCATAGATCGTATATGGGTCCCCAGATGGGGAGGTGTACGTACACTAGTCTTGGATGAAGCACACAAGACTCGATATTCTATTCACCCTGGTGCAGACAAGATGTACCACGATCTGAAAGAGCTGTACTGGTGGCCAGGTATGAAGAAAGATATTGCTATATATGTGAGCAAATGCTTGACTTGTTCAAAGGTCAAGGCTGAACACCAGAAACCATTAGGATTATTGCAACAACTTGAAATTCCCGAGTGGAAATGGGAGAACATCACTATGGATTTCATTACCAAACTCCCGAGAACTCCAAGCGGACACGACACGATATGGGTCGTGGTGGATCGAATGACAAAATCCGCCCACTTCTTGCCTATCCGAGAAGACTATAAAATGGATAAGCTGGCAAGGTTGTACATCAAAGAGGTCGTGACACGGCACGGGGTGCCGGTGTCAATCATATCCGACCGAGACAGTCGATTCACTTCACGATTTTGGCAGACGTTACAGAAAGCGATGGGCACTCGATTAGACATGAGTACTGCCTATCACCCACAAACAGATGGCCAAAGTGAACGAACTATACAAACATTGGAAGACATGCTTAGAGCTTGCGTAATCAATTTTGGTGGTAGCTCGGACACTCATTTACTGTTGATCGAGTTCTCTTACAACAACAGCTACCATACAAGCATTGGATGCGTTCCATTTGAAGCATTGTATGGACGAAAATGTAGATCGCCTATATGTTGGGCCGAGGTTAGTGAAAGCCAGCTAACAGGTCCCGAAATCATTCAAGAAACCACCGACAAGATCTTCCAAATCAAAGACCGACTTAAAGCTGCTAGAGATCCTCAAAAGAGCTATGCCGACAACCGTCGGAAGCCGTTAGAGTTTAATGTTGGGGATCGAGTGTTGCTTAAGGTCTCTCCATGGAAAGGGGTCGTACGGTTTGGAAATAAAGGGAAGTTGGCCCCAAGATATGTTGGACCATTCGAGATCACAGAAAGAATCGGTCCGGTGGCGTACCGATTACGGTTGCCACAAGAGGTTAACAGTGTACACGATACTTTCCATGTATCGAACCTCAAGAAGTGTTTAGCTGACGAATCACTTCACGTACCTATTGAGGACATCAAGATTGATGAAAGCCTCCATTTTATGGAGGAACCTATTGAGGTCATGGACCGAAAGGTCAAAAAGTTGAGGCGCAGCAAGATACCTATCGTTCATATAAGATGGAATTCCAAACGAGGGCTAGAGTTTACGTGGGAACGTGAAGATCAGATGAGACTCAAATATCCACATCTATTCGAGGATGACCCCCTTAGACCTAGCACCAGTTGAATTTCGGGACGAAATTCCCTCAACTGGGGGATACTGTGACATCCGTCACCAAAGGTCCGTCTATTGACGTAATCTGTTAATTTTGTTGTCGGTCATCCCTCACCTTTATAGCCCATCTATGTGGATATTATGCCTGTATGCTTGCTTAGTTATCCTTGTATGCGTACTATCGTTGCTTGACTTGTCGTTACCTTATGACGTTTTTTCTGAGATTTGCCCCGTTAACATTAAACGCGCCATTTTTATATAAAAACCATTGTCACGTATAAAACCATTTTTAACTTGCAAAATAACATTTACGACGTTTATCATTAATGAAAACAAGACTAATAAAATAACGTTTTTAAATCAAAACAAAATTTAGGAACTCGGGGCAAAGTACGGGGACTGAACTTGACATTCTGAGAAACTAGGCTGGGTATAAATACCCATTTCCCAGCCATTTTCTTCATGTCATCTTCATCTTCATCGATCTTCTTCTCTTCACCATTTTCTACACCAATCTAGCACCAAAAATCAACCCGTTTGTCGCGTTTTCACCGTCAAATCTTTGTTATTATCGTGAATACTCACTCCTAGCAGGTAGATAACCTCGTTTGACCCGTTTATTGCTCGATTAAGCTGCTGTGTTTTCTAGGGTTTCGGGTGCTCGGGTTCATCCGAGCACAAGAGGTCGTGTGGGCTTGTGTGTTGCGTTTCCGAGTGTGTTTCTTGCTTAGACATGCTACGCAAACATTTCTGGAGGTTCTTGGTGCATAAAACTCGTGCTCGGAGCAGCTGGACGCTGCTCTGCACTTCAGCAGTCGCGACTTGCTGTACATGGCAACTGGGTCTGTCATGCGCTGAGTCGTGCGACTGGGTGAGTCGTACGACTGAGTCCATGCGTCTGAGTCTATCATACGACTAAGCTGTACGACTGGGTGAGTCGTACGACTGAGTCATGCGAATGAGTCTGTGCGAATGAATGTGTGTGCGAATTGGTCTGTGCGAACGAATGAGTCATGCGAATGAGTCTGTGCGAATGAATATGTGTGCGAATGGGTCTGTGCGAACGAATGAGTCATGCGAATGAGTCAGTGCAAATGAGATTGCGTGCGATTGTGCGTGAGTCGTACGACTGAAAGCCCAATCGCACGAATGAATGTTCAATCGTACGAATGAAGCTGATTCGTACGACTGAAGGTCCAATCGGGCGTATGGAGGTTGAGTCGTATGACTGGGTCTTGCATGGTACGACTGAATGCTTAGTCGTATGAATGAAGGTTCAATCGTACGAATGAAGCTGATTCGTACGACTGAAGGTCCATTCGTACGAAGGAAGGATTGAGTCGTGCGTCCGATCCTATTGTATGACTAATGATGTGTGTGTGTACTACCCACGACCGAACCAAAACTGCCAGAGCCTATTGATATCATCTTATGCTTTATGATCATTATTAATGCTTGTCAGTAACTGTCAATAGGTGTTTGACTGTTCATAGCATCCTACCGTTGGGAATATTCATCACACGTGCCTATCATCTGTTCAGTGAGTTCCGTGGCCCCTTTTTACGCTTATAAAACCTTTTTAAACATTTTCTACTTGGGGGAAAAGAATGCTCACTTATTTACTTAATTACAGGCACCTTCCTTAATGGAAGTTGGTTGCTACTTATATGAGTAACTCACCTTGCTAAACATGTTGATTGATACTAAGGATAAATGGATGTCATGTAACTGGTTTAGGTATCATTCTATGTATATCGTGGATGTGGTGGGAATGCTGCGGAGGACCCTATACATAAGCATCCCCGGTATACTAAGAATGTGCTCAAACCGGGTTACATGATGATCCTGACTGTTTGCTGCTATATGAACTTGAACTATGTGCTATGTTACCCTATGTATGTTACTTAGGGGTTTTACACTACCATGCACTACTATTTGATGTTACGTGTTGATTTATACTACTTGTGGATGCCATTGACCTTGGATGCTCTCGGCTGTGTGGTTCTTCTGTGTGGTTTTTTGTGTGGTTCTTCTAAGCCGATCATCCATTACAACCATTAATCCCGGTAATTGGGACCTAAAGACTGGTTTGGTTGTAACCTATACGTATGCGCTGTGTGGATCATGCTACGTCATGTTTAACTTGACACGTATGCGCTGTGTGGATCTTGCTACGTCAAGTTAAACTTATTATGCTATGGAAAACCTTTTATTTTTATATAATCATTAATCCTGGTAATGGGACCTAAGGATTGGTTTGATTATAAACTATACGTATGCGCTGTGTGGATCTTGCTAAGTCATGTTTAACTTGACACGTATGCGCTGTGTGGATCTTGCTACGTCAAGTTAAAGTTATTATGCTATGGAAAACCTTTTATTTTTATATAATCATTAATCCCGGTAATGGGACCTAAGGATTGGTTTGATTATAAACTATACGTATGCGCTGTGTGGATCTTGCTACGTCATAATGAACTATACGCTTTTGAGAACACTTTCTTTACAGCCATCAATTCCCGTAAGGAACCGAACATTAGGTTTGGCTGTAGCTACTTATAACTGGAAAAACCGCCTATACATAAGTGTAGTCGCGGTAACCTTATTCAAACTTACTTACTGCTTTCATCTTATCATCCTTTATTACTTAAAACCTGCGAAGCTCACCAACAATTATGTTGACCGTTTTGAGCATTTCTTTTCAGGTGATCAGGGTAATTGAAGATCTAGGAGTGCTGCCTTTTAGAGGAGACCCTAGGATGCATTTTGTAATTATTACCCTTGTAAAGCTTGAACATGACTTTTTGTGTACTTGTTCCTGAGTTGTGGGAATCTACTTTACAAGTAATCACCAATGTTTATGTGATCATTTATGTTGTGCCTATGACTATGCTGTCGTGAACATTGATTATACACGACACAAGTCTCCATTTATGTTCGGGTGTCGTCATGACACGCCTTTCATCATATTTTTATTGCTACTCTATCATATACCATGTGTTATGACGATCCCGTCTAGCTCACATTTCCCGTGTTTCCGCTATTAGCGGGGGTGTGACAACTGGAGTCGGCTTTGTGCATAATGTTGGGGGTTTATTTATAGACCTCTCCCCAGTACTAGCTTCGTGCACAATGTTGGGGGTATAGCATATCACACTGGTCCATATGGAAGTGAAAGATAATGAATGAACGTACGAATGAAGAACGAATGAATGAATGAATGGATGAATGAATGAACGATGACGTACGTTGAGAAAGATAGTAAATAATTATGTATTAATTATGATCAAGGTGTACGTATGATTAATGATCACGAACGAATGTAAATGGTATGTTTTGAATGAAAGTAATGTATTTTGATTTATAAAACTAGAACTCACTCAGCGTCACTGACTTTTGTATGCATAATAATTGGAAGGTAAAGTTTAATGCTGAGGAGGTGCAGGTGTGG
Organism: Flaveria linearis; assembly: GCA_024085815.1. Classification (NCBI taxonomy): domain Eukaryota; kingdom Viridiplantae; phylum Streptophyta; class Magnoliopsida; order Asterales; family Asteraceae; genus Flaveria; species Flaveria linearis. The sequence continues at coordinate 39,426,420 of CM044007.1, read as the reverse complement.
ATGGATAAGCTACTGGGATATGCTTGAAGACTTGCATCCATATTTAGGGAAAACATATCGTGTTCATGAAACTTGTGGGATGTAAAAATGAAATGATATGATATGTTAACACGATTTTTTTATTAATGAAAAGTTTAAATTCCACTGCAAATGTTGTATTTTAAATGTTTTATACGATGAATGTCCGACTGTAAGCGTCCCGGGAAGGGGGCAATACGAAACGTTGATTTATAGACTTCACTTTAGGATCAGGTGCTATTTTGTCTATGGTTGATGCTGGTGTTTTGCATGAAGATGAATCAGCTAGAGAGTATTTCATAAGTATTTGGTTAATATACTTCTCTTGGTTGATGAAAATCCCATCTGGTTTTTGATGAACTTGCAATCCAAGGAAGAATGTTAATTCTCAAATAGAGCTCATCTAAAACTCAGACTTCATCAAAGCTTCAAACTCTTCACATAATCTTTTGTTTGTGGACCCAAATTTAATGTCATCCACATATATTTGCATCACCAAAAGATCTTGATGTTCATGCTTTAGAAACAGAGTCTGATCTATTGTTCCTCTTTTCTATCCATGCTTCAGTAGGAAGGACTATAGTGTCTCATACCACTTCCTTGGAGCCTGATGAAGACCATATAAAACTTTGTCAAGCTTGTATATCCTATGAGGATAATCCGGATCTTCAAAGCCTGGAGGTTAAGCAACATAGACTTCTTCATCAATTTTACCATATAAGAAAGCACATTTAACATCCATTTGGTAAACTATGAATTTCTTATAGGAAGCATAGGCTATAAAAACTTTGATAACTTCAATCCTCGCAATAGGAGCAAAGAGTTCATCATAGTCTATTCCTTCTTCTTAAGTGTAGCCTTGTGCTATCAGCCTTGCTTTGTTTCTTACAATGATTCCTCTGTCATCTAGTTTGTTTTTGAAAACCCATCTGGTACCAATTGGATATTGGTCTTCAGGCAAGTCAACTAGATTCTAGACTTTCTGCTTTATGAATTGTTGAAGCTCCTCTTGCATAGCTTCAATCCAGCTATTGTCTTTAAGTGTGCTTGTTATGTTGGGTGGAACCACTTGAGATAGGAAACAAGAGAAAAGACAAATGTTGGCTGCTTCCCCTTCATTTCATGTGGTTCTTTCATGAAGATCACCAATTATGTTGTCAATTGGGTGATTCTTATAAATTCTGGTTGTTGGTATTGTTGCAACTAGAATGGAAGAATCCAAGTTGGTCGTGTGTGGTGATGGACATTGATCTAGCTGTGATGCAGAATTAACAAAATTGTCAAATTCTTCTTCATATTGGTCTGAGGCTGAATGATATCCATCTTTATGATTTTGTGTTTCAGCAGATGTAGTTTGAACTTCCACAGGTGTTACAGTAACATCACCGGATGTAGGTTATGGATCTGCTGAAGTTGTTAATGTACTTGGTTGTACCGATAGAGTTGGTACATTTATAGAAGGAACTGGGGCATCTCTAAATGTAGATGGAGTATCTACGGATGCATTGATCATATCTCCGGACGCAGTATTAACATCTGCGGAAGCAGGGTTAACATCTGCTGATACTTCATTCACTTCTTGGGAAGTAGAAGTTGGATTTCCATATGACAGTCCATTACTTGATTGTAGTGATAGGCCATGATCTGCAAAACTTGAAGTGTGTGGATGAGGTCTTGGTGGATCTGTAGTTAGTGGCACTTCACTCATTATTGGAGGGACATAGGGATAACATATATCTGTAGCACCTGTAACATTCAAATAACCAGAGTGAAATGAATTCGAGAAAGCATCTATCTCAAACAACCATGATGAACCTATTATAGATTTTGTAAATGATGTTTCATCAAAAGATACATTAGGTTATTCTTCCACAATGTGTTGGTGTGGAATGTAAACTCTATATGATTTGGATGTTGATGAATAACCAACAAAGAAACCATCGTAGGATTTTGTGAAAACTTTTGTAATTGTTCCTTTGTGTTTAACACAGACACATAACCCCCAAAAGCTCTAAGATAACCTATAAAAGGTTTTATTGTAAATAAAAGCTCATAAGGTGTTTTGTTATGTTTTTTAACAATTAATGTTCTGTTTTCAACTGTGCAAGCTGTATTCACTACTTCAGCCCAAAAGGTAATGGGTAGATGTGAATCAGCTAGTATTGTTCTAACTGCTTTAATGAGAGTTCTATTTCTTCTCTCAGCAACTCCATTTTGTAGTGGAGTTCTTGGTGCACTGAATTGTCTTGCTATTCCTTTGTTCCTTCAAAAGGTATCTAGACCACAGTTAATAAATTTATATCCATTATCACTTCTAAAAATTTTGACTTTTAAATCAAGTTGATTTTGAATTTTAGTGATGAACTCCATTAATTTTTCTGATGCTTCACTCTTATGTTTTAAGAAAAAGACCCATGTGAATCTAGTGAAATCATCAACAACTACAAAACAATATTGCCTCTTGCCAACGCTCATCACATTGGTTGGACCAAAAAGATCCATGTGAATCAATTTGAGTAGTGTTGTATTTATGTTAATTGTTTTGGACTTGTGAGACACCTTATGTTGTTTTTCTTTGTAACATGAAGAACAATGAGTAAAACATTGAAATTCTTTCCTAGGAAGAACTATGACTAAGTCATTTATGGCCAGCCTATTCATGTTCTTCATATTAGAATAAACTAGCCTACTATGCCATAGTTGAGATTCATCTTCTGATGACTTAGAAATTAGGCATGTTTCATTTGATGTTAGTAAAGTGTTGTTCATGTCCAAAATATATGTATTGCCTTTTCTTGGTACTTTAAGAAGAATGTAATCATCCGGGATTTGCAAACCAGGTTTAAGAATGTAACAATGAGTTTTACCAAATAAAGTGGTATAGTTTTGATCAGAAATTTGAGAAACACTGTGTAAATTAAATTGTAAGTTGTCATAAAAATTTGCTTTATCAAACTTCAGCACACCTTTTGTTACAATTCCTTCACCTATAATTTACCTCCTTTCTTATCCCCACCAATTACTACATAAGAAGCACTTTTGTGTTTGAAGTCATGGAGGAGAGAACAGTTTTCTGTCATATGCTTGGAACATCCACTGTCAACATACCACTTCTTGTCAGTCCTCCATGTATGTTCCTGCATATAAAATGAAATCAATTAGAATGGGGAACCCAAGCCTTGGTGACCTTGGGCTGACCAAGTATGTCTAAAATTGTCACTCCTGTATGAATAAGTCTTGATTATTTAGGCTTGACTTTAAACTCAATTGATTCATTTTGTTTTGTTTATGGTGGTGAGGATGATTCTGATAGAGATTGACTTAAGACATTTTGAACTTCTGTCTCAGCCACTTCCTCTTACACCTTCCCTTTGTTTGTCTTCACATTTGCTTTTGATGAAGATCCTTTGTTGAAGAAGGTTGTAGCATCCTTTGACTGTGACTTTGATAGTTTAATACTCTTGTCAAACTTGTCAAAGAAGGTCTCATCAGTAATTGTTGATTTATCATTTAGGTCCACCTTTTCATGTTGTGTCCTGCTTTGAGACTTCTATTTTTCCTTGTTCTTTGGTTGAGCATGAGAACGATCTGATAGCTTCTTAGCCTTCTCAACCTTTTGTTGTTGTTGATCATCAGAAGCAACTGTCTTCTTTGTCTTTTCAGCCTTTTTTTAGGTTGTTGCTGCTTTGTTTTTTACTTCTTGATTCTCTCATCTGATTGTGAATCTGCTTCATTTGTCTCAGATTCTTCTTCTTAGAAACTTTTGTTTTGTTCTTTCTATTGAAGTAGCATTCTTGAGTTGAATGATTGTTTTTGTTACAGATTGCACAATGCTTGTTGAAATAGCAATCTGAGGTCATATGGTTGTTCATATTGCAGATAGAACAATAACTGCTGAAGTAGCAATCTTTAGTTTTGTGATTGGTCATATCACAACACTTGCAGGACTTATCTTATGCCTTAATTTCTGGTTCAACCATTTTCTTGTTTATCAGCTGCTTTTTATATTCTTTCAGCACTTTCTCAAGTTTTGTTGTTTAGGAGTCTTTGCCACTTCTGGACATAATGTCAAATGGTTCTGATGGTTTAGCAGCTGTCTTTTGTTGCTGATGCACAACCTTCTTAGATTTCTTGACTGTGCTTTTGATTGTTGAAGCTTCAGCTAAGGATTTCTTTGTTTTGACTAGTCTTTCAGCAGAAACTTCCTTCTTCAGTAGATCTTTTATGGAGACTGTTTAGACAAACCAACTGTTGTCTTCATCCACTGATGATCTACTGAAGGTTCTTGAATCTTAACAATCTTCTTCTTTGTTGAAGGTCTGCTGAAGACGTTGACTTGGTCTTCCTGATCTTTTATCCGGAAGTAGTTTTTGCTTCTTTGTAGAATTTACACTTGCATCTTAGAGCTTGTTGATGTTGGTTGAGTCACTTGCTGGTTGTTTAGCTCTTGAATCCAAGCATTCAATTGAGCTATCCTTTTATAGATAGTCTTCAGCAAGTCTTTTTATTGAGGTGGATAGGGCACTTTGATTTCTTCAAGCAGTTTTGGTATTACAGGTTCAAATACCAAACTTGTCCCTTACCCTTATCATCACCTTGTTGTTCAACATGATCATCCAGCTCAAAGAGATCATCACATCCATCAAAGTAAAATTCTGATTCATCTTGTTGTGAAACTTCTGAACCAGTTGATTTATTTCACTAACCTCAAAATCATCACCATTTGCCACTTGATTAAATTCAGTTTTAACTGTATTATTGGTGCTTGGCACAAATAAGTTGTTAGTCATAGAATCAGGAAATGAGGTATGATTGTTATTCACTAGGGGTGGAACATTATGAAAACTCCAAACCTGATTTGTTTTGCAATTCAATATGAGAATTTTATAGCTTCTCATATTGTTGAGATGAAATTTGAAACTTCTGAAGTTTCACTTCAGTAGATTCATGTTCTGCTATTGATTTTGTTAAGGATGCAATCAATTGCTCGACTTGTGCCTTCCAATTATAATTTTCTAAAACAATTTTACCTAAATCCTTTTATAAGGATGTGATCTTTACCTGATAAAGTTTATGTTCCCTTACGTGATATTCATTTAAAACTGATGTTTCTTTCCCTTTATTGGCAACTTGTTGTGCATGGGTTCTGTATCTCTCAACTTCCACAATACAGCTAGATGAACATAACCTTTCCTTTACCTCTCTTGACATCGGTGGGACTTTGTTTTCTATGTTTGCCATGAGAGCTTGATTCTCTTCCAATACTTCCTTCTCATATAGGGTCCAGTCACAAGTACCATCCTACAAGATGATTAACCCAGTCTCTTGGTTCTTGCTTGAACTTGCTGCAAATGTACATGTGGTTGAGGCTACTTGTAAGGCCTTTGATTTGCTTGATGATATTGTTACTGATGTTGAGGATGTTGATATTGTTGTTGAGATGAGGATTGTTGGTTGCACTCCTTTGAAAAGTGTCCATATAGGTTACATTTGAAGTATCTCACTTTTGATTTATCAACTCCTATCTTTGTTGTTCTCCCAGGAGCATATAATCCTTTGTTTCTCCGTAGATACATCTTTTCCATGTAAGCAATCATTGCCATCTGCCACTGTAAATCCATCTCTTATACTTCATCAGGATGAAGTTCTTCTAGATCTTGTTAGCAAAAATGGGCTGGAGTTAAAGTGCTGCCCAGGTAAGCTTGGAAGCTTGAGCTGAAAGATGCAAATGCTGCTTTTTGCTCTTCAGAATCAAGAACTACTGTAATTGGTTTTGAACTATTGTTGCTTTTGTTGTTTGAGGATAATCCCTTAGAATTTGAGATCTTTTCATCATCCCTTTTTCCTTTTGTTTTGTTGCTAGAATGATTTTGAGTCGCTTTAACTGGTCTTGATGAATAGAAACCAACTTCTTTTTGTTCATCACTCACAACACAAGAGCTCTCATTATCTTCATTTTAAATGAAAGCACTCCCCACGCTCTTTGATTCGTTATAATGATATGGAGCTATGGGTGCTTTCATGCTCTTATTTCTTGTTTTGTCATCAAGTTTAAGAGCTTCAACTTTAGCCACCAGAGTACCAAGCGCAATGGCTTTCAAGTCAAGGGTTTTCTTGAACAATGATACTGTTTGAGTCCAACTCTCAGGTAAAGTATGTAGCATCTTCTTATTAAGTTCCTCATTATCATATTTTAGCTCCAAAATGCTCATCTCAGTTACAAGCTGCATAAACCTATGTAGCTATTGAGGAACAGATTCACCTTCAATATGATGGAATTTCTCATATTGGGACCTAAGTGTATCCTTTCTAATGCTTTTGATTTTATCACTGCCTTTACAAAGGGTGTGCAAAGTTTTCCACAGTGAATTTGTTGTTTTATAGGCTTCACACCTAATGAGAAGATCTTCAGGCAAAGCCATAGTGAGCATACTATAGGCTTTGATATCGACCTTGACCTTATTTGCATTATCTGGTGATAAGTCCTTTAGACTGATTGGCTAATTGTTATCCTTATAGTCAGGTCCTAGTGCTGGTGGAATGTATGGACCCTCTGTAATTGATGACGACGAATCAGAATCGGTATAATTTACATGTTTCCTAAAATGGATTTTCCATTTTTTGAAGTCAGCCTTGTTCTCCAACTTAGGGGGTTGGTAGGGTGATCCAACGGCTGAATTACTCATGTTTAGATAATTAATGACAACATCTTACTTATCAATTGATTAAGCCGGTGATGTCATAATTACTCAAACCTCTCAATAAATTCTATTTTGAAAATTTAATGGGGGATAATAATGTTGAATATGTTCAATTATGGTTGAACAATTATTATCAATCGAACAATAACTCAGATCTACGAATTAAAACAAGTTTAATGTAGATTTGAGTTGATCGGGAAATGGAACAGTACCTGATTGGTCAATGTAACAACTTTAATGATCGCACCAATTTGTTGATTCCAATATCTTAATTAGCTAATTTTGATATGAGACTTAATTGATTTGTTCAATAACCCGACCGAGGATGAGTTGTATACCCTTGAAACGTATGAACAAACCCTAAAACAATTTTAATGAAATTAAATAGATCTAATAACAAACTTGACATATCTAGTGATATAAACAAATAATCAAACAAAAACCAATGCTGATAGATCAACTGATCTAAATCAATGAGCACTTGGCTCTAATACCACCTGTGAATCTAAGGATCATCTAGGGAATTATCAGCTTAGTTAATGACAAAACAATGATAGCGCAATTACCATTGATTGTTGTTTGATTAATTGATTGAGTGATGATGAACAAACAAATAGATCATGAAGAACAAAATCAAACTAATGAAGAACAATGGAATAATAAATGAAGAACATACACAAATATATCAAAAGTTTTTCATTAATGTTTGAATAATGATTACAATAATCAACGATCCATGATATTACTAATGCTAGGGTTCTAATGCTATATTGATGCGTATATTGTTTTTGATTGTCGATTGCGTCTGCTAGGGTTTGATTGAGGTTTTGATCCGTAGTAGTCATAGGCAATTGGTTCATAAAATCATGCACCTAGGCCTCGTATTTTTAGGCTTAGGTATTTACTGATATGGTAACAGTAACTTCTTTATCAAGGTAAGAAAGTTACTCAGAGAATGTTTTGATGTGACATTCTCTGACTAAAGTGAAGGTCATCCGCAGATGTTGACTTTTTACTTTAGTGTTGACTTTTGTTGAGTTGATGTACTTGTTGAAGTACATCAAGTGTTGGTCTTCCGCAGGAACTTTGTCTTCCACAGGAGTTTTACTCTTCCGCAGGAACTGTGCTCTTCCGCAGGAGACGTATTTTTCCACAGGAGATTTGTTCTTCCGCAGTTGTTTTACTTGTTCTTCTACAGCAACTCAGTCTTCCTCAGCAGATGCATCAACTTCAAGGGTGGTGTTGTAAAGCTTCCGCATGAGTTCCATGGAGACTAGATTTGTTCCAGAAGATCTACGAAGGAACAATTTGTTCATCCGTAGATGTTTTCAACACTTGGTCAATTTCTTGAAATTGACCAAGACTAATGATTTTCCTGTAATTATACATATAGAACAACACATAATAAATGGGTTAACCTATAAATATATATTGCATACAAAATGATGGGAAAAGTAAAAGAGTTGTTACAATGATTGATTCAAGAAGTAAACCTATACAAAATTCTGGACCTAACACTTTACCATCCCGGCAAGGCAAATGTAGTGGCTGATGCCTTGAGTAGAAAGGTAGGAGAGAAACCTCTTCGTGTTCGTGCTTTGAGGCTAAGCGTGTATAATACCCTTGTTGCTAGATTAAAATAAGCGCAAAAAGAAGCCTTGAAGGAGGACAAACTAGCTGAGGAGATGCTAACGGGAATGGAAAAACATTTAGAAGTGGACAATGATGGGTTATACAAGTGTGAAGGAAGGTGATAGGTTCAAAAGGATCGATTCTATGTTATGATTAAGTAATTAACAATTATATGAACAAAGTAATCAACAATCGCAAAATTCATAGCACTTTCTATTGATAGTTGCAAGGATTACAATGTACAATTGAGAGAGTACAAACATCTATCTCTACACAATACATATAATCCCTATTTATACTAATCAAAGAAACTAAAGGAACATATACTTACACATAAGCCCCTATACTATTGCAAAAATTAAAAATACAAAGACAATTAAAGACAACATGTTAATCTTGAAGAAGTACTAACAATACTCCCCCTAAGATTTTATGGTCTTTAGTCTTCAAAAATCTTCAATCTTCTTTATTTTTGTCTTCTTAGCTTCAATCTTTTCTGCTTCAATCTTCTCTGCTTTAGTCTTCTTTCTTCTTTTCATCATCAATCCTCTTTCTTCTTTTCATCCATCTTCAAACTTTAAAAAAGTGTTCAGGTTCTTCTTTAATCTTAAACATCGGCTTTTCCTTGTATAACTCTTGTTTTTAAGGCTTTAGCCATAGCAGATTCAAACTTGCTTGCTAATACACCTTGTGTAGGATTCTGTATGCCCAAGACACTTAGAATATTGATGTGGTTAGTACGTTATGATCCAAGTCGGGTTATACCCAATAAAAAGCTTAGCAAACACCAATTAATATTTAATTGATGATATGATCATGCAATTAAATATTTACACCAATTTAGAAAATGGGTTTTCTAAACAAGTTGCATATGAGATGGAACAATTTATTAGGATACTTTGTTTAATAATATTATTTGTAATGTTATTTAAATAAGTTAGATAACATTACAAATTAATAATGGGAGTGTATTGATTATACAATTAAAAGGTTAGTTGTATATATCTAGTAAGAGGACTAGTTAACATAATAATGTGTGATAAAATTTAAGAGGGAAACTTTTTTTTAAACCTTGGCCGCCCCCCCCCCCTTTAATTCTCATTGGACCTTTGTGTCCTTGAAAACACACAAGTCTTGACTACTCTTGCACTCCACTTACTCATCATTCAATACATGCAAACAAGACCCAAGAACTCTCTCTTCTCTCCTGCCATCTTACGGATCAAGCAGCAGCAAGAAGAGGGTTTTGGGTGTTGATTTTGGTGTTCATTCTTCCTAACAAGAAGGGGTTTGCATATAAGCTTGGGTTTTACACACTTGAGGGTTCCTCCTCTTGGAACCTTGGTCGATTTCATCTTCCCACATCATCAAGTTTGCTGCTGGAAGTTCGCAATCTTGAAGGTCTTTTGGCAGCTTTCATTTTGGTGTTTTGGTGTCCAAATCCAAGCAAGAATGATGCTTACTTAGAGCTTTGTGGGAGTCAACATTTGAGGACATCCAACCTTGAAGCTTTGGCCATATTTCAGCCTTCTAAATTCTTTCTTTGGTCGACTTTAACTGCTGAAAGAGGTAGTTTGACAACCCCTTTGTGGCTGTCATATTGTGTTGTTTTAATATACACATAGCATGTTTATTCACATATAATGATCCTTTGATTTATGGGTTTGTTTTATACACTTATATGGTCACCAAAAGAACATAATTTTCAGCTTATAAACAAGTTTATAAAGCCATATATCCGCTGTGTTTTCAGAAAGTTTAAATGGTTAAACTCGTTTTTGTGTTCTATCAAACCCATCAATGGCATCAAGAGCCGGTTATGTGGATAGCTTGCTTGTTCTTGTCCTTTATAATTGTTTTATGGGACTTTATAACCCTTTTAAGTGCTGCTATATTTCTGTTTTGTTGAATCCCCAACTTTCAAGGTTATATTATACATGCTAGTGATTAAACCTTGAATGATATATATGTTGATATGTTGTGTTGTTTGGACAGCATCTAAACCCGAAACTTTCAGTTTATGTTGGCTGAAAATTCGTGGGTTTTGAGGGGATTCATAGTTATATTTTGGATGATATGATGGATGTTTATTTTAGTGCATAACCTAGCCATTGACCTTGTGTTGTTTGGATGTTTGTAATGGTTGTATTCATTCATTCAATTGGGTTGTATTATCTATTGTTTGTGCTTTGTTTCAAGTGTAATTTATTTATTATTGGGTTGTAATAAATAGAATAGGTGCATTTTCATTTTACTAGATATCTTGTATTAGGACTTTATATCTTGTAATGTGAAGATATATGGATTCGAAGCACAAAGGAGAAACATGGAGCCTTTTGGATGCGGTTTCAAGTGGGAGGCTTTTGGAAGCTTTCTATGTGATTTGTTTCTGACCGTTAGGAATGCCCTATGGACCACACTTGTGATGGCAAACAAGTGTGGACCACTTTAGATGCTATGGTTATGCACATATGGAAATTGTGTTTGTTTATATTATGCTTGTTTGATTGTGGTTTTATGAATGATTATATGATAAACAATCTTAATAAAAATGATCTTAACAAGCTAATATAATATGGTTCTTAATCATTAAGTATTAATAAATGGTTATTAAAAGGAGTAATGGTTTTATAATAAAATGGGTTTTATTAAAAGAACCATAGGGTATCTTGTATTTGAAAGCATGCAAATACAAGTATATAGATTTTTTTAAACTAGAATTGTGAAAACTTTAAATACCTAACAAACAAGTTTAACAACGTCCTTTTGCACAACACTTAAGTCATTTGGAAACTCTTAATGGAATAAAGGTCACCTAACCATTTTGAGGGAACTTGTGACTTAAGGTGGGAATACCACATTGGTGGGATAAAGGTCACCTAACCACTTATGTTGGTAAACTCACATGTGTGTGCAAGTAGGGTAACTTGATTTGCAAACCATGTTAAATGGATCACCTACAATATGGTTTCCAAATGGTGTTGATGGGATTAACGTGCCGACTTTACATATGATGTTCAAAAGTCGATCCCATACCTCTAGAAGTTGCAAGTGATTGCAACCGTCAATCGTTGACCACCTTATTAATTTAAATCGTGGGATAAAGGTCACCTAACCACAATTTAAATGTAATGTTGGGTTCTAGATTTTAATATAAAATGACCTTAAAAAGCATTAATTATTAAAATTAGCAATATCGAAAATACTAAAATAGATCTTTGTTAAATTTTGTAGATGGCCACCAATAATGAAAATCACGATAACTCATCCGCGTCCAACCAATCATTACGAGTGATCCTCCAAAAGGAAAGTCTAAACCATAACAGCTTTATTGATTGGTGTCGAAACTTGAGAATCGTTCTCAAGCAAGAGAGGAGATCATATGTTTTAGACGACCCTATCCCCGATCAACCTACTGAGGATGATGAGGAGGCCTACAACGATTGGCTGAAATACACTGAGGACTCCGTCCAAGTGTCTTGTCTCATGCTAGCGAGCATGACTCCGGATCTCCAAAAGGAGTATGAACATCACGGAGCTTACGACATGATAACCCAACTGAAGGAAACGTTCCAACAGTAAGCAAGGGTTGAGCGCTTCGAAACGGTTCGAGCACTCCATGCATGTCATATGTGTTGGATTCTTGATGCCCAAGACACATAAAATATTGATGTGGTTAGTACGTCATGATCCAAGTCGGGTCATACCCAATAACAAGCTTAGCAAACACCAATTATTATTTAATTGATGATATGATCATGCAATTAAATAATTACACCAATTTAGAAATTAGGTTTTCTAAATAAGTTGCATATGAGATTGAACAAACTATATGGATATTTTGTTCATGAATATTATTTGAAATGTTGTTTAAATTGGTTAAATAACATCAAATAATAGGAGTGTGTGTATAAGTTATTTAGTTAAAGAGGTAATTACATAACTTATTAAAAAAATCTTTTGTTTAATATAGTTAAAAAAAAAGAGAGAGAAACCCTAAGGGAAACACAAGGGTTTCCGCCCCCTTGGTGCAGCCCCCTTTTTGTGTGTGTTTTCTTTTGGTGTCTTCTCATACTCTCTCAAGAATAAAAAACACACTCTCCATTTAGATCTCTCTCACTCTCTCATATGCAAAAGGGTCACAAGAAGTTCGAAATCTCTCTTATGGAAGAGAGATGTCACGGCTGGAACAAGAGTTCAACAGCCTTGTTGATGGTTTACGGTTGGAACAAGGTTCCAGCAGCTTTCTTGACCTGATTTGGTGCTCAAATCCTAGCAAAAATGGTGAATGCTCGATGCTTGTGGGTATGAACACTTGAGGACATCTATTGTTGATGTTTTGGCCATCCAAAAACAGCCTCATCTTCATCATACATCCACGTTTTTGACAGCTTCTAAAAGGTAGTTCATTGTGTTGATTTGGTTGTTTTGTTTGCTCCTTGATAACTAATTTATTCACATATATATGATCCTTTGTCTTTGGGTTTGTTGAAATAATGTTATGAACTATAATTTTCAGATTATAGAACACCATATTAAGTTAATATTCCGCTGCGTTTTCTTGTTTAAAATGGTTAAACAACATTGTTTAGGTCCAACAAACCCAACAGTATGGACGACAACCAATCTGGTTCATCTTATGTACTTAAGATGAAAAGTCATATTGACCGCCTCGAGAGGCTTAATTGTCCCGTCTTGAAGGAATTGGCCACGGATTTGATCCTAATTGGCCTTACCAAGAAGTTCGTGACATTTGTGTTGAATTACAACATGAATGCATGGGACAAGAGCATTGGTGAGCTTCACTCAATGCTTAAAACAGCCAAGGCGGCCATGGGTAAAAGGGTTTTATCCGTTCACACCATCAATGAAGGTGGGAACAAGAAAAGGCTTTATCCCGCACCCAAGGCAAAGGTTGCCAAGGGTAAGGGACCCGTTTGGGGAAAAGGGAAAGGGGTGGTAAGGGTACCACCCAAACCACAAGAGAAGAATCAAAAGGTTGCTACTAATGACCCATGCTTCAAGTGTGGGGAGATAGGACATTGGGCAAGGAATTGTCCTGTCCATCCCCAAGAGTTGAAAGCAAAGACGGATGCCGGACAGACCTCAGGTACAATATACATGATTCATATTGATCTTAATGTTACATCTTCTAACACATGGGTATTGGATACCGGATGTGAAACTCACATTTACAATTTGTTGCAGGGGTTCACAAGAAGTAGGAACTTCAAACAAGGGGATGTTAGCCTCTTCATGGGCAATGGAACTAAAGTCTTAGTTGAAGCTCGTGGGGACTACATCCTAAAACTTCCAAGTGGCTTGGATGTTATTTTGAAGAATGTTTTGTATGCTCCTAGTTTGACTAGGAACATTATTTCTGTATCCCAATTAAGACATTATGATTATGTATTATCCTTTATTGAAAATGATATTCATGTTTCTTTAAATGTTATGTTCTATTTTAAAGCTATTCCCATTAATGGTATTTATGAATTGGTTCATGAAAATACTTTAAATAGTTCATTGTATCAAACTAACACCAAGAAACTCAAGTTGGACTTGAGTGATACCTACCTTTGGCATTGTCGTCTTGGTCATATAAGCAAGAAATGTTTACAAACACTTCAAAAGAATGGTCTTTTAAAAACAAATGGATGTGATTCATTTCATGTTTATGAATCTTGTTTACAAGGTAAGATGACTAAGGCACCCTTTAGTGGAACTACCGAAAGGGCAAAAGATTTATTAGGAATCATACATTCGGATGTATGAGGTCCTTTTAAACCAATGACTAGGAATGGTGAAAGATACTTCATTACCTTTACCGACGATTATAGTCGCTATGGGTATGTGTACTTATTAAGGCACAAAGATGAAGCTTTTGAAATGTTCAAAATCTTCAAGAATGAAGTAGAAAATCAACTCAACAAGTCAATTAAAGTTCTCCGTACCGATAGAGGAGGTGAATACCTAAGTGATGCTTTTCAAGATCATCTTAGGAGTTGTGGGATTGTCTCACAACTCGCTCCACCTGGAACACCACAACATAATGGTGTGTCTGATAGGAGGAATTGAACCTTATTGGATATGGTCCGATCTATGATGGCTAGAAGCACATTGCCTCTATTATTTTAGGGTTTCGCTTTGCTCTCCGCGGCCCGTATTCTAAATATGGCCCCAACCAAAAAGGTGGAAAGGACACCTTTTGAGATATGGCATGGAAGAGTTCCATCCCTATCATACTTAAGGGTTTGGGGATGTGAGACTTATGTTAAGACTCCCACCCCAAACAAATTAGAAGTCCGATCCACCAAGTGTATTTTTATTAGATATCCTAGAGATTCTATGGGATATTATTTCTATGATCCACTGGAACAAAAGGTGTTTGTTGCCAGAAAGGGTGAGTTCTTAGAAGCAAAGTTCCTTATGGAAGGAGCTGGCAGTAGAATAGTGGATCTTAAAGAGGATCAAGAACCACAACCTGATGCACGTCTGGTTGAAACTAGCACTCAACATGAGGATGTTGAGGATGATCAAGGGGTTGATCAATACACACAAGACGTTCGCAGAAGTGGTAGAACTAGTAATCCACCTGAAAGATACGGTATTTTCATGGATGGATGCTATGTGGTAGATTCAGATGAACCAACCACATACCATAATGCAGTGTCCAATTCGGATTGTGACAAATGGCTTGAAGCCATGAACGTTGAGATGCAATCCATGTATGACAATCAAGTTTGGGAACTTTTTTTACCACCTCTTAATTCTAAGGTAGTTGGAAGTAAGTGGGTTTTCAAGAAGAAAACCGATATGCATGGAAACTTGGATACTTATAAAGCTAGACTTGTAGCAAAGAGTTTCACTCAAACTCAAGGGGTTGATTATGATGAAACCTTCTCACCTGTTGCGATGCTAAAGTCTATAAGGATATTGTTTGCCATAGCTACTCATTATGATTATGAGATTTGGCAAATGGATGTCAAAACCGCTTTCCTAAATGGATATCTTGAGGAAGATGTCTATATGGTTCAGCCTGAAGGTTTTGTCGATCCAAAACATCCTAATAAAGTATGCAAGTTAAAGAAATCAATCTATGGATTGAAACAAGCATCGAGAAGCTGGAGTCACCGTATTGATGAGGAAGTAAAGAAATTTGGCTTCATCAAAAACGCTGATGAGGCTTGCGTGTATAAGAAGGCTAGTGGGAGCACAATAACTTTCCTAGTATTTTATGTTGATGACATACTACTATTTGGAAATGACATTCCAACCTTGGAAGGTGTAAAAACCTAGCTTGGAAGTTGTTTTTCCATTAAGGATCTTGGTGAAGCCGCCTATATTCTGGGAATAAAGATCTATAGGGATAGATCAAGGCGGTTGATTGGTTTAAATCAAAGTGCATACATTGATAAAATCTTGAAAAGGTTCAAGATGGAGAACTCTAAGAAAGGTATGGTACCTATACAAAGAGGAACGATATTGAGTACGACTCAATGTCCTAGCTCAAAAGATGAGCAAGATAAAATGAAGGCAACCCATATGCATCTGCTATTGGATCCATCATGTATGCGATGATATGCACTCGACCGGACATGTCATGCGCCTTGAGCATGACGAGCAGATACCAGCAAAATCCTGGAAACAGTCATTGGATGGTTGTTAAGAACATACTTAAGTACCTAAGGAGGACAAGAGATATGTTCCTAATCTATGGATCTGGTGATGAGGAACTTGTTGTGAAGGGTTACACGGATGCGAGTTTCCAAACCGATCGTGACGATTCACGGTCACAATCGGGATACATTTTCATTCGGAATGGAGGAGCGGTCTCTTGGAAGAGCTCCAAGCAGGATGTGGTGGCTCTATCAACTACAGAATCAGAATACGTCGCCGCCTCATTGGCAGCTCAAGAAGCTGCATGGTTGAAGAAATTCATTGCCGATCTAGGGGTTGTCCCTTCCATTTAGGACCCCCTAGAGATCTTTTGTGATAACGAGGGTGCGATTGCTCAAATCAAGGAACCCTGTGCTCATCAAAAGACTAGGCACATTGAGCCGAGATTCAACTACATACGAGATGAAGTTGAAAAGGGAAAGATATGTATTCGCAAAGTTCACACCGATCAAAACATTACGGATCCTCTCACGAAGCTCCTTGAAAAGGCAAAGCATGAAGGTCATACTTGTTCCATGGGACTTCGATATTCTAGTGATTGCCGATCTAGGGGTTGTCCCTTCCATTTAGGACCCCCTAGAGATCTTTTGTGATAACGAGGGTGCGATTGCTCAAATCAAGGAACCCTGTGCTCATCAAAAGACTAGGCACATTGAGCCGAGATTCAATTACATACGAGATGAAGTTGAAAAGGGAAAGATATGTATTCGCAAAGTTCACACGGATCAAAACATTGCGGATCCTCTCACGAAGCTCCTTGAAAAGGCAAAGCATGAAGGTCGTACTTGTTCCATGGGACTTCGATATTCTAGTGATTGGATTTGATCTGTAAATTTTGTATTTGGATATTTAGAACTCGTTATTATTTGAATAAAATTATTTGGTTATAATGTTTCAATTAATGTTCCAATTTAGCATGTTTAATCCATGAGTAAATTGTTTACTCTAAATGTCCATAGTCGTTCAGACTTGTGGGAAGAAGTATTGAGGATAAGACTATTATGAACTTGGATTGGTTGATATTCATAAGGATGAATATAGAGCAATGGGTTGCTACCAAGGTTCATATATATTTGTGAGATACAAATATTGGACTAACCCGCATCTCAAATTTTACTACATGGAATCTTATTGATTGATCATAAGTAAATTTGAGTAAAGGGGAATATCATTTGGTATCCTCCGACCTGAGATACATATTGGGTTTTGATATTCACTAAGTGTCATACCTTGAGCTAATTCTTCACTGTCCTGAAATAGTGGACAGTACATAAGGGTATGTTCAGGTATGACACGAGGTGTTTGTGAGAAACGTATGTAGTCAAGATGGAATTTGTTCCTCTTATTCGTTGAGAGTTAGATGTCTATGGGCTGATTAAGTTAAATCAACAAGGAATGATCATTCTGTGTCCTTGGATTTAACATGAAATCTGTAACAAAAGGATAGATGATTGATTCACCTAAATCATTTCAAGTAGGGTACTTGAAAGGGATGATGTTATTGATTGGCTATAATTCATGCGTATTAAGGGTAGTAAACCGTTGTTAGGCGGTATTTACTGCTTGTATCAATCTTCTATGAATCTTGGGCAAGAGGGAGATTGTAGGATTCTGTGTGCCCAAGACAGTCAGAATATTGATGTGGTTAGTACATTATGATCCAAGTCGGGTTATACCCAATAACAAGCTTAGCAAACACCAATTAATATTTAATTGATGATATGATCATGCAATTAAATATTTACACCAATTTAGAAAATGGGTTTTCCAAACAAGTTGCACATGAGATGGAACAATTTATTAGGATATTTGGTTCAATAATATTATTTGTAATGTTATTTAAATAAGTTAGATAACATTACAAATTAATAATGGGTGTGTATAGATTATACAATTAAAAGGTTAGTTGTATATATCTAGTAAGAGGACTAGTTAACATAATAATGTGTGATAAAAATTTTAAGAGGGAAAACTTTTTTTCTAAAAACCTTGGCTGCCCCCCCCCCTTTAATTCTCATTGGACTTTTGTGTCCTTGAAAACACACAAGTCTTGACTACTCTTGCACTCCACTTACTCATCATTCAATACATGCAAACAAGACCCAAGAACTCTCTCTTCTTTCCTCCCATCTTACGGATCAAGCAGCAGCAAGAAGAGGGTTTTGGGTGTTGATTTTGGTGTTCATTCTTCCTAATAAGAAGGGGTTTGCATATAAGCTTGGGGTATACACACTTGAGGGTTCCTCCTCTTGGAACCTTGGTCGATTTCATCTTCCCACATCATCAAGTTTGCTGCTGGAAGTTCACAATCTTGAAGGTCTTTTGGCAGCTTTCATTTTGGTGTTTTGGTGTCCAAATCCAAGAAAGAATGATGCTTACTTAGAGCTTTGTGGGAGTCAACATTTGAGGACATCCAACCTTGAAGCTTTGGCCATATTTCATCATTCTAACTTCTTTCTTTGGTTGACTTTAACTGCTGAAAGAGGTAGTTTGACAGCCCCTTTGTGGCTGTCATATTGTGTTGTTTTAATATACACATAGCATGTTTATTCACATATAATGATCCATTGATTTATGGGTTTGTTTTATACACTTATATGGTCACCTAAAGAACATAATTTTCAGCTTATAAACAAGTTTATAAAGCCATATATCCGCTGCGTTTTCAGAAAGTTTAAATGGTTAAACTCGTTTTTGTGTTCTATCAAACCTATCACCTTGTTCAGGCTTAGCCTCATTTGTCTTTATCTCCATGTTGTTCATCACCTCAAGTGTATCTTTTGATAATCTTGTAATATCAATGTTAGCATACAGCTCGATAGGTTTTGAACTACCTTTCGCATACACCTCCAACACGCTTTTACTGGATATTCTCGTAAATTCAATCTCTTTAACATCTTTCTTGTCTATGTTGGCATAAGCTAACGCTTTCCTTAGTGAGATTCTCTCCATCGTAGCATTCATAACTTTAATGATTGACAGAAAGTATTTCTTGTCATTCTCTACGATCTCTGGAGATACTCTTTCAAATTTTTGGACTGATAAGAAAGATATATAGCTTGGATGTGACAGTTTAAGCTCAAACACACCAAACAATGTGATCATATCTTCATCCCAGTTCTCAAGATTTCGGACTAATTTGAGCTCCAATGTCTCAGTGTTGTAGAACCATCGTAGGATTGGTTTTGACTTTTGACTCCCTTCTATAACTTTCAATCCTGGAGTAGTTACTTTCTCAAAATACTCATCACAAAATTCAATCAAGGTGTGTTCAACTTCTGATTGTTTTCCTTTAATCTTCCTGTTTTTCTTCAAAGTAGCAAAATAGTCTTTATCTTCTTGTGAGCATCTTGTTTCTAAAAATGCACTTGCGCTAGTTATCCCTCTGTTTAAAAGCTCAACAAACATATCACCACGTTTAGCTCCAGTTGGATTAGTTAAAGGCAGTTTATTCAACTCCTTGAGGTCTTGAACTGGGAGCTTGATAATGCTCGAGTAAAAATGATATATATCACACACTGCATTTACTCGCTTAATCAAGAAGGCATCAAATATCTCATCGTACTTCCAAGCAACAATCTTAACTTGGTTTGTAGAGTCAGGAGCAATCGTAGCATTTAGTAGCTCAAAGATTGATGTCCTTTCTACAATACATTTCTTACCAAGTCTCCAGTCGATCTAGCTTTATTGAATAGTTGTTTCTGATTAAGAGAAACTTTGTAAGCTTGTTTCTCTGACTCGGGAAACATCTTCATAAGCTCCTTCCTTCTTTCATACACATTTGTCTTTTGAGCCATCGACCAGATCTCTTATGGTTTTAATATCCTTGTCCTCTTAGTTATCTCAAAGTATTGAGGATTATTAGTATCCAGAATGATCATCTTGTTAGATTGCTTTTCAGTAGCTTGAAAGCTTCTAACAAGATTCCTCAACGATTCACCTTGAAGTCTCTTTAGCCTCTTCCATGGATAATTTCTAGCTTGCAGCCAAGATCTTAAAGCTAGAATGCTCAACTCATCAGGATCAGATGGTGAAGTTCAGAGCTAGGCATTTCTTCCACATTAATGCTTTCTTGAAGTGGGTTCCATTCACAATGCTCCACCACTATTTCATTTGGATCCACTGGGGCTACTGACTCAGCAGTTATACACTTTTCATACTCTTCAGTTTTCTGAGTCATTGTCAAGCCTTCTAGGAATACTTTGTTATACTTCATTCTCACCAAAAAATTATATCTATCTTCAAAATCAATTGGTATCTCATCTTGAGCTGTTTCCACTGGCGTGAAGTTCTGTTCAAAGTTAGCTTCATCAATATCTTCATCTTCAACAACTTCATCATACCAGTCATCATTAAACTCATCTTCAATATCATCCAATGCTTTTATAGTCTCTTACACAAACTTCTCACCTTCCTCATGAATTTCAGAAATCTTTTGGATCTTAGATGAAGACTCAGGTAGAATTGATTCATCTATTTCATCTAACTTCCTTTTAACCTTGTCAACAACAGGAGTTTCCTCAATGTTGATTGGATTGATTTCAGACACAATCTCTATCTCAGGTGAATCAACCTTTTGAGTTTCTTTTAATTTAGCTAACTCTTCTTTCATCATTTCATTTTCTTAAGTTAGCTTTTTGAATTTTTCTTCCATTACATCATAATCTCTTATCATCACATCAAAAGTTTTCATGATTTCCTTTTTTTCTTTCACCACATAACCATCTCAGCATCCTTCATTTGAATAACTTCTTTGAGCTTCAAATTTTCTTCTTTCAAGTCAACTATCTCCTTTTCTTGGGCCATGTTGATTTCTTTCAGCTTTTCCAGCTCATTAACATCAATAGTATCATGAGTCTGTACAGACACATTATGTGCTGTAACAACTGGAATGTCTTCAGATTCAATTGGAGTTATGCTTTGAAAGTTAGGCTCAAACAACATAGCATCCATGAAATCAAAATCAAATGTTTGATTTTGCGCATTAGCCTCTACTTCCTCATCACCTTGAGCTTCAGTCATTGGTTTATCAAGAGTCATTCTTTCAGAAGTTCCTTCACCAGCATCATGTGTCTCACCAGCATGATCAGACTCAGTAGACTCACTACTATCTGCTTGATGTGCCTCGGCTGCACCATCAGCACCATCATAATCACTATAACTTGATGAACTTTCATCAGCTTCATCATCATGATCATTGTGAATCCAAGGATAACAATCAGAATTATCAATATTAGAATGGAATCATGTTAATGATTGTGGAATGATCATTAACCGTTGCTTAATTGTTTTGTTATAATTAAATATTAAAATTAATGCTGGTTATGACGAACACGTTTATATCTATGCAATAATTAAGCAAACAAGAATTGATTCAAATGTATTTCATTAAAATTGGATAATGATTACAAAAGAATAAGTTATGAATGCCATAAACAATAACTGCTTTGAACGTGATGTGACGACAACTAGGGTTGATTCTGTGAATCGATGTGATGTTTTGTGTTTGGTCGTATTAATGCTCTTGTGTTATTTTTGAAGTGAAACCTAGGACTCATATTTATAGACAATTATGAGACTGTTAAGGAAACACTAGATCTCTTGGGATTCGTAATTGATTTGTTGACCTGTTGACTTGATGACTTGTAACACTTGTAAAATGCGTCTAAGTGTTTTTGTCTCCCATAGGAACTTTGTCTTTCGTAGGAACTTTTGCTCTTCCTCAGGAACTTGTTCTTCCGTAGGAGTCTTCACTTCATCTTGCGGTGATTGTCCATCAGTGAATACTGATGTTCATCCGTAGACAATCTTTGGATGCCTTGTCTTGTAAGAAACATATCTACAGAAGAACAAAGACGTTCATCCGTAGATGTTTATTACACTTATCTAATTACAAGAATTTGTTGGGTTTGTTGGACCTAAACAATGTTGTTTAACCATTTTAAACAAGAAAACGCAGCGGAATATTAACTTAATATGGTATTCTATAATCTGAAAATTATAGTTCATAACATTATTTCAACAAACCCAAAGACAAAGGATCA
The DNA here is from genome assembly GCA_024085815.1 of Flaveria linearis. Classification (NCBI taxonomy): domain Eukaryota; kingdom Viridiplantae; phylum Streptophyta; class Magnoliopsida; order Asterales; family Asteraceae; genus Flaveria; species Flaveria linearis. The sequence continues at coordinate 39,404,345 of CM044007.1, read as the reverse complement.
TATATATGTGAATAGATTAGTCATCAAGAAGCAAACAAAACAACCATATGCTCACAATGAACTACCTTTTAGAAGCTGTCAAAATCGTGGATGTATGATGAAGATGAGGCTGTTTTGGATGGCCAAAACATCAACAATAGATGTTCTCAAGTGTTCATACCCACAAGCCTTCAAGAAAAGACCATTTTGCTAGGATTTGACACCAAAAATCGGACCAAGAACAGGCTGCAATCGAATTCCAGCCGTGAACTTCACAAGGCTGCTGGAACCCCTTTTCCAGCAATGAAATCCGTCTTTTAGGTGAAAGAAAGGAGTCCTTGTGTCAATTTGCATGTGAGAAAAGAGTAGATGAAGTGTGTGTCTTCTAGGGTGTTTTGTTCCAAGAACACAAAAAAAAGGAAGAGAGTAAGGCTGCCAAAAGGGGCGGCCGATCCCCTAAATCCCTTAGGGTTTTCCCCCTCAAAAACCTTTTTAACTTTTGACCAATGTTTTATATTAAATACATAATTAACCATTTAATTATATATATAATATGCACACACACTTTTATTATTTGATGTTGCTTAACTAATTTAAGCAACATAACAAATAATGTCCATGAACAAAATATCCTCATAGTTTGTTCTTTCTCACATATATTTTATTTAGAAAACCCTTTTCTAAATTGGGGTAATTATTTAATTGCATGATCATATCATCAATTAAATATTAGTTGGTTTTTGCTAAGCTTGTTATTGGGTATGACCCGACTTGGATCACTACGTACTAACCACATCAATGTTCTATGTGTCTTGGGCATACAGAATCCAACAATCTCCCACTTGCACAAGATACATAGAAGATTGATGCAAGCAGTAAATACCGCCTAACAACGGTTTACTACCCTTAATACGCATGACTTAGAAGCCATTCAATAACATCATCCCCTTCAAGTATCCAACTTGAAATGATTTAGGTGAATCAATCATTTATCCTTTTGTTACAGATGTCATGTTAAATCCAAGAACACAGAATGATCATTCCTTGTTGATTTAACTTAATCAGGCCTTAGACATCATACTCTCAGCGAATAAGAGGAACAAATCCCATCTTGACTACATACGTTTCTCACAATCACCTTATGTCATACCTGAACATAGCCTTATGTACTAACAATTATTTCATATTAGTGAAGAACTAGCTCAAGGTATAACACTTGGTGAATATCAAAACCCAATATGTATCTCAGGTCGGAGGATACCAAATGATATTCGTCTTTACTCAAATTTACTTATGATCAATCAATAAGATTCCATGTAGTAAGATTTGAGATGCGGGTCAGTCCAATATTCGTATCCTACGAACATCTATGAACCTTGGTAGCAACCAGTTGCTCTATATTCATGCCTTATGAATATCCACCAATCCAAGTTCATAATAGTCTTACATTCATATTTGTTCCCACAAATATGATGATAGGATCAATTAGAGCAATCTGTATCAATTATATGAACAATTCAAAGCAAAATACAATCAAGTGTAATCAAATCAAGACAAATCAACAAAATTCATATTCCATTGATTGCAAAGACGATTACAAGTGATAGAAAGCAGTTCTCATAAAACATATGCAAAAACTTACAATCTACACTACATCTAAGCTATTTATACTAGGACCTAAGGAACTAAATTTACACAACTAGTCCCTACACTAGTATAAAATACAAAAATAGACACTAAACAATAAAGACTAAATGTTAATCTTTTAAGGGACCTAACAATACTCCCCCTAAGATTGACATTGTCTTCAGTCTTCTGTTCAGCTCCATCTTTTCTTTTTCTTCTTTTGTCTTCAATCTTGACTTTGTCTTCATTTCATCTTCTCAGCATCCTTTGACTTTTTCTTTTATCCTTGAATCTTCTATCTTCAATCATCAATCTGCAGTGAAATCCTCAGGCTCTTCTTTAACAGAAAACATTGGCTTTTGTTTATACATTTCAACTTCCTTCAGAGCATTCTCAATTGCTGACTTGAATTTCTTTGCAAGTACAGCTTGCTCTGGTTTTGATTCATTAGTTTTTATGTCCAACTGCTTCATTCTTTCCAATGTGCTCTTTGACAAACATGCTATATCAACATTAGCATATAGCTCAATTGGAATTCCGCAGTCTTTTGAATACAATTCAAGCACTCCTTTTCTTGATATTCTCATGAATTCAATGTCTGGTATATCTTTCTTCACAATGTTAGCATAAGCCAAAGCTTTTCTTAAAGCAATTCTTTCCATGGCTGCACTCATGACATTGATAATTGACACAAAATACTTTTTATCTTGTTCAGCTGTCTCATCTGATAACTTGTCAAACTTCTGCACAGATAGAAATGAAATATAACTTGGGTGTAGTAACCTCAGTTCAAAGGCTCCAAACAAAGTTATCATGTCTTCATTCCAATCTTCTAAGTTTCTAACAAGCTTTAGTTCAAACGTTTCTGAATTATAAAACCATCTTTGAATAGGTTTTGACTTTTGATTTCCGTCAATCATCTTTATGCCCGGAGTTGTCACCTTTTCTACAAACTTGTCATAAAATTCAATCATGAAGTGATCTTCATCTGATTGATTCACTGTCTTACTTCTCTTCTTTTTCATTGACATAAAATATTCTTTATCTTCCTGATCACATCTTGTTTTCAGAAAATTACTTGATCTGGTCAACCCTGTTCTCAACAAATCTACCATCATTTGACCTCTTTTTGCATTTGAATGGTTTATCAACCTCAATTTATTCAACTCTTTAAGATCTTGCACTGGAAGTTTTATGATGCTAGCATAAAAATGATACACATCACAAATTGCATTCACTCTTTTAATTAGAAATGCATCAAACACTTCATCATACTTCCATGCTATGATTTTTACTTGATTGGTGAAGTCTGGTGCAATCATTGCATTTAACAATTCAGCCACTGATTGACCTTTTTGTAACACATTTCTTACCAAATCACCAGTTGACCTTGATTTATCAAAAATTTGAATTTGATCTTCAGATGCCTTATATGCTTGTTTTTCTGATTCTGGAAACATCTTCATTAATTCTTTTCTCCTTTCAAGCATACTTGATTTTTGAGCCATCTGCTTGATCTCCTGAGGCTTTAAAATCCGAGTTCTTTTTGTGATTTCCAGATATTGTGGATTGTCAGTATCCAAAATAATCATCTTTTTGGTTTGTTTCTCAGTTTCTTGAAAACTTTTAACGAAATTTCTCAAAGATACAGATTGAAGTCTTTTTAATTTTCTCCAAGGATAATTCCTTGCTTGCAACCATGATCGTAAAGCAACCACACTCATGTCTTCTGGATCAGGATGGTGCAACTCGGAACTTGAAAGTTCATCCACATTGATACTTTCTTTTTCTCTGTTCCACTCTCCATGTTCAATCACAATTTCATTAGGATCTATTGGAGCAATGGATTCAGCAGCTATGCATTTCTCATATTCATCGTTTATTTGAGAAACTGTTAATCCATCTAAAAATACTCTGTTGTATTTCATCTTTACAAGATAGTTATACCTTTCTTCAAAATCTGATAAAATATCATCAACTCCTTGATCATGTTCCAAAGGAGGATGTTCAAATTCTTCAACCACATCATCATCATCTAAGACTTCATTATACCAGTCATCATCAAATTCATCTTCTAAATCTTCAAGAGCACCAATTTTGTCTTGACTCATTTGCTCTTGACTCTCTTGATGTTCTTTTTCAATAGGTTCTTCAACTCTTTGTACTTTTGAAGAAGTTTCAGGTATAACTTCTGGATCTATTTCATCTATCTTTCTTTTTCCTTTCTCTCTTTCAGATACTTTTTCAATATCAATTGGAATGTTTTCAGCTATAATCACAATTTCTGGAGAAGAGGGCTTTGCTGATTCTTTGAACTTTGTTAATTCTTCCTTCAATCTTTCATTTTCTTCAGACATAATCTTGAATTTTTCTTCCAGCAAATCATAATCTTTGATCATAACCTCAAAAATTTTTATAACATCATCTTTATCTTTAGCATACGCCACAATCTTTTCATCTTTTGACAAACAATCTTCTTTCAATTTTTCATTAGCTTTCTTCAACAAGTCAAGCTCTGCTTTTAGTTCTTCAATCTCTTTTTCTTTTTCTTTATTTTCAACTTTTAAGCTTTCGAGTTCATCAACATCAAGAATTTCCTCAGTTTGAATGGCCACATGGGTTTTAGAAACATGTATATCTTGATGAATTTGAAATGTCTCAATGAACTCATAATCAAAAATTTGATCATCAACATTCATTTCTTGTTCATTCTCAAAGTGAGATTGTTCTTCTTCATGTACTTCTTCATGAGCAGTTTCATCAACAATAAAATCATCTACATCATCAACTGCTTCATGCTCACTTTCCTGTTCATGAACTTCATCACCAATTATTTCTTCATCTTCATTTTGAGCTTCAGTTTCATGCTCAGAAATTGGTGATTCATGAATTATATCATGGTGAGTCTCAGCTTCATCACCATCATCATCATTATTATCATCATCATCATTGTCATCATCTTGATCATCTTCATTATCTTGATCATCTTCTTCCAAAGGAAATTCATCTATAAGATCAGTAGGATCAATTGGTTCTCCCTCTATCAAATGATAATGCTCCACAGTAATGTCAACCTCATCATTTGCTACATTTAACATGTAGTCAAACATAGGAACATTTTTAGCACCGGTTATCATTGATAATTTCTTATATGTCATTTCAGACATATTCTCCATCTCCAATCGATCTCCACCAACACCATACACATGAATGTCAGGATATTCCTCATTAATAATCATTTGGAGGAATCTTGGATACATCAAGTATTTGTGCCTTGTTCCTTTTTCTAAATTAAATGCAAATCCATTCAGTATCCACTTTGACATATTGAATCTCCTGTTTGTAGCTAAAGCAACAATAGGTGAAGCTATGTCCACAGGAAATGAGTTCCAACCAGCACTTCTCTTGGACAAACAGTGTTGGAAGATGTAACACAGAAGCTTCCAGTGATTATATACTCTTGCTCTAAAGAATTGTTTCTTAGGAAACTGATCAGGATGACCCATAGCCATAAAACTTTCTCTGCATTCTTCAAAAGAAAATTCACATCTATCTTCTGGATCATTTTCACCCAATCTCAGAGCATTTCTGATAGAATCTTCAGATACTTCTATCATTCTATCTCTGGTTATAAAGCCCCTTACAAATTTTCTTCCATCCTCTACTTCAACCCGAGCCGTGTTCCAAAACTGTCTAATAAGTCTGTCATAGATTACAGTTTGGTAACACATAGCATAAACATATTTGGTTCTTAGAAGAAATCTGATCATTTCTTCATAAGAGAAAGCATCTTGAGCTTCATCATCCAAAAATGCAACAATATTATGCTTAGGTACAAACTTCAGTTCTGCCATCTGCAAAATTTAAGAACAAAGATGTTAGATAATGTGTATTTTGAAGCAAATGATTAATTGTGAGTTTAAAATTATAATGATTTAAGAAATTATAAACTGATGTGTTAAATTTAATTTGAATTTTAAAAACAACTTGAATTTTAATTTTAAGTGTAAACACTTAATTTTTGATAAATGATGAATTTTCAAGATTGATTTTGATTAACATTTTAACACTTCTGTTTATGAAATCTTATATCACTTTATTAAACTCTTAAATTCCTGAGATGATGATTTTTATCAGGTTTGATTTTATTTTGAATTTTGTTTTATTTTATTTTGAAAATTGTGAAACTGTTCATCTTCTTCAACAGTTCATCATCCCCGAGACTGTTCATCGGAGACCCTGAACCAAAAATTCAATCAAATATCAGATTATCACAAGATTAACCTAATATAATGATCGAAATCATCAGATGAACACGAATCAATCATCAATTTTTCTCATTTTTCTCTCGATTTGAAGAACTCTGTGATTTTTAAGTGTTAGGGTTCATACGACCCACAGGGATCGAACGACCATCAACATGTTTCATTTAAAATGAAATCAGTTGAAAATGATTCATTTACTTACATTCACAATCACACGAATACTATCAACAATCGGAAATTTTTGTTCGAAGTGAATATAATCGATGAATAAGGGTTTTTGATCGAAGAAAGTCGAAAGTTCGAGAGTTCAGAGGGTTTTATGAGGGTTTTTGAATTTAGAATGAAATGAATATCACAAGTGTTCTATTTATACTAAGTATAAAAATTTTAGACTCATGAGCACTGTTGGTCGTTTTAGGATCATTCAGACTCATTAGGTCAAAAATTTCACTAAGTATCTAGACATATAAGCACTGTACAGTAGTCGTATTAGCACTGTTAGACACATTAGTCTAGCCGTATGAGAACTGTTTCAGACTTATGAGAACTGTTAGTCGCATAAGCACTGATCCAGTAGCATGAGCACTGTTTCAGTAGCATAAGCAATTTTTCAGTAGCATAAGCACTATTAGTCGTATAATAAATCTGAAATGTCCACATTCACTTGGAATTTTCAAATCTTCCACCTGCACACTGTTTAAACAAATTAGTAATATTTCATACTAATATTCAAACAATATTGTATATTTTTACATTTTGACCCTCAAAGTTTCAAATTTACACTTTTGACCCTCAAAGTTTCAAAATTTACACTTTTGACCCTAAAAGTTTCAAATTTTCATTTTTGACCCTCAAATTTTCAAATTTTCATTGTTGACCCTCAAAGTTTCAAATTTTCATTTTTGACCCTCAAATGTGAACTATTTACAAGTTTGACCCTTCATCTTAGTTTCAAAATGAACAACCAAATATTTCAACATCTGTCTTGATTTAAACTTTTCAAAGAAGCTTTTCCTTGCTAAAAATTATGAGATCATTTTATCATTTGATAAACACACACATACTTTGAAATTAAAGCATCATCCGTTCAATTCAACATGATCATTTTCATTTTGATTTTCTGAGAATATTCTTACTGGATTATTACTCCCCCTAAACTTTTAAGTTTCACAAAACTTAGAAGTTTATTAATAGATCATAAGAATATCATACTTAACTTTGTTATATTGCCTGCACACAAGAAAACATGCATAAAATCAAAATTAAAGAAGAATAAAAATCTAATAGTTACACTAGAATCTTTGATTGCAGTGAGATCATATTAGATAAGATCAGACATTAAAATAAAAAATTGTGTGGATAGTCATAGACAATGATTAAATCCTGATCAAGTGTGTTCCAGGTCAGTGATATCACAGCAAAGGAGACACAAGATCTAAGGACAACAAATGAGTGTTTTTGACATAAACTATCAGCTCACTTACTTTTTCAATTCTTGGATGAGTATGGTAGAGGTGTATGACAAGATGTGACTCATACCAAGACAAAGAGGATCAACCATCATCAAGACATGCAAGAAAGCACTTATTCTCAACTTATTACCTAACAAATATGCATAATCAGAGTTCATGTTACTTAATTTAACAGAGAATGATCATGGATAACCATTTGATCAACTCTAACCATCCGTTTGAATGGGTTGTGCACATTGGCATCTTTTGCATCAAATGAGAATATCCAGGTCTGTAATGACTTACAACAGAGGATATCTCGGTACTTCAGGTCTATGATGACTCATAACAGAGAAGTAAATGATGCTTGTAACAAACCTCATGATTAGTCACATTACCATTAGGTGTGAGCAGGAGTAGCTTAACAAGCAGTCAATCTGATAAGCTAATACACTCAATTGTACTTAGATGAATACACAAACAAGCATAAGAATGTGGGTAATCACAAGAATTTACTTGTTCAGTATACTAGCATGATAGTGTCTACACAACAAATCCTGATCATGTCAGACTTTATTAGCGAGTGAAGTATGTAACTGATCTTACTAATGTACTATCATTTCTCACATAAAGCAAAAACAGATTCATTCCTAAAATAAAGAATGAAAAATGAAAAGCACTCTATTTTTGGATTTTTGATTTATATTTTTCTATTTGATTTTGGGGTTTTCTACTTTTGTATTTGTTTTTCTATAAAAGAAAGCACACACACACAAACAATCAGGCAAATAACTATGAAAAGTTATCCTTATGAAAATTTTCAGATTTAGGAAAGTATTTGATCATGAAAAGATTCAAATTTGTACCAGGTTTATACATGGTTAATAAGGCCAATTGACTCCACTAAATACTCAAACCTTCCTGGTAGAAAAGCTTTAGTAAATAGGTCTACCAACTGTTTTTCAGTTGCTATTTGAATCAAAATAATTAAACCTTTTTCAGAATTATCTCTTAGAAAATGATATCGAATTTCGATATGTTTTGTTTTTGAGTGTTGAACTGGATTAGCTGTAATGAACATAGCAGCAGTGTTATCAATGTAAATGGGTGTTTTAAGAAAATTGAACCCATAATCTAGCAGTTGGTTTTGCAACCAAAGGATTTGAGAACATCCTGCTGATGCAGCTATGTACTCAGCTTCTGCAGTTGAGACAGAAACATTTGTTTGTTTCTTACATTGCCATGAAACTAATCTGGGTAAAAGAAACTGACAACCACCCGTTGTAGATTTTCTGTCTTGACAACATCCACCATAATCACTATCTGTATATCCATGTAACTCAAAATTACCCTCGTAAGGATACCAAAGCCCTAAGGATGGTTTACCTTTGAGATACCTGAATATTCTTTTGACAGCAATTAAGTGAGATTCTTTCGGGTCTGATTGATACCTTGCACAGACACAAACAGCATACATTATGTCTGGTCTTGATGCAGTAAGATACATCAAAGAACCAATCATAGATCTGTATAATGTTTGATCTACTGATTTTCCTTTAGGATCAGGTTCAATCTTGGTGCTTACGTCAGCTGGAGTTCTTATGGATTGACAATCATGCAGTTTGAATTTCTTCAAGAGTTTATCAACGAACTTCTCTTGATTGATAAAAATACCATCTGTAGATTGTTGAACTTGCAATCCAAGAAAGAAATTTATTTCTCCCATAGAACTCATTTGAAACCGAGATTTCATGATCTCTTCAAATTCTTTGCACAAAGTTGGACTGGTAGAACCAAATATGATATCGTCTACATACACTTGCACACATAAGAGATCATCATTATCCTTCTTTATGAATAAAGTTGGATCGATTTTCCCTCTTGTATATCCATGTTGGATCAAGTGTTGAGATAATGTTTCATACCAAATTCTAGGAGCTTGATGTAGTCCATCTAAAGCTTTGCTAAGCTTATACACACGATGTGGAAATTCTGCATCCTCAAAGCCCGGAGGTTGCTTGACATACACATCATCAGTGATTGGACCATATAGAAATGCACATTTTACGTCCATTTGATACACCTTGAATTTCATGAATGATGCATAAGCCAGGAAAACACGAATAGATTCGAGTCTTGCAACTGGAGCAAATACTTCATCATAGTCAATTCCTTCTTCCTGTGTGTATCCTTGTGCAACAAGTCTTGCTTTGTTTCTGATTACAATGCCACGATCATCAGTTTTATTTCTGAACAACCATTTGGTGCCTATGGCATTTTCTCCTTCAGGTAATTCCACCAACTTCCACGCTTCTTGTTTTCGAAATTGAAGAAGTTCCTCCTGCATAGCTTCAATCCAACCATTGTCCTGTAATGCCTCGGTGACATTTTTAGGAACAGTCTGAGAAAGGAAACAAGAGTATAAACAAACATTTGCATGTTCAGATTTACTCCTAGTAGTTCTTTCATTCAGAGGACCAATAATCTGTGATGTTGGATGGTTCCGGTGGATACGAGATATCGGAATCTCATTTCCTTGAACAATAACATCAAGATTTGTTTGGTTCAGATTGGAGAGCTGTTGCAATAAGGTAGAAGAATGTGGTGTGAAATTTGGTACTTGAGTCGGTGAATTGAGAAAGTAATCAAAGTTACTATGATCAATTTCATCTCCAGAGATAGAAGATGTGCCAGACTCAGGATGTCCAATTTCTGTACCATCATTAGTAATAGGTTGTGATGCTTCTTGAGCAGCTGAAACAGAATGATCTGAAGCTGAAGAATCAGGAACATTGTCATGGAAATGGATTGTTGAATCCTTGACAAATGAAAAGAATGGATAATCTGGATGAGCATCATCTGAATCATCAGAATCTGAATCATCACTGAAAGATCCAAGATCTCCTCTTGAGTTCTTCTTACCTGAAAAATCATCAGATTGATTAAACAAGTTAGACTAAAATGAGTTTGACAAAGAATCCAAATCAAATAACCATGCATGACCATTTGAAACTGACGGAAAAGAGTTTTCCAAAAATTTAACGTTGAATGTTTCATTAATAGTGTTTGTCCTAGAGTTATACACTCGATAGGCTTTTGAAACAGATGAATATCCAACGAAAAATCCATTATCAGCTTTTTCTTCAAATTTTCCTAAATGATCACTTGAGTTAAGAATCATGACTGGACAACCAAATGATTTTAAAAAATTTATGTTTGGTTTCCTGTCAAACATCAACTCATATGGAGTTTTCTTTTTATCTTTAACAAGCAAGATTCTGTTCTGAACAAAACATGCTGTAGATATTGCTTCGACCCAGAAAGTGATTGGAAGTTTAGCATCTGCTAACATAGAACGGGCAGCTTCAATCAAAGTTCGGTTCTTCCTTTCAGCAACTCCATTTTGTTGTGGAGTTCTGGGAGCACTGAACTGATGAACTATCCCTTTTTCTGCACAAAACAAATCAATGTTAGCATTTTTAAATTCAGTTCCATTATCACTTCTTATTATTTTTACTTTTTGATCAAGTTGATTTTCAACTTTATTAATAAATTCTTTTAGAAGATCTGCAGTTTCAGATTTAGCTTGAAGAAAGAAAACCCATGAAAATCTTGTATAATCATCTATGATGACTAAACAATATGATTTTCTACCAATACTCCTAACATTAGTTGGTCCAAAAAGGTCCATATGTAACATCTGGAGTGGTTTGGCGTTTGAGTTTATTAGTTTGGACTTATAAGACGCTCTATGTTGTTTTCCCTTCAGACATGCTGAGCAATGATCAGTTGTTGAAAACTTCTTGGAAGGAAGTCCAATAACATGATTTCCTGCTACAAGCTTGTTCATGTTTTTGAAGTTGGAATGACCAAGACGTCTATGCCAAAGCTGGCTTTCATCATTTGAAGCTTTAGCAATCAGGCAAGTAGTTTCAGTTGCAGGATCCACTTGAGACATATCCAATTTCTATACATCTCTGTCTCTAGCAGCTTTAACTATCACCCAGTCATTGCTAATCTGAAAACCTGGTTTCAAGACATAACAGTGAGATTCATCAAAAAGAACAGAGTAAGATTTGTCACAAATTTGGGATACACTTAGAAGATTAAAGTTCAACTGTGAACAAAAGTTGACTTTATCAAAACTGATAATCCCATTGGACACTGTTCCCTCTCCTGTTATCTTTCCACCTGCATCTCCTCCAAAAGCAACATGAGTACCGTCCTTTAACTTAAAGTCTTGCAACAAGGCTTGATTGCCTGTCATATGCCGGCTACACCCACTGTCAACATACCATGAGTTGATTGGTCTCCGCGGGCGTACCTGCATTCACAAACATTTAAGGTGAGTTAGTAACCCAAGCCGAGATGGTCTTGGGCTTGCCAAATTTGTCAACAATTGTAAATTGTTTAAAATGGAGTTTGTTGACATCTGGTTTCTTTTGAATTTTAACTTGTTCAAATTCTTTTTGAGAAACCAACTGATTATCTCTTTGAGATTTTGATTTCAAAGCATTATTAAGAAATCTTGAACTCTTGTATGAATCATTTGAGAATGTTCCTTGGTTTATTCTCACAGATCGAGGAATAAACTTTTCTTGATGATATTGCTGTGATTTGACAAATTCTGAATTGTTTCTTCTGAAAGATCTCAGACCCAAGGAAAATTGTTGTTGTGAAAATCTAAATCCAATATTTTGATTTCTTATAAATTGTGGATTTACAAAACCTTGATTATTGAATTCCTTCCTTGTAGAGTTCTTCCTGAAGTAACAATCATTGGTATTGTGATTTCTTTCATCACACAAAGCACAGTATTTGTTAAAATAACATTCAGCTGTGGTGTGATTTGTCATATCACATATGTAGCAATACTTGTTAAAGTAACATTCAGAAATGTCATGATTGTACATGTCACAGATATCACAATACTTTTCAGAATGTTTAAACAACATTTTATTAACCCTTGATGTTGAAGCAACATTTGATTCTTGTTTGAATTTTGGGTTAGGCAATTTAATTTGTTGTTTAATTGGAGTAAAGTTTGTCTTTTGATCTTTGGGATTTTTCTTTTGAACTTGAACAAAATTCTTTGACTCCTTTGATTCAAATCTTTTGTACACAGCGGAAGTCTTATGATCTGAACTTGTTCTCAGATCAGAGTTAGATTTGATCTTAGGTGTATTTGTTATTTTTGTGTTTGTGTTCAAGTCAAAGGTTCCAGCAGACACAAACTTCACAGGTTTAATTTGAGTATTGTTCTGTGACTGATTAGTTGATTCAGTTTTCTTTGCTTTTGCAGCTTTTCTTCGTCTTTGATTTCTCAATCTTGATGAAGTTTTCTTGCTTTGAAGTTTAGTTGAATCTTGAGAAGATTCCTTGTGACATTCTTTCACTTCAGTTAGTTCATTAGAACTAGAATCATCAGAATTATTGTTATCTGATTTAACCTCTTCATATTTTTCTTTCAGTTTGTTATTGACATCAGAATTTTCACTCTTTAGTTCAGTTTGTTCAATAACATTTTCACTTTTTGGTACGAACAGCTTCTTTTGTTTTTGTTGAGGTTCATAAGATTTAACTTTGATTGGATGACCATTTTTGATCTTGTTTAAGTCAGTTTCTTCATAAACTTCAACATTTTTCTTTTGAAGGTTCTTTTGATCTTGAAATTCCTTCAGTTTAGCTTTGTTTTCTGGTGAATGATCATGAGTATTGAAATTATCAGGTAATGTTTTTGAGATAGATTCAGGCATAGGTTCATGTGTGAATCCTAGTCCTGTTTTGTCTTTTTCATTCCTTCCATTCACCAGTTGCTCAACAATTTTCTTTGAGCTTTTAACTTTGGCTAAGTCTATTTGAGTTGCTGCATGTGCTAATTTTTCTTTTTCAAGTGTTTTGTTCATCTCTTCAAGTTGTTGTTTGACAAGTTCAAGTTCTTTAATGGTTTTGTTCCATGAAGCTTGAAGAGACATGATCTTTTCATCAGCAATTTTGTGATCTGATTTTAGCTTATTATGTTTTGATTCTTCTTGTTTGAGCTTGTCACAGATTTTAAATGAATATGTTCTGTAGTGTTCAACTAGCTCAAAACATGCTTTTGTGCACATTTTCTCTCTCACTTCTACTGGTATTTCAGGATATGAGTGTGAAGATTCAGTATCAGAAGAATTAACAACCTTTGGCTGTTCTGATTGAGCCATGAGAGCAACTTCTTCAGTGGTATCTTTTGGGTCTGATTTGTCGCTCCAATCATACTCTTCTTCTTGATCTGATTCATCATATTTAGGATCTTTAAATTCAGACCAGTCTTCATCATCAACTTCAGCAACTAGTGCCAGATTAGCAGTGAGATCAGCAGTAAATTGCTCTGCATATGCACTCCAGTCATAACCATCTTTGATGTTTACAACCAGTGCCTTCTTAGTTTCCTCACTGTTCTTCTCTTCTTTGGGTTCTGGCATTGGTAGACTTTGGTATGGCTTCTGAAAAGTCTTGTTTGCCTGTTGCTGATACTTTTGACCATTTGAGCTGCCTTGAGTATTTCCTCCTTGGTTTCTTGGAGCTTTACATTCTCTTGAAAAATGACCATAGCTGTTACAGTTAAAGCATCTTGATTTTGATTTATCAAACCCAACAGTTTTGTTTGCACTGGGTTTGTAATTTCTGTTAGTGTAAGCATGCTTTTGAGTTCTGTAGGCTATCATGACCATCTGCCAATTAAGATCCATTTCTTCAACATCATCTGGATCCATTTCAAACAAATCCTGTAGAACTAGCTCCATTTGAGTCAGATGACTGCCTTGATAAGCTTGAAAGCTTGCCATGAATGCAGTGAAAGCAGTTTTTGACTCTTCATCTTGTAAAAGAATGTTGATCACATCTTTCACTTTGCTTGGATTGGGAGAGTTTGAGGAGGATGGCATCTCAGTTGAAGGTTTTGGCATTTGAGCTTTAGGTGAAGACTGTGATTGTGGTTGAGTGGAGTAAGCAGGTGTACTGGTGAAAAATCCTGCTCCCACAAATAGATCACCTTCATCTTCAGGAGTGGATTGGTCTTTAGCCAAAAATGCATTTTCAACAGTATTTGCTGGTGAAGCAACATACTTATACTGAGTTGTTGATGCATGTCTATCATTATTTCTTGAGCTCTCATCAATTTCTACAGATTCAATTTTAGCAATGAGCAGATCAAGATCCATTGGAAACTTCTCAGTATGTTTTAACAGAGTGACAGTTTGTTTCCAAGAAGATGGTAGTGCATTCAGAAGTCTATTGTTTAAGTCCTCAAGATCATTCTTGATTCACAAAGTAGACATCTCTGTAGTTAATTGCACAAACCTATTCATCATTTGGTTTATTGTTTCTCCTGAGATGTGCTCAAAAAGTTCCAATTGCCTTTTCAGTTTCTGCTTTTTCAGATCTTGAATCTCTTTCCCTCCTTCACATATAATCTTTAAGGCTTTATACATTGTATATATAGTCTGATAGTTTTCAAGCCTTGAAAGAACTTCCAGTGGTAGTCCTTTACACATGAGAGAATATGCTTTGATGTCATTCTTTACTTTCTTTAAATCATCACCATGAAGATTATCTTCTGGATAAGGCTCTTGTGAATCTTTAGAATACACAAATCCTCGGTCTGGACCATCAGTAGTCACAGGAATGTATGGACCCTTTTCAATTGATTTCCACAGATCAGTGTCTATGGAATTCAAATGATGTTTCAGCCTAAGAGACCAATTTTTAAAATCAGCTCTGTTTTTAAGTTTTGGAACTCTATTCTCAGAATCTTCTGATTTAGCCATTTTTTATATTTTTGTTGTTTTTCTAATCTTTTGAATTAAGAAATGAAAAGAAAAATATTTTTGTGTTTTTGAAATTTTATGAAAAATTTCTAAGTGTTAAGGCTGAAAAGTCCGAAACAGTGGTCAAACGTCCAACAGTGGTGATACGACCAGCAGTGAAACTTCCAACAGTTGTAATACGTCCAACAGTGAAAAAGTCCAACAGTAGTGATGAGTCCAACTGTGATGAGTCTAAGGGATTGCCTTAGAAAAATATTCAACACAGTGCTGAAACTACCAACAGTAGTTATACGACCAAAGTTGAAACGACCAACAGTCGTTATACGGCTAAGCTGAAATGACCAACAGTCGTTATACGGCTAAGGTAAAACGACTAACAGTAGTGATGTGTCTAACCAACAGTGGTTATACGGCTAGGGTGATACGACTGAAACAGTTGAGAAAAGTCCAACAGTTCTCAAACGACCAATCACTTAGTCAATTTTCAGTGTTTTTCATCCCTAATACGGCACATTCATCAGCTTCATATGAATGTAACGAACTCAAAAATCTCAAAAACCTTCAATTGTTGATGAATTGAGCTGAAATTTCGCAATTAGTTCAAGATTATGCCGATAATCAATCCTATAACCTCAATTTCAGTAATTATCAACAACTTCCTATGAATTTCAGAGATTTTAGGTCGAACACTCAAGAACACATATTCGTACTGTTTTTCCACTAATTCACTCGATTTTTATGAGATAAACTGCAAATTGTGATTCAAAACATGTTTCTGATGATGAAACACTGCTTCGATTCACAATATTTCACTTGAATTGTCAATTGATTACAGATTTCAGTGGATTTTTGAAGTTTCTATCTTCGACAGAACATCAAAAACACGCAACCGAAAGCTCTGATACCAATTGATAGGATCAATTAGAGCAATCTGTATCAATTATATGAACAATTCAAAGCAAAATACAATCAAGTGTAATCAAATCAAGACAAATCAACAAAATTCATATTCCATTGATTGCAAAGACGATTACAAGTGATAGAAAGCAGTTCTCATAAAACATATGCAAAAACTTACAATCTACACTACATCTAAGCTATTTATACTAGGACCTAAGGAACTAAATTTACACAACTAGTCCCTACACTAGTATAAAATACAAAAATAGACACTAAACAATAAAGACTAAATGTTAATCTTTTAAGGGACCTAACATATGACCGACTACGGACATTTAGAATAATAAAATTATTCATGGATGTAAACATGCTAAAAGGAACATAACTTAAAATATCGTAAATACATAGATAAGTTAAGTATTACAATTGTTCCATATTAATAATATTAATACTAAACAGATCAATTCCAATCACTAGAATATCGAAGTCCTAAGGCACAAGTATGACTTTCATGCTTTGCCCTTTCAAGGAACTTCGTTAGTGGATCCGCAATGTTTTGATCAAAGTGAACTTTGCGAATTATATCTTTCCCTTTTCAACTTCATCCCTTATGTAGTTGAATCTCCGCTCATTGTGCCTAATCTTTTGATGTGCACGGGGTTCCTTGATTTGAACAATCGCACCCTCGTCATCACAAAAGATTTCTAAGGGGTCTTGAATGGTAGAGACCATCCTTAGATTGGTGATAAACCTTTTATCCATGCAGCTTCCCAAGCTGCTAATGAGGCGGTTATGTATTCTTATTCTGTAGTGGATAATGCTACCCTATTCATAATGGAGACATACCCCGATTGTGATCGAGGATCATCTCGATCAGTTTTGAAACTAGCATCCGTGTAACCTTTTACAACTAGTTCCTCTTCATCAGATCCGTATATTAGAAACATATCCTTAGTCCTCCTAAGGTATTCTAATATACTTTCAACAACCATCCAATGGGTGTTAATTGGATTCTGCTGATATCTACTTGTCATACTTAACGCTTATGACACGTCCAGTCTAGTGCATATTATCGCCTACATGATGGATCCTATAGCAAACGCATATAGGATGTCCTTCATACGACCTTGCTCATCCTTTGAGCTTGGACATTGAGATGTACTCAATATTGTCCCTCTTTGAATAGGTACTATACCTTTCTTAGAGTTTACCATCTTGAACCTTTTCAAGATTTTATCGATGTATGCATTTTGGTTTAACCCTATCAACCGCCTCGATCTATCCCTATAGATCTTTATTTCCAAAATATAGACGGCTTCACGGAGATCCCTTTTGGAAAAACAATTTCCAAGTGTAGTATGTCATCAACATACAATACAAAGAACGTAATTACACTCCCACTAGCCCCTTGATACACACAATCCTCGTCAGCGTTCTTGATGAAACCCAATCTCTTGATCTTTTCATCAAAACGTTGATTCCAACTTCTCGATGCTTGTCTCAATCCATAGACTGATCTCTTTAACTTGCATACTTTATCAGGATGATTTGGATCGACAAGACCTTCAGGCTGAACCATATGGACAGTCTCTTCGATATGTCCATTAAGAAAAGCGGTTTTGACATCCATTTGCCAAATCTCATTATCATAATAAGCAGTTATGGCAAACAATATCCTGATAGACTTTAGCATTGCCATTGGCGAGAAGGTTTCATCATAATCAACCCTTTGACTTAGAGTGAAACCTTTTGCTACAAGTCTTGCCTTGTAAGTATCCAAGTTTCCATGCATGTCAGTTTTTTTTCTTCTTGAAACCCCACTTGCATCCAACCGGTTTGGAGTTAAGTGAAGAGTCAACCAATTCCCAAACTTGGTTGTCATACATGGATTGCATCTCTACGTTCATGGCTCCTAGCCACATGTCACAATCCGAATTGGACATTGCATCATGGTATGTACTTGGCTCTTCGGAGTCAACAATGTAGCATCCATCTATGAAAAATCCACATCTTTCATGTGAAATGCTAACTTTACCAGATCTGCGAACATTTTGTGTGTATTGATCAACCTCTTGATCATGATCAACAACCTTTTGTTGATTGCTAGTGTCAACCAAACGTGTATCGGCTTGTGGATCTTGATCCTCATCAAATTCCACTGTTCTATGCGTCATTCCTTCCATAAGGAACTTGGCTTCCAAGAACTCTGCCTTTTGAGCAATGAATACCTTTTGCTCTGTTGGATCAAAGAAGTAGTATCCTATACAGTCCTTTTGGATATCCAACAAACATACACTTAGTGAATCGACTTTCAGTTGGTTTGGGTGTTAAGCTTAACATAAGCTTCATAACCCAAAATTTTAAATATGATAGCAATGGAACTATTCCATTTCATATTTCAAAAGGCGTCGAATCCACTTTCTTGGTTTGGACCATATTCAAAATATGAGCCGCGGAGAGTAGTGCGAAACCCCAAAATTATAGAGGCAGTGAGCTTATAGCCATCATAGGTCGAACCATATCCAATAGGGTTCGATCTCTTTTCAGACACATCATTATGTTATGGTATTCTGTGAGGAGTAAGTTGTGAGACAATCTTACAACTTCCTAGATGATCCCTAAAAGTCTCACTTAGGTATTCACCTTCTCTATCTAAACGGAGAACTTTAGTAGTTCTATCGAGTTGATTTCCTACTTCATTCTTGAAGCTTTTGAACATTTCAAATTCTTCATGTTTATGTGCCATCAAGTACACATAACCATAGAGACTATTATCGTCGGTTAAGGTAATGAAGTAAGTTTCACCATACCTTGTCATTTTCTTAAAAGGACCACATACATCCAAATGTATGACTCCTAATAAGTCTTTTGCCCTCTCATTAGTACCACTAAAGGGGGTGTTGGTCATCTTGCCTTGTAAACAAGATTCACACTTATCCAATGAACAATTTTCATCTGTTTTCAAAAGACCATTCTTTTAAAGTGTTTAAATCAGATTCTTGTTTATGTAACCAAGATGACAATGACAAGAATAAGAGTCACTTAAACCATTTTAAGTCTCTTAGTGCATAATGGGTATAATGTCTTATTATAGGACGAATCATCATGAACCAATTCATCAACATCATTAGAAGGCATAGCCTTGAAATAATGTATATCATCCATATAAATATAAATACCATCATTTACTAACTTTAAATCATAACCATATCATTTTAAAAGGGAAACATAAATCATGTTCCTAGTCAAACTAGGAGCATATTACATGTTTGGAAGAACAACTTCCAAACCCTTTTTGGAAATTTCAAAACATAGTCTCCTTTCTTAAAGTGCTTATTTCTTTTGAACCCTTACAACAGATTGCAAAATTGAGTTCCACATGCGGTATCCAATTACCCATGTGCTTTGAGGAAATAACATTTAAGTCAATGTGGATTATGAAAGTTGTGCTTGAGGTTTGCCCAGCATCCCTCTTATTTCTCAACTCATTGAGATAGGTTGGACGATTCCATTTCAAATGACCTATCTCTCTATACTCAAAGCATGGATCGTTTTCCATTACCTTAGGCTTCATAAGCTTAGGTTTTAGAGGTTCCGCTTTGATCTTCCCTTCCCCTTTGCCTTTGATGTGCCCTTCTCCTTTGGCAACATTTGCCTTGGGATCGGGATTGGCCTTTCAAATGCCTACCTTATTGATCTAGAGAATAGGTAGAACCTTTCTACCCATCCCTGCCTTAGCTGTTGTGAGCATTGCGTGAAACTCACCAATGCTCTTGTCCTATCCATTCATATTGCAATTAATTATGAATGTCTCAAAAATTTAGTTAGGCCATTAAGGATCAAATCCTTGGCTAACTCCTTTGAGATAGGACAGCTAAGCCTCTCGAGGCGGCCTCAACATCGTCGGGGTCGGGTTGGTTAGGAATAGGATCGTCAAGGACATTTGCCTTTGCTCTTGCTTGAGAAAAATTCTCAAGTTTCGAGACCAGTCCATAAGGTTATTATAGTCCAGACGATCCCTCTCGAAATAGTTCTCAGTGATAGGGTATGGACGGTCGGGGTGGTAGCATTATTGTTTGCGGCCATTCTACAAATTTTACAAAGTTCTTTTAGTATTTTTGAAAAATTTCATTTTAATTATTAATACCCTTTATGTCTCATAGACAATTAATAATTAAAATCTAGAATCCAACGTTACATTCAAATAGTGGTTAGGTGACCTTTATCCCATTATTCAAATTAACAAGGTAGTCAACTTTTGACAATTGCAACCTTTTGCAACTTCTAGCGGTATGGGATCGACTTTAAACATCATATGCAAGGTCGGCATGTTAATCCCATCAACACCATTTGGAAACCATATTTTAGGTGATCCATTCAACATGGTTTTCAAATCAAGTTAGCCTACTTGCACACACATGTGAGTTTACCAACACAGGTGGTTAGGTGACCTTTATCCCACCAATGTGGTATTCCCACCTTTAGTCATAAGTTCCCTCAAAATGGTTAGGTGACCTTTATCCCATTAAGAGTTTCCAAATGACTTAAGTGTTGTGCAAAAGGACGGTGTTAAACTTGTTTGAAAAGGGATTTTTAGTTTTCATTGATTCTAGTTTGAAAACTCTAGTTACCTTGTATTTGCATGCTTTCAAATACAAGGTATCCTATGGTTCATTTTTAATAAAACCTCTTTTATTAAATCATTAACCCTTTTAATAACCTCTTATTAATCACTTAATGATTAAGAACCATAAAATTCAGCTTGTTAAGTTTGTTAATTAGTTTGTTATGCATATCCAAATATCAAATAACAATAATACAACAAACAACCAAACAAGCATAATCATACAAACATATGTGCATAACTATAGCCACTAAATTGACTACACTTGTTTGCCATCACAAGTGTTGTCATAAGGTCTTTCCTAAGGGTTGAACACAACACAAATGATGAGGTCTCCAAAGACTCCCACTTGAACTTGCATCCAAATGCTTCAAGTCCATCCTTTGTGTCTTCCTTTTGTAATTCCTTCCCGAGCATCTTCTTTTACAAAACATATATCCTAATACATATTTTCTAGTAAAAGAAAAAATGCTCCTAATCTATTTATTATATTGCCAAATGAATAAACAAATTACAATCCAAATAGAAACACCAAAAGGAATTATTACAACCTAAATAGAAAGAATACAACCAACATGACAATTCCACAATCAACCAAATCCAAAACATACATGGTCAAGGCTATGTTATGCACTAAAACATGTATCCATATACATCATTTCATCAACTAAATGAACCCCATTTGACCCTAAATTTTCAGCCAACACAAACTAAGAATTTAGGGTCTTTTGTCCAAACAAAAACCAATCAACCAAATTGATATCTTTCCTTTCAAGATCCAATCATAAGCATGCATGATTACAACCTTGAAAGGTTGGGGTATCATCAAATCATCACAAAACAGCCCTAATAAGGTTGTTAAAGCCTCATAAAACCAATTTTACAAGAACTCATGAAACTAATCATCCACATAACCGGCTCTAGATGCCAATGTTGGGTTTGTTGGACCTAAACAATGTTGTTTAACCATTTTAAACAAGAAAACGCAGCGGAATATTAACTTAATATGGTATTCTATAATCTGAAAATTATAGTTCATAACATTATTTCAACAAACCCAAAGACAAAGGATCATATATATGTGAATAGATTAGTCATCAAGAAGCAAACAAAACAACCATATGCTCACAATGAACTACCTTTTAGAAGCTGTCAAAATCATGGATGTATGATGAAGATGAGGCTGTTTTGGATGGCCAAAACATCAACAATAGATGTTCTCAAGTGTTCATACCCACAAGCCTTCAAGAAAACACCATTTTGCTAGGATTTGACACCAAAAATCGGACCAAGAACAGGCTGCAATCGAATTCCAGCCGTGAACTTCACAAGGCTGCTGGAACCCCTTTTCCAGCAATGAAATCCGTCTTTTAGGTGAAAGAAAGGAGTCCTTGTGTCGATTTGCATGTGAGAAAAGAGTAGATGAAGTGTGTGTCTTCTAGGGTGTTTTGTTCCAAGAACACACAAAAAAAAGGAAGAGAGTAAGGCTGCCAAAAGGGGCGGCCGATCCCCTAAATCCCTTAGGGTTTTCCCCCTCAAAAACCTTTTTAAGTTTTGACCAATGTTTTATATTAAATACATAATTAACCATTTAATTATATATATAATATGCACACACACTTTTATTATTTGATGTTGCTTAACTAATTTAAGCAACATAACAAATAATGTCCATGAACAAAATATCCTCATAGTTTGTTCTTTCTCACATATATTTTATTTAGAAAACCCTTTTCTAAATTGGTGTAATTATTTAATTGCATGATCATATCATCAATTAAATATTAGTTGGTGTTTGCTAAGCTTGTTATTGGGTATGACCCGACTTGGATCACTACGTACTAACCACATCAATGTTCTATGTGTCTTGGGCATACAGAATCCAACAGAATTAACCAAGTATAATGCTTTTACCTGTCATCATACACATAAATCAACACATATATGGGTTAACCTATATACATAATGCATCATCAAGATAGTGAGTTACAATCATTTATTACATGAATTGATTAAAGTTCTAAGCCTATACAAAATGATCAAGACCTATTGTTCCTAGATCTAACAATCACTTTCATCATCATCTTTATCATTCTCTTTATCATCATCATCAGATAAGACTTGAGGAGCTACATTAACTAGATCAACTGGATCCACTGGTCACCTTCTATCAAGTGGAAGTGATCTAAGTTGATATCCATATTATCATTAGCAACATCCCTTAAATATTGAAACATAGGAACATTTTGAGCTCCTGTGATCATGGCTAGTCTTTTATATGATATCTCAGTCATGTGTTCAAGTTCCATGACATCACCACCAACACCATAAACTTGAATATCTGGATATTCATCATTAATCATCATTTGCAGGAACCTTGGATACATCAGATACTTGTTCCTGATACCTTTTTTAGGGTTGAAGATAAATCCATTAAGAATCCACCTTGCCATATTAAATCTTCTATTTGTAGCAATGGCAACTATTGCTGATGCAATTTCCACTGGAAATGAATTCCATCCATCACTTCTTTTGAACATGCAATGCTGAAAGATGTAGCATAATAACTTCCAATGATTGTACACCCTTGCCCTGAAAAACTTTCTTTGGAAAATGATCAGGATGACCCATTTCCATGAATATTTGTCTACATTCATTGAATGATAGCTCAGGCAAATCATCTGGGTCATTTTGTCCCAATCTAAGAGTAACTCTTACATATTCTTCAGATACTTCAGGCATTCTTTCATTGGTGATAAACCTCTTACCACCTTTCTTCCATTATCATCAATTTCTACTGAGGCTGTGTGCCAGAAATTGTTGATCAATCTTGAGTAGATCACTGGCTTATAACACATAGCATAGACATACTTTGTCCTAAGTAGGAATCACTGGCTTATAACACATAGCATAGACATACTTTGTCCTAAGTAGGAATCTGATCATCTCCTCATAGGATACAACATCTTGAACATCCTCGTTAAGTGAAGTAGCCACGTTATGCTTTGGCTCAAACTTTAGATCAGCCATCTGCACAAATGAAAACACAAACTTTAGATACATTGATTTCTTTAAAATTATATGATTTTGACAAACTTCGATTTAAATTTTAATGAATTATTATGTTTTAAACACTTAGTTTTGTTTTACATTAACTTGTACTAATCCTTTTCTAGAATTTTAAAATTTTGTCCAAATCATATTAAATACAAGTTGTCTTATGTTTGTTTTAAAACACACTAATTCAATTAACATTTTATCAAAGTTATTTAAAAATTAAGTATTTATGAATTTTTATTTTTATTAAAAAATTTCAATTTTTTGAAACTGTTCATCTTCATCCATCGAACTGATGAAGAACACCCTTCGATCAATGTTCATGAAATTGACTGTTCCATATATCAAACTGCTCGAAATTCAGTGTATATCAACTATCTATGATCAAATTAAGTTCTTAGTTTCATTTTAATACACCTATTTCAAAGTTTTCAAATTTTAGGATTAAAAATGCCTAATTAGATTTGAAACGTCTGACTGATTATGAATCAGTGACTTGAAATAGAATGATTTTGACTATGAACTTACATTTGTAATCAAGTATACACCCTTTAATATTTCAAAAACAGATGACAGATTGAGTGTAATGAAGTGAAACGAGTGTCGAATGAGTTCAGGGGTTTTGAGATTATGAGTGAGTGAAAAATGAGAGGTGTTGTTTATATACCAAGTGAAAATTTTAGGCGCATGAGCATTGTATGGACGCATGAGGTTAGGTGCATGAGCACTGGTCAGCCGCATAAGCACTGTTGAGGCGCTTTTGCACTGTTCAGGCGCATGTGATTATATGAAACTCCCACACTTGGTGAATATTTTCACTTGAAATGTCTCGTACTATGTGGGCACAAGAGCATGTTGAAACACCCAACACTTAACCAGTTTCTCATACGTATGACAACTGTTCAGGCGCATGAGGATATTAGAAAGGCCCAAACACTTGTAAAATTTCTGAAAACTCATCATGCTCCTACTTGGACTTATGGCTATTGTTTAGGCGCATGAGTTTCCTTACACTTGTATATTTTTCACATCTTTCACCTGAACACTGTTTAGACATATTAGCACCGTTCACGTACTAATATTCAAACAATTTTCATAATTTTGAATTTTTTTCAAAATTTACATTTTTTACCCTTAATTTTCACTTTTGACATTTTAAACCTTTTTATATTTATTTAATTCTATAATTTCCCTTCATTTTAGTCTCAAATTTAAAATAAATTTGTCTCATTTACACAATTTGCAAGAAGCTTTTCCACTTGAAAATTTTTATGGGCTCATTTTGCCATTATCAAAATTTTACTTTATCAAACACACATATACTTTGAACATTTAACATTTTAATTTTGATTTTTTTAAAAACTCTTACTTTATTACTCCCCCTAAACTTTTAAGTTTTACAAACTTAGAAGTTTCCCCAGTTGCCATAAGAAGATCACACTGAACATTGTTAAATTGCCTGCACACATAAAACATGCATAAAATCAAATTAAAAGCAGAATAAAAATCTAATATTTACAATGGAATCATTGTCTGCAGTGAGATCATGTCAGTTAACATCAGCACATTAAATAAAATAAAGTGTGAATAGTCATAGACTATGAATAAATGTTGATCAAGTGTGTTCCAGGTCAGTGATATCACAGCAAAGGAGACACAAGATCCAAGGACAGACAATGAGTGTTTTTGACAAAAAGAATCAGCTCACTTACTTTTTCAATTCTTGGATTGATTAGGGTAGAATTAGATATGACATGATGTGACTCATACGAGGACATAGAGAGATCAACTATCATCAAGACATACAAGAAAGCACAAATTCTCAACTTATTACCTGACATATACTCATAACCAGAGTTCATGTTGATAATTTAGCAGGGAATGATCATGGATAACCATTTGATCAACTCTAACCATCCATTTGAATGGGTTGTGCACATTGGCATCTTTTGCATCAAAGGAGAATATCCAATCTGTAATCACTTAGAACAGAGGATATCTCATCACTTCAGGTCTATAATGACTCATAACAAAAAAGTGAGATGATGCTTGTAATAGATCTCATGGTTAGTCATATCACCACCAGGTGTGAGTGTTGTAACTTTACAAGCAACCAATCTGATAAGCTAATAGAACTCAAAAGTACTCAGATGAACAAAAATACATGCATAGATGATTTAGTTTAATCATTCGAATTTACTTTTTTAGTATAGTAGCATGAGATTGTCTACACATCATATCTGATCATGTCAGACTTTATTGTCGAGTGAAGTATGCAACTGATCTCGCTAATGTACTATCATTTCTCACATGTTGCAAAAACAGATTCATTCCTACAAATGAATTTACAAAGAAAGACTCTATTTTTGTAGTTTTTGTTTTATATTTTTATCTTTGTTTTTGAATTTTCTACTTTTGTATTTGGTTTTTCTTTATAACACACAAACTACAATCAGGCAATTAAATTTGACAGGTTCTCTTACTATGACCTTTTGGATAAGGAAGGGTTCTGATCATGTTAAGATTCAAAGAACTAAAAAGAAAACTTAAAAACCAGTTTTACACATGTTTAATAAGACCAATTGACTCTCCTAAGTACTCAAACCATCCTGGTAAGAAGGCTTTAGTAAATAGGTCCGCCAACTGTTTTTTAGTTGCAATTTGAATTAAGATGATTAAACCTTTTTCAGAGTTATCTCTGAGAAAATGATATCAAATCTCGATATGTTTTGTTTTTAAATTTTGGACTGGATTAGCTGTAATGAACATAGCAACAGTGTTATCAATGTAAATTGGTGTTTTAAGAACATTGAATCCATAATCTAGCAGTTGGTTTTGTAACCAAAGGATTTGAGAACATCCTGCTGAAGCAGCTATGTACTCAGCTTCTGCGGTTGAAACAGAGACATTTGTTTGTTTCTTGCATTGCCATGAGACTAATCGGGGACCTAACAATTGACAACCACCCGTGGTAGATTTTCTATCTTGGCAACATCCTCCATAATCACTATCAGCATATCCATATAGCTCAAAGTTTCCCTCATAAGGATACCATAGCCCTAAAGCCGGTTTACCTTTGAGATACCTGAATATCCTTTTGACAACAATTAAATTGGATTCTTTCGGGTCTGATTGATACCTGTCACAGACACAAACAACATACATTATGTCTGGTCTAGATGCAGTAAGATACATCAAAGAACCAATCATAGATCTGTATAAAGTTTGTTCAACTGATTTTCCTTTTGGATCAGGCTCAATCTTGGAGTTTACGTCAGCTGGAGTTCATATGGACTGACAATCTTGCAGTTTGAATTTCTTTAAGAGTTTGTCAACAAACTTCTCTTGATTGATGAATATACCATCTGTAAATTATTGAACTTATAGTCCAAAAAGTAAATAATTTCTCCCATAGAACTCATTTGAAATCGAGACTTCATGATTCTTCAAATTCATTGCACAATTTTTGATTGGTAGAACCAAATATGATATCATCAATGTACACTTGCACACATAAGAGATCATCAGCATCCTTCTTTATAAATATAGTTGGATCGATTTTCCCTCTTGTGTATCCATGTTGGATTAAGTGTTGTGACAATGTCTCATACGAGATTCTAGGTGCTTGATGGAGTCCATATAGAGCTTTGCTAAGCTTGTACACCCGATATGGAAATTCTGCATCCTCAAACCCCGGAGGTTGCTTCACATTCACTTCATCGGTGATTGGACCGTACAAGAATACACCTTTAACGCCCATTTGATACACCTTGAATTTCATGAATAATGCATAAGCCAGGAAGACACGAATGGATTCAAGTCTTGAAACTGGAGAAAATACTTCATCATAGTCAATTCCTTCTTCTTGTGTGCATCCTTGTGCAACTAGTCTCGCTTTGTTTCTAAAGACTATTCCTTGATCATCGGTTTTATTCCAAAACAACCATTTTGTGCCTATAGCATTTTCTCCTTCAGGTAAATCCACCAGATTCCACACTTCTTGTTTGCAGAATTGCAGTAATTCTTCTTGCATCGCCTTAATCTACCATTGTCCTTTAATGCTTCGGTAACGTTTTTAGGAACAATTTGAGAAAGAAAAAAAGTGTATAAGCACAGGTTTGCTTGTTCTTTTTTACTTCTTGTTGTTCTCTCATTCAATGGACCAATAATCTGAGATGTTGGATGGTTCTTGAGAATACGAGATGTTGGAATCTCATCACTTTGAACATCCAGATTTGTTTGATTCAAGTTGGAGAGCTGATGCAGTAGGCTAGAAGAATATGGATCCAAAATTGGAACTTGATTCGGTGAGTTTATAAAGTAATCAAGATTACCAGTATCAACTGCATCACCAGAGATAGATGATATTCCGGAATCAGGTTACACAAATTCATTACCATCATTAGGAATTGGTTGACAATCATCAGAATATTCAGGAACTTGTTTTGCTCAGGAATTTGTTGATCATGATTCTCTGAATTGAATATGGGATCTCTCACAAATGAGAAAAATGGATAGTTTGGGCTTGAATCATCCATATCATCAGAGTCTGAATCGTCACTAAAGGATCCAAGATCTCCTACCTGTTTCCTGTTGACATAAGAAGATTCAAACAAATTAGAATCGAATGAGTTTGACAATAAGTCTAAATCAAATAACCACGCTAGACCATTGGCAACTGATGGAAAAGAATTTTCAATAAATTTAACATTGAACGTTTCAATGATAACATTCGTCTTAGAGTTATAAACTCTATAAGCTTTAGAAGCTGATGAATATCCAAGAAAAAATCCATCATCAGATTTTGCATCAAATTTGCCTAGCTTCTCATTTGAATTTAAAATCAAAACCGGACAACCAACAAATTTAAGAAAATCTATATTTGGTTTCCTGCCAAACATCAACTCATATGGAGTTTTCTGTTTGTCTTTCGCCAATAGAGTACGATTTTGAATGAAACATGTAGTTGATATGGCTTCATCCCAGAAAGTGATTGGAATCATAGCATCTGCTAACATTGCACGGGCTGCTTCAATCAATGTTCGGTTTTTCCTTTCTGCAACTCCGTATTGGTGTGGAGTTCTAGGAGCACTGAACTGATGAGCTATCCCTTTTCCTGCACAGAATAAGTCAACATTAGCATTTTTGAATTTGTTCTATTATCACTTCTAATTATTTTGACTTTAAGATCAAGTTGATTTTCTACTTTAGTGATAAACTCTTTTAATAATTCAGCCGTTTCAGATTTTGCACGCAAAAAGAAAACCCAATAAAATCTTGTATAGTCATCAATGATAACTAAACAATACGATTTCTTTCCAATGCTCTGCACGTTTACAGGACCAAATAATGTAGGATTCTATGTGCCCAAGATACGTAGTGTTGGATTCTTTATGTCCAAGACACATAGAACATTGATGTGGTTAGTACGTTATGATCCAAGTCGGGTCATACCCAATATAAAGCTTAGCAAACACCAATTAATATTTAATTGATTATATGATCATGCAATTAAATAATTACACCAATTTAGAAAATGAGTTTTCTAAATAAATTGCATATGAGATTGAACAACTTATATGGATATTTTGTTCATGGATATTATTTGTAATGTTGTTTAAATTGGTTAAATAACATCAAATAATAGGAGTGTGTGTATAAGTTGTATAATTAAAGGGGTAATTACATAACTTATTAAAACCTTTTGTTTAATATAGATAAAAAAAGGTTTTGGGAAAACCCTAAAACACAAAAGGGGTTCGGTCGCCCCCTAAGGCAGCCCCCTTTTTCATTTTTTTCTTTGGGTGTCTTGAGAGCTCTCTTTCAAAAGAAAAAACACACACTCTCCATTCAGATCTCTCTCACTCTCTCATATGCAAAAGGGTCACAAGAACTTCGATCTCTCTCTTTTGGAAGAAAGATGTCACGGCTGGAACAAATGTTCAACAGCCTTGTTGATGGTCACGGCTGGAACAAGGTTCCAACAGCTTTCTTGACCCGATTTGGTGCTCAAATCCAGCAAGAATGGTGAATGCTTGATGCTTGTGGGTATGAATACTTGAGAACACCTCCTCTTGGTGTTTTGGCTGCTCAAGAACATCATTCTCTTCATCTATATCTCGTTTTTCAGCAGCCTTTGGAAGGTAGTATGTATTGTTTGTTTGGGTTGTTATTTATTGGTGATAACTAGTTCAAACACATATATAAGATCCTTGAGTTCTTGGGTTTGTTGTTGTCATGAAATAAACCATATTTTCAGATTTCAAATGATATTTATTTGATGTTAATCCGCTGCGTTTTCAAGTTTAAAATGGTAAAACTAGTTTGATTTGGTCCAACAAACCCAACATTGGCATCTAGAGCCGGATATGTGGATGACTAGTTTCATG
The DNA here is from genome assembly GCA_024085815.1 of Flaveria linearis. Taxonomy (NCBI): domain Eukaryota; kingdom Viridiplantae; phylum Streptophyta; class Magnoliopsida; order Asterales; family Asteraceae; genus Flaveria; species Flaveria linearis. The sequence goes on along the minus strand of CM044007.1, from coordinate 39,374,246 downwards.
TGTTCATGTAAAATTGGTTTTATGAGGCTTTAACAACCATATTGGGGCTGTTTTGTGGTGATGATAATAAATCCCTAACCTTTCAAGGTTATATCTAACATGCTAGTGATTAAACCTTGAAAGTAAGATATCAAGTAGTTGATTACGTTTTTGTTTGGACAAAAGACCCTAAATTCATGGTTAATGTTGGCTGAAAATTTAGGGTCATATGGGGATTTATTTGGTTTTTGAATGTTGTAAATGATGTATATGGATACATATATTAGTGCATAACATAGCCTTGACCATGTGTGTTATGGATTTGGTTGACTGTAATCTTGTCATGTTGGTTGTATTCATTCTTTAAGGGTTGTAATTTTTTTATTCATTTGGCAATGTAATAAATAGATTAGGAGTATTTTTCTTTTACTAGAAAATATGTATTAGGATATATATTTTGTAAAAGAAGATGCTCGGGAAGGAAGCACAAAAGGAAGACACAAGGGATGGACTTGAAGCATTTGGATGCAAGTTCAAGTGGGGGTCTTTGGAGATCTCATCATTTGTGTTGTGTTCAACCTTAGGAAAGGCCTTATGACAACACTTGTGATGGCAAACAAGTGTTGTCAACATAGTGGCTATGGTTACGCACATGTGGTTGTTTGATATATGCTTGTTTGATTATTCATTTTATGTTGATTGTTTGATATATGGATATGCTTAACAATCTAAATAAATTATCATAACAAGCTGAATTTTTGGTTCCTAAACATTAAGTGACTTATAAAAGGTTATTAAAAGGACTAATGATTTCAAAATAAAAGAGGTTTTATCAAAAGGAACCACAGGGTACCATGTATTTGAAAGCATGCAATTACAAGGTACATAGAGATTTCAAAGTCTAGAATTAATGGAATCTTAAATCCCTTTGGTAAAAAGTCTAACACCATCCTTTTACACGACACTTGAATTACTTGGGAATTATTTGTGGGATAAAGGTCACCTAACCACTTGTACGGAACTTGTATCTTTGAGGTGAGTCTAACGTACTTGTGGGATAAAGGTCACCTAACCACTTGTGTGTGAAAACTCACATGTGGGAGTAAGTAGGACGACTTGAATTGGAAACCATGTGCTTAGGGTCACCGAAGCATGGCGTACAATGGTGTTGATGGGATTAAACATGCCGACTAAACATATGATGTTTAACCGATCCCATAACACTAGAAGTTGCAATAGGTTGCAATTGTCAACTGTTGACTACCTTGTTAATTTAAATAATGGGATAAAGGTCACCTAACCATCATTTAAATGCGACGTTGGATTCTAGATTTTAATTGTTAATTGTCTATGAGAAATTTAAGGGTATTAACGATTAAAATAAATTTATGAGAAATACTAAAATGAACTTTGTCAAATATTGTAGTGATGACCACTAACTATAACGCTACCACCCCGATCGTCCCTTCCCTATCAATGAGATCCATTCTCGAGAGGGATCGTCCTAACCATAATTATCTTATGGACTCAATTTTGAAACATGAGAATCGTTCTCAAAAATGAGTAAAGGTCTATGTCCTTGACGATCCCATACCTCACCAACCCACGCTGTTGATGTTAAGGCCTTTTGATGATTGGGTTAAGCACACTAAGGATTCTGTGCAAGCATCTGATCACATGTTGAGAATATGATTCCCGAACTCCAAAATGGTTTGGAGCATCATGGGGCACATGACATGATAATCTAGTTGAAGGAAATGTTCCTTCAATAAACTTTAGCAAGATTGCTTCGAAACGGTTCAAGCACTTTATGCATGTCACATGGAAGAGACCCAATCGATATCATCTTATATATTCTTAAGATGAAAAAGCCACATTGATAGCCTCAAGATGCTTAACTGTCCTGTCTCAAAGTAGTTAGCCAAGGATTTGATCCTTGATTGCCTAACTAAAGGTTTGAGACATTCATAATAAACTATAATATGAACGGGTGGGACAAAAGCATCGGTGAACTTCACGCATGCTCAAAGCAACCGAGGCAGGGATGGGTAGAGAGGTTCTACCTATTCTCTCGATCAATAAGGGAGGCTATACGAAATGGCCAATCCTGTTCCTAAGGCAATCATTGTTAAAGGAAAAGAATACATCAAAGCAAAGGTTAAAGCAAAACCTCAAAAACCTATGCTTATGAAGCCTAAGGTAAAGGAGAACGATCCATGCTTTGAGTATGGAGAGATACGACTATAAAAAGGGAATTGTCCCTCCTATCTCTAGGAGTTGAAAGACAAGAGGGATGTTGGGCAAACCTCAAATACAATTCCATGATTCACACGTTGTTTTAAATGCCATTTCTTCAATCACATGGGTATTGGATACCGGATGTGAGACTCAAACATGCAATTGTTGCAAAGGGGTTCAAAAGAAATGTGCGCTTCAAGGAGGGAAACTCTATTTTGAGACTTTCAAAAGGTTTGGAAGTTGTTCTCAAAACATTTTGTATGCACCTAGTTTGACTAGGAACATAATTAATGTTTCTATTAAAACAATATGATCATGATTTAAAGTTTGTAAATAATGGTATTAAGTTTTATGGATGATGTATTTTATTTTAAGGATATGCCCTTTTAATGATATTCATGAATTGGTTCATGATAAATCGTCATATAATAACTCATTATACACATTAAGCAAAAGAAACTTAAAATGGGTTTAAGTTATTATTATCTTTGACATTGTCATCTTGGTCACATAAACAAGAATTGGATTCAAACACTTCAAAAGAATGGTCTTTTGGAAACAAATGAAAATGTATCATTTGATAAGTATGAACCAAAGACTTATTAGGAATGATACATATGGATGTATGTGATCATTTCTAGACAATGACCAAGATTGGTGAAAGATACTTCATTACTGTTACCGACGATTAAAGTCGCTATTATTGTGTGCACTTGATGACACATAAGTATGAAGCTTTTGAAATGTTCAAAATCTTCAATAATGAAGTAGAAAATCAACTCCACATAACTATCTATGTTCTTCATTCTAATAAAGGACAAACTGAACCTTATTAGGATATGGTTCAATTTATTATGGCTATGAGCTTACCACCTTTATTATTTTGGGTTTTTGCATTGCTCTCTGAGGCTCATATTATGAATATGACCCAGACAAAAAAAGTTTATATTAGTTGAGAATCCACAGAGACTGTATGGGATACTCTTTCATTGACTCAACGGAGCAAAAGTATTTATTGCTCCAGAGTCTAGGTTCTTGGAAACCGAGTTCTTTATGGAAGGAATGACGTATAGAACTGTGGAACTTGATAAGGATCAAAATCCATGAGTCGATACACGTTTGGTTGACACTAGCAATCAACAGGAGGTTGTTGACGATGATCAAGAGGTTGATCAACACACACAAAACGTTCGCAGATCTGGTAGAGTTAGCATTCCACCTGAAAGGTATGGATTTTCATGGATGGATGCTACGTGGTTGATTCAGATGAGCCAACTACATACCACGATGCAATGTCCAATTCGGATTATGATAAATGGCTGGAAGCCATGAACGTAGAGATGCACTCCATGTATAACAACCATGTTTAGGAATTGGTTAACCTACCATTTAACTCCAGACCGGTTGGATGCAAGTGGGTTTTGAAGATGAAAACAGATATACACGGAGACTTGAATACTTATAAGGCAGGACTTGTAGCAAATGGTTTCCACCGAACTCAATTGGTTGATTATGATGAAACTCTTACGCCCATCGCAATGTTAAAGTCGATTAGGATATTATGTGCCATAACTACATATTCTGAATATGAGTTTTGGCAAATCGATGTCAAAACCGCTTTTCTTAATAGACATCTCAAAGAGACTGACCATATAGTTCAGCATAATGGTTTTGTCGATCCATGACATCCTAATAAAGTATACAAATTAGAGTGATAAATCTATGGATTGAAACAAGCATCAAGAAGGTTGTGTATTATGAAAGCTAGTGGGAACATAATTGTACTCTCAGTGCTGTATGTTGATGACACACTACTATTTGGAAATGATATTCCAACCATGGAAGGTGTTAAAGCCTACCTTGGAATATTTCTTTTTCATATAAGATCTCGTTTAAGCCACCCATATTTTAGAATAAGGATCTATAAGGATAGATCGAGGTGGTTGATAGGGTTAAACCAAAGTGCATATATTGATAAAATCTTGAAAAGGTTCAAGATAGAAAACTCTTAGAAAGGTATGGTACCTATTCAAAGAGGGACAATGTTGACTACGTCTCAATGTCCAAGCTCATAGGATGAGCAGAATCAAATGAAGGATATCCCATACGCATCTGCTATAGGATCCATCATTTGTCTGATGATATGCACTAGACCGGGCGAGTCATGCTTATTAGGTATGACAAAGAAGATATCAATAGAAATAACCATTGGATGGCTGTTAAAAGTATATTGAAATACCTTAGTAGGACTAAGGATATGTTTCTAATATACGGATCTGTTGAAGAGAAAGTCCGTGTAAAGGGTTACACAGATGCGGGCTTCCAAAACTGATCGGTATGATTCTCGATCACAATCGGGTGTACATCCATTATGAATGGAGGAGAGGTATCCTTGAAATGTTCAAAGCAGGATAGGGTAGCATTGTCCACTACAAAATCCGAATGCATTGCCACTTCATTGGCAGCTTGGGAAGCTGCATGGATAAGTTTGTCCATTGCTTATCTAGGGGTGGTGTCTACCATTCAAGACCCCCTAGAAATCTTTGGTAATTACGTGGGTGGGATTGCTCAAATCAAGGAACCCCGTACTCATCAAAGACTAAGCACCTTGTGCGGAGATTCAACATCATAAGGGATGAAGTTGAAAAGGGGTAAAGATATGTATTCGTAAAGTTCATAAAGATCAAAACATTACGGATCCACTCACGAAGCTCCTTGTTAGGGGAAAGTATGAGAGTCATACTTGTGCCTTAGGACTTCGATATTCTAGTGATTGGAATTGATCTGTTTAGTATATAAAGCATGGAACAATTGTAATTTTAACTCTTTTACATATTTGAGTTATGTTCCCTTTTAGCGTGTTTACATCCATGAATATGTTTATTATTCTAAATGTCCGTAGTCGGTCATATTTGTGGGAGCAAATATGAATATAAGACTATTATGAACATGGATTGGTAGATATTCATAAAGGTATGAATATAGAGCAATTGGTTGCTACCAAGGTTCATAGATATTCGTGGGATGCAAATATTGGACTGACCCGCGTCTCAATGTTACTTAATGGAACCTTCTAGATTGATCATAAGTAAATTTGAGTAAAGGCGAATATCATTTGATATCCTCTGACCTGAGATACATATTGGGTTTTGATATTCACCAAGTGTTATACCTTGAGCTAGTTTTTCGCTGCTCTGAAATAATGGTCAGTACATAAGGCTATGTTTAGGTATAACATAAGATGATTATGAGAAACGTATGTAGTCAAGATGGAATTTGTTCCTCTTATTCGTTGAGAGCAAGATGTCTAAGGCCTGATTAAGTTAAATCAACAAGGAATGATCATTCTGTGTCCTTGGATTTAACATGACATCTGTAACAAAAGGATAAATGATTGATTCACCTAAATCATTTCAAGTTGGATTCTTGAAGGAGACGATGTTATTGAATGGCTTCTAAGTCATGCGTATTAAGGATAGTAAACAGTTGTTAGGCGGTATTTACTGCTTGCATCAATCTTCTATGTATCTTGTGCAAGTGGGAGATTGTTGGATTCTCTATGCCCAAGATACATAGAACATTGATGTGGTTAGTATGTTATGATCCAAGTCAGGTCATACCCAATATCAAGCTTAGCAAACACCAATTAATATTTAATTGATGATATGATCATGCAATTAAATAATTACACCAATTTAGAAAATGGGTTTTCTAAATAAATTGCATATGAGATTGAACAACTTCTATGGATATTTTGTTCATGGATATTATTTGTAATGTTGTTTAAATTGGTTAAATAACATCAAATAATAGGAGTGTGTGTATAAGTTGTATAATTAAAGGGGTAGTTACATAACTTATTAAAACCTTTTGTTTAATATAGATAAAAAAAGGTTTTGGGAAAACCCTAAAACACAAAAGGGGTTCGGCCGCCCCATAAGGCAGCCCCCTTTTTAATTTTTTCTTTGGGTGTCTTGAGAGCACTCTTTCAAAAGAAAAAACACACATTCTCCATTCAGATCTCTCTCACTCTCTCATATGCAAAAGGGTCACAAGAACTTCGATCTCTCTCGTTTGGAAGAAAGATGTCACGACTGGAACAAATGTTCAACAACCTTGTTGATGGTCATGGCTGGAACAAGGATCCAGCAGCTTTCTAGACCCGATTTGGTGCTCAAATCCAAGCAAGAATGGTGAATGCTTGATGTGTAAGGCCCCGATCCCGGGCACCTCACAGTTGGTCGTTCATCGCACATAAAACGTACATTTGATATATATATTTGTAAGCATCTTAAATAAACATTGCAGCGGAATTTCTGAAACAAACTTTTCTTTTACTTTAAATACTTTTGCCATTTAATACAACGTACGTCAGTTACAATACATCTAATGTTGCATTACATTACAAAAGCATTATACAAAAGATTCCATCATTTCTAACTACATCTTTAAAATGCCTAACTTTTACTATGATTGTTGCTGAAGCATATGAAACCGAGGATTTCTTAAGTAATCCCGTTTATGTGAATCCTTAACAATCATAGGGTCATAAACAGTGACCTCTAGTATAAAAACATAAAAATTTTCATCATGAAGAAGATTTCTTAAATAATCCTGTTTATCAGGATCTTCAACAAATCTTGCACTTGCATGCAACATAATATGTTGCGCGCATCATGGTCGCACAACACATTACGTGGCAGCATTATCAAAAGGAGAATGCCATCCCAAAAGAGCTGAGTAGCCGCCTCGTGCCATCCTCAGCAACCTTACCTGCCAACTGGAAACACATAAAAAGTCAGCATTGCTGAGTGAGTTCTAGTTTTATATGTGGTAAAACACTTTCTATATGTAGTATATAAAAATACTCTTTTCTGTAAATTACAATACTGTACTGTATATGCGAGCACGCATCAACTGTATGAACAAATAATGTTCGTTCTCTGTACTGTATGCCTTGTCTGTAAACTTTATCTTTACGTTTCACTTTCGGTATGGACCAGTGAGCAATACCCCCAACTATATGCGCGATGGAAAGCGGATGACGGGCCATCTATGTCCCTCGAAAGGGCTATGTGTATCCCCCGAAGGCTCAACTGTATCCCCCGAAAGGGCTATGTGTATGCCCCGAAGGGTCAACTGTATCCCCTGAAAGGGCTATGTGTATCCCTCGAAGGGTCAACTGTATCCCCCGAAAGGGCTATGTGTATCCCCTGAAGGGTCTACTATATCCCCCGAAAGGGCTATGTGTACTGTGTACAAGGCAGACCCAATCACTCGGGGCACGCTACAAAGGTCCTTCCAATCTCAGTTGATTGACCCTGTGTGCATCAATGGGTAGCTAGCCCGCAACACAGTTGAGCTAACGACACACAGTCGTGTACCTCCTATAAGCTTGCAAGACTTGTTAACTTTTATTAATGTTCCTTCACTTTCTTTATTACTCTTTCACTTTACTTTATGCAATACTTTCATTTCATTTATTAAAGATAACACGTGAAACTGTGGAAAGACAAACATGCATCAAGTCAAGGAACATCGATAATACAAGTCATTAATCATCGTCATATAGGGCCACTTCACACATACATATGTCATGCATACAGGTGCAATACTATCATCATCCCCAACATAACATCTAAGCCTTGACGGCCATAACACATGCACCTACGGGGACTATAGTATCATTACTTACCCTTGCATTTCCCCGAAGGCTAGTAATTGGACTATATTTTTCTCTTTGCACAACAGCCCTATTTGGGCGATTGAGCACCTCTCTGTCGCGTGGCCGCCATGCGACTGAACACTATGCGATCTGCCTCCTCACGACTGAACCCCAGTCGTGCCATTGAGCAGCCATGCGAATGTGTCTATGCGGATGAATACTTATGCGACTGAACCTTCAGTCGCATGGCCAATCCTTCTATCGTACGAATGGACACTATACGTGTGGGCTTCTATGCGTCTAACCCTCGGTCGTGCAACTGAATTTCTATGCGCCTGGACTTATACGACTAAACCCTCAGTCGTATGGCCTGTCGTGCAACTGGGCCCCATCCGTACGATTGAGCCTCAATCGTTCGATTGAACAACGGCCTTCTCTCAGTCGTGCGACTGGCCCTTCAGTCGCCTAGCTCTAACTGGGCAGCGACTGAAGTTCATCACGAATAGCAGCCGCGAGCTACGGCTGTAAAACTCTTCTAAACTCAATTCAAGCCCAAATTAACTCTCCCAAACCTCAAGGAATCATGTTAGGACATCATACATACTCATACAAGTCCAAAATCGTACTTTAATCACATTAAATATGATTGCACCCTAATGGGTCAAACACACACTTTACAAAAATAGGGTTTATATGTGATCCAGCCCCAAAACCGTTTGAAAACATGTAAATAAGGGGTCCTAGAACTCACATTATTACGGAGAAGATGAAGGGCTTTGATTTGGCTAGCCACTCGACAAATCTTGAGCCCGAATCACCACGTTCTCCCTTTCTTTCTCTTCTTTCTCTGCTCTCTCGCTCGCTGCTCTTTCTCCTGACTGAATGAGTGTAAATGTTGGGGAAGAGAAGAGAGCTGCCCCTCTTTTATAGTTACAGCTCAGTCGCCTAAGGTCCAGGGGCGACTGGACCTTCAGTCGCATGAACACCATGCGACTGGACCTTCAGTCGCATGAGTTCCATGCGGTTGATCCTTCAATCGTCCGAGCATCATGCGATTGGACCTCCAGTCGCATGAATTCCATGCGACTGAGACTTAGTCGCATATCACTCCAAAAAGTCAAACTTTCGGGTGTTACAAGTCCACCCTCTTATTTAGGTTTCGTCCCCGAAACCTGTTATTCCTCGAACAATCGTGTGTAATGCTGCCTCATTTCATCTTCTGGCTCCCATGTTGACTCGGATCCCTTCTTGTGCCGCCACTGTACACTCACAAGAGAAACCACTTTATTTCGCAGCCGCTTCTCTTTTCTGTCAATGATTGCCACTGGTTGCTCCACATAATTGAGCCGTTCATCTACATCGATATCCTCCAGTGGAACAATCAGATCTTCATCGGCCAAACATTTTCTCAGATGAGATACGTGGAAGGTCGGGTGAATTTCACTTAGCTCATCTGGTAAATCTAACCTACAGGCCACCACTCCTACACGAGCAATGATTCGGAAACGACCTATATACCTTGGGCTCAACTTGCCCCTCCTTCGGAACCGAATGATACCCTTCCAGGGTGAGACCTTCAACATAACCCGATCTCCCACCTGGAACTCAATCGGCCTGCGTCGGTTGTCAGCATACGACTTCTGTTGGTCTTTGGCTGCCTTCATGTAGGCCTTGATCCTTTCAATCTTTTCAGTCATAGCCTCGATCACTTCGACACTCCCCAATTCCTTTTGGCCATTGTCACCCCAACAAACGGGTGTCCTGCATCTCCTACCGTATAGCATCTCATAAGGTGACATGCCAATACTTGCATGGTAGCTGTTATTGTATGAGAATTCAGCTAACGGCAACTGGTCATCCAACTTCCCCAAAGTCAATAACACATGCCCGAAGCATGTCCTCCAAAGTCTGAATGGTCCTTTCCGACTGACCATCAGTTTGAGGATGATAAGCCGTACTAATATGTAATCTCGTCCCCATAGCATCATGAAATTTTTTCCAGAATTTGGATGTAAACCGGGTGTCACGATCTGACACAATCGACACCGCATGACGAGTCACAATCTCTTTGATGAAAAGATCGGCCAACCTCTCGGATGAATATGTCTCGCGCATCGGTAGGAAGTGAGCACTCTTCGTCAGACGATCCACGATCACCCATATAGTATCATACCCTTTCGGGGTACGTGGCAGCTTTGTAATGAAATCCATGGTGATGTGCTCCCACTTCCATTCCGGTATATCCAAAGGTTGAATCTTTCCATACGGCTTCTGATGCTCGGCCTTCACTTGCAGACAAGTAAGGCACTTACATACTCCACCACGTCACGTTTCATACCCGGCCACCAATAATCTTTCTTCATGTCTTGGTACATCTTGGTAGCACCGGGATGAATGGAGTACTGAGTCTTGTGAGCCTCATCCAAAATCCTCATTCGCAGATCCCCAAGACGAGGAATCCACATACGCCCAAACCGGGTTCTAACACCCATTGTGTTTTCACCCAACTCCGCAACCAGACCTCTCATTCTTTCAGAGTTAAGATGATCTTCTTTCAATGCCTCATCTTGGAACTCTTTCACTTGTTTCATCACGTCAGAGGATATGATCAATTGGTACGCCTTCACCTGAATTGGCTCAGGCCTCTCTTTTCGGCTAAGGGCGTCCGCCACCACGTTGGCTTTGCCCGGATGGTATTGGATTTCATAATCAGTCCTTTATAAGTTCCAACCATCGCCTCTGCCTCATATTCAAATCTTTTGCTCGAAGAAGTACTTCAAGCTCTTATGGTCGGTAAAGATGGTGCACTTCGTCCCATAGAGATAGTGCCTCCAAATCTTCAATGCAAAGACCACGGCTGCTAGCTCCAAGTCATGAGTAGGGTAATTAACCTTATGAACCTTCAGCTGTCGGGATGCATAGGCTATAACCTTTCCCCTCTGCATTAACACGCACCCCAACCCCGAATAGGAAGCATCAGAATAAACCACCAGATCTTCACTTCCTTCGGGCAACGACAGAACAGGAGCTTGGGTCAACCTCGTCTTCAATTCCTCAAACGCCTTTTCCTGAGCTTGACCCTATACAAACTTCACATCCTTCCGAGTCAACTTGGTCAGTGGAGAAGCAATCTTGGAGAAGTCTTGGATAAATCTTCTGTAATAGCCCGCCAGACCCAAGAAACTACGGATCTCGGATGGCGTCCTTGGAGACTTCCATTGCATTACTACTTCCACCTTTGCCGGATCGACCATAATTCCTTCCGGATTAACCATGTGACCCAAGAACTGAACTTCACACAACCAAAATGAGCACTTGGAGAACTTGGCATACAATTTCTCCCTTCTCAACATCTCTAGTACTTCTCGAATGTGACCGGCATGCTCCGTTTCCCTCCTCGAATAAATCAGGATATCGTCAATGAATACAATCACTGATTTATCCAAACATCGGCCGACACACTCGGTTCATCAAATCCATAAAAGCAGGCAGCGCATTGGTTAAACCAAAAGACATGACGAGAAACTCGTAGTGACCATAGCGCGTACGAAAAGCTATTTTAGGGATATCTTGTACCTTCACTTTCAGTTGATGGTAGCCCGATCGAAGATCTATCCTTGAAAACCAACTGGCACCCTGAAGTTGATCAAACAAGTCATCAATTCTCGGCAAGGGGTATCTGTTCTTCACTGTCAACTTATTCAGCTCGTGGTAGTCGATGCACATCCTCATACTACCATCCTTCTTCTTTACGAACAGAACCGGAGCTCCCCAAGGTGAGATACTCGGCCCAATGAACCCCTTATCCAACAGCTCTTGCAACTGCTCCATCAACTCTTTCATTTCCGTCGGGGCCAATCGATACGGTGCCTTGGCGACGGGTTGAGCACCCGGTATCAGGTCAATCTGGAACTCGATCTCTCTGTCAGGTGGCAATCCCGATAAGTCTTCCGGGAATACGTCTAGAAAATCACGCACAACCAGAACATCCGATAGTTGTGGTGTTGGCGTTTCCACATCTTTCACATAACATAAGTAGGCATTGCACCCACGCCTCATACATTTTCCCGCCACGGCCATTGAGATCACCTTCGGAATCGTAGTAACCCGATCACCATAAACTGTCACTGAACTACCACCGGGCGCTGTCAATTGAATCATCTTCTTGCGACACACGATGTTCGCCTCATAGTCCGCCAACCAATCCATCCCAAGCACCAAATCGAAACCACCCAAAATCATCGCAAACGGTCTAACCGGAAATATGTGGCCCTCCAATTCAACATCACAACCCTCTATCACCTCAGAGATCCTAGTAGACTTACCTATGGTAGTTTCTACATCAAAGGGCACATCAAACGTCTACTACTAACAGGCAGCTTAGTACAGAAGGCAGCAGAAATAAAACTCCTACTGGCATCCGAATCAAATAATACAGAGGCTAAAGTTTGGTTCACCAGAAACATACCAGACACACTCAGGGTCCGTCCTAGCCTCTTCCTGCGTCATCGTGAAGGCCGACCCGTGAAAGAGTGGGTTGCAAATTTCACCTTTTGTCCTCCTAGCAATCAAATATCAAGGACAGCCTCCATTTCCCTCACCCATTGGCGAGCATCGGCAGCAGTGTCAGTACCATCAAAAGTAGGGGGCTTGTACCTCATGAATGCCTCGTAATTACAACCCCGTGTTGTCTCCTGTACCGCTCCTCCTCCTCTTCCTCTTCATTATCAGATAGAACCGTTTCCGGCTCCTGTTGCTCCTGCCTTCCTGAGGACCTGTTCTTCTCTTTTCTTTCACCTTCCTCACAGCCTTAATTACCTCGGTCGCCATAGACGGTAAGATCGTCTGTATGACCTGATGTACCTCCTCAACTACTGCCTCTTTTACCGAGGCTCTCAAGTTAGCGCTCTCATCTACCCACTCCTGATGAGGGGGTCTCAGTTTCCTCGTGAACCACTTTCTCTACTCTAGGTCTTCCTCTTGTGGCTCGTGGTTCAACACCACACCCGCCACCGCCTCCGCCCCGGGAAGCTTTGAAAGATCTACCACCAGCCATTCTCTACTTCACACTGAAAGATTCAAACACAACACGGTCATTCAAGGAAATAGCTCAGTTTATATCAAGTATAGCAAGTTCCTAATTACAGTGGCCAGTTGTGATTAGCCACATACTGTACTCTTCGTACCCCGAGCATTACCTGTCCTGACTACGTAGTATCTAACTCTAACAGTAACATACATCACATAACATGCGCACGTAATACTGATTAACTTTAATAAAAATACCTGATGGCACGCAACTACTCAGATGGCATTCTCTTCCTTTCTGTCCCATTTTCAGTTCATGTTTAGGTTTATTTCGAAAATTTACCCGTTTCGCTTAAACTTTGGCTCTGATACCACTTGTAAGGCCCCGATCCCGGGCACCTCACAGTTGGTCGTTCATCGCACATAAAACGTACATTTGATATATATATTTGTAAGCAACTTAAATAAAATTGCAGTGGAATTTCTGAAACAAACTTTTCTTTACTTTAAATACTTTTGCCATTTAATACAACGTACGTCAGTTACAATACATCTAATGTTGCATTATATACAAAAGCATTATACAAAAGATTCCATCATTTCTAACTACATCTTTAAAATGCCTAACTTTTACTATGATTGTTGCTGAAGCATATGAAACCCAGGATTTCTTAAGTAATCCCATTTATGTGAATCCTCAACAATCATAGGGTCATAAACAGTGACTCTAGTATAAAAACATAAAAATTTTTCATCATGAAGAAGATATCTTAATAATCCTGTTTATCAGGCTCTTCAAGAAATCTTGCACGTCCATGCAACATAATGTGTGCGCGCATCATGGGCCCATAACACATTGCGTGGCAGCATTATCAAAGGAGAATGCCATCCCAAAAGAGCTGAGTAGCCGCCTCGTGCCATCCTCAGCAACCTTACCTACCAACTGGAAACACATAAAAAGTCAGCGTTGCTGAGTGAGTTCTAGTTATATGTGGTAAAACACTTTCTATATGTAGTATATAAAATACTCTTTTCTGTGAAATACAATATTGTACTGTATGAACAAATAATGTTCGTTCTCTATACTGTATGCCTTGTCTGTAAACTTTATCTTTGCGTTTCACTTTCTGTATGGACCAGTGAGCAATACCCTAACTTTATGCGCGATGGAAAGCGGATGACGGGCCATCTATGTCCTTCGAAAGGGCTATGTGTACCCCGAAGGGTCAACTGTATCCCCTGAAAGGGCTATGTGTATCCCCGAAGGGTCAACTGTATCCCCCGAAAGGGCTATGTGTATCCCCCGAAGGGTCAACTGTATCCCCCGAAAGGGCTATGTGTATCCCCCGAAGGGTCAACTGTATCCCCCGAAAGGGCTATGTGTACTATGTACAAGGCAGACCCAATCACCCGGGGCACGCTACAAAGGTCCTGCCAATCTCAGTTGATTGACCCTGTGTGCATCAATGGGTAGCTAGCCCGCAACACAGTTGAGCTAATGACACACAGTCGTGTACCTCCTATAAGCTTGCAAGACTTGTTAACTTTATTAATGTTCCTTCTCTTTCTTTATTACTCTTTCACTTTACTTTATGCAATACTTTCAGTTCATTTATTAAAGATAACACGTGAAACTGTGGAAAGACAAACATGCATCAAGTCAAGGAACATTGATAATACAAGTCATTAATCATCGTCATATAGGGCCACTTCACACATACATATGTCATGTACACGTGCAATACTATCATCATGCCCAACATAACATCTAAGCCTTGACGGCCATAACACATGCACCTATGGGGACTATAGTATCATTACTTACCCTTGCATTCCCCCAAAGGCTAGTAATTGGAACAATTTTTCTCTTTACATAGCAGCCCTATTTGGGCGATTGAGCACCTCTCTGTCGCGTGGCCTCCATGCGACTGAACACTATGCGATCGGGCTCCTCACGACTGAACCCCCAGTCGTGCGATTGAGCAACCATGCGAATGTCTCTATGCGGATGAATACTTATGCGACTGAACCTTCAGTCACATGGCCAATCCTCTATCGTACGAATGGACACTATACGTGTGGGCTTCTATGCGTCTAACCCTCGGTCGTGCGACTGAATTTCTATGCGACTGATATTTACGACTGAACCCTCAGTCGTATGGCCTATCGTGCGACTGGGCCCCATCCGTACGACTGAGCCTCAATCGTACGGTTGAACATCGGCCTTCTCTCAGTCGTGCGACTGGCCCTTCAGTCGCCTAGCCCTAACTGGGCAGCGACTGAAGTTCATCACGAATAGCAGCCGCGAGCTACGGCTGTAAAACTCTTCTAAACTCAATTCAAGCCCAAATTAACTCTCCCAAACCTCAGGGAATCATGTTAGGACATCATACATACTCATACAAGTCCAAAATCATACTTTAAACACATTAAATATGACTGCACCCAAATAGGTCAAACACACACTTTACAAAAATAGGGTTTATATGTGATCCAACCCCAAAACCGTTTGAAAACATGTAAATAAGGGGTCCTAGAACTCACATTATTATGGAGAAGATGAAGGGCTTTGATTTGGCTAGCCACTCGACAAATCTTGACCCCGAATCACCACGTTCTCTCTTTCTTTCTCTTCTTTCTCTGCTCTCTCGCTCGCTGCTCTTTCTCCCGACTGAATGAGTGTAAGTGTTGGGGAAGAGAAGAGGGCTGCCCCTCTTTTATAGTTACAGCTCAGTCGCCTAAGGTCCAGGGGCGACTGGACCTTCAGTCGCATGAACACCATGCGACTGGACCTTCAGTCGCATGAGTTCCATGCGGTTGATCCTTCAATCGTCCGAGCATCATGCGATTGGACCTCCAGTCGCATTAATTCCATGCGACTGAGACTTAGTCGCATATCACTCCAAAAAGTCAAACTTCTGGGTGTTACATGATGCTTGTGGGTATGAATACTTGAGAACACCTCCTCTTGGTGTTTTGGCTGCTCAAGAACATCATTCTTTTCATCTATATCTTGTTTTCCAGCAGCCTTTGGATGGTAGTATGTATTGCTTGTTTGGGTTGTTATTTATTGGTGATAACTAGTTCAAACACATAAATAAGATCCTTGTGTTCTTGGGTTTGTTGTTGTCATGAAATGAACCATATTTTCAGATTTCAAATGATATTTATTTGATGTTAATCCGCTGCGTTTTCAAGTTTAAAATGGTTAAACTAGTTTGATTTGGTCCAACAAACCCAACACGTAGAATATTAATGCGGTTAGTACGTTATGATCCAAGTCGGGTTATACCCAATAACAAGCTTAGCAAACACCAATTAATATTTAATTGATTATATGATCAAGCAATTAAATATTTACCCCAATTTAGAAAATGGATTTTCTAAACAAGTTGCATATGAGAGGGAACAACTTATTAGGATATTTTGTTCAATAATATTATTTGAAGTGTTATTTAAATAAGTTAAATAACACCAAATAATAATGAGAACTTATAACTTATAAGTTAATTGCTTAATTGTATAACTTATATAAATTATATATATAATTAAGTGGTTAATTATATGTCTAGTTACAAAACCATTTAATATGTGTATGCATGGTTTAAAGGAGGGAAACTCTTTTGAATCTCTTCCTTTTGGCCTCCCCCTCCTTGTCATTCATTGGACCTTTTTGTCTTGTAAACCACATACACATTTAACTAGTCTTGGAGACTTGAATTTCTCATTCATCTCATTTTTTGCATGCAACACACAAAACTCTTTCTCTCTATTAAGACCCTACGGCCAGGCAGCAGGATTTGGCAGTTTTGGAGTGAAGTTTTGTGCTATTTTGGTGTTCATTCTTCCTAACAAGAAGGTGATTGCAACTAAGCTTGGGGTATACAAGCTTGAGGGGTCCTAGTCTTGGAGCCTTGGCCGTTTTTGGAGCATCCAACACCTTCTTCTTTGTCAATTTTGTTGGCTGAAAAGGTAGTATGTGGCAGCCCCTTTGTGGCTGTCATATTATGTTGTTTTATTGCTTATACATAGCTTGCTTATTCACATATTATGATCCTTTGATTTTGGGTTTGTTTTAAACATATATATGTCACCATAAGAACATGTTTTCAGCTTATAAACAAGTTTATAAAGTTGTAATTCCGCTACGTTTTCCAGAAAGTTTAATGGGTTAAACTAGTATTTGTGTTCTTACAAACCCTTCAATGGCATCAAGAGCCGGTTATGTGGATAACTTGCTTGTTCGCGTTCTTTAGAATCGGTTTTAAAGGATAATAATCAACTCATTAGAGGCTGATTTTGGCTGATTTAGTAAACCCCAAGTCTTTCAAAATTATATCTTCATGCTTATGATTAAACTTTAAAAGATAGGAATGTCAATTGGTTGATATGTTTGGTTGTTGTTCGTTTTGACAAACAAACCCAAATTTTCAGTTTACGTTGGCTGAAAATTTAGGGTTTCATGGGGTTTATTTTGTTTATTGAATGATGTTTATGATTGTTTATATGATAGTACATCTTCCCTTAAATGGGACGGACCCTCCCTGGACCCTGCGAAAACGCGGGAGCTCTTTGCAGCACCAGGTACGCCCTTTTATATGATAGTGCATAACCTAGCTTAGACCTTGTGTTGTTTTGGTTTGGATTGAATGTATTTATTTGATTGTATTCATTCAATTGGGTTGTAAAGTTTTGTGCTTATATTTTGTCTATTTATTCATTGGGATGTAATAATAGATTAGGAGTATTTTCCTTTTACTAGAAAATATGTATTAGGATATATATTTTGTAAAAGAAGATGCTCGGGAAGGAAGCACAAGAGGAAGACACAAAAGAAGGACTTGAAGCATATGGATGCAAGTTCAAGTGGGGGTCTATGAAGACCTCAATTTTGTGTTGTATTCAACCCTTAGGAAAGACCAAATGACCACACTTATGATGGCAAACAAGTGTGGTCACAATAGTAGCTATGGTTATGCACATTGTGGTTGTTTATATTATGCTTGTTTGATTGTGATTTTGTGAATGATTGTATAATATTTGGATATGATAAACAATCTTAATAAAAATGGTTATAACAAGCTAATATAAAAATGGTTCTAAATCATTAAGTGTTAATAAATGGTTATTAAAAGGATTAATGATTTCATAATAAAATGGGTTTTATTAAAAGAACCATAGGGTATCTTGTATTTGAAAGCATGCAAACACAAGTACATAGAGTTTTCTAAACTAGAATTATGAAATCTCTAAACATTTGACAAACAAGTTTAACACCGTCCTTTTGCACAACACTTGAGTCATTTGGAAACTCTTAATGGGATAAAGGACACCTAACCATTTAAAGGGAACTTGTGACTTAAGGTGGGGATACCACATTGGTGGGATAAAGGTCACCTAACCACTTATGTGGGTAAACTCACACGTGTGTGCAAGTATGGTAACTTGATTTGCAAACCATGTTAAATGGATCACCTACAATATGGTTTCCAAATGGTGTTGAAGGGATTAACATACCGACTTTACATATGATGTTTAAAGTCGATCCCATACATCTAGAAGTTGCAAATGGTTGCAACCGTCAATCGTTGACCACCTTATTAATTTAAATCGTGGGATAAAGGTCACCTAACCACAATTTAAATGTAATGTTGGGTTCTAGATTTTAATATAAAAATGACCTTAAAAGGAATTAATTATTAAAAATAGCAATATCGAAAATAGATCGTTGTTAAAAATTTGTAGATGGCCACCAATAATGACAGTCATGATAACTCATCCGCGTCCACCCAATCATTACGAGCGATCCTCCAAAAGGAACGTCTAAATCATAATACTTTCATTGATTGGTATCAATACTTGAGAATCATTCTCAAGCAAGAGAGAAGATCATATGTTTAGACGACCCTATCCCCGATCAACCTACTGAGGATGATGAGGAAGCCTACAACGATTGGTTGAAGTACAATGAGGACTCCGTCCAAATGTCTTGTCTCATGCTAGCGAGCATGACTCCGGATCTCTAAAAGGAGTATGAACATCACAGTGCTTATGACATGATAACCCAGCTGAAGCAAACGTTCCAACAGCAAGCAAGGGTTGAGCGCTTCGAAACGGTTCGAGCACTCCATGCATGTCGTATGGACGACAACCAATCTGTTTCATCTTATGTACTTAATATGAAAAGTCATATTGACCGCCTCGAGAGGCTTAATTGTCCCGTCTCGAAGGAATTGGCCTTGGATTTGATCATAAATGGCCTGACGAAAAAGTTCGAGACATTTGTGTTGAATTACAACATGAATGCGTGGGACAAAATCATTGGTGAGCTTCACTCAATGCTTAAAACGGCCGAGGCGGCCATGGGTAAAAGGGTTTTACCCGTTCTCACCATCAATGAAGGTGGGAACAAGAAAAGGCCTTATCCCGCACCCAAGGCAAAGGTTGCCAAGGGTAAGGGACCCGTTTGGGGAAAGGGGAAGGGGGTGGCAAGGATGCCACCCAAACCATAAGAGAAGAAGCAAAAGGTTGCTAGTAATGACCCATGCTTCAAGTGTGGGGAGATTGGACATTGGGCAAGGAATTGTCCTTTCCATCTCCAAGAGTTGAAAGCAAAGAGGGATGCTGGGCAAACCTCAGGTACAATATACATGATTCATACTGATCTTAATGTTACATCTTCTAACACATGGGTATTGGATACCGGATGTGGAACTCATATTTGCCATTTGTTACATGGGTTCAAAAGAAGTAGGGACTTCAATCAAGGGGATGTTAGTCTCTTCATGGGCAATGGAACCAAAGTCCAAGTTGAAGCTCGTGGGGACTACCTCCTAAAACTTCCAAGTGGCTTGGACGTTATTTTGAAGAATATTTTGTATGGTCCTAGTTTGACTAGGAACATTATTTCTGTATCCCAACTAAGACATTATGATTATGTATTATCTTTTGTTGAAATTAATATTCATGTTTCTTTAAATGATATGTTCTATTTTAAAGCTATTCCCATTAATGGTATTTATGAATTGGTTCATGAAAATGCTTTAAATAGTTCATTGTACCAAACTAACACCAAGAAACTCAAGTTGGATTTGAGTGATACTTATCTTTGGCATTGTCGTCTTGGTCATATAAACAAGAAACGCATACAAACACTTCAAAAGAATGGTCTTTTAAAAATAAATGAATATGATTCATTTGATGTATGTGAATCTTGTTTACAAGGAAAAATGACTAAGGCACCCTTTAGTGGAACTAATGAAAGGGCAAAAGATTTATTAGGAATCATACATTCGGATGTATGTGGTCCTTTTAAACTAATGACTACAACTGGTGAAAGATACTTCATTGCCTTTACTGACGATTATAGTCGCTATGGGTATGTGTACTTATTAAGACACAAAGATGAAGCTTTTGAAATGTTCAAAATCTTCAAGAATGAAGTAGAAAATCAACTCAACAAGTCGATTAAAGTTCTCCGTACCGATAGAGGAGGTGAATACCTAAGTGATGCTTTTCAAGATCATCTTAGGAGTTATAGGATTGTCTCACAACTCACTCCACCTAGAACACCAAAACATAATGGTGTGTCTGTGTCACACCCTCAATTTCCACGAACGGGGTTACAGTTAGGCGTGTGACATACCAGGATCTCAGACACAGTTATATCGAACGACACTATATGAATTTAAAATAAACATTTGACTTCATTCAAAAGAACATAAACAAAGTTTACAACAGTGCGGAGGCCTATACATAACTTGTAAATCCATTACATGACAGTTACAAGAGCCAAGTCTAGACAAAATGTTCAATGCAGAAAATAAAGTAGATGAATGCATGTCCTGAGTGTGTTTCCTGTAGCGTGCATCATGAGCTTATGCATTCCTGTGACCTGAGAAAACATGCTAAAATGTGTCAACATAAAGTTGGTGAGTTCACAGGTTTAATCAACAAGAAATGTGTTCGTAAGCGTTTCAATGGTTTAGTATATAGAGCATATCGTTAGGTAGCTAGCCTATGTTCATGTTACTTAGCGTTTCGAACCGAAGCTGACTGTTTGCGTCCTATATGTTTGTTGTATCCCCGTCACATCTCACCAGACAGTGACAAATGTTAGGACAATAAAGCACCCGTTTGACCTCCAATCAAGCTAGCGCGACTAGCCCGGGTGGGTTTTGTCAGACCCAGTATTACTACTCAGAATTACATCGCTAATCTCATTACTAACGGTTCGAGAGTGTCAGGACTGTTATGTGTGTTTACACTAACGTAACAAGCGATATCAATAATACTATAACCATTTATGTAAATCTATTTACATGTTTTCTCCCCCAAAAAGAAAGAGAGTAAAATAGGGGCCGTGAAGACTCACTGATGATGTAGTAAGTATGTAGGATGAAAGTCTCCCGTGTGTCGTTTACGATGAGCTGTCAAACACCTATTGACAGTTATGTTAAGCGTTACTGTTGTGTCTAGTGTTAATAGAAATGTTTAGTCGGGTCGGGTCGCATTGGTTCGGTCGTGGGTGACACACACAAGCAGGCATACACGTATCAGACTTTATGTAGATTCCCAAATGGGTTGTCGATATTTGTAAACGGTTAGGTTATTTTACGTTGAAAAAGTATGTGCTTGTTGATTGCATTGACTTTAATCTTTATGGTCAAGAAATGACACTTTATTGATTGTTACCATATCGTCACACAATAGGCACACCGCACACAAGGAGAACTCACTCACCATGACTCCAATCGCATATCAAGGCTAGACGCACGACTGGACACTTCATTCGCACGAATGGCCCTTCAATCGTACGAATCAACTTCACTCGTACGATTGAACCCTCATTCGTGCGACTCAGCATTCAGTCGTACCACACATCACCCATTCGCACGACTCAAAGGCTATTCGTACGACGGAACCTTCATTCGTGCGATTGGACCTTCAATCGTACGATGCACAGTCGCACACATTCATCTGATTGACTCAATCGCATGCACTCCCAATTGTATGCATTCAGTCGCATGACAAGTCCATATGCCTGATCTTAGTCGCACGACTCACCCCAGTCGCACCACTCAGTCGCACGTCCCACCCAGTCGTACGGCTCAGTCGCACGACTGGCACAGTCGCAAACTGCAGCAGATCGCGACTGCTGTCGGGGCTGAACAACCTTCGGCTGTTTCGTGCATGGTTTTCACACATCAGGGACTTCCAGAAACACTTTACTAACGTGTCTAAGCAAAACGCACAAGCTGATTGACCTCACACGCACCCCCACGACCACATGCATTCGGGTTGAACCCGAACACCCGAACCCTATATTTGCTATAGTGAAACGAGCAACAAAATGGACGAACAAGGTCGCCTACCTGTTAGGAACATGCTATCTCAGTTGTAGCGTGGTTTAGCCGGCGAAATCGAGCTCAAACGAGGCGGTTCGTGGTGCTAGTAGGTGGTAGAAGGGTGTAGAGGAAGAAAGTGAAGAAAATAGAAGAGAATGGGAGTGAAATAGAAATTTGGGCTGGTAAGGGGTTTATATACCCAGCCCTAGTTTGGCAATTTGTCACGTTTAGTCCTCGCACTTAGTCCCCGAGTTCCCGAATTTGTTTCGGTTGATAACGACGTAGATGGGCGAGCTATGTTAATTAAGAGGATTCCTTAATTAATCCCGTTTATTTGAATCCTCTACAAACACCAATGTTAGTATTTTGTCATAATTTATTTAACGATGCCGGTGGCGGTGCTTGTATACGTTTCGGGTAATAACGAGTATGTAATAATGATAACGACAACAGTCTAAAAAATGTTAACCTGAAATTATGGTGTGTCACAGTCTGAGAGGAGGAATCGAACCTTATTGGATATGGTCCGATCTATGATGGCCAGAAGCAAATTGCCTCTATCATTTTGGGGTTTCGCTTTGCTCTCCGCGGCCCGTAATCTAAATATGGCCCCAACCAAAAAGGTGGAAAGGACACCTTTTGAGATATGGCATTGAAGAGTTCCATCCCTATCATACTTAAGGGTCTGGGGTTGTGAGGCTTATGTTAAGACTCCCACCCCAAACAAATTGGAAGCCTGATCCACCAAGTGTAACTTTATTGGATATCCTAGGGATTCTATGGGATATTATTTCTATGATCCACTGGAACAAAAGGTGTTTGTTGCCAGAAAGGGTGAGTTCTTAGAAGCAAAGTTCCTTATTGAAGAAACTAGCAGTAGAACAGTGGATCTTGAGGAGGATTAAGAACCACAACCCGATGCACGTTTGGTTAAAACTAGCACTCAACATGAGGATGTTGAGGATGATCAAGCGGTTGATCAATACACACAAAACTTCCGCAGAAGTGGTAGAACTAGTAATCCACCTGAAAGATATAGATTTTTCATGGATGGATTCTATGTGGTAGATTCAGATGAACCAACCACATACCATAATGCAGTGTCCAATTTGGATTGTGACAAATGGCTTGAGGCCATGAACGTTGAGATGCAATCCATGTATGACAATCAAGTTTGGGAAATTGTTTTACCACCTCTTAATTCCAATGTAGTTGGAAGTAAGTGGGTTTTCAAGAAGAAAACCGATATGCGTGGAAACTTTGATACTTATAAGGCTAGACTTGTAGCAAAGGGTTTCACTCAAACTCAAGGGGTTGATTATGATGAAACCTTCTCACCTGTTTCGATGCTAAAGTCTATAAGGATATTGTTTGCCATAGCTGCTCATTATGAGTATGAGATTTGGCAAATGGATGTCAAGACTGCTTTCCTAAATGGCTATCTTGAGGAAGATGTCTATATGGTTCAGCCTGAAGGTTTTGTCGATCCAAAACATCCTAATAAAGTATGCAAGTTAAAGAAATAAATCTATGGATTGAAACAAGCATCGAGAAGCTGGAATCACCGTTTTGATGAGGAGGTAAAGAAATTTGGCTTCATCAAAAACGCTGATGAGGCTTGTGTGTATAAGAAGGCAAGTGGGAGCACAATTACTTTCCTAGTATTGTATGTCGATGACATACTACTATTTGGAAATGACATTCCAACCTTGGAAGGTGTAAAAACCTGGCTTGAAAGTTGTTTTTCCATTAAGGATCTTAGTAAAGCCGCCTATATTCTGGGAATAAAGATCTACAGGGATAGATCAGTGAGGTTGATTGGTTTAAATCAAAATGCATATATTGATAAAATCTTGAAAAGGTTCAAGATGGAGAACTCTAAGAAAGGTACCATACCTATTCGAAGAGGAACGATATTGAATACGAATCAATGTCCTAGCTCAAAGGATGAGCAAGATAAAATGAAGGCAATTACATACGCATCTGCTATTGGATCCATCATGTATGCGATGATATGCACATGACCGGACGTGTCATGCGCCTTAAGCATGACAAGCCGATACCAGCAAAATCCTGGAAACAGTCATTGGATGGCTGTTAAGAACATACTTAAGTACCTAAGGAGGACAAGAGATATGTTCCTAATCTATGGATCTGGTGATGAGGAACTCGTTGTAAAAGGTTACACGGATGCGAGTTTCCAAACCGATCGTGACGATTCTCGGTCACAATCGGGATATATTTTCATTCTAAATGGAGGAGCGGTCTCTTGGAAGAGCTCCAAACAGGATGTGGTGGCTCTATCAACTACAGAATCAGAATACGTCGCCGCCTTATTGGCAGCTCAAGAAGCTGCATGGTTGAAGAAATTCATTGCCGATCTAGGGGTTGTCCCTTCCATTCAGGACCCCCTAGAGATCTTTTGTGATAACGAGGGTGCGATTGCTCAAATCAAGGAACCGCGTGCTCATCAAAAGACTAGACACATTGAGCGGAGATTCAACTACATACGAGATGAAGTTGAAAAGGGAAAGATATGTATTCGTAAAGTTCACACGAATCAAAACATTGAGGATCCTCTCACGAAGCTCCTTGAAAAGGCAAAGCATGAAGGTCGTACTTGTGCCATAGGACTTCGTTATTCTAGTGATTGGATTTGATCTATAAATTTTGTATTTGGATATGTGGAAATCTTTATTATTTGAATAAAATTATTTGGTTATAATGTTTCAATTAATGTTCCAATTTAGCATATTTAATCCATGAGTAAATTGTTTACTCTAAATGTCCGTAGTCGTTTATACTTGTGTAAACAAGTGTGAGGGTAAGATTATTATGAACTTGGATTGGTTGATATTCATAAGGATGAATATAGAGCAATAGGTTGCTACCAAGGTTCACAGATATTTGTGGGATACAAATATTGGACTAACCCGAATCTCAAATTTTACTACATGGAATCTTATTGATTGGTCATAAGTAAATTTGAGTAAAGGCGAATATCCTTTGGTATCCTTCGACCTGAGATACATATTGGGTTTTGATATTCACCAAGCATTATACCTTGAGCTAATTCTTCATTGTCCTGAAATAGTGGACAGTACATAAGGGTATGTTCAGGTATGACACGAGGTGTTTGTGAGAAACGTATGTAGTCAAGATGGAATTTGTTCCTCTTATTCGTTGAGAGCAAGATGTCTAAGGCCTGATTAAGTTAAATCAACAAGGAATGATCATTCTGTGTCCTTGGATTTAACATGACATCTGTAACAAAAGGATAGATGATTAATTCACCTAAATCATTTCAAGTAGGATACTTGAATGGGATGATGTTATTGAATGGCCATAAGTCATGCGTATTAAGGGTAAGGTAAACCATTGTTAGGCGGTATTTACTGCTTGCATCAATCTTCTATGAATCTTGGGCAAGTGGGAGATTGTAGGATTCTATGTGCCCAAGACACGTAGAATATTGATGCGGTTAGTACGTTATGATCCAAGTCGGGTTATACCCAATAACAAGCTTAACAAACACCAATTAATATTTAATTGATGATATGATCATGCAATTAAATATTTACACCAATTTAGAAAATGGGTTTTCTAAACAAGTTGCATATGAGAGGGAACAACTTATTAGGATATTTTGTTCAATAATGTTATTTGAAGTTTTATTTAAATAAGTTAAATAACACCAAATAATAATGAGAACTTATAACTTATAAGTTAATTGCTTAATTGTATAACTTATATAAATTATACATATAATTAAGTGGTTAATTATATGTCTAGTTACAAGACCATTTTAATATGTGTATGCATGGTTTAAAGGAGGGAAACTCTTTTGAATCTCTTCCTTTTGGCCGCCCCCTCCTTGTCATTCATTGGACCTTTTTGTCTTGTAAACCACATACACATTTAACTAGTCTTGGAGACTTGAATTTCTCATTCATCTTATTTTTTGCATGCAACACACAAAACTCTTTCTCTCTCTCAAGACCCTACGGCCAGGCAGCAGGATTTGGCAGTTTTGGAGTGAAGTTTTGTGATATTTTGGTGTTCATTCTTCCTAACAAGAAGGTGATTGCAACTAAGCTTGGGGTATGCAAGCTTGAGGGGTCCTATTCTTGGAGCCTTGTCCGTTTTTGGAGCATCCAACACCTTCTTCTTGGTCGATTTTGTTGGCTGAAAAGGTAGTATATGGTAGCCCCTTTGTGGCTGTCATATTATGTTGTTTTATTGCTTATACATAGCTTGCTTATTCATATATTATGATCCTTTGATTTTGGGTTTGTTTTAAACATATATATGTCACTATAAGAACATGTTTTCAGCTTATAAACAAGTTTATAAAGTTGTAATTCCGCTGCGTTTTTCAGAAAGTTTAATGGGTTAAACTAGTTTTCGTGTTCTTACAAACCCTTCAAATAAATCCATGTGTAACATCTGTAGAGGCTTTGAATTTAAGTTGATCTATTTGGACTTATAAGATGCTCTGTGTTGTTTTCCTTTCAAACATGATTTACAGAGATCTGATGTAGCAAACTGCTTTGATGGAATTCCTACTACATGACTTCCTGCTGCAAGTTTGTTCATGTTTTTGAAGTTGGAATGACCAAGACGTCTATGCCAAAGCTGTCTTTCATCATTTGATATGTGAGCAATGAGGCAAGTTTTTTCTGTTTTCAGGATCAACAAGAGACATATCTAACTTGTAGACATCTCTATCTCGAACAACTTTAACAACTACCCACTCCTTGCTAATCTGAAATCCTGGCTTTAAAATATAACAATAAGAGTCATCAAATAAAGCAGAATATGATTTATCGCATATTTGTGAAACACTTAAAAGATTAAAGTTCAGCTGTTCACAGAAGTTGACTTTATCAAAGCTTATGATTCCATTAGATACCATTCCTTCACCGGTTATCTTTCCACCTGCATCTCCACCAAAAGCTACGTGAGTACCATCTTTGTCTTAAAGTCCTGAAGTAAAGCTTGATTGCCTGTCATATGCCGGCTACAGCCACTGTCAACATACCATGTGTTTACTAGTCTCCGCGAGCGTACCTACATTCAAAGACATTTAAGTTGAGTTAGTAACCCAAGCCGAGATGGTCTTGGGCTTTCCATATTTATCCACAATGGTAACTGCTTGAAATGGAGTTTGTTTACATCAGGTTTCTTTTGAAATTTTGGATTTTCAAATCCTCTTTGAAAAACTGTCTGATTATCTTTTCTTTGTTTTGACCTCAAAGCATTAAATCTGTTTTCCAGATCATCATCAAGAAATTTTGAATCTTCATTTGAAACATTAGGAAAGTTTTTCTTGTTAAATGTTTCATTTATCATTCTCATTGAACGTGGAATAAAATTTCCTTGATTGTACTGTTGTGATCTGACAATATACTGATTATCATAATCAGAATTGATTCTTCTGAAGGATCTCAAACCCAGAGAAGGTTGTTTTAGTAGATTTTGAAAACCAAGATTATGATTTCTTTGAAATTTTGGATTAACATATCCTTGATTACCAAAATCCTTCCTAGCTGAGTTCTTTCTGAATAAGCAATCCTTAGTATTATGATTTCCCTCATCACACAATGCACAGTATTTGTTAAAGTAGCAATCAGCTGTTGGGTGATTTGTCATATCACAGATGTGACAGTAGTTGTTAAAATAACACTCAGATATGTTATGATTGTACGCATCACATATATCATAATACTTTTGAGAATGATTAAACAACACTTTATTAACCCTTGATGTGGAAGCCACATTTGATTCTTGTTTAGATTTAGGGGTATTTAGGTTAATATGTTGTTTCTTTTGTATGAATTTGGCCTTTTGATTTATAGGATTTTTCTTTTGAACTTGATCGCAACTTTTTAACTCCTTAGATACAAATTTTTTATCAACAGCAGAATACTTAGGACCTGAACCTGTTTCAGATCAGAGTTAGATTTGATCTTAGGTTTAGATGATGTTTCAGAGATTGTGTTCATGTCAAAAGTTCTTACTAACACAAACTTCACTGGTTTAAGTTGAATTGATTGATTGATTAGTTTAGACTTTTTAACTTTAGCAGCTTCTCTTCTTATTTGATTTCTTGTTCTTGATGAAGTTTTAGTGCTTTGTATTTTCATTGAATCTTGAGAAGATTCTTTTTCACAATCTTTGTTTTGATTTAATTCATTTGAGCTTGAATCATCAGAACATGAAGTGTCTGATTTCTCTTCTTCATATTTTCCTTTCATTTTGTTATTGACATCATTAGCTTTTCCAACCTTTTGTTCAGGTTCAGTCTGTTCAATAACACTCTCACTTTTGGTACAAAGAGCTTTTTGTTCGTTTGTCGCGGTTCATACGATTTTACTTTAAAAGGATGACCATTCTTTATCGTTTCTGAATATTTCTCCTTGCTTAGCAAACACCAATTATTATTTAATTGATGATATGATCATGCAATTAAATAATTACACCAATTTAGAAAATGTGTTTTCTAAATAAGTTGCATATGAGATAGTACAACTTATAGGGATATTTTCTTCAAGGGTATTACTTGTAATATTATTTAAATTGGTTAAGTAACATTAAGTAATAAAGTGTGTAAGAGTTATAAAATTAAAAGGTTAATTTTATAACTTAACTAGTGACAAGTTAAATAAAATGTTTAGTGAAATTTAAGGGAGAAAACCTCTTTTGAAAGCAAATTTTCGGCAGCCCTTTATGGGTGGGGTTTTCTTGGTCTTGAAACTAGTGATTCTTGAATACACACACTCCACCTCCCTCTCTCTCTCATACATGAAAAGGACCACCAAGAACCCTTTTCTCTCCATTTTTGAAGAAGCTTGAACTGTTCTTCGTTGTTTGAACACAAATTTCAGTAAAATTCTGAATTTTGTTGTTAATTGAAGGAAAATGATGTTAAAGGATTGATAATCTCTACTTTCTACACTTGATTGAAGAGTTTGAGGTCAATTAATCAAGTTTTGAAAAGTTTGTGAAATTCAGGTTGTTACAAAAAGGATGAATTAGGCGTTTGATGTGTTAAAATCATCTGAAAATTCCCAAGTGCTTAGGCGCATGAACATTCTTCAGACGCTTTAGCACTATGTAGGCATTTTAGAGTGAGCATTTTAACACAGTTTGTGAGCGTTTTAGCTCTGTTAAGACGTTTTTCAGAGACAAAGTCCCACGCATTTTGGAACTGTTTGGACGTTTTTGAACTGTTCAGGCGCCTCATCACTGTTTGGGCATTTTAGAACTGTTCAGGCGTTTCTAGTTTGGGAGTTTCAGAAATACACTAAGGCATTCCCTTAGACGTTTCAAATTCAAAGTAGGCGCTTCAATACTATTCAGGCGCATCAGAATCAGACTTTTCTTTCAACACTTAGTAAATTTTTCAAAATCTAAAATCCAAAATATTTTCATTTCTTAATTTCATTTTAAATCTAAAAACAACAAAAATAGTATATTTTCTTAAATTCAAAACTTAAACATGGTTAAGTCTGAAGATTTTGAGAATTGAGTACCAAAGTTGAAGAATAGAGCTGACTCCAAGAACTGGTCACTCAGGCTGAAACATCATTTGAACTCTATTGATACTGATCTATGGAAATCAATAGAGAAAGGACCTTACATTCCTGTCACCACTGATGGTCCTGGTAGAGGTTTTGTGTATACAAAAGATTCAAAAGATCCTTATCCAGAAGATGATTTACACGGGGATGATCTAAAGATTGTGAAAAATTATATTAAAGCCTATTCACTCATGTGTAAAGGGTTACCTTTGGATGTACTATCAAGGCTTGAGAACTACCAAATTGGGTACACCATGTACAAAGCCTTGAAAGTTATCTGTGAAGGAGGAAAAGAAATTCAAGATCTTAAAAAACAGAATTGAAACTTTAGCTCGTAAGCATAAAAGTACTGTACGTGCTTTTTTGAAAAGATTCGTCGTATTAACAATCGAAATATGGTCGAAAGAAAAAATTCTCATTTTTCTTTTTTTTTTTTCGAATTTTGAATTCTATTTATTAGTTATTAGATATTAGAATTCTCCGGAGTACCAAAGGCAAGCATGACATCATTATGAACATAAAGTCCCAAGGTATGGAAACCCAATTAAGAAGCACCGAAGTAATGTCTAAACCCAATGATTTAAAACCAAGATAAAGGATCCCAGAAGCCTATGGGGTCGCTTCTGTAACTGGATAACCAGCACCGAAAACGTCTTTACATTGGATGGTTTGGCGTTTTGATGATCCCTACTTATTCAATTTCAATGAGTGAATTTTCAAGCACCTTTTGAGTGAGATTTTGAGAAGAGTTGCTCTTTGGAGAGCACAGTACGATGAAAGTTGTAAGCATAAAAGTACTGTACGTGCTTTTTGAAAATAGACCTCAACAGAAAACTGAAGAGTAACGGCAGCAAGTGATTGAGTTCACATCGAAGGATCTCGGAGACCCACCAAAGCACGAAAGCCAGGATCTTTCAGAAAATGGATTCCTATTCGAAGAGTGCAAGGAATTGTGATGTCTTTTTATGGGATCGCGGGTTATCTCAAGAGAAACCATAAATCAGATGATGAACAGATATGTGCAACTTACAACAGAAATGTCAAATTTAGGGATTAAGAATGATCTTAAAGACCTAAATAATAGACTTTTGAATGCACTTCCATCTTCTTAGAAACAAACTGTGACTTTGCTAAAGCATGCTGAAAAGTTTCCAATGGATCTTGATCTCCTTATTGCTAAGATTGAGTCAGTGGAAATTGATGAGAGCTGAAGAAATAATGACAGAAATGCATCAACTTCTCAATACAAGTATGTTGCTTCTCCAGCAAATACTTTAGAGAATGCTTTTCTTGCCAAAGATAAATCAACTCCTGAAGATGAGGGTGATTTGTTTGTGTGAGCAGGATTCTTCACTAGTACACCTGTCTACTCAACTCAATCACAAACACAGTCTCCTCCAAAACCTCAAATGCCTAAATCTCAAAATGAGACTCCATCTTCTAGCTCTGCTAATCCTAGCAAAGTTAAAGATGTTATAAACATCCTTTTATAGGATGAAGAGTCCAAATCTGCCTTTACAGCATTTATGGCAAGCTTTCAAGCATACCAAGGCTGTCATTTAACTCAAGTTGATTTAATTTTACAGGATTTGTTTAAGATGGATCCTGACAATGTAGAGGAGATGGATCTTAATTGTAAAATGGTGATGATAGCTTAGAGGACTCAAAAACACCGCTATGCCAACAAAAACTACAAACCAAGTGCAAACAAAACTATTGGATTTGATAAATCAAAGTCAAGGTGTTTTAACTGTAACAACTATGGCCACTTTTCTAGAGAGTGTAAAGCTCCAAGAACACAAGGAGGAAATTGCCAAAGTAGTTCTAACAGTCAGAAATATCATCAACAGGCTCATAAGACATTTCAAAAGCCTCATCAAAACCTGCCAATGCCAGACTAAAAGAAGAGAAGATCATTGATGAAACAAAAAAAATATTAGTTATAAGCATCAAGGATGGTTATGACTGGAGTGCTTATGCAGAAGAAGTTTATAGCTGATCCTACTTCTGGTCTAGCACTGATTGCTGAGATAAACGATGAAGACTGGTCTGAAGACAAAGATCCAAAGATAGAAGGTGAATCAGACAATAAGGTAGACTATGACTGGAGTGACAAAGCTGACGCAATGGAAATTTCTGAAGAAGTTGCTCTTATGGCACAGTCTGAACAACCAAAGGTTGTGAACTCATCATCTAACGCTGAGTCTTCAAATTCTTAACCAGAAATCCAAGTGGAAGTAAGGTTAAAAATGTGCACCAAAGCATGTTTTGAACAATATATTTACACATAAGTCCCTATACTATTGCAAAAATTAAAAATACAAAGACAATTAAAGACAACATGTGAATCTTGAAGAAGTACTAATAGAAGGACATGGGTACTTATATATGGCGGGATTAGAGAGATAGTCCTGGATGAAGCCCACAAATCTAGATACTCAATTCATCTAGGAAGCGACAAGATGTATCAAGACTTGAAGATGCTTTCTAGTGGCCCGGACAAATGAAGTCTATTTCCACCTATGTGGGGAAATGTCTTATGTGCGCAATGGTAAAGTCCAAAAACCAAAACCATCAGGAACCCTACAACAACCCGAGATCCTAGAATGGAAATGGGACAACATCACTAGATTTTATCATGAACTTACAAAGAACTTTTCGCGGTCATGATGGTATTTGGGTAACCGTGGTGCCTACAAATTACAGCTCAACCATGACAAATCCAGCTCACGCATCTGAGGTGCCTATAAATTACAGCTCAGAGGCACAAAACTCAAATGAAGGAGCTTCAAATGTAAGAGGAAATGATAATAGTGACAGTGATTAGGAATTTCTTGATACTGATAACCACTCCATGGACGACAACACAAATGATGTCATACACTCATTGGATCAAGATTCTCTTGATAAGTGTGCTAATATGGTAGGTGACACTTCATTGCCAGATCTAAATTTCTCAAATTTAGATCTGTCTAATCAACTCGTTGTGATTCCTCAACTTAGGATCCACAAACCACATCCCACCACAAACATCATTGCAAATGTTGACACAGGGGTGAGAACAAGGGGACAAACCCATGACAAAAATGTTTCTCTATAATCTTGTTTCTTATCCTAGTTAGAGCCTAAGAAGGTTGATGAGGATTTGAAGGATGGAAGCTGGGTTGAAGCAATGCATTAGGAGTAGCTTTAATTCAAAAGGCAAAAGGTTTGGAACCTATGTCCTCCTCCTTAAGGGAAGACTACCATAGGAACCAAATGGGTGTTTAGAAAGAAGAAATGTGATAGAGGACATGTCATCAATAGCAAGTCTACACTAGTTGTTCAAGGGTACATACAAGAAGAGGGGATAGACTATACAGATGTCTTTGCTCCAGTGGCAAGACTTAAGCTGTTTGGATATTTCTTGCTTTTGTTGCATCCAAGGATTTCAAGGTCTACCAACTTGATGTTAAGTGTGCTTTTCTATATGAGTGGATAGATGAGGAGGTGTATGTCAAACAACCACCTTGCTTTTCAAACTCAAATCATCCTGATTGTGTCTGAAAGCTTGATAAAGCTCTCTATGGGCTGCACCAAGCTCCAAGGAAATGGTGTGAGATACTATCTTAATATCTTTGTCAACATGGCTACAAGAGATGTACTATAGATGGAACACTCTTCATCAAAGGAATAGGAAATGACTTGATGTTGGTTCAAGCTTATGTGGATGACATTATCAAAGCTAGATGTTGCCTTTTCAGTAGAAACCGCCTCTAATGAATTTATAGTTGTTAGTGAGGTAATAGATGATTGTTTTGTCGAACTAGAAGGTGCAAAATTTCCTGCTAGGTTACATATGATGAAATTAGGAGGTTTTGATGTAGTATTGGGAATGGACTGGTTATCTACGTTTGAGGCTCAGATAATATGCAAAAGAAAGATGATTGTGCTGCGAGCACCAGATGATAATCTGGTAACGGTTTTTGGTGATGGTCATGATAGTGTGGTGATGGTCATATCTATGATTAAGGCTGGGAAATTATTGAGTAAAGGTTGCGAGTCATTTTTGGCATATGTAGTTGATACTGTTAAGGAGACGAAGAAATTAGAAGATGTTCCGGTGGTTTGTAATTTTCCTGATGTATTTCCTGAGGATCTACCGGGTATACCTCCTGATAGAGAAATTGAGTTTAGAATTGATTTAATATCTCAAGCAAAACCTGTCGCTAAAACCCCTTATAGACTTGCACCGGCTGAATTAAAGGAACTCCTGAAGCAATTACAGGAATTATTAGACAAGGGTTTTATCCGACCCAGCTCTTCGCCGTGGGGTGCTCCAGTTTTATTTGTAAAGAAGAAAGATGGTAGTTTGAGGATGTGCATAGATTACAAAGAACTAAACAAGCTGACTGTCAAGAATAAATACCCATTACCCCGTATAAATGATTTATTTGATCAACTCCAAGGTGCTAATTGGTTCTCAAAGATAGATCTTAGATCCGGGTATCATCAGTTGAAGGTAAAAGAAGAGGACATACCAAAGACAGCTTTTCGTACACGATATGGGCATTATGAATTTTGGTGATGTCGTTTGAGTTAACGAATGCTGCTGCTGCTTTCATGGATTTGATGAACAAAGTATGTAGACCGATGTTGGATAAATCGGTAATTGTGTTTATAGATGATATTTTGATCTATTCTAAAAACGAAGGAGATCATGCTTGTCACATACGAGAAGTATTGGAAACCTTAAGAAAGAATAAGTTGTATGAAAAATTCTCGAAATCTGAATTTTGGTTAAGAGAAGTACAATTTTTGGGCCATGTGGTGAATGCGGATGGGATATTGGTGGATCCTGCAAAGATTGAAGCTGTGGTAAACTGGGGAATTCCTAAAAGTCCTTCAGAAATTCGTAGTTTCTTAGGACTAGCAGGATACTATAGAAGATTTATTCAAGACTTTGCCAAAATTGCTTCCCCATTGACGAAGTAACTCGAAAGGACGTTAAGTATGAATGGAACAAGGAACAGGAAGCTGCTTTTCAGGAACTAAAGAATCGATTGACACAAGCCCCAGTATTAGCAATACCAGAAGGTGTAGATGATTTAGTAATATATTCTGATGCATCATATCAAGGACTGGGGTGTGTTTTGATGCAACGTGCGAGAGTTATTGCTTATGCTTCTAGACAGTTGAAGACCCATGAAATCAATTACCCAACCCATGATTTAGAATTAGCAGCTGTAGTTTTTGCTCAAAAGATATGGCGACATTACTTATATGGAGTGAGGTGTACCATTTTTACTGATCATAAGAGTCTGAAGTACTTCTTTGAACAAAAAGATTTGAATATGAGACAAAGGCGATGGTTGGAGTTAATCAAAGATTATGATTGTGAAATTCTATATCACCCCGGGAAAGCCAATGTGGTTGCTGATGCATTGAGCAGAAAGGAGAATACGAACCGATTAAGGTTAAAACATATAAACTTGTAATCACTCCTGATTTTATGCAACAGCTGAAAGAAGCCCAACTGGAAGCATTAAAAGAAGGAAACATTAAGAGAGAAAGAATGGTCGGTCAAGAGAGATATTTAGAAGAAAATAGCCATGGTGTTAAGATCAGGTTTGCTCGAATGTGGGTTCCGTTGGCTTTACGTGATATGGTACTTGATGAAGCTCACAAATCTAGGTATTCCATTCACCCAGGCATGACTAAGATGTACCAAGATTTGAAGCAAGATTATTGGTGGCCAGAGATGAAATTTAATGTGATGCAGTATGTAAATAGATGTCTGACGTGCGCTCAGGTGAAAGCTGAACATCAAAAACCTTACGGATTGTTGCAGCCATTAGCTATTCCAGTTTGGAAGTGGGATGATCTGACTATGGATTTTATAACGAAGTTGCCCCATACACCAAAAGGTTATGATACTATTTGGGTAGTGGTAGATCAGCTAACCAAGAGTGCTTTATTTCTACCAATACGGGAAACCTATTCGGTAGAAAGGCTAGCTGATATCTTTACTAAAGAAATAGTTAGATTGCATGGAGTTCCGAAAAGTATTACATCTGATAGAGATGCCAGATTTACTTCTAGGTATTGGAGAAAATTTCACGAAGCCATGGGAACTAGACTTTACTTTAGCACAGCCTATCATCCCCAAACAGATGGCCAAAGTGAAAGAACTATTTAGACATTGGAGGATATGCTACGGGCATGTATTATAGATTTTGGAGGTAGCTGGGATAGTCATCTTCCTTTAGCTGAATTCGCTTACAACAACAGTTATCAAGCTACTCTTCAAATGTCCCCGTTTGAGATGTTGTACGGAAGAAAGTGCAGAACTCCACTTTATTGGGGAGACATGGGACAACGTGAATTGGGGAATAGTGAAATAGTTGAAGAAACAATGACAAAGTTTGAAGTAGTCAGAAATCGTATTAGAGAAGCGAAAAGCAGGCAGAAATCGTATGCAGACCATAGAAGGAAACCAATTGAATTTAAGGTTGGGGATTTTGTCTTGTTGAAAGTTTCTCCATGGAAGGGTATTATTCGATTTAGAAAGAGGGGCAAACTGAGTCCACATTTTATTGGAGCTTTCCAAATAGTGGAGAAAGTAGGGTACGTGGCGTATAGGTTGGACTTGCCTGAAGAATTAAGTGCTATTCATCCAACCTTCCACGTCTCCTAGTTACGAGAATGCTTAGCTAATGAAACTCAATATGTACCATTAGATGATATTGAGGTTGATGAGAAGCTCAATTATGTTGAACAGCCTGTGGCCATTATAGATCGTAAGGAGAAGAAACTTAGAAATAAAAGCATTAGCTTAGTCTGGGTGCAGTGGGCACATCGCCAAGGATCTGAGTCAACCTGGGAAACAGAAGAAGAGATGAGACGGAACTACCCCAATTATTTTAGTCAGGTTTCGAGGACGAAACCCTAAATAAGGTGGGTACACTTGTAACATCCAAAAAGTTTGATAATTATTTATTTATTAGGATTAGTTTTCAGTCGCACAACATGTGTGCGAAGGAACCTCAGTCGCATGCCAAACGTACGAATGAAGCTTAATCGCATAATTGATGGGCGTATGGGCTCAGTCGTACGATTGAGCCGTGCGAATGGTCCAATCGTACGATTGAGTATGTCGGCTAAAAATTGGCATGTAGCATAAGTAAGGCGGTTAAGGGTGTTAGAAGGAGATTTTATCTGCTATATTCTCACCCTCTCATCCCTTTTGAACCCAACACCCCTGCTCTTGCTATATTGAGTAAATTAGCTCCGTTTTGGTAAGTTTTGCTTGGTGCGGATCGATTCTTGAATATGTTAAGCTGTGTAGGTGGTTGAAATTGATCCAAAAACATGTTTTAAATCTGGGTTTTGTTAAATCTTTCTGTTAAACTGAAAAGTGAAGGTTCGGGTTCTAGTTTTTGTGAAGATTGATGAAATAAGGACCCAAAACGGTTGTAAATGAGGTGTATATGTTCTGTTGTGAATATGGTATAATCTAAACGGTTAAAACTTGAATTTTTGGATCAAATATGGTAAGAACATAGCTGCTGATCCGTTTCAGGCGAATGAGCCCAGTCGCATGCCCATTCGTGCGACTGAGTCAATCGCATTGTTCAAACGTGCGACTGAAGTTCAGTCGCATGAACCAATCGTACGAATGGAGGTCATTCGCACAAACCCTGTTATAGCTCATTCGCACATCTGTCGTATGGTCCATTCGTACGACTAAGCTCAGCCGTATGTTCAGTCATACGAATGAGTCCAGTCGTATAGCCTTAGTCAAGTGAAGTGATTAGCTAGGGGTGGTTTGACTAAGTTAGGGTTGTTGTTTTAGGTTGCATTGAGGAAGAGAAGTTTTAGCTGCCCTAGCATAATTGGATTGATAACCATTTGTTGGAAATATTAAGGCGAGTTCTAATTGCCCTTTTATGTGTTAATGTCATTTGATAAATGTTGTTTGACAAAAATCGGGCACTGGCATGCATATAAATAAATAAAGATGTGAAAATGAGTTGAAAGTGGTAAATTGTGATGAATGGCAAGGTGGAGGTCTGACCCACCAAATTATAGACGGAGGTTTGACCCGTCAACGCCAAATTATAGACGGAGGTTTGACCCGTCAACACGCGAGGTGGAGGTCTGACCCACCAAATTATAGACGGAGGTTTGACCCGTCAACGCGCGAGGTGGAGGTTTCACCCACCAAAATAAAAACTGATAAAAGATGTCCATAAATACCTTGTGGGTATTCGATATGCATATCAATACTGGGATAAATAAATGGACTGATGAACATGTGTGTGGATCATTCGATATGATAACAGTTGATGAATTGTTACTATTAAAATGTGGTGTATGTTAGAACTCACCAGTTTATCTGATTTTGTGTTTGTTTTCGAATGCATGCCAGGTAGTAATAGAGGTGCTCGTGATGGTCCCCCGCAGAGTTAGCTTCCGGTTATGGTGTACGATACTGGCCACAAATGTTGGGTTTTGGGAATGAAGTACTTGAAGTTTAAAAAGTTTTGAAATGTCAGACAATGTCTTGTAAATATTATTAACGATGTAAACAGTTTTTAATATATGTAAAGTTCCGCTGCGTGTGTAGTCTCTGAATTGTTATAATAACCCAACTAGTAGCACCCTCCTTATTATATTATTGTTATGAGGTTAAAGGGTGTTACAGTAGGGATGGAGGTGGTGTTGTGGTGGAACAGATGTGGGTATGGTAGATGTGGTGGTGAGAGTAGTGGTGGATATGGTGGTGGCAGTAGTGGTGGTTGTGGAGGTAGGTGTGGTCGTAGTAAGAGTGGTGGTAGTGGTGGTGGGAGTGGTGGTGGGAGTGGTGGTGGGAGTGGTGGTAGTAGTACTGTGGTGGTGGAAGAGGTCATCAACGGTATCCTTCGCCTCTTGTCCTTCTTGCCGTGAGGCTGGACCATTCTCTTCGGCCTCGAGCCCTTAGCAATCTGGGCTCCCCTTGGGCTAATTGGTTAGGGAGGTGTATAAGTGGGATCATCAGTCTCAGCACCCTTAGCCCCATCCTGACATCCTCCAATCGCCTCTTTTACCCTTTCGGTAGCCACAACTCGGCTACCAACAGTCCTCGTAACAGGCTCCTGATCCAACTCATCGTCTTCATCAACCAGGAAGTCTCGGTGGATGGCAGCCTACTTCGATCCACCGGGAGCAGAAGTACTACTGTGTGGAGGTGGTGGAGATATGGTAGACATGGCAGTGGCCCGTGATTGACTGGGGCCTGAATATCCACCACCTTGACCATCGTCATGGTCGTCATCGTCATCGTTGTCGTCATCAGTAGGAATCACAAAAGGCTCGACGTCAGAATCACTATCATCATGACGCCACTTCTTACTAGCTGACGCCACGTACCCCTCATTGGCCAGATGGCCGAAGAGTCTCCTCACCAGAGGATTCACCTGCTTCCCCCGGTATACCTTCATTCAGCCCAAGGTGGTGTCATCCATCACCTCTAAGATAACAGCATTGTCTTTCTCCTTGGGCAGCTGAGGAAGCTTCTGATCTATAATCATCTGTAAGAATCATGGATACGTACAGAAGCCTTCCTTGCCCTTGACCTCGATGTTCTCTGTCTAGTAAGTAAAGAACATGCTGGAGAAACTAAACGGGTGGTTTAGTACCAGCGCAACATATGCGTTCTAGATTTGGTGCGACATCTCGTCGAACCCTCCACGCCTGGAGGCTATGCTTTTAAGGATCACATGTGCCAAATACTTAAATGGGGGCATATGTTACTCTTGTTCAGCACGCCGGCATTGATGTCGCCGGCATATTTGATCCTTAAAAAGCATCCCCGAACCGTTAGGGGATGTAGCTTGGTTGGGTGGGCTCCATCCTCACCCAGATCCAAGACTTGCCTCAGATCGTCTTCGCTGATCTCAATTTCTTGTCCGAAGATAGAACTACGGATACAGTAGGACTCGACAAAACGGTTGACAAAGGCATTCTCCCATAATGCTTGCTGAATCGATCAATATGGTGTGCAGGGAGTGGAGATGGCCCTGTAGATCTTCGATCTACGTAGAAAAGAAATGATCCCGGTGAACTCAGAAGCGTTTCAGGAAGTAGCATCCAGATGAGCACAAATGTTGTGCTTGGTGCTCATAATCCATCTCTCAGCCATGTTGCTGCAACACAAGAAACATATACGTTAGATCCGTTAATATGAGATAGCAATTGAATTTGAACTAATTTTGACCAACTGGTTCAATCGTTCGATTGAACCATACAACTGAGTTCAGTCATATGATTGAGCCTGCTACTAAACTTAGTCGTATGCTATACCATGCGGTTGAGTCAGTCATGCAACTGAGTCATCGATTGATTCAATCATGTGATTGAATCATACGTCTGGCTCAATCGTGCGATTGAAGTTCATCAGCCTGTCCATTCGTATCTTGCACTGTCCGACACCATAAATTTGAATCTTTGTCAAAACTTTAAATTAGACATCGTTTTTAGATTCATTTGGTTTGCAAGTCTTCAAAATAGCACTTAATGTCTTTTAAATCAACATTTAAGTTCATTTAAGTGGTCTATTTTAGGGTTTTAGTCCCGGTTACTGATTTTGACAATTTAGGTCATTGTTTGTTTGATTAAACTGTTATGTGTCACGATTTCGTCCGAAAAGTACATGAAGATGAACACTATATGGTTAGAAATCGAATCAGAGAGTAATGACAAATAATAGAAATTTGGGCAGAGTGTCTGGGTATTGAGCGGTGTTTGAGAATTTTGATGTGGCGTAGGGTTTATGACCGACTGAGCCTCCTTTTATACTGTTTTGGGGTTCAGTCGTGCGACTGGACCCATGCACATGACTCAATCATGCGACTGGACCCATGCGCATGACTCAATCGTGTGACTGGGGTTCAGTCGTGTGACTGGGGTTCAGTCGTGCGACTGACTCAGACTACTTCCTCCAGTCGTATGATTGGTTCATTCTTATGATCCAATCGCATGGTTTGCCCTTATGATATCGCATGGTTTGCCCTATACTGATCCATTCGTATGATTTGCTCATACTCATGGTCCATTCGTATGATTTGCTCATACTTATGGTCCAATCATGCAATTGGCTCATACTTATGATTCAATCATGCAATTGACACATACTTATGATTCAATCATGCGATTAGTTCATACTCACGATCCAATCGTGCGATTGATACTTATGAGTTTGACTTCATCCATTTCCACACACTCAAATTTAACTTTGATATATATAACGTTATAACCGATGATCATTTTAGACATGATCTTTTAACAGAAATCCTTTGATCACCTCAGACATGATCCTTTTAAATTAAAACTGGTTGATCACCTCAGACGTGATCCTTTTAATTGAAATTGTTTGGTCACCTCAGACGTGACCCTTTTAAATTTTCAAAACTTGATCATCTCAGATATGATCCAATTAAATTCACACCAGTTTGGTCACCTCAGACGTGACCCTTTTAATTTATGATTCACAGAGTTAATCTAGTTACATAGTGCGACATTGATACCTAGTTAATCGATAAAACAGAAAACAACTTGAATTGAAATAAAACAGGACATATTTTTGTGTTTTTGTTTGAGGTGGGTTGAAAACATTTTAATTTTCCTTAAAAGATTTCTCCCCCTAAACAGAACAACATCAAGCATTCAAATCATATCTAGAAAGACTCTTATGGAATCATATAGGCATACACATAATCATTTAGGACCCTTTTGCATATGCTTGTTTAACTTATTCTTATTTATATGCGAGTCAAAAGCACTTATAGGAAATCATACTAAAACTGTAAGAAGCACATAATGATTTTGACTGTTGAGGATTGCTACCACGATGATTGTCAGTATATTTGTCCACTTAAATCCATACACATATTTTTTGACTCACATTGGTGATTAGTGAGGTTTGTTATTTCAACAGCCATTTATAGATCCCACGCTTATATGGTAATCAGCATTTCTCAGGAGATTTTTGAGCGGTCTACGGGTTTAGAGAAGAAGAAACTATTCTAAGAGCTTTCAAAGGGATGCCAAGCCTCAGGTCATTGCCATCGCATAGTAGAGAGGCGCAAACAACAATGAATTCTAGAATATTTTGGTTATGGTTATCCTCAGGTCAGTGCTATCGCATAGCAGAGAGGCACACAACCTATCTTCTTGTTTGAGCACTTTTCTTTTATACATTACACACCAACAACATTAGTCATTAGTTTGATTGCATTTAACAATCTTTTCATGTGCTTTGCTCATTTTTAAGATCATCCACACACATTTGTGGCGTTTATTTTGCTCGTCACCCCTTATTGGAAATGCGTTGATTGTGTTAACCAGGGATAAGATGGAAACCCACAGCTAGTTGAACTATTTAGTTTTAATTTGTTTCACCAATGAAGTCTACTCGTCTATTGTGTTGAATCTACCGACAAATCATATAATGGACTAGCAACCTCTAGGCCTACTTCCTCTATGTAACCTCAATAACAGACTAGTTTACTATCATTTTTCCTTTATTTGGCTTATCCTTCTCAGACTTGTAATTTTAGTGTAACATTTTGAACATTTAAGTCCTTTTGATGTCCCAAACAATTATTTCCCTGTGTACTATCATTTTCCATAGTTTTGAATCAATCTCATAGATTTGATGTCTTTGCTTCTCAGCTTTTCTGCCCGCCCTCGTTTTATTCTTTGAGTAATTTAAATACTAACTACTGAAACTAAACCTATTCTCCCCCTAAAATTCTAAAACCGAAAATCTTTTTGTGTTTTTGGATTTTTAAAGAAAGAAAAATAAAATAAAGAAAAATAGAAAAAAATAAAACATAAAGACGGACTAAGAACCCGATTCTTCTTGAATATATCACTTTTC
This sequence comes from Flaveria linearis, assembly GCA_024085815.1. Classification (NCBI taxonomy): domain Eukaryota; kingdom Viridiplantae; phylum Streptophyta; class Magnoliopsida; order Asterales; family Asteraceae; genus Flaveria; species Flaveria linearis. The sequence goes on along the minus strand of CM044007.1, from coordinate 39,331,505 downwards.
TTTTTAACGCCATTTACCTCTAAGAGATATAAAAACCGAGGTTTAACAAACGCTTTTGTGTTGAGGTCGGCGTTGAAAATCCGTATTAATTTTAACAACATCGAATAATTTCTTTTCAAAACAGTCACATATAAAGTGATATTTAATACCGATGTGTTTAGTCTTTGGGTGTTGGACCGGATTTTTAGTGACAGCAATTGCAGTAGAATTATCAACAAAGATAGGGGTGTTAGAAAATTGCAAACCATAGTCTCGCATTTGCTGTTGAATCCAGATGATTTGAGAACAGCAACTTGCAGCGGCAACGTATTCGGTTTCACATGTCGATAGAGCAACCGACCTCTGCCTCTTACACTGCTAGGTGACTAAACGTCTTCCAAAGAACTGACATCCCGCTGATGTTGACTTGTAATTCATCTTGCAACCACCGTAATCCGAGTCACTATACGCTGTAAGCTCAAAGTCATCATCATGAGGATACCACAACCCAAGTGTTGGAGTACCCTTCAGATAATGAAAGATCCTCTTTACCCCAATTAGATGATTTACTTTTTGTTTTGCATGATATCTGGAACAAAGACACGTGGCGTACATAATATCAGGACGAGAAGCTGTGAGGTTCATAAGAGATCCGATCATTCCTCGATACATAGTAGCTTCCACCAGATCACCATTTTCATCGGGTGCCACATCGTGGTTCGTGGCAAGTGGAGTCCCAGCAACCGCTGCATTCTCCAAGTCAAACCGACGAAGGATATCTCCAATGTATTTAGTCTGATGCAGGAAGATACCATTTGATGTCTGATCTACTTGTAGACCGAGAAAGAACTTCATCTCTCCCATGGCACTCACTTCAAACTCGGCTTTCATCACAGACTCAAAATCTTTACATAATGTTTCATTCTTGGAACCAAAGATTATGTCATCCACGTATATCTGCACCAGTAGTAAATCATCGTCCTTTTCCTTGATGAACAACGTGTAGTCAATGACCCCTCTGCGAAAACCATGTTTCAGCAGATGAGTAGAGAGTTTCTCGTACTAGGTTCGAGGGGCTTGATGAAGCCTGTAAAAGCCTTGTCCAGTTTATACACTCTATCCCGATGATAAGGATCCTCAAATCCTTCGGGTTGACTGACGTACACCATTTCATGGATTTCACCATGAAGGAATGCACTTTTCACATCCAGTTGATAGACTTTAATCTGCATATAGGATGCATAGGCTAAGAAGATACGAATTGCTTCCATCCTTACCGCAGGTGCAAACACTTCATTGTAGTCAATGCCTTTGACTTGCCTAAACCCTTGAACGACAAGCCGAGCCTTGTTTCTGATTATGACCGCTTGGTCATCTTTCTTACACCGAAGAACCCATTTTGTGCCAATCACCTTTGCACCTTTTGGTCTGTCCACAAGTGTCCAGACTCCTAACTTCTTGAACTGAAGGAGTTCTTCTTGCATAGCACTTACCCATGCCTCATCTTTTAAAGCCTCGCTGACATACTTTGGCTCAACTTGAGACATAAAGCATCAATAAGCACCATCGTGTAAGTATCTTTTTTCCATGACTGCAGCACAATCAGCTGAATATAGCGGATTTCTTGTTTGAACTCCCGATAGAATATCCCCGATGATGTTGTCCAGGGGATGATGTACATTAACGCGAGTCCCGGGAGTGGTGGGTACTGCAACTTCGGTGTCCAGATTCTGAACTGTTGGAGAATGTGGTTTAGAACTTTCAGCTGCATCATGATCAGAGGCTGGAGTACTTTTGGTAGTGGGAACCTGTTCCTCCTGTTCCACATTTGTGGTTTCAACAGCTTCATCATTAGAGGAAGAATCACTTAACTCAAGCTCTCCCCCTGAAGGGCTAGAAGTCTCATCTAATGGAACTGATGATGTCGAGTCTAGTGTGGGAGCATTCAGAACAGCGTACATCATTCGTACAGCTAAGTCATCATCAGAATGGGAAGGAGGTAGATTGAGGGATTTAAAAAATCCATCATAGTCGAAGAAAAAGGAAGATCCTTTTTCCACAAGGGGGTGGTGTATCTTTGTACATCAACGTTGCACCACACCTCTACCTGACCAGTTGAGTTATTGTAAATCCGTTTGTTTGGTATACTGTATCCAAGGAAGATACCTTCTTCTGCCTTCTCGTAGAGCTTCCCAATCTGATTCTTCTTTAGTTGCATACAGGGTGCACCAAATGGTTCCAGATACTCTAAATTGGGTTTACGTTGTTAGAGCAACTCATAACAAGTTTTTCCATGACGTTTGACTACCAAGACCCGATTTAGAGTGTAACATGCATTTGCTACTGCATTGTTCCAGATTTGAACTGGTAGTTTGGAGTCAGCTAGCATTGTCCTTGCTGTCTCTGTAAGGCCCCGTTCCCGGGCACCTCACAGTTGGTCGTCATTACCCATAAAACATACATTTAAAATAACTTAATAAAAACCATGCAGCGGAAACTTTAAATTTTTTTACTATAAATGCTTTTGTAAAGTAATACAACACCCGTTACAAAATATCATTTGTTTGCATTACAATACAAAAACATTAACAAAAGAATGCCATCCCAAAAGAGCTGAGTAGCCGCCTCGTGCCATCCTCAGCAACACTACCTGCCAACTGGAAAACACATAAAAGTCAGCGTTGCTGAGTGAGTTCTAGTTTTTGTAATAAAACATACTTTTACTTATTTAAAAATATCCTTTCGTGCATGCGTTCATAGATCATACGTACACAGAGATAATATTCGTTATTATCTTCATCATTCGTTATTCATCGTTATCTTTAACTTCTCGTATGGATTCTGTCAGGCTTTACCCACTTCATAGCACTTGGCTATGATTACTGTGGTCGAATGACAAGAATCCCGTTCATACTTACTTGCACGCATTGAAAGGTGAATTGTACCAATACCATATGCTACACCCTGATCGTTATTAGCTACCGGGCCGTAGTCAACATATGACGGAAAATCGTATGCCACGGTACTAGAGGTAAGCGGTAGAGGTACCATGACCATGGTCAATCACATAGAAGGACCAATCGCGTTATTCAATGCTTGCAAGACATAATTCGTTCGTTCATTAATGCATGTATTCATCATCATTCTTCTTTTCGTTCATTCGTTAATACATGCATTCGTCATAATGTTCCTCTTTCATTATCTTTCACTTTACGATACATAATACTTCATTAGTTCATTCTCATTATTCGTAAAGTTTCAGAAAGATAAGCACACAATTACAAGGAACATACACACTCATCATACATACTCATCATACATTCATCACCATACGTACATCATCATACATTCATCATCATCATACGTAGCATCATAACATACTTAACAATATTTTAATAATATTGTTAATAATAATACACTGATAATAATATCAGTAACAATAAGGGTTAACCATAATCATCATTACATGCATGAAACATCATCATTTGTTAACCCTAGTCGGCCCTGGTCAAAACCTCAAACTTCGGTATTTCAGGAAATTTCCGAAAAATTCTAAGTGTCCTAGGCGTTTGAGCCCTGTTGGACGTATAAGCCCTCTGGCCGTATGAGCACTATTGGGCGTAAGAGCACTGCTGGACTTTTCATCTTATACTTAGAATCTATCATCTGGTCATACGACCACACTGTTGGTCGTACCATCCCTGGACTTGGGAAATATGTTCTGATCATACGACCACTGTTGGTCGTATGAGTCCTGTTGGACTCTTCATCATACTTAGAAAATTTCATCACATAGTCATATGACCACTGTTGGTCGTATGAGTCCTATTGGACCAACACTTAGAAATATAACTTGGTCATACGACCACACTGTTGATCGTATGAGTCCTGTTAGACTCATCAGCACTTAGAAAAATATATCTCCTGGTCATACGACCACACTGTTGGTCGTATGACCCCTACTGGGCTTCCACACTTAGAAAAATATCCTGGTCATACGACCACACTGTTGGTCGTATGACCACTGGTGGACTCATCAGCTTGTTCTTATTTATTTTAAGTCCAATTTCAGACATATTTGCAACCTGTTCATGTGCCTAATCCATAATCCAAGTCCCAAACATCATAATGCCTAGTTCTAAACATATACACATGATTCTAGGCATAAATCTAGCATAAACATAAACATGCATACATTCATTTCATACGGGTATCATCCCAAACTTTACAAAAACATATAAATATGCATTTCCAGCCCCAAAACGTTTAAAAATCAGTAAAAAGGGGTCTAGAACTCACCTTAATTTGTCTTCGGGTTTTGGATGCCCTTTCCTTGAACTTCTCAGTCTTTTATACGCCTAACACACACACACAGTGCAACCCGAACACACTAGTTACATTTATAAGCTCATATATGGTTCTAGAATCGTCCTAACATCATAAATTCGAGATTTCTTACCAAAAACTTCGAATTTCTCAGGTCCTTCTTCAAAAATCCCGATGGTTTTCTGCTCCTGCTGCTTTCTCTCTCTAACAGTCGAATAAAAATGTTATGCAGAAGGTAATGGGCGGCCATGCCACCTTTTACCAACTTTATAAGATTTTTTTTTTATTATTTTACACTTTTGGTCCTTCCACAAAAGCAGGCTTTTTATTTCCTTCTCCTTTCTTTCTATTTCATTCTTTTAATTTCTTTAATAAGAAATTACGGGTGTTACAGTCTCTATCAAGCTCTGATTCTTCCTTTCAGCAACAACATTCATTTATGGAGTGTAGGCAGAGGTAAACTGATGAACAATTCCTTTCTCTCTACAGAACGCCTCCATCCACTGATTCTTGAATTCTATCCCGTTGTCTGATCGAATCTTTCTGACTTTCAGCTTGTAGAGAGACTCCAATGTGGTAACAAGATGTTTGAATTATTCAAACGTCTCTGATTTAGCTTTCAGAAACATCACGTAAGAGAATCTTGAGTAATCATCCATCACCACAAAGCAGTACCAATCCCTGGCTATGCTTTTTGTGCTAACTGGGCCAAATAGGTCCATGTGAAGAAGCTCGAGAGGAATGTTGATAGAATTAACTTTCTGTGATTTATGAGACTTCTTGGTCTGTTTCCCTTTCTTGCAAGAGACACAGGAATCTGGGAGCTGGAAATTCTTGACTGTAACTCCATCTACCAAATCGTTCTGAACCAGATGATTCATCTTCCTAGGATTGATGTGTCCCATTCTCCTGTGCTATGAGACTGAATCTCATTCTATTGCTTTTGACAAGAAGCACTGAGCAGTAGACTCAGTTATGGAGGCTTTTGATAGGTCCAAGACATACAGGTCGTTGTATCTTGAATCCGACATTAGAACTTGCTCCTCCGGGATGACATATTCCTTTAGTATGTAGCACTTCTTGTTGTCAAATACAACCTTGAATCCCTTATCATAGATTTTGGAAAACAGAAAGCAAGTTGTTTTGTTGTTGCTGAACATAGTTAACCTTGTCAAACTTCACTTTCTCGCTTCCCACTTCGCCTTATGTGGTGATGTAACCTCCTTTATTCCCAGCGTATGATACGTGTCCCCCTTTAATTTGCTTGACGTTGAAAAGGAGGGACGAATTCCCGGCCATGTGCCTGGACGCCCCACTATCAATAATCCAGGTATTAGTGATAATGTTGTAGCGGAAACCCTGCACATACAAAGGAAATGATTAGTTCAGGTTTGGGACCCAAGCCTTAACTGGCTTGGGTGTCCCAGAGGTATCCTACATCATGAACTCAACCCATTGACCTGCAGAGGATGAGGGCACATCTTTCTCTTTCTTATCTTCACTATTAGACAAAATACTTGTTTTTCTTTCCATAAACCAGTTTTGTGTAAGGCTTGTTTTTGGTAAAAAAATGACTGGCTTATGGTTTGAACTTTCAGTTCACTAATAATCCTAGATTTTGCCTTAGGTGGCACAGCTTCACTTTTAGCTTGTCTGTGTTGACTTTTGTGTTTTGGAGGAGTATTAGATCTGATTTTAGAAAATCTTGGTTTTTCATCCTCAAAAAGTTCAATCTTCTTTTAGGTGTCTCATAGTAAGGACAATTTTGAGAGATGTGTCCTCGTTTTCCACAACTGTAGTAGGATCTCCCTTCGACAGTATGAAGAAAGCATAGATGTGGGGTTGAGTTTGGTCGGGGGCTGGGTAGTTTCTTTTCCCTTATAGATGTTTCACCTTCTTTAAAAAATTAATTGTTTTGACATTTGGAGCATCTTTTTCTTTCATTTTACTTAGATTTTGATGACTTACTGTTTTAGGGTTTGTTGACTTAGATTATTTAGGTTCTGAAATAGACGTTTTTGAACCTGACCCTAAGTTAACCTTTTCAATGTTATCAGTCAAGTCTTCAACAGGCATTCTATCTTTAGATTCCAATGTAATATTCTTCTATTCAGTGACAGACTTCACCGGTTTACTTGTAGAATCTGGATCACTAACCAGAGGAGTAGACACCACATGATCCTTTACCAGGTTATAACTGATTGGTCTTCATTTAGGGTTCAAAAGGATTGCATGTGGTGGTTGTACTACTTTATAACCCAGACCTTCCCTACCATTTCGTTCTTTCACTATGTTTTGAACTATGTGTGAAGAACTTGCCAAACTGTGCAGTTTTTGTTTTAAGGATTCACTTCTACTTGTAAAACTGCTTTTTCCTTTTTAGTTTCTTCTAAAGAATTTAAATAGAACTTAATATCGTTAGATTGATTTAAAGCAACAACCTCGGTTTCCCTTAGTTGTTTGCCTAACAATTCTATCTTTTCTTTGAAGCTCCACTCATTTTGTTTAACACATGATTTGCCTCAGTGCAGAGTTATAAATCATTTACTAGATTATCATTGTGTTCTAATAACCTAGCAAATTTTAAATCAATGCTTTCTCTAAATTTTTCACATTCAGAACAAGCATGTTTATTGAATAATTCATCTTTAGAATATACCTGTGAAGTACCAGACGAATTAGCCATTAACGCAGCGTCAGACTCTTCAGTGACTGGAGAATTTGAGTTTGAAGCACTTAGCTCTTCTTCAACCAGATGATCAATGACGTCCCTAGCTTCTTCGATATCTAAACTAGCATGATCAGCTATGATGTCTCCCTCACTTGCAGATCCATCATCCAAGGTATCAACTAATGCAACGTTGTATTCACCCTCAGATATCGGAAGGACCAGTCTTGTCATTCATCACCTTGAGCAACCAATGCTTTAGAATCTTTACTTGACGATGCCCCAACCTTCTCCTTATCTTGACGATTGAATGTTGGAAAAGGATTTCGATTCCCAATCTTCTTTGGCTTTACTCACTCACGTTTGAAGTGCCATTTCTCTCCACAATTGAAGCATGTGACCTTGGTTTTATGAAAACCAAATGTCGTGTCATTAGTAGCAACCACGTTCTGCCCCATCTTCTTAACAAAATTCTTGGCCCTTCTAACAGCACTAGCCAAGGCCCACATAATATCCATGCGTTCCAGATCAGTTTCATCAACTTGCTCGTAGTCCTTGTCAGCAAGATGACAGTTCCCAATCTTAGCAGCAACTAACCCATCATAAGATTGAATAATAGCACCTTGACATTTTGGTTCCTGATGAGCTGCTTTGGGAAGGAGCAGAAGAGTTAGACACAAACGCAGTTTGAAGCGGTGCACCTGATATAGTAGGGGTTGGAACTGAGTTGTATAGTGTAGGATTTTGAGCATAGGATCCTTTCTTTGACTTGTATTTCTGACGCGGCTCTTCCTCCCTTAATTTCAGAATGAAATCATTTATGTATAATGTGGCAAGAATGTCATTTTGTCTCAAATTAGACAAAAATGGATCCCATTTGTCTGGCAAACCATCAGCAAAGCTAGAGACTTTATCTTCCATGGATGTGGTCACGTTATGAGTGTGCAACTCACTCATCAGATGATAGAATCTATCAATGATATCATCCAAGCTCTCTTTTCCAATTAGTGAGAAATTGTCAAATTCATTTTTAAGAGTTTTTGCCTTCAGTGCCTCCAGAGTTGCATTGCCTTCGTATCTCTTTTCCAAGGCCTCTCATAATTTCTTTGACTGCTTGTTCTTAGAAAACTAATGAAATATGTCCTTAGGTATAGACTGAGTCAACAAGGCATATGCTTTCTTTTTAGCATTATGCATAGTCTTCTGGGATTCACTCATTCCTCCCAAAGACAGCTTTACCCCATGAGCACTGACTGGTACCACATAACCAGTCTCAATAGACGTCTAAAGATTGGGGTCAACTCCATTCAGGTATATTTCAAACCAATGTTTCCACTGTGGGTATTCATCCAACGTTAATAGTTTTGGCAGTTTGTTGTGGTTCCCGATCTCACTTTCCAGAAGTAGAAGATTCTAGATGCATGAGCCCTTTCCAGCAGTGAATGCAGAGAACTGATCTTCCATTGCTTTAAACTTGGTGAAGAAAGAACATGACAGATTGACTTGTACAATTGGATGAGACGACTGGGTCAACCGTGCGATTGAAGGATGCGAGTGACTTCAATCGTGCGATTGAATTTAGTCGTGCGAATGAACAGGACGAATGAGGTCAACCATATGGAATAACTCAACCGTGTGAATGAACCGTGAGAATGAGTCCAGTCGTGCGATTGAACTATGTGAATGGGATTCAGTCGTGCGATTGAGCTAATCATGCGACTGAAGCTGCTACTACGGGAAAAAATTGAATTTTTGAACACTTGACTTAAAATTACGAACTTTTACGAACCCTAATCTGCCGTATGCGGAAAGGTTGAAACTTTTAACACAGAGACTCGTCAAAAACAAGTTTTGAAGCGAAAAAGTAAATCTTTTGAATGAAAACGTTAGTTTTGACACCAAAACCAATTGAATCCACGCAAAATCACGAGCCTATGCTCTGATACCACTTGTTAGGACCGTGTACGTATGGAGTGCTAACAGATTCTACATGAAACCAGATCAAATAGCGTGGAATTCTATTTGATTGGCGATCCAATCAGTGAGAATGAATAACCCGATCGATCTAACGGTGTATCAAACATTAAGAACTGATTCGAATCGACCAGGAATGAACTATGAACTTGGATTTACGACTTGGGACGCTCTGGATGGCTAGGGTACTAAACTATTCGAAGTGTTATTGAAGTGTTGTGTTTTTTCACGAATTATGTGGTATTTATAGGTTATCAGTGTTCATTCGTATGACTGAACTATTAGCATGGTTCAGTCGTGCCACTGAATCATGCGGTTGACTCATACGCACGACTAAAGGTCCAATCGTGCGACTGAATCAATCTTATGTCTCAATCATACGCCTTATCCAGTCACCTGGTTCTGTCATGCAACTGGTCCATAAGTATGGTTCATTCATGCATATGGGCCATAAGTATGGTCCAGTAGCATGAATGCCTACATGACAAAGTTAAACATATTTCTAAGTTCTTATTGACTTAGAATTATGTAAAATAACATCAAACCTATATATTAAGTTCATATATGTGAATCATATTTAATATTATGATAACATGACATAATCAATCACAAATAAACTTCACCATGCATTTCCTATATCATTAATATCATCAATTACATCAAATTACATCATTGTAAGACATGAAAGACTTTTACATTTGAGATCATAAACTAGGTACATTAAGATGTATCAACAATGTTCAACCCTCATTCAAACTTCCATCTCTCTCTCTCTCTCTCTCTCTCTCTTTCTCTTAGATTCTCTCAACCGTGAACTCTCACACACACTTCCATTTCTACATTCTACTAGAAAATCTCGAAGAACAACAACATTCTAACTTCATCCAAGCCAAAACAATCAAGAAAGTAGGAGTCGGTGAACTCTTGGTGCACAACTCTTGCAAGAAGAAGAAGCTCCTGCCCTATTTCGTGAATCATCAGCTCATTCTAGCCTTCTAACATTCTCAAAAATCACGGACTATCTTAAACGTAAGCACCATTATACTCTAACAATTAAGTCTTGAGTTTTTACCCTTAATCTACCTCGAACCTTATTTTCCTTGTTCTAACAAAAAACTTGCTGCTATAACCTTATTTTTGTGGGACTCATAACTTCAATCAAGGTACATTCTAAACCGTGAATCTTTGGTTAGTGCATAAGCTTCCACCTTGAAAACCCTCTTTTTATGTGTATATGCACCATCTATCAACTTGTATCGAAAACTATCCTGAAAAAAGTTACAAAGCTACTTAAAAACAATTTATGAACATCATAATAATCTGCTCTGAAAGTTATAAAATTTTTGAATACTTTTAGGTGCAATTTATGTTGATTACACATGTGTAAATAGTATAAAACACCCATTAAAAGCAACATCTATGCCATATATGTATAAACCATGAAATAAGACTTATTTCTAGTAAGTTTAGTGGGATTAAATGTTTTTAGGTTGCTGTTGGTGGCTGGAAGAGTAAAAAGAACGGATTAGTAGACATAACAAGCTTTTTTGGGGAACCCAAAAGTGGTAAATTATCAAATATTGTCAACACTTAAAAAGATACAAGTCTATACATTTTCAGGCCCTAAAATACTTATTTTACTGATAAAAATCGAATTTGGTGATTTATTGGGGCAAAATGTTATTTTTATCGAACCATTTAACAAAAGTAAGCTTAAACCGAGAGGATTTTGGATCAAACTTGGAAACAAAATGAGGTACCAAAAATCTATAAAATTCACATTATTTCAGTAAGTTAGAGACTCTAAATTTATATTTCTGGTTGAAATTAAAAGATCAGAAACTAGACGTTTAAAATTGTCGGTTTTACGGTAACCGGTAACTAAAAATTCGTGTTTTTAACTTCACCAATTAACTTCTGAAAATTTGGAATTTAAACAGGCTCAAATAAGTTATAAAAACCTTAAGAATTAATAAGGGTCATATTGGGTAAAGAATTGTAAAAAGGCAAACTTTAGGGTAGAAATTGTAAACTTTGAAACTTGAGGGATCAAAGTGTAAAATCCATAAATATTACTAAAATTTCAGTTAACAAATGTCTAAAATTTATACTAAACTTATTGCTACAATAACAAATTCATAAGAAGCATATAACTAGTCATTTACATTAAGAAACCCTAACTTTCCTAAAAAATGAAACTTTTTAACTCGATCGTTATCGAATCAAAGCTTGTGGAACATCTATCCGTTCGAAACATCTAATTACATCTGTAATGACCCTGGAGCATTTAGCTTATTACTTGAATCTTGATAATTAGGGTTCTAGGATTGAATCCTTACCTATATGCGAAGATCTATTGCTTGATTCTAAGATGAGTTCTAGTGCTCCCCTTTTACTAGTGTTTTGGGATGAAGCATGCTCTGATTAAATTGAAACTATTACTGTGCTATTTTGTGATGATACATGTTGTGGATAATGTTGATACCTGCTTATACTTGTATCATAATCGTTAATTCTTTTGTGAACCGCTTGTTTTATATAGGTAGATCTACTTGGGCAATCCCCCACACAGTGCCTTCCATCATAACCTAATGACATTATCGGAAGGGTACCACACTGAGATCATGCAGGGTCGTTTGTGGAATGTGACAGGTTTTGTAAGATACTATGGTGAACCATCCAGCAGGTATGGTGTACTGTTTGAGGCTCAGTGATCCCTATGGGTTAACTGGTATATACAAGTTTAGAAAAGGCTAGCCGGGCTTGAGTGAATGGTTGATTGCGACCCCACAATAGTGATTTTACGACTCTAAAAATAACTTATGGGTTATAAAGAGTCCTATTGTTTTTAAACTTCAAGCAGCTGAATTCACCAATTTTTTAGTTGACACAAAATTCGTTTAAGCATGTTTCAGGTAAACCTTGATGGAAGCTTGGTAGGATCGGAGAACCTTTATAGACGACCTAGCTCCGTGACCACCCCATGGCATTATTTGGCTTGATGTTTACTTTTGGACAATTTAAATTTGATGTTATTTTAATTTATGATACATTTTGTACTGAAGCATTTAGTTTGTGATTGGGCTCAACTTTTATAGCCCTGAATTTGTTAATCTAATGTAATTCCATGTGATTCTCTACTTGTGTGCTCCTATGATGGTTTGTTTCCATTGCCATGAATGTTGCTAGTCTGTGACGTTCCACCCTCCTTGGGCCCGAGGTGTGATAATGACTATGATGGCTGCAACATGACTGCAAAGTCTACATCTAAGGGATGCCAATTCCTTGGTGGAAGGACAGTCTCATGGCAATGCAAGAAACAATCCTATGTCTCTGCATCAACTGCGGAAGCTGAATACATTGCTGCTGCTAGCTGCTGTGCTCAAGTGCTTTGGATTCAGAATCAGATGTTGGACTATGGATTCAACTTCAACGAGACTCCAATCCACATGGACAACAGTGATATCTCTGTCACAGAGAATCTATGTAGCACTCAAGGACAAAACACATCAACATCAAGTATCATTTAATTATAGATAATTTTGAAAAGGGATTTGATAAAACTAGTCAAAGTTAACACAAATGAACAATATGTTGATCTGTTCACAAAGGCATTTGATGAACAAAGATTTTAATATCTTATATCAGCTACTGAAATGACTAACTTTAACTAGATTTTCTTAAAACTTAACTCAAAACTATTTCTAAAACATATGTGTCCTAAGTTGTCTAAACTATCACCAACATAAGCCTAATTTACTTTGGAAGAAATAATTTTCAAATGATATTCCTTAGAATTTTGGAAATTTTAGATATAATTTCTTTCGGAAGACATTAACAATGTCTTCGTAAGAACATTAAGTCTTCAAATCAGATTACTACTTAAAAGAAATTTATATTCGAAAGAAATTTTCATATATCTTCTCAAGCAAAAATAGGACAAATTTCTTCCGAAAGCAATTAAGCCTCGGAAGATTTATTCTCTGAAGAGTAAAACTTCCTAGTTTTAATCTCTTTCGAAACTAAATATGTCTTAGAAGTAAATACTTTAAGTATTTTATAAAACTTCCAAAGACAAAATACCTTCGTAAGATTCTCGACTTCCAAGAAAACTACCTTTTTGGGCACCTTTTTCAGAGGGGGGGCCAACATCCAGATTTTAAAGTTTATCCTTTTACATTAACTTCGTCTCATCCATTTCATATATATACACTCAACGGTTCCCCCTCTTTCACTATCTTCTTCATCTGTAAATTGTCTAACCTAAATTCACTCACAAACCGCCTTTGTTCTTATCTTCCTTCACCTCAAAGCTACCTCAAAATGGCCAACCTTGATCGCGGAAATCAACCTGATTTTTCCATGCACTTACACAGGCAGCACAATCAAGTTCCTCTGTTAAACTCTGAGAAAGATCCTGGTTTGTCAGAGGTTTGCCTCTTCTTAACTCTATCCAACTACTTCACATCCCTCACCATAGATCCTCCACTTTATGAGGATCAACTATGGAATTTTTGGAGGACCTGCCAAGAGGTCACCATGGATGGGGAGAAGGCACTGTGTGCCATAGTGCAGGGGAGGACAATCTTCATCACCCCAGCCTCCATAAACACACATCTTAAGCTGGATGATGTAGAAGGTCATTTGTCCTTCCCCAAGTCTGCTATCAACCACTCCATTGGACAGATGGGCTATGAAGGTGATTACACTGTAAGAACCTTAAGGAAAGGGAAGGTCTCCTCCCACTGGAAGTACCTGCTCCATGTTGTCTTTCATAACTTATCCAACAAGCTTAGAGGATGGGACCAAATTCCTGAAGTCCTTTCCTATATAGTCCATGGGATGGTTCAGGGCGTCCAGTTCTGGTATTCATAACTTGTCTATACTAATTTACTTTCAAACTTGGACTCTTTAAAATATTACATGTTCCCTAGATATGTCTGTTGGATTCTTTATGCCCAAGACGCATAGAACATTGATGTGGTTAGTACGTTATGATCCAAGTCGGGTCATACCTAATAACAAGCTTAGCAAACACCAATTAATATTTAATTGATGATATGATCATGCAATTAAATAATTGCACCAATTTAGAAAATGGGTTTTCTAAATAAATTGCATATGAGATTGAACAACTTATATGGATATTTTGTTCATGGATATTATTTGTAATGTTGTTTAAATTGGTTAAATAACATCAAATAATAGGAGTGTGTGTATAAGTTGTATAATTAAAGGGGTAATTACATAACTTATTAAAACCTTTTGTTTAATATAGATAAAAAAGGTTTTGGGAAAACCCTAAAACACAAAAGAGGTTCGGCCGCCCCCTAAGGCAACCCCCTTTTTCATTTTTTTCTTTAGGTGTCTTGAGAGCTCTCTTTTAAAAGAAAAAACACACACTGTCCATTCAGATCTCTCTGACTCTCTCATATGCAAAAGGGTCACAAGAACTTCGATCTCTCTCTTTTGGTAGAAAGATGTCACGGCTGGAACAAATGTTCAACAGCCTTGTTGATGGTCACGGCTGGAACAAGGTTCCAGCAGCTTTCTTGACCCGATTTGGTGCTCAAATCCTAGCAAGAATGGTGAATGCTTGACGCTTGTGGGTATGAATACTTGAGAACACCTCCTCTTGGTGTTTTGGCTGCTCAAGAACATCATTCTCTTCATCTATATCTCGTTTTTCAGCAGCCTTTGGAAGGTAGTATGTATTGCTTGTTTGGGTTGTTATTTATTGGTGATAACTAGTTCAAACACATATATAAGATCCTTGTGTTCTTGGGTTTGTTGTTGTCATGAAATGAACCATATTTTCAGATTTCAAATGATATTTATTTGATGTTAATCCGCTGCGTTTTCAAGTTTAAAATGGTTAAACTAGTTTGATTTGGTCCAACAAACCCAACAATGTCCAGCACATTCTTAACTGTGAACTGGGCTCACAGTTAAGGGCAACATGTAATGTTTTAAAATAGGGACAGATGAAGCCCAACATCTTTAAGACTACAAGAAAGCCTATTGTAGGCTTCTCAGGTGTAGAAACTGCCCTTGTCCCATAAATGTTAGAGCTTATTTCTCAAGGTGACAAGTAGCAGCACCAGCTAGTGTTGAACCCACACCTTCTACTTCTCAACAACCCACACAGCCATGAATAACCATCACCTACCAAAGAAAGTCCAAACCAGCCCCTGCACAAACTACTTAGCTTGTGAAGGCCCTATATCACCACCCATGCAGGAGGAAGTGGACACCAGAGCTCCCACTTCCTTTAAGGAGCAAATCACTCCCATCTTACCAATGATCAGTGCTAAGATTCCTCATGCTCAGCCTGATGAGCTCATAACCCCAACATCCTTAAGCCTTCACTCAGAGTCTCAAAACTCTAGTGAACAACCTTCAAGGGTGATCGAGTGGTGATAATTCGGTGTTTAATTAACTTAAAAGATTTATTTTGAAGATCAAGAGTAGGTTGGAGTCACCATAGTTGTTAGGTTTAGTTTGTTATATATGTAATAGGTTTAATGTTAGTTTATTTCTATTATGTAGGTTGTAGTTTGTTTTGTGTTTTGAACAATTTCACTGACCCAACGAAACTACGAGCGAAACCATAGTTTCGCTCATAGTCAGCTGTCTTAGGTCACCTGGCGAAACTGTGTTTCACAGCCAACCTCTTGGATGAATATGTCTCGCGAACCGGTAGGAAGTGAGCACTCGTCGTCAGTCGATCAACTATCACCCACATGGTATCGCACCTCCTTGCCATACGAGGTAGCTTCGTAATTAAATCCATGGTGATATGCTCCCACTTCCACTTGGGTATATCTAATGGTTGGATCTTCCTGTATGGCTTCTGATAGTCAGGACAGTTTTGTTATCCAGCAAAACTGTCAGCGAAATGTAAGGCCCCGTTCCCGGAGACCTCACAGTTGGTCATTCATAGCACTAAATATACATAATATAATATATTTCATAAAACATTGTAGCGGAAGTCATTAATAAAAACGATTCATTTTATTAATAATTGCTGTTGTTATGCAATACAACATTGTTTATACTACGAAAGAAAACTTTCATTGATTGCATTACAAAACAACAATAATAACATGTGTGAATGGATGCCAATCTTGCCCTGCCGAGTAGCTTCCCCACGTGCCATCCTCAGTAACCATTACCTTCCAACTACAAAATACGTAAAAGTCAGCGTTGCTGAGTGAGTTCTAGTTTTAATATATTAAAATACCCTATACATTTCGTACATAAAATACTCCTTTCATGAAAAGACTTTCTTTACTTTCACACATGTTCATTCGGTATCGTACGTATTCGTTTGTTTCATAATTTATCATTTCATCAGTTTCGTACTTTATCATATCGTTCGTTTCGTTCTTTATTTTCATCGTTCGTTTCGTACATTATCTTTATCGTTCATTATTGTTCGTTTCGTACTTTATCATTTTTCTCGTTTCGTACTGACTCTAGATCCTTTCAAGCTTGTCCCCCATCGTGGTCCGAAACCACCATTCCGGGCACAAAAGCCTCATTTCCAATTGGCACAAAGCCCGTGGCCCAAAGCCACCATTCAGGGCACAAAGCCTCATTTCTATTTGGCACAAAGCCGTATCATATCTTGGCACAAAGCCTGGGGTCGAATGACAAGCATCCCGTTTCGTACTATGGATTCAGTCACCAAGACTGGTAACCCTGTGTGTGTACCCTCATGGGTTAGCCAAAATCGCACGTGATAATACACATAGTTGAGCTAACAACTCTCAAAGGGTTATGATCCTTCTTTCTTTCTGCTTGCAATCCTTTTCTTTCTTTCATTACGTTTCACTTTTCATCTTTGTTATCTTTCACTTTGTTATGTTATACTTTACGTTCATTCACACATACATCATACTACGTAAACTCACAACATAATACATAACGCATGTTATAATATGATATATATGTTTTGAAAATTATTAAAAGATAAGACATCATGCACATATGCATATAAAACATTCATCATCACATCATACTTATTCTATGCATAAACTCTCACATATTTATGCTTAGAATATTCCAACATAGTCCATAATTCAAACTAGGGTCAAACCCTAAAATTCTGGTTTTCCTCAAAATTCCAGAAAATTTTCTAAGTGTTGGGCGCATGAGAACTATTTGGGCGCATGAGAACTGTTTGGGGGGTTTTTCTATTATATAGGCGCATGAGCCTATACTTAACAGTTTCAACACTTCGGCGCATGAGCCTCTTTGGCGCATGGGCACTATTTAGGCGCATCAGACTGTACTTAGATATTTCTAATGCATTTCTAGGTGCATGGACTACTGTTCGGGCGCATCATCCTATACTTACATTTTCTAAGTCATAATTCCAGGCACATGGGCCCTGTTTGGGCGTATGACCTTACTTAAACCTTTCGTAAGGCAAATAACTAGGCGCATGGGCCCTGTTTGGGCGCATGAACACCAACTTATGCATTTCTAATTTATTTTGAGTCCCAAATGCCAATGCAACATGTTCTAAGCTTATACTACTACCCAAACATCAAACCAAGCACATGTAATCATAAAACATTCAAACACATTCACATATACATACGGTTACATACTTTATAATTATAAAAATGGTTTACATGCAATTTCGGCCCCAAAACTTTTAAAACATGTAAAAATACGGGGTGTAGAAACTCACCTTTACTGCTTTCAAGCCTCAAACTCTCCAACTTGAATTTTCCAAAAAATTCGAACACCTAGATGTGTCTAAAACACACAAACCCGAACATACATACACATAAGAACATATAATCTCGGTTTCTTAGTCAAAACACAAACAAAACCAATCTAATAATACAAAATTTACTTACCAAAGTCGAGTTTAGCTGCTCTCTTGTAAGGCCCCGTTCCCGGGACGCTTACAGTTGGTCATTCATCGCACATAAATTATACATTTACATTTAAAACATCGTAGCGGAATAACTCAAAACCATTTCGTATATTAATGACATTTTTTCAAAATAATACAATGTAGTTAACTGTTACAAAATATCATAATTTGCATTACATCGCAAAAAATTCATGGTTATACAAATGGATGCCATCCCAAAAATGCCAAGTAGCTGCCCCGTGCCATCCTCAGCAACAATCACCTGCCAACTGGAAAATACATAAAAGTCAGTGTTGCTGAGTGAGTTCTAGTTTTATATGTATCAAAATACCTTATGTGTTTTACTTACAAAATATACCTTTCTATTTCATACTTTTACTTTGGTATACGATCACACATCATACGTACATTCAAACAATGTTTATTGTTTATTTCGTTCTTTCATACTTTCATTATTATCTTTCCTCATCGTATTCATACTTTCATTTCATTCTTTTTATTAGCATTCACTTTCATATACATACTTTCCTTTAATGCTTTTCATTAACATTCTCTTTTGTATACATTCTTTCGTTTCGTACTTTTCGCTATCTCTTACTTTCATTATCATACTTTCGTATCGTACCTTACATCATTCTTTTATTTTCTTACTTTCTTTTCGTACGTTAGGTCATTCTTTTACTTTCATACAGATCGATGAACAATACCCTGAACATTGTGCACGAAGCTGACCAAGTCACCTAGGGCAAGTCATCTCTCCCTTTCACTCAGACCAATTGGCAATACCCCGCACATTGTGCAGGAAGCTGATGTTGGGCCTGTGGTAATTAACTCACGAAAATTATGCACGAAGCTGACCCAGTCACCTAGGGCATACCACAAAGGTCTTGTCAATCTCAATGATTGACCCTGCATGCATCCTTCGGGTTATTAAAACCGCACACAGTTGAGCTAACGATAATGTGGTCGTGCACCTCCTTTCTATTTGCTTGCAAGCCATTCTTTCTTTCATTACGTTTTATTTCTTATCTTTATTATCTTTCATTTCATTACGTTATAATTTACGTTCATTCATTCGTTCGTCATACTACGTAAAGTGATAACATAATACTTATCGTATCTTATTTTATTATATATACGCTTTGAAAATCATTAAAAGATAACACATCATGCATATATTCATATCATACATTCATCATACATGACACATCACACCCATCACATCACACATAACATCATAAAGTCAACTTACATCATCCCCGGGAACATCCCAAGTCAAAGCCTACACTTTACATTTTTCCAAAAATTCAGAAAATATTCTATGTCTTAGGCGCATGGGCGCTATGCAGGCACATGGCCTTCTGGGCGCATGGGAACACTTAGGCGCATGTGAAAGGTTCTAGGCGCATGGGCACTGTTGGGGCGCATGGCCCAACACAGTCATTTCAGGTAACATTCTAGGTGCATAGGCACTATTCAGGCGCTTGAGTGCCTAGGCGCATGGACACTTAGCCAATTCAGCCTAATTCTAGGCGCATGGATACTATTTGGGCGCATGAGTTTCAGGCGCATGGACATAGGCGCATGACAACTAACTTTAACTACCATCATCATAATGTTGTCCCAAATCTCATTCTAATACGTTCTAAGCTTAGTTCTAATATTCTAAGCATCAGAAATACATCTATAACATTATCATAACCATAAATCACCCAAGATATACACCCACCCACATACATATTCACACATACATACGGGTATACATACCCATTTTTATTAAAACATACATACATCCATTTCCAGACCCAAAATCAGTTAAAACATTTAAAAAAGGGGGTCTAGAACTCACCTTTAACAACTTTCAGGCAAGACTTCTTTAAACCCGAATGCAAAAGGAGTTCAAACACCTAAAAACCCACCAAAAACACACAACCCGAACATACAAACATGTATAAGCATGTAGCCGAGACTAAAACCCAATAAGAACACTTATAACTTCGAATTTCTTGCCTTGAATTTGACTTCCTTGTTCTTCTTCTTCAAAAACCCGAAATCTGCTCTTTCTCTCTCTAAAGACCATATGAAAAGGTGTTGTCCAGACAACATGGGCGGCCATGCCACCTTTTTGTTGGGATTTAACATGTTTATCAAAGCTCATATAACCTTGTTTATATGAAAACGCAGCAGATTTTTAAGTTTTAAAACATGTTAATTAGATGGTTATTAAACCCATTTAATAAACAACCCCAAACCATGGATCATTATACAAATGCATACAATGAAAAGACATAAGATACTTGAAGTATAAACAACCCAAAACATTGACATACATACTACCTTTGTATGCTGCTGAAAAATCGTGGATGAAACATCATCCATAAAGAGCTGAAAAACGTGGATAAAGATGAAAATGCAGCTGCTATTGGATGACTAAAACATCAAGAATAGATGTCCTCTAGTGTTCCTCCCATAAGCCTCTAAGCATGCATCAAAGTTCCTTGGACTTGGACATCAAAACTCCAAAAGGAAAACTGCCAAACTGCCCTTCAAAAACCGTGAGTTTCAGTAGCAAAATTGATGTTGTGGGAAGATGAAAACCGACCAAGACTTCAAGCAAGAAATCCTCAAGTGTTTATACCCCAAGCCTTGAAGCAAAAACCCTTCTTGTTAGGGAGAAATAACACCAAAACTCAGCTCAAGAATCCCTTTTGCAGCTGCTTGGCCGTAGGAATTGAGAGAGAGAGAGAGGTTTTTCTTGTGTTGCATGCAAATGAGATGGATGATCATGGAATGCAAGAACCTTTCTTGTTATTAGAACACTCCATGAAAAACACAAGAACACTTCAAGAACAACACTAGATCACTTCAAAATCCTGCTATCTTGCTGCCAAAAACCCGTAAGATAGATAGAGAGAGGAGAGCATCCTTTTTTTTGTTGTCTTGCATGTGTTTTTTATGAGAAAAAGAGAGACCCACTACTTGTTTTTTTTTTTTTCATGCATTTGTGTCTTCAAGAGAATCTTATAATGGAGACAAAACGAAGCATGCAAGTGTGTCACCCACTTGCCATTCAAGTGGACGGTTTTTTTTTAAACAAAGAAAAGAGAGCTTTCTTTTTATAAGCAAGCATAACACATGCACATCACATGAACATGGATGGTTTCTTGTATATAAAAGGAAGACTTTCTTTTATAAATCTCAACCATTAACACACATATAACTAGTCTTTTATAAATAATAACACACACATATGTATTGTCTAGTATTCTAACTAGTTTATACAATTAACCAATTAATTGTATAAGTAGTATACTCTCATTATTATTTAGTGTTATACAACCAATTTAAATAACACTTAAAATAATATTATTGAACAAGATATCCTAATAAATTGTTCCATCTCATATGCAACTTATTTAGAAAACCCATTTTCAAATTTGGTGTAAATATTTAATTGCATGATCATATCATAAATTAAATATTAATTGGTGTTTGCTAAGCTTGTTATTGGGTATAACCCAACTTGGATCATAACGTACTAATCACATCAATATTCTAGGTGTCTTGGGCACATAGAATCCTACAATCTCCCACTTGCCGAAGATTCATAGAAAATTGATGCAAGTAGTAAATGACGCCTAACAACGGTTTACTACCCTTAATACGCATGACTTATGGCCATTCAATAACATCATCCCATTCAAGTACCCTACTTGAAACGATTTAGGTGAATCAATCATCTATCCTTTTGTTACAGATGTCATGTTAAATCCAAGAACACAGAATGATCATTTCTTGTTGATTTAACTTAATCAGGCCTTAGACATCTAACTCTCAATGAATAAGAGGAACAAATTCCATCTTGACTTTATACGTTTCTCGCAAACACCTCGTGTTATACCTGAACATACCCCTATGTACTGTCCACTATTTCAGGACAGTGAAGAATTAGCTCAAGGTATAATACTTGGTGAATATCAAAACCCAAGTGAATATCAAAACCCAATATGTATGTAAGGCCCCGTTCCCGGGCACCCCACAGTTGGTCATCATTACCCATAAAACATACATTTAACATAACTTAATAAAAACCATGCAGCGGAAACTTTAAATTTTACTATAAATGCTTTTGCAAAGTAATACAACACCTGTTACAAAATATCATTTGTTTGTATTACAATACAAAAACATTAACAAAAGAATGTCATCCCAAAAGAGCTGAGTAGCCGCCTCGCGCCATCCTCAGCAACACTACCTGCCAACTGGAAAACACATAAAAGTCAGCGTTGCTGAGTGAGTTCTAGTTTTGTAATAAAACATACTTTTACTTATTTAAAAGTATCCTTTCGTGCATGCGTTCATACATCATACGTACACAGAGATAATATTCGTTATTATCTTCATCATTCGTTATTCATCGTTATCTTTAACTTCTCGTATGGATTCTGTCAGGCTTTACCCACTTCATAGCCCTTGGCTATGATTACTGTGGTCGAATGACAAGAATCCCGTTCATACTTACTTGCGCACATTGAAAGGTGAATTGTACCAATACCATAGGCTACACCCCGAACGTTATTAGCTACCGGGCCGAAGTCAACATATGAACAACAAAACGTATGCCACGGTACTAGAGGTAAGCGGTAGAGGTACCATGACCATGGTCAATCACATAGAAGGACCAATCGCGTTATTCAATGCTTGCAAGACATAATTCGTTCGTTCATTAATGCATGTATTCATCATCATTCTTCTGTTCATTCGTTAATACATGCATTCGTCATCATGTTCCTCTTTCATTATCTTTCACTTTACGATACATAATACTTCATTAATTCGTTTCTCGTCATTCGTAAAGTTTTAGAAAGATAAGCATATACAATCACAAGGATCATACACACATCATACATATTCATCATACATTCATCATCATACATTCGTCATCATACACTCATCATCATACATAGCATCATACCTTACTTAACAATATTTTAATAATATTGTTAACAGTAATATACTAATAATAATATTAGTAACAATTAGGGTTAATCATACTCATCATTATATGCATGAGACATCATTATTTATTAACCCTAGTCAACCCTGGTCAAAACCTCGAACTTCGGACTTACTGAAATTTCCTGAAAAATTCTAAGTGTTTAGGCGTTTTAGCCCTGTTGGGCGTATAAGCCCTCTGGGCGTATGAGCACTATTAGCCGTATGTGCACTGCTGGACTTTTCACTTAACACTTAGATTTATCAACTGGTCATACGACCACACTGTTGGTCGTATGACCACTGGTAGTCGTACCAACTCTGGACTTAGAAACATATTTGGATCATACGACCACTGTTGGTCGTATGAGCCCATACTTGGAAAATTTCCACAGTCATACGACCACTGTTGGTCGCATGAGTCCTGTGGGTCTCATACTTAGAAAATATCACATATTCATACGACCACTGTTGGTCGTATGAGTCCATACTTAGAAAATATCCCTTATTCATACGACCACTGTTGGTCGTATGAGTCCTGTTAGACTTACCATCACTTAGAAAAATACATCTTCTGGTCATACGGCCCCACTATTGGTCGTATGACCACTAGTGGACTTACCAACTTTTGCTTATTTGTTCTAAGTCAAATTTCAGACTTATTTGCAACCTGCTCATGTGTCTAAACCATAATCCAAGTCCCAAACATCCCAATGCCTAGTTCAAAACATATACATATGATTCTAAGCATAGATCTAACATAAACATAAACATACATACATTCATCCCATACGGGTATCAGCCCAAAGTTTTATAAAAACATATTTACATGCGTATCCAGCCCCAAAACGTTTAAAAATCAGTAAAAAGGGGTCTAGAACTCACCTTAGTTGTCTTCTTCGAATTTACACCCTTCACCCGAGCTGTTCAAACGGTTCTAACACCTAGGAATCCTTGAATCTGATTTCTTCTTCTTTCCCTCTCTAGAATCGAAATTCCTGCTGTTTTCTCTCTCTAAAAAGATCACTGATAGGAAGTGCAGGCAACATGGGAGGCCATGCTTTCCTTTTGTACAAAATAAATGATAATTTTGCCCATTTGGCACTTTTAGTCCCTCCTTTTTAGTTGTTTTTCTTTTCTACTCTTTTCTTCCTTTTTCTTTTATTCTTTGCTAAAATACGGGTGTTACAAGTCCACCCCCCTTATATAGGTTTCGTCCCCGAAACCTGCTATTCCTCAAATAGATGTGGGTAGTGTTGTCTCATCTCTTCTTCAGTCTCCCACGTAGATTCGGATCCCTTCCTGTGCTTCCACTGTACACGCACAAGAGGAACCACTTTATTCCTTAACCTCTTTTCTTTACGATCAATGATTGCCACTGGTTGCTCCACATAGTTGAGCCTCTCATCCACCTCAATATCCTCCAGTGGTACAACCATGTCTTCATCAGCCAAGCACTTTCTTAGATGGGATACATGGAATGTGGGATGAATTCCACTTAACTCATCCGGCAGTTCAAGTCGATAGGCCACCTCTCTTACTCGTGCGATAATTCGGAAAGGTCCTATGTACCTCGGGCTTAGCTTACCTCGTTTCCTGAATCTAATGATTCCCTTCCAGGGCGAGACCTTCAACATAACTCGGTCACCAACCTTGAACTCTATCGGTCTTCGTCTTTTGTCAGCATACGACTTTTGCCTATCTTTCGCCGCCTTCATGAAGGCTTTGATCTTTTCTAATTTCTCAGTCGTTGCTTCAATCACCTCAACACCTCCCAGTTCTTTCTGCCCTATGTCTCCCCAACATACGGGCGTCCTACACCTCCTCCCGTATAGCATCTCGTAAGGTGGCATGCCAATGCTGGCGTGATAACTATTATTGTACGAGAATTCCGCTAACGGCAGGTGGTTGTCCCAACTTCCTCCAAAGTCGATCACGCATGCCCGAAGCATGTCTTCGAGTGTTTGGATCGTCCTCTCAGACTGACCGTCTGTCTGAGGGTGATATGCTGTACTAATGTGTAGTCTCGTCCCCATCGCATCATGAAATCTCTTCCAAAACTTGGAGGTAAACCGGGTGTCACGATCAGACACAATAGACACCGGCACACCATGACGAGCTACAATTTCTTTGATGAACAGATCCGCCAATCTTTCAGATGAGTACGTCTCACGGATCGGTAGGAAGTGGGCACTCTTTGTCAAGCGGTCCACAATCACCCATATGGCATCATACCCTTTAGGGGTACGTGGTAACTTCATGATGAAATCCATGGTGATGTGCTCCCATTTCCACTCGGGTATATCCAACGGTTGGATCTTCCCGTACGGTTTCTGGTGTTCTGCCTTTACTTGTAAGCAAGTTAGGCACTTACTTACGTACTCCACTACGTCACGTTTCATACCCGGCCACCAATAGTCTTTCTTCATATCGTGGTACATTTTGGTAGCACCGGGGTGAATGGAGTATCGGGTCTTATGGGCCTCATCCATGATCTTTTCACGTAGATCCCCGTATCGAGGAATCCACATTCGCCCAAATCGGGTCTTAACACCAAGAGTGTTCTCACCCAATTCCGTAACTAGGCCTCTCATCCTTTCGGAGTTAAGACGATCTTCTTTCAAAGCCTCATCTTGAAACTCCTTAACCTGTGTCATCACGTCGGAGGTCATGATCAACTGATAAGCCTTCACCCGGATCGGCTCAGGCCTTTCTTTTCGGCTAAGGGCATCAGCCACCACATTGGCTTTGCCCGGGTGATAATGGATCTCACAATCATAATCTTTTATCAGTTCCAACCACCGCCTCTGCCTCATGTTTAGATCCTTCTGCTCAAAGAAGTACTTCAAGCTTTTGTGGTCTGTGAAGATAGTGCACTTCGTCCCGTATAGATAGTGCCGCCATATCTTCAATGCAAAAACCACCGCGACTAATTCTAGATCGTGTGTGGGATAGTTGACTTCGTGGGTTTTCAGTTGTCGAGATGCATAGGCTATTACCCTTCCACGTTGCATCAACACGCAACCTAGCCCAGAATAAGATGCATCTGAATAGACCACTAAGTCTTCATTTCCCTCAGGCAAAGTCAAGACAGGAGCTTGTGTTAGTCTTGCCTTCAACTCCTCAAAAGCCATCTCCTGCTCTCGACCCCACACGAATTTTACGTCCTTACGAGTCAATTTTGTCAAAGGTGAGGCGATCTTTGAAAAGTCTTGAATAAATCTCCTATAATAGCCCGCCAATCCCAAGAAGCTACGAATCTCGGATGGCGTCTTTGCTGATTTCCATTGCATTACAGCCTCAACCTTTGCTGGGTCCACCATGATTCCCTCTGCATTTACCACGTGACCCAGAAATTGCACCTCGCGTAACCAGAAAGCACATTTGGAGAACTTAGCATACAGTTTCTCCCTTCTCAAAGTCTCCAATACTTCCCGAATATGACCGGTATGCTCTTCTTCGCTCCTCGAATAAATCAGGATATCATCGATGAACACAATCACTGATTTATCTAACATTGGCCGACACACTCGGTTCATCAAGTCCATAAAAGCAGCTGGCGCGTTAGTTAGACCAAATAACATAAAGAGAAACTCATAGTTTCCATAACGCGTACGGAAAGCTGTTTTAGAAATGTCCTGCTCCTTTACCTTCAATTGATGGTAGCCAGATCGAAGATCTATCCTCGAGAACCAACTGGCACCCTAGAGCTGATCGAACAAGTCATCGATCCTCGGTAACAGATATCGATTCTTTATGGTCAACTTGTTCAATTCACGGTAGTCGATACACATTCTCATGCTACCGTCCTTCTTTTTCACAAATAAGACCGGAGCACCCCAAGGAGAGATACTCGGTCTAATAAAGCCCTTGTCAAGCAACTCCTGTAGTTGCTCCATCAACTCCTTCATCTCCGTAGGAGCTAATCGATACGGTGCCTTAGCGACAGGTTGGGCACCGGGTATTAAGTCAATTTGAAATTCAATTTCACGGTCAGGTGGCAATCCCGATAAGTCCTCCGGGAACACATCTGGAAACTCGCACACAACCGGAACGTCGGATAGTTGTGGTGCTGGCGTTTCCACATCCTTCACATAACATAGATAGGCGTTGCATCCACGCCTCATGTACTTCCCCGCCACCGCCATCGAAATCACCTTCGGAATCACCGTTACCCGATCACCGTATATTGTCACCAGACTCCCATCAAATGCCGTCAATCTAATCATCTTCTTTCGACATACGATATTCGCTTCATAGGTTGCCAACCAATCCATCCCTAGTACTACATCAAGTCCACCTAGGGGCATCACATGTAATCTAGCAGCAAACCTATGACCTTCTAATTCTATGGTACAGTCCTCTATCACACTGAAAGATTTAAACACCAACACGGTCATTCAAGGAAATAGCTCAGTTTATGTCAAGTATAGTAAGTCCCTAATTACAGTGGCCAGTTGTGATTAGCCACTTACTCTACTCTTCACACCCCGAGCATTACCTGTCCTGACTACATTAGTATCTAAGTCTAACAGTACACATAAACACATAACATGCGCACGTAACACTGGTTAACTTTCAAGAAAATACCTGATGGCACGCAGCTACTCAGATGGCATTCTCATTCTCCCTGTCCCATTCTCAGTTTAAGTTTTAGGTTTATTTTAAAATTTTACCCATTTCACTTAAACGTTGGCTCTGATACCAACTTGTAAGGCCCCGTTCCCGGGCACCCCACAGTTGGTCATCATTACCCATAAAACATACATTTAACATAACTTAATAAAAACCATGCAGCGGAAACTTTAAATTTTACTATAAATGCTTTTGCAAAGTAATACAACACCTGTTACAAAATATCATTTGTTTGTATTACAATACAAAAACATTAACAAAAGAATGTCATCCCAAAAGAGCTGAGTAGCCGCCTCGCGCCATCCTCAGCAACACTACCTGCCAACTGGAAAACACATAAAAGTCAGCGTTGCTGAGTGAGTTCTAGTTTTGTAATAAAACATACTTTTACTTATTTAAAAGTATCCTTTCGTGCATGCGTTCATACATCATACGTACACAGAGATAATATTCGTTATTATCTTCATCATTCATTATTCATCGTTATCTTTAACTTCTCGTATGGATTCTGTCAGGCTTTACCCACTTCATAGCCCTTGGCTATGATTACTGTGGTCGAATGACAAGAATCCCGTTCATACTTACTTGCGCACATTGAAAGGTGAATTGTACCAATACCATAGGCTACACCCCGAACGTTATTAGCTACCGGGCCGAAGTCAACATATGAACAACAAAACGTATGCCACGGTACTAGAGGTAAGCGGTAGAGGTACCATGACCATGGTCAATCACATAGAAGGACCAATCGCGTTATTCAATGCTTGCAAGACATAATTCGTTCGTTCATTAATGCATGTATTCATCATCATTCTTCTGTTCATTCGTTAATACATGCATTCGTCATCATGTTCCTCTTTCATTATCTTTCACTTTACGATACATAATACTTCATTAATTCGTTTCTCGTCATTCGTAAAGTTTTAGAAAGATAAGCATATACAATCACAAGGATCATACACACATCATACATATTCATCATACATTCATCATCATACATTCGTCATCATACACTCATCATCATACATAGCATCATACCTTACTTAACAATATTTTAATAATATTGTTAACAGTAATATACTAATAATAATATTAGTAACAATTAGGGTTAATCATACTCATCATTATATGCATGAGACATCATTATTTATTAACCCTAGTCAACCCTGGTCAAAACCTCGAACTTTGGACTTACTGAAATTTCCTGAAAAATTCTAAGTGTTTAGGCGTTTTAGCCCTGTTGGGCGTATAAGCCCTCTGGGCGTATGAGCACTATTAGCCGTATGTGCACTGCTGGACTTTTCACTTAACACTTAGATTTATCAACTGGTCATACGACCACACTGTTGGTCGTATGACCACTGGTAGTCGTACCAACTCTGGACTTAGAAACATATTTGGATCATACGACCACTGTTGGTCGTATGAGCCCATACTTGGAAAATTTCCACAGTCATACGACCACTGTTGGTCGCATGAGTCCTGTGGGTCTCATACTTAGAAAATATCACATATTCATACGACCACTGTTGGTCGTATGAGTCCATACTTAGAAAATATCCCTTATTCATACGACCACTGTTGGTCGTATGAGTCCTGTTAGACTTACCATCACTTAGAAAAATACATCTTCTGGTCATACGGCCCCACTGTTGGTCGTATGACCACTAGTGGACTTACCAACTTTTGCTTATTTGTTCTAAGTCAAATTTCAGACTTATTTGCAACCTGCTCATGTGTCTAAACCATAATCCAAGTCCCAAACATCCCAATGCCTAGTTCAAAACATATACATATGATTCTAAGCATAGATCTAACATAAACATAAACATACATACATTCATCCCATACGGGTATCAGCCCAAAGTTTTATAAAAACATATTTACATGCGTATCCAGCCCCAAAACGTTTAAAAATCAGTAAAAAGGGGTCTAGAACTCACCTTAGTTGTCTTCTTCGAATTTACACCCTTCACCCGAGCTGTTCAAATGGTTCTAACACCTAGGAATCCTTGAATCTGATTTCTTCTTCTTTCCCTCTCTAGAATCGAAATTCCTGTTGTTTTCTCTCTCTAAAAAGATCACTGATAGGAAGTGCAGGCAACATGGGAGGCCATGCTTTCCTTTTGTACAAAATAAATGATAATTTTGCCCATTTGGCACTTTTAGTCCCTCCTTTTTAGTTGTTTTTCTTTTCTACTCTTTTCTTCCTTTTTCTTTTATTCTTTGCTAAAATACGGGTGTTACAATGTATCTCAGGTCGGAGGATACCAAATGATATTCGCCTTTACTCAAATTTACTTATGATCAATCGATAAGATTCCATGTTGTAAAATTTGAGATGCGGGTTAGTCCAATATTTGTATCCCACAAATATCTATGAACCTTGGTAGTAACCCATTGCTCCATATTCATCCTTATGAATATCAACCAATCCAAGTTCATAATAGTCTTACCCTCATACTTGTTCCCACAAGTATGAACGACTACGGACATTTAGGGTAAATAATTTACTCATGGATTAAACATGCTAAATTGGAACATTAATTGAAACATTATAACCAAATAATTTTACTCAAATAATAAAGAGTTCCACATATTCAAATACAAAATTTGATCAAGTCCATTCACTAGAATATCGAAGTCCTAAGGCATAGGCATGACTTTCATGCTTTGCCCTTTCGAGGAGCTTCGTGAGTGGATCCGCAATATTTTGATCAAAGTGAACTTTGCGAATACAAATCTTTCCCTTTTCAACTTCATCCCTTATGTAGTTGAATCTCCGCTCATTGTGCCTAATCTTTTGATGTGCACGGGGTTCCTTGATTTGAGCAATCACACCCTCGTTATCACAAAAGATTTCTAAGGGGTCTTGAATGGTAGAGACCACTCTTAGATCAGTGATAAACCTTTTATTCATGCAGCTTCCAAAGCTGCTAATGAGGCGGCTATGTATTCCTATTTTGTAGTGGACAATGCTACCCTATACATGATGGAGACATACCCGATTGTGATCGAGTCAGTTTGGAAATTCGCATCCGTGTAACCCTTTACAACGAGTTCCTCTTCACCAGATCCATATATTAAGAACATATCCTTAGTGTTTCTAAGGTATTTCAAAATACTCTTAACAGCCATCCAGTGGCTATTATCTGGATTCTGCTGATATCTTCTTGTCATGCTTAACGCACATGAATCATCCGGTCTTAGTGCATATCATCGCATGTGTGATGGATCCTATAGCAGACGCATATGGGATGTCCTTTATACAATCTTGCTTATCCTTTGAGATTGGATATTGAGATGCACTCAATATTGTCCTTCTTTGAACAGGTACCATACCCTTCTTAGGGTTTTCCATCTTGAACCTTTTCAAGATTTTATCAATATATGCACTTTGGTTTAGACCTATCAACCGCCTCGATCTATCCCTATAGATCTTCATTCCCAAAATATAGGTGGCTTCACCGAGATCTTTTATGGAAAAACAATTTCCAAGCCAGGTTTTAACACATTCCATGGTTGGAATGTCCTTTCCATATAGTACTATGTCATCAACATACAATACTAAGAATGTGATTACACTCCCACTAGCCTTTTTATACACACAAGCCTTGTCAGTATCCAAGTTTCCGTGCATATTTGTTTTCTTCTCGAAAACCCACTTGCATCCAACCGGTTTGGAGTTAAGTGGAGGGTCAACCAATTCCTAAACTTGGTTGTCATACATGGATTGTATCTCTACGTCCATGGCTTCCAGCCATTTGTCACAATCCGAATTGGACATTGCATCATGGTATGTAGTTGGCTTATCGGAGTCAACCACATAGCATCCATCCATGAAAAATCCATATATTTCAGGTGGAATGCTAACTCTACCAGATCTATGAACATTTTGTATGTAATGATCAACCTCTTGATCATCATCAACAACCTCTTGTTGATAGCCAGTGTCAACCAAACGTGTATTGGCTTGTGGATCTTGATCTTCATCAAATTCCATTGTTCTATGCATCACTCCTTCCATAAGGAACTTGGCTTCCAAGAACTCTGTCCTTCGAGCAATAAATTCCTTTTGCTCTGTTGGATCAAAGAAGTAGTATCCTATACAGTCTTTGGGATATCCAACAAATATACACGTAGTGGATCGACTTTCAAATTTGTTTTGGGTGTTAAGCTTAACATAAGCTTCACTACCCAATACCTTTTAAATATGATAGTGATGGAACTCTTTCATGCCATATTTCAAAAGGGTGTCGAATCCACTTTCTTGGTTTGGGCCATATTCAAAATACGAGCCATGGAGATTAGTGCGAAAAACCAAGATGATAAAGGTGGTAAGCTCATAGCCTTAATGAATTGAACCATATCCAAATAGGGTTCAGTTTCTCCTTTATCATAATGAAGAACTTAGATAGTTATGTAGAGTTGATTTTCTACTTCATTATTGAAGATTTTGAACACTTCAAAAGCTTCATTCTTATGTATCATCAAGTGCACACAATAATAGCGACTGTAATCGTCGGTAACAGTAATGAAGTATCTTTTCACCAATGTTTGTCATTGTCTTAAAAGGAGCAAATACATCTAAATGTATCATTCCTAATAAGTCTTTTGGTTCACACTTATCAAATGAAACATTTTCATTTGTTTCCAAAAGACCATTCTTTTGAAGTGTTTGAATCCAATTCTCGTTTATGTGACCAAGATAACAATGTCAAAGATAATAATAACTTAAACCAATTTTAAGTTTCTTGGTGCTCAATGTGTATAATGAGTTATTATAGGACGAATTGTCATGAACTAATTCGTGAATATCATTAAAAGGCATATCCTTAAAATGAAATACATCATCCATAAAACTTAATACCATTATATACAAACTTTAAATCATGACCATATTGTTTTAATAGGAAACATTAATTATGTTCCTAGTCAAACTAGGTGCATACAAAAGGTTTTGAGAAAAACTTCCAAACCATTTGTAAGTCTCGAAATAGAGTTTCCTTCCTTGAAGCGCACATTTCTTTTGAACTCCTTTGCAACAATTGCAAGTATGAGTCTCACATCTGGTATCCAATACCCATGTGTTTGAAGAAATGACATTTAATATAATGTGAATCATGAAAATTGTATTCGAGGTTTGCCTAGCATCCCTCTTATTTTTCAACTCCTTGAGATAGAAGGAACAATTCCCTTTTATTGTCCTATCTCTCCATGCTCAAAGCATGGATCGTTCTCCTTTACTTTAGGTTTCATAAGCTTAGGTTATTGAGGTTTCTCTTTAACCTTTGCTTTGATGTATACCTTTCTTTTGGCAATAATTGCCTTAGGATCATCAAGGACATAGGCCTTTACTATTTTGGTAACGATTCTCAGTGATAGGGTATGGACGGTCGGGGTGGTAGCATTATTGTTTGCGGCCATTCTACAAAATTTTTACAAAGTTCTTATTAGTATTTCTTAAAATTTTATTTTAATTATTAATACTCTTTTATGTCTCATGGACAATTAATAATTAAAATCTAGAATCCAACGTTACATTCAAATAATGGTTAAGTGACCTTTATCCCATTATTTAATTTAACAAGGTAGTCAATATTTGACAATTGCAACCTTTTGCAACTTCTAGCCTTTATGGGATCAGTTAAACATCTTATGTTTGGTTGGCATGTTTAATCCCATCAACACCATTGTACGCCATGCTTCGGTGACCCTATGCACATGGTTTCCAATTCAAGTCGGCCTACTTACACACACGTGTGAGTTTTTACATACAAACGGTTAGGTGACCTTTATCCCACAAGTATGTTAGACTCACCTCAAACACACAAGTTCCCTATAAGTGGTTAGGTGACCTTTATCCAACAAATAGTTCTCAAGTGATCCGAGTGTCGTGAAAAAGGATGGTGTTAAACTTGTTTCAAAAGGGATTTTAGGTTTTCATTAATTCTAGTTTTGAAAACTCTATATATCTTGTATTTGCATGCTTTCAAATGCAAGGTATCCTATGGTTTATTTTTAATAAAACCTCTTTTATTAAATCATTAATCCTTTTAATAACCTTTTATTAACCACTTAATGATTAGAAACCATAAATTTTCAGCTTGTTAAGAAAAGTCTATTTACCATATGATTGTATGCATTCAACCATATGGTATCCTATTGGTTCATTTTTAATAAAACCCATTTTATTTTACAAACCATTAATTCCTCTTATAGAACCGTTCTATTTATGCTTAATGATTTGAGAACCAATTTCTTGTTATAGCTTGTTTTAATCGATGGTTTGTTATTCACATCCAAATATTCAAAACAAACAACATCATAAGCATTCAACCAAGCATAACCAAACAATTCAAATATGCATAACAAAGCATACTAAGTTGAGCACGCTTGTTTAGCCAAAACAAGTGTGTCAAATGGTCTTGTCCTAAGGGTTAAGAACATGACACATGGTTGACAAAAAGAACTCCCACTTGAATCCACATCTTCAAGCATCCTCTTTGTCCATCTTTTCTTCAAGTCTTGATCTTGAGCACCCTTACAAAATATGTATCCTAATACATTTTTCTAGTAAAGAAACACTCCTAATCTATTTATTACAAACCATATGAATGAATAGATTACAAAACAAGACTTGAAACAAAAGTTAAATTATTACATGCCCAAATGAATATAACATGACAACCAATCATTCAATCCACATGGTCTAGGCTTTGTTATGCATAACCAAAAACAACATATCCAAATATATCAATTAGTCACGATTTTGGCAGCCCCTTTTTAACCCATTTTCTTGGCCAACATTAACCAAGAACAAATGGGTTTTGTCCAAACAAACAATCATCTTATGATTTATATTTTTAAAGATCATTACATGCATAAAGTAACATCTTTAAAATCAAAAGGGGATGACCATAACAGCCCTCTAAGTCTCGGCCATGTGGTGTTATACACCACAAAACCGTGAGTTAGTGAGTATAATACATGTATGCATATGTATAAGTGGCTCTGATACCATTGATGGGATTTAACATGTTTATCAAAGCTCATATAACCTTCTTTATATGAAAACGCAACGGATTTTTATGTTTTAAAACATGTTAATTAGATGGTTATTAAAACCCATTTAATAAACAACCCCAAACCATGGATCATTATACAAATGCATACAATGAAAAGACATAAGATACTTGAAGTATAAACAACCCAAAACATTGACATACATACTACCTTTGTATGCTGCTGAAAAATCGTGGATGAAACATCATCCATAAAGAGCTGAAAAACGTGGATAAAGATGAAAATGCAGCTGCTATTGGATGACCAAAACATCAAGAATAGATGTTCTCTAGTGTTCCTCCCATAAGCCTCTAAGCATGCATCAAAGTTCCTTGGACTTGGACATCAAAACTCCAAAAGGAAAACTGCCAAACTGCCCTTCAAAAACCGTGAGTTTCAGCAGCAAAATTGATGTTGTGGGAAGATGAAAACCGACCAAGACTTCAAGCAAGAAATCCTCAAGTGTTTATACCCCAAGCTTTGAAGCAAAAACCCTTCTTGTTAGGGAGAAATAACACCAAAACTCAGCTCAAGAATCCCTTTTGCAGCTGCTTGGCCGTATGAATTGAGAGAGAGAGAGGTTTTTCTTATGTTGCATGCAAATGAGATGGATGATCATGGAATGCAAGAACCTTTCTTGTTATTAGAACACTCCATGAAAAACACAAGAACACTTCAAGAACAACACTAGATCACTTCAAAATCCTGCTATCTTGCTGCCAAAAACCCGTAAGATAGATAGAGAGAGGAGAGCATCCTTTTTTTGTTGTCTTGCATGTGTTTTTTATGAGAAAAAGAGAGACCCACTACTAGTTTGTTTGTTTTTTCATGCATTTGTGTCTTCAAGAGAATCTTATAATGGAGACAAAACAAAGCATGCAAGTGTGTCTCCCACTTGCCATTCAAGTGGACGGTTTTTTTTAAACAAAGAAAAGAGAGCTTTCTTTTTATAAGCAAGCACAACACATGCACATCACATGCACATGGATGGTTTCTTGTATATAAAAGGAAGACTTTCTTTTATAAATCTCAACCATTAACACACATATAACTAGTCTTTTATAAATAATAAACACACACATATGTATTGTCTAGTATTCTAACTAGTTTATACAATTAACCAATTAATTGTATAAGTAGTATACTCTCATTATTATTTAGTGTTATACAACCAATTTAAATAACACTTAAAATAATATTATTGAACAAGATATCCTAATAAATTGTTCCATCTCATATGCAACTTATTTAGAAAACCCATTTTCTAAATTTGGTGTAAATATTTAATTGCATGATCATATCATCAATTAAATATTAATTGGTGTTTGCTAAGCTTGTTATTGGGTATAACCCGACTTGGATCATAACGTACTAATCACATCAATATTCTAAGTGTCTTGGGCACATAGAATCCTACACTTTTGTACAAAATATAATATATTATTTTGTACTTTTACACCTTTAACCCCTCAATTTGGGTGTTATTACATTTCTTCCATTTTATTCTTCTTTTTACAACTTTTAAAATATCCGGGTGTTACAAGTCCACCCCCCTTATATAGGTTTCGTCCCTGAAACCTGTCATTCCTCAAACAGATGTGGGTAATGCTGCCTTATCTCTTCTTCAGTCTCCTACATAGACTCGGATCCCTTTCTATGCTTCCACTGTACACGCACAAGAGGAACCACTTTATTCCTTCACCTTTTCTCTTTACAATCAATGATCGCCACTAGTTGCTCCACATAGTTGACCTGTTCATCTACTTCAATATCTTCCAGTGGTACAACCATATCCTCGTCTGCCAAACACATCTGCAAATGAGATACATGGAATGTCGGGTGAACTCCACTTAACTCATCGGGTAGTTGTAACCTATAGGCCACCTCTCCTACTCGATCATTGATTCGGAAATGTCCTACATATCTCGGGCTCAACTTGCACCATTTTATGAACCGAATGATACCCTTCCAAGGTAAGACTTTCAACATGACTTTATCTCCCACCTTGAACTCAATCGGTCTACGTTGTTTATCAGCAAAAGACTTTTGTCTATCTTTCGCCGCCTTCATGAAGGCTTTGATCTTTTCTAACTGCTACGTCATAGCCTCGACACCTCCTAATTCCTTCTAACCAATATCACCCTAACAAATGGGTGTTCTACATCTCCTACCATATAGCATCTCGTATGGGGGCATACCAATACTGGCATGGTAACTGTTGTTACACGAGAATTTCACCAACGGCAAGTGGTCATCCTAACTTCCTGAAAAGTCGATTACACATGCCCGAAGCATGACCTCGAGCGTCTGAATCGTCCTCTCAGACTGACCATCAATCTGAGGATGATAAGCCGTGCCAATGTGTAGTCTCGTCCCCATCGCATCATGGAATTTCTTCCAAAACTTCGATGTAAATCGGGTGTCACGATCCGACACGTTAGACACCGGCACCCCATGACGAGCTATGATCTCTTTAATGAATAGATCCGTCAATCTTTCTGATGAATACGTCTCGTGGATCGGTAGGAAGTGAGCATTCTTCATCAGTCGATCAACTATCACCCAAATGGTATCGCACCCCCTCACCGTACGAGGTAGCTTGTAATAAAATCCATGGTGATGTGCTCCCACTTCCACTCAGGTATATCCAACGGTTGGATCTTCCCATACAGTTTCTGATGTTCTGCCTTCACTCGCAAGCAAGTAAGGCACTTACTCACATTCTCCACTACATCACGCTTCATACCCGGCCACCAATAATCTTTCTTCATATCATGATACATCTTCTTGGCACCTGGATGAATCGAATATCGAGTCTTATGAGCTTCATCCGTAATTCATCCTTGTAGATCTCCATAACGACGGATCCATATCTTTCCATTTCGGGTTTTAACACCGAGAGTGTTCTCACCCAATTTTGTGACTAGACCTCTCATCCTTTCGGAGTTAAGATGATCTTCCTTCTATTCCTCCTCTTGAAACACCTGGACCAGCTTTATCACATCGGAGGTCATGACCAACTCATAGGCTTTCACCCGAATCGGCTCAGGTCTTTCTTTTCGGCTAAGGGCGCCCGCCACCACGTTGGCCTTGCCCGGATGGTAGTGGATCTCGCAATCACAATCCTTTATGAGCTCCAACCATCTCCTCTGCCTCATGTTCAAATCTTTCTGCTTGAAGAACTACTTCAAGCTTTTGTGGTCAGTGAAGATGGTGCACTTCGTCCAGTATAGGTAGTGCCTCCAAATCTTTAATACAAAGACCACAGCCGCCAGCTCCAAGCCATGAGTAGGGTAGTTAACCTCATGAACTTTCAACTGTCGGGATGCATAGGCTATAACCTTCCCTCATTGCATCAACACGTAATCCAATCCCGAGTAAGAAGCATCCGAATAGACTACCAAGTCCTCATATCCTTCGGGTAATGATAAGACAGGAGCTTGAGTCAACCTTGCCTTTAACTCCTCAAAAGCCTTTTCCTGATCCTGACCCCATATAAACTTCACATCCTTATGAGTCAGCTTAGTCAACGGAGAAGCTATCTTGGAGAAATATTGAATGAATCTTCGATAATATCCCGCCAATCCTAAGAAACTATGGATCTCGGGTGGCGTTTTTGGTGACTTCCATTGCATCACTGCCTCCACCTTTGCCAGTTCTACCATAATCCCCTCGGGATTTACCACGTGACCCAAGAACGGAACTTTGCACAACCAGTGCGCGCACTTGGAGAACTTAGCATACAACTTCTCCTTTCTCAATATCTCTAAGGCCTCCTGAATGTGACTGGCATGCTCCACTCTGCTCCTTGAGTAAATCAGGATATCATCAATAAACACAATCACTGATTTATCCAACATCGGCCCACACACTCGGTTCTCAAGTCCATAAAAGCAGCTGGCACGTTAGTTAATCCGAAAGACATAACAAGAAACTCGTAGTGTCTATAACACGTGCGAAAAGCTATCTTAGGGATATCTTGCTCCTTCACCTTCAACTGATGGTAGCTAGATCGAAGATCTATCCTCGAGAACCAACTGGCACCTTAGAGCTGATCAAACAAGTCTTCAATCCTTGGTAATAGATACTGATTCTTTACTGTCAACTTATTCAATTCATGCTAGTCAATACACATCCTCATACTACCGTCCTTCTTCTTCACAAATAAGACCGAAGCACCCCATGGAGAGATGCTTGGCGGAATGAAACCCCTATCCAGCAACTCTTGTCGTTGCTCCATTAATTCCTTCATCTCTAAGGGAGCCAAATGATACTGTGCCTTAGCGACAGGCTGAGCACTGGGTATCAAGTCAATTTGAAATTCAATTTCACGATCCGGTGGCACACCTGATAAATCCTCTGGGAACACATCGAGAAAGTCACACACCACCAGTACATTGGACAATTGTGGTGCTGACAAGTCCACATCTTTTGCGTATGTTAGATAGGCACAACATCCCTGTCTCATGCATTTTCCCGTCACCGCCATGGAAATCACTTTCGGAGTCGTTGTAACTCGATCACCGCATATCGTCGCCGAACTCCCGTCAGACACTGTCAATCTAATCATCTTCTTGCGACACACGATGTTTGCCTCATATTCTGCTAACCAATCCATACCTAGGACTACATCAAAACCGCCTAAGGTCATCACAAACGGTCTAACAGGAAACTTATTACCTTCTAATTCTATGTCAAAACCTTCTATCATTTCAGAAATCCTCGTAGACTTACCTATCGCAGTTTCTACATCGAAGGGCTCGTCAATACATCTACTCCTAATGGGCAGCTTAGCATAAAAGGTAGCAGAAATAAAACTTCTACTAGCACCTGGATCAAATAGCACAGAAGCAAGAGTTTGGTTTACTAGAAACGTACCTGACATAACATTGGGGTCCATCCTAGCCTCCTCCCTGGTCATTGTGAATGACCTGGCGCTTG
The DNA here is from genome assembly GCA_024085815.1 of Flaveria linearis. Lineage (NCBI taxonomy): Eukaryota > Viridiplantae > Streptophyta > Magnoliopsida > Asterales > Asteraceae > Flaveria > Flaveria linearis. Next base: position 39,292,029 of record CM044007.1, on the reverse strand, counting down.
CCCTTTGCCCTCAGTTCCGGTCTTCTTCCCTGCTCCGGAACTTAATGCCCTCAGCTTCTTGCACTCCCTGCTCAGGTAACACCTTGCTACTCTGCAATCTCTAGAGATGTGGCCGGGCTTCCCGCACTTGAAACAAACATTTAGCCCCAGTCGCACTCACCAGCGTGCTCCTTCCCACACTTACCTCACTTCTTCGTTCCCGATCCTGTTACAACCGTCCATCGATCATCCACCCTCGCTTTCTTGTTATTTGGGGTAAAGCCGCCACGCCCAAACCGTTTCCTGTTCTAGTTTCGGTCATCACCACCAATCTTCTTCCCCTCAACCACCATCACCTCCCTCTCATCATACAATCTTCCAGCCAAATCAACCATCGACCTAAACATACTCGGTCGAGCGGCGATCATGTGCCTGCGGATATCCTCCGGCAAGCCTTGAATGTATCTTTTGATCTTTCGTAACGGGGGCGTCACCTGATCCGGCACCAGCCATGCCATTTCGTTGAACTTGGTGTTGTACTGTAGATGTGTCATGGTTCCTGCCTCCAGCTGCAGGAACTCTCTCTCCACCTTGTCCAACTCCCGATGAGGACAGAACTCCTTGATCACCACCTTCTTTAGCTCACTCCGCCTCATCCTGCCAATTGCTCTACTACCCTCGGCCTGGAAAATATTGTCCCAGAAGCATAAGGCCGAGTCAACACATAAATGAGTGGCAAACTTCACCTTCTGGTCTTCTCTGCACTCGCTGATGTCGAGCACAGCTTCGTATCATACCTTACATCATTCTTTTATTTTCTTACATTGTTTTCATGCATTACGTCATTCTTTTACTTTCATACAGACCGAGGAATAATACCCCGAATATTGTGCATGAAGCTAATGCTGGGCCTGTGGTAATTAAATCATGGACATTATGCACGAAGCTGACCCAGTCACCTAGGGCAAGTCATCTCTCCCTTTCATTCAGACCAATTGGCAATACCCAGAACATTGTACATGAAGCTAATTCTGGGTCTGTGGTAATTAACTCACGAACATTATGCACGATGCTGACCCTACATGCATCCTTCGGGTTATTAAAACCGCACACAGTTTAGCTCACGACAATGTGGTCGTGCACCTCCTTTCTATTTACTTGCAAGCCATTCTTTCTTTCATTACGTTTTATTTCTCATCTTTATTATCTTTCATTTCATTACGTTATACTTTACGTTCTTTCATTCGTTTGTCATACTACGTAAAGTAATAACATAATACTTATCATATATTATTTTATTATATATACGCTTTGAAAATTATTAAAACATAACACATCATGCATATATTCATATCATACAGTCATCATACATGACACATCACACCCATCACATCACACATAACATCATAAAATCAACTTACATCACCCCCGGGAACATCCCAAGTCAAAGCCTACACTTTACATTTTTCCCAAAATTCAGAAAACATTCCAAGTCTTAGGCACATGGGCACTATATAGGCGTATGGCCTTCTGGGCACATGGGAACACTTAGGCACATGGGCAAGGTTCTAGGCACATGGGCACTATTAGGGCGGATGGCCCAACACAGTCATTTCGGGCAACATTCTAGGCGCTTGGGCACTATGCAGGCGCATGAGTACCTAGGAGCATGGACACTTAGCCAAATTCAGCCTAATTCTAGGCGCATGGATACTATTTGGGCGCATGAGTTTCAAGCGCATGGGACTTAGGCGCATGACAACTAACTTTAACTACCATCATCATAATTTTGTCCCAAATCTAATTTTAATACGTTCTAAGCTTAGTTCTTATATTATAAGCATCAGAAACACATCTATAACTGTGAATCCAAGGATCGCAATTCAAGAATTATCAGTATTGAAATATGGACGAGTTAATGAGTGCGGAATATTCAATAACCGTCGTTTAATTATAATTAATTGATAATCGTTGACTAACAATTAATTTTTGCAAACACAAACACAATATTGATGAACAGACAATTATTGTTTCAAATGTAATTCATTAATATTTGTATGATGATTACAAAGAATAAACAATGATATGAAAAATGATAATGTTGTTGTTGTTGATTCTAAAGTGGCTAGGGTTGATGTGATGTGGTGTGATGGCAGTCGTATGTGTTTGTTTGATTGTTGACGAGATGCTTGATTGAAAACGTTTGTTACGAGTTTCTTTGATTCAATCGAGTCAAGAGAGTCAAGTGTATCAAGCAACCTTGATGTGAAACCTAGGATCCATATTTTTAGGCACGTGTGTTTCTGTTAGGAACCACCGATCTCTTGGGAATCACACAGCTGCCAGATTGGACTAACAGCTGTCACTTTGACTGTTGACTTGTTGATTAATAACACTTGTATTCAAAAATACAAGTGTTATAGCTCCATGGTAACTTGGTCATCCGCAGATTTTGTTCTTCCGCAGGTGTGTTGATCCTTTCAAAGCATAACTTGTTTCTTCCGAAGATAATGAATCTTCAGCAACAATCTTGTATATCCGCAGCAGTTCACACTTGGATTTCTTGACTGGTGGATAGTTCATCCGTATAAGATCTTCGGATGTAATGTTACACAGTAAGAAATATATCTACGGAAGAACAAAATATTCATCCGTAGATGTTTCTTACACTTAGTCAATTTTCAAGAAATTTACTAAGTATGATATTTGATCCTACAATTAATCAAAATAACACATACATATATGGGTTAGCATATACAATAAATGCATGCATAATTAATGATACTTACAATATTCATTACAAGAATTGGTTAAAGAGCTAAGCCTATACAAATCGATCTAGACCTACAAGTCCTAGATCTAACAATACTCCCCCTTAGGCTTTGCTTCTTTCAATCAATCTTTCAAGACTGATAGCTCCTTGACTCTGGATATGATTTTGTTGTAGAAGTATGACACAGTAGACTTCTGATCATCATATAAGAAGTTGATCTTCATCTTTCTCATCTTCTTCAAAATCTCATAGCTTCTTCTGTTGTGAGTGTGTCCAACACTTTGTTGTTCAGCACCACTTCTAACTCATCTTGTTCAGATATCCTTAGTTCAGTTATTTCTTCAAAAATTGTTCCTTTAAGTAATCTAGCGTTGAATCTTCTCCTCTTATAGGATTTAGCATGGAGCTTGTCATCCACTTGAACTATATGGACATGGAGGAACAGGTCATTTTGGACTTTTTCATCATTCAGCTTCGGAAAGTATTTGTCATATAGGTATGAAGTGTAGCTAGGATGAAGCAACTTGATTTCTATTGGGTCAAAGATCCTGATTCTGTCTGCGTTTTAGTTCTCTGCGTTTCTCAGCAGAATCAGTTCTTTTGTCTTTTCAACATAACCCCATTCGGTAATTGGGTATGTGTATTGGTTTCCCTCAATAGACTTAGTTGCTGAAGTTGCTCTGTAGTTGTAGCCAATCCTTTGCAAAAATTCTTCATCTACAAACTCTGAGGCATTAGCTTTGTATCTTTTTGTACCTTTAATTCTTTTATGGTGCTCAGCATCTTTTCTTTTTGCTTCTGTAAGCACATCAACTTTGAACTTAGTATTCAATTTACCCATAATGGTTGAGAAGTCTCTCCCTCTTGGGTGTATTGGGTAATTGCTGATGGTGAGGCTTTGCAGGTGTTTGAGATCGGCTCCTGATAGACACAATACTGAGAATACATCATGGAAGTATTCAACTCTTCCTGATGTTCTTTTTATAATTGCACAGTCCCAGTCTGGATCATATTCCCATGCCATAATTCTATTTTCTTCCACAGAACTGGGAGCTATTATATGATTGAAGAGCTGAATCAGGGTAGATTTTCTTCAGTGATTTCCCTCACAGTGGTTCCAAGAGGCCATACTTTGCCCGGAATCACTTCTCTTGGTTCTCTGATCAGCTTTTCTTTAACCTTGAATTTGTCTTTGCTTTCTACCACCACAGGTTCTTCAGCAGCTTTGTTGTAGTGATCTATGCAGGGGTGAGGAGCTTCAGTTCTAAACTTTACACCAGTGTCTAGTTCCACCTTCATAACATGCTCCATCATCCTCCTTAGTTCACTAACATTTCTTCCTTTGAGCTCATATTGTTTGTAGTTATGGCCTTGTAACCAGCAGATCATGTTGTACTTGCTCAGCTTTGCTGTGTCATAGTGCCCTAACTCTTTCTTGACCTTCTGAATGGCTTGAAAGGTAGTGAAGGCTTCATAGTCACAGTGTGGTATAATAAACCTTGGTAGCTCAAACTCCTTCAACATCTCTTTCAATTCACTGACATTCATCCTTTCAACCATGTCATAAGGAAAACCATGATTGATAAGGGTCATGAACATAGTAGACTCAGACCTTTCTTCTAGAATATCTCTTGTTGTAAGAAGATCATCAGCCTTGCTAACTTTCTGTTCTGTTAGGGAGTCTACTTTGATTAACTCATTCCATTCAGCATCACTCTCTTCATCCTTCTCATTGATGGCCTTCACAGTAGATAAATCTACTGAAGGTGTGTGTTCAGGAGATGTGTGCTTTGGTTTTTCAGGGGTATCTTCTATATTGATCACCTTCTTTTCAGTAGCACCCATGTATTTTCTCTTTCGAGAATAAAGAATAAGTTTCTTTGAAGCTTCAGAAGAGTCTCGAGTTTGTTTAACACTTGGGGCAACCCTTGATTCAAAAGCATTTATTTTCATTTTCAACTGATCAATCTCTTCATCTTTCTCCTTGATCAGCTTAGCTTTTGCAGATGCATCATCAGTGATATGCTCTACTCTAGAAATCAGCTGTTCCTTTTCATCTTTCTCATATCTCATAGCTTCTTGCAGTTCTTGTTCATGTTTGAGCAGAGCATCAATCACTTCATTGTTACTTTGTGCATCTTGTCTAAGCCTTTTCAGTCTGGCTTCTTTATTTGTCAGTTCTTCATCCTTCTCCTTAATGATCACTTTCAGCTCTTGGATTCTTTGTTTTCTTTTATTTGATTTGAGTACCAACTTATTGTACCGAGCAACCAAATAACTCTTGCTTACTAGGATGTCTTTATCACTTATGTCATCTTCAATGTAAGCAATAACATCCACTTCATTATCTTGTTCTTCTTCCATTGGTTCATCAACAGGTTGATTATCATTCTTCTTAGTAGGAGCATCACTTGCTAAACTTAAGCGGTGCTCAACTGTTTGATCATCAGGCTCTTGATGTTTCTGTTGAGACAATTGCTGATCATCAAGACTTGGAGATATGGGTTCTGTGTGATCTGACAGCACTTGGTTCTCAGAATTGGTGACTGAACCAGGAATAGTGCTTGCTTGAGACATCAACTCAGTCTCTCTTGTGTGAACATAGTTTAGAGACTCGGTTATGTCAACGGGTTCAGTGTTTGCACTTTCTGGGGATGCCAGTTTAGGTGTTGGTAGGAGTGGATGAATAGGGGATATTATTTGGAAGGGTGAAAATGGTTGTGTATTTTGTGAGGCTGGGAGAGAAACTGATGGGGATTTTTGTTGTTCAAGAGAGATAGGTTGGGTGTTTTGAGAGGAAGAGGATGATAGTTGTTGTGGGGATACATGTTGTTGAATGGGTGAGATAGGATCAGAGTTTATGCTGATTGGTGATTGATGTTGATGAGGGGATTATTGGTTTGGTGAGTATGAGCCTTGATCAGATTCAGCAGATGTCTCTGCTTGTTCATCTATCCATATCAATTCTTGCGGTGTTTTAGCCTGTGCATCCACAACATGAGCAAACATGGGCATATCTACACCTTGATACTTTCCACTGATTTTATTTAGCACAGATCTCCCTAAATGTGCTTGACCAAACACACCACCATCTACATCAGTTCCTGGCAGATCAACATTGATAATCAGCTGAAGGTATCATGGGAACATGTACATCTTGTCTGGTTTCTGTACTTTGATGTGATCACTTGGGCTTTTGAAGATGTACTTTGAGTAGTTGTACGTGCGCCCTTCAAAGATCCCAATGGTTCCGGAGAAGATGTGCCTGGAGAATCTGTCTAATCCAGACTTCCTGTTGGATATGCACTTTAAATAGGTGTGGCACAGGAATCTGTAAGGTTTGCATAACCTTCCCTTTTTGATTTCTCCTTTTTCATAATCTCCATCATATCCCATCAGGTTAAAAATCCTCTGAATGTATTCATTAGCGAATACATCAGGATGACCTGCTTCCCTGTCTCCCAACTCCAAAACTCTTCTAATGGTCTGTTCATTGATCCTCGGCCTTCTGTTTTTATCTCAGCTAGAATGACATCATCTTCCACTCGAGCTGTGTTCCAAAAGCCTTTTATATGTGCCTGATAGATCATAGGCTCTGCAGATAATGCGTAGAATATCCTTGATCGTTGTAGATAACGAATGATATCCCTGCATCCTTCAGCAGCAGGATCCTCTGAGTTCAGAAACACACATACATTGTGTTCCTTTGTGAATCTAACATCCATCTGTTCATAAAAATATCATAGTTAGATTCTCAAACTCACAGTTATGTCAAGCGAATATGAAAGGTCGTGACATTAAAACATGAATCAAATGGTTAATATTGATCGTTACGACATGATATACCTTAAATGTACTGACTGAAGATCAAGATTAATTATTCGAAAGATGTTTTGTGTTTGAATGTTTGAAGAAGGGGGAAAATTTGTCTGTGCGAGTTTTTCTAGGTTAAAAGTGTTCTGAAAGAGTAAGTAGTGAAAGTCGAGGTAAAAGGACATCATTTATACTCTCAGACACGTTAATTTCTTTTAATTAATTAATGTGGGTCCCTCAAGAATATTCCTCTTCCGTAGTTATTTGTTCCTCCGCAGATACTAAATCATCCGTAGATCATCTACGGATGTTATACATATCTGCGGATGACTTAAAAACTTCTGCATGTATAAAATCAAATATTCATAGGTTACCAATCTATGAAAGTTGATTGTACTTATGTTTTTCCGTGGGTTACCAATCTACGGAAATATAAATAAATTCCTCTGTAGCTTCTGCTGATGCTTTAGTTGACTGCGGATAACTCATATGCCAAGGGAAACTTATTTAGTTGTATGATTTTCAAGTCAATGACTTATAATCATATATTGCTATTGGACATTGTTGATGTAATATTCTAGACATAGAGCGCAAGAAGATGATATTTCATGTATCCAGCAGCCAACACAAGTTCCAATTTCTTCATATTGATGAAAGTATTGACAATTCAGAAGCCAATTTCATGATTCTACTCCCCCTAAATTTGTGATTAATGAATTTAACATAAATTTTAAGAACAATATCATAAAAGATATAAGACTGAATTGACAGAAATACATAAGTCAGTGTTCAAGTATATATGCACACATATGATGGGATCATACTATGAGACAAAAATTTTTTCTTAATGAATTTATTTCAGAAACATTATCTAATATAACATCTGATTGCAAGTATATAGATCCACTTAAATTCATACAAGAGTATTGTATCAACTAGGCATGCTAGTTATCATGTTGTAAAGTTGATTAGAGATGAACTGTTATGTTCTCCATATTTGATTCACATACAGTTTGTCCTTCCTATGTGAAACAAATCATCTTCCTGTCACACTTATAAACTATGTACTTTAAGTTATAAGTTCAATCTTGAGATACGGAAGTATCTCATTAATGCATTGTTGAAAAGGCTCCATAAAAATTATACAGTTGATCACATTGGATTCTTTTGAGAGCTTAAATATGATCATCATCAGGTCACCAGGTCTTTACTTACGTAAAACAGAGGTGCCTTGAACCCAGGTCTTTGTTTACACAAAACAGAGGGATGATGATGATTATATTGTTTTTCATCAGGTCGTTTCTAATGTATCCCATGATGATCTTACACCCAGGTCTTTGTTCACACAAAACAGAGGGAGTAAGATTTGCAAAAGATAGATATTATAAAGTGTCGATACATAGTGTGCTCAGTTTAATGATTTGCTCACAGCAGAACAGGATTCACTTTTTGTTTCCTCAAAGAGAAGGTCCCACAGACAGTTACCTTGTCATTTAAGTTTGGCATGCACTAAGTGTAGTTTCCACTCAAGATGAACCTACTCATAAATCAAAATGGTTGTGATCAGATTTAAATTAGATAAAAAGAATGAAAGAAAGTAAAGCCATAGTGTACTATCATTTCCCATATATGTGATATGCTAAAACACAAGAACATTAAATGCATTTAGTGCACATTCAGTCATATGTGGCGCTTTGTTTAGAAGAAATTAATCCATGTTAATCATTCCTAAAGACTCAATTAGAAAATTAAATCTAACAAAATCAAAGGCTTTAGTGAATAAATCAGCAAGCTGATTTGTGGTATCCACTTTGACTAACTTGATTAAACCTTTTTCTGAGCAATCTCTCAGAAAATGGTATCTAATTTCAATATGTTTGTTTTACTATATTGAACTGGATTAGCATTAATGAACATAGTAGAAGAATTGTCAATATGAATTGGAGTATGAAGAAAGTTGTAATCATAATCAAGTAATTGATTTTGCAATCAAAGTACTTGTGAGCAGCCAGCAGAAGCAACTATATATTCCAGCCTCAGCTGTCGATACAGAATCATTTGTTTGCTTCTTGCACTGCCAAGAAACTAGTCTTGGTCCTAGAAATTGACATCCACCAGTTGTGGATTTTCTGTTGTTGTTACATCCTCCAAAGTCACTATCTGAATATAAATAAAGGCTGAAGTCTCCATCTTTTGGATACCACAGACCTAGAGCTGGTTTCCTTTCAAGTATCTGAAAATTCTTTTCACAGCATTCAGATGTGACTCCTTTGGATCAGATTGATACCTGGCACAGACACAAACAGCAAACATTATGTCAGGTCTACATGCTGTTAAGTACATGAGTGAGCCAATCATAGATCTGTATAATCTTTGATCAATAGTTTTCCCAGTAGGATCAGGCACAATCTTATCTATTGTTGATGCTGGTGTTTTGCATGAAGATGTATCAGCAAGCTTATACTTCTTCAGAATTTGATAAATGTATTTTTCTTGATTTATGAAAATGTCATCTGATTTCTGGTGAACTTGCAATCCAAGAAAAAAGTCAATTCTCCCATGGAGCTCATCTGAAACACATATTTCATTAACTGTTCAAAGCTTTCACATATGTTCTTATTGGTAGAGCCAAATATGATGTCATCAACATATATTTGAACCACCAAAAGATCTTGATGTTCTTGTTTGAGAAAGAGTGTTTGATCAATTGTCCCTTTTTGTATCCATGTCTCAGCAGGAAAGATGATAATGTTTCATACCACTTCCTTGGTGCTTGATGAAGTCCATCAAAGCTTTATCAAGCTTGTATACCCTGTGAGGATATTGTGGATCTTCAAAACCAGGGGGCTGAGAAACATAAACCTCTTCATCAATCTTCCCATACAAGAATGCACACTTGTCATCCATCTGATATAAAGTGAACTTCTTGTAGGAATATGCTAGGAATACTCCAATGGCTTCTATTCTTGCAACAGGTGCAAAGACTTCATCATAGTCTATGCCTTCTTCTTGAGTGTATCCTTGAGCAATCAATCTTGCTTTGTTCCTAATAATGATACCTCTGTCATCCAGTTTGTTCTTGAACAACCACCTTGTCCTAATTGGATATTGGCCTTCAGGTAGATCAACTAGATTCCAGACCTTCTGCTTTCTGAACTGTTGAAGCTCTTCCTGCATAGCTTCAATCCAGCTATTATCATTAAGTGTAGCTGTAATGTTTGGAGGAACTGTTTGTGAAAGAAAACAAGTGAACAAACAAATGTTTGTTGTTCCACTTTGACTTCTAGTTGTTCTTTTGGAAAGTTCTCCAATAATGTTGTTAACAGAATGAGACTTACGAATTCTTGAGGATGGAGTTGGATCAACTGGAATAGGTGATTCCAGATTTGCCATATTCATTGATGTAGATTGATCCAATCCAGATTGTGAATTCATAAAGTAATCAAACTATTGTTGATCATCAGTTGGTTCATCAGCATCTGCATTTGCTACATCAACAGGTGGTGTATCTGCTTCATTCTGACATGCATCTGCAGAAACATCTATGGATGGATCTTGAGTTGTCATCTGTTCAGAATGATCTTCTTCTATGGGTGCAACCTTATTATGTTGAACATCTGAGGAATGTATATCTCCAGATGAGCCATTTTGCACATTTCCGTAAGAAGTGTTTTCCACATCTCCGGAAGAAGCATGATCTACAGGAACATTCTGCTATACAGTTTCTGGTGGTTGACTTATGATAGTTGTTTGATTTGGTCTCGGGGGATCAGCTGATAAAGATACTTCATTCAGATTTGGAGGAATAAATGGGTAACATGTATCAGCTGAGCCTGCATTCATCAAATACCTAGTGTTAAATGATTCAGTTAAAGCATCTATATCAAACAGCCATGATGAACCTTTTACTGATGTAGTAAAAACAGACTCATCAAATGAAACATTTGGTGTTTCTTCCACAATATTATGTTGTGGAATGTATATCCTATATGATTTTGAATTTGAAGAATATCCAACAAAGAATCCATCATAGGCTTTTTCAGAAAATTTTCCCACTTGTTCCTTTATGTTTAACACAGATACATGACATCCAAAAGCTTTAAGGTATCCTATAAAAGGTTTTCTTTTTAATAAAAGCTCATAAGGTGTCTTATTATGTTCTTTAACAATTAATGTTCTGTTTTGAACATTGCATGCTGTATTCATTGCTTCTACCCAAAAGGTAATAGGCAACTGAGAATCAGCAAGCATTGTTCTAGCTGCTTTAATAAGAGTTATGTTTCTTCTTTCAGCAACTCCATTCTGCTGAGGAGTTCTTGGAGCACTAAATTGTCTAGCAATGCCTTTAGACCTGCAAAAGGAATCCAAATCAACAATGACAAATTCAGTTCCATTATCACTCCTAAATATTTTAACTTTTAAATCAAGTTGATTCTCAATCTTGATGACAAAGTCCATTAATGTTTCAGATGTTTCACTCTTTTGTTTTAAGAAAAAGACCTAAATGAATTTGGTGAAATCATCTACTATCACCAAACATTATTGCCTCTTTCAAATGCTCATGACATTGGTTGGTCCAAATAGGTCCATATGAAGCAGTTTGAGTGGTGTAGTATTGGTATTTATTAGTTTGGATTTATGAGACACTCTATGTTGTTTTCCCTTATAACATGAAGAACAATGATTAGCACAGTAAAACTCTTTCTTTGGTAGACCAATGACTAGGTCATTTTTCACCAATTTATTCATATTCTTCATGTTGGAATGAACAAGCCTTCTATGGCATAATTATGATACATCTTCAGAGAGTTTGGACAATAGGCATGTTTCATGACTTGTGAGAGTTGTGTTGTTCATATCCAAAACATATGTGTTTCCTTTTCTTGGTGCTTTAAGAAGGATCCAATCTTCTAGAATTGAAATACCTGGCTTAAGAATGTAACAATTAGTATCATCAAATAGTGTAGAATAATTTTTATCATAAATTTTTGATACACTCAACAAGTTATACTGTAGATTTTCACAGTAATTAACTTTATCAAATGTAAGAACACCATTTGTTACTACTCCTTCACCTACAATTTTACCTCCCTTCTTATCTCCACCAAATGCTACATAAGAAGCATGCTTATGTTTAAAGTCATGGAGAAGTGAACAGTTTCCTATCATATGGTTGGAACAACCACTGTCAACATACCACTTGTTGTCAGCTCTCCATAATTGTTCCTGTACATACAATGAAATCAATTAGAATTGACAACCCAAGCCTTAATTGTCTTGGGTTTCCTAGTACTGTCTAAAATTTTGACTCCTTTATGAATTAATCTTTATAGAATTCTATGTGCCCAAGACACTTAGAATATTGATGTGGTTAGTACGTTATGATCCAAGTCGGGTTATACCCAATAACAAGCTTAGCAAACACCTAATAATATTTAATTGATGATATGATCATGCAATTAAATATTAACACCAATTTAGAAAATAGGTTTTCTAAACAAGTTGCATATGAGATGGAACAATTTATTAGTGTATTTTGTTCAATAATATTATTTGTAATATTATTTAAATTAGTTAGATAACATTACAAATTAATAATGGGATTGTATAGATTATACAATTAAAAAGGTTAGTTGTATATATCTAGTTAGAAGACTAGTTAACTTATATAATGTGTGATTAATTTTAAGAGGGAAACTCTTGTTTTTTAAATCTTTTGGCCGCCCCCCTCTTGCATTCTTATTGGACCATTGTGTCCTAGAAAACACACAAAACATTCACTAGTCTTGCACCAAAATCTCATAATTCACTACATGCAACAAAGACCAAAAATCTCTCTCTCTCTCTCTCTTTGTCTCTCGGCATTTAGGCAGCAGCATTGGGGGTTTTGTTTTGGTTTTTTGGTGCACTCTCCCTAGCAAGAGTGGTGTGTGCTTCACAAGCTTTGGGTATACAAGCTTGAGGGCTTCTTCCTTGGAGTCCTGGCCGAGATTTTAAGCATCTAACAACATCTTTTTGGTCGTTTTTCTTGCTGCTAAAAGGTAGTAATCACAGCTCTATGTAGCTGTGATTTTATGTGCATTTACATATGTTTATAGCTTGTTCGTTCACATATTAAAGATCCTTTTGTTTTGGGTTTGTTTTTCCATCTTAAAACATGATTAAGAACACCAAATTTTCTGTTTATAAACAAGTTATAAAGCTATTCTTCCGCTGCGTTTTTCAGAAAGTTTAAGAGGTTAAACTGTTTTTTGTGTTCTTGCAAACCCCAACAATGGCATCAAGAGCCGGTTATGTGGATAACTTGCTTATTCTTGTTCTTTAAAATCGGTTTTAAAGGATTATTATCACTTATTATAGGCTGATTTTGGGCTGCTATATTTTGTATGAATGATTCCCTAAACTTTCAAGGTCATATCACATATGCTAGTGATTAGACTTTGAAAGATATATATTATGAATGTTGATTGTTTGGACAATGTTTAAAACCCAAAATTTCAGTTTATGTTGGCTGAAATTTGGTGGTTTTAAGTGGGGTTTAATTATATGTTTGGATGATATGATCATTGGATGTTTGTGTGCATATCCTAGCCTTTGGCCTTATGTTTTGGATGATTGGAATGGTTGGTTTTATTCATTCAATGGGTTGTAATATTTATGTTTACCATTTGGGTTGTAATTATTTATTCATTTGGTTATGTAATTAATAGAATAGGTGCATTTCTTTTATTAGAAAAATGTATTAGGAACAATTTTGTAAAAGGAAGATGCACAAGATCAAGACCCAAAGATGGACATCAAGGACATGGAACTTGAAGCATATGGATGCAAGTTCAAGTGGGGGTCTATGATGACCTCAATTTTGTGTTGTTTCAACCCTTAGGAGAGACCTTATGACAACACTTGTGATGGCAAACAAGTGTTGTCAACTTAGTGGCTATGGTTATGCACTTATATTTATATGTTTATGCTTGTTTGAATGTTTGTTGTTTGATTGTTTGGTTGATATTTGGATATTCATTACAAACTCACTAACAAACATAACAAGCTGAAAATTGATGGTTCTTAAAAGTTAATAAAAGGTTATTAAAATGATTCAATGATTTTAAAGATTAAAATAGGTTTTAATCAAAGGACCATAGGGTACCTTGTATTTGAAAGCATGCAAATACAAGTACATAGAGTTTTCTAAACTAGAATTATGAAATCTCTTTACTTTTGACCAACAAGTTTAACACCGTCCTTTTGCACAACACTTGAGTCATTTGAAAACTCTTAATGGGATAAAGGTCACCTAACCATTTAGAGGGAGCTTGTGACTTGAGGTGGGGATACCACATTAGTGGGATAAAGGTCACCTAACCACTTATGTTGGTAAACTCACACGTGTGTGCATGTAGGGTAACTTGATTTGCAAACCATGTTAAATGGTTTCCAAATGGTGTTGATGGGATTAACATGCCGACTTTACATATGATGTTTAAAGTTGATCCCATACCTCTAGAAGTTGCAAACGGTTGCAACCGTCAATCGTTGACCACCTTATTAATTTAAATCGTGGGATAAAGGTCACCTAACCACAATTTAAATATAATGTTGGGTTCTAGATTTTAATATAAAAATGGCCTTAAGAGGCATTAATTATTAAAATTGGCAATATCGAAAATACTAAAATAGATCTTTGTTAATTTTTGTAGATGGCCACCAATAATGAAAATCATGATAACTCATCCGCATCCAACCAATCATTACGAGTGATCCTCCAAAAGGAAAAATCATAACAACTTTATTGATTGGTATCGAAACTTGAGAATCGTTCTCAAGCAAGAGAGAAGATCATATTTTTTAGACGACCCTATCCCCGATCAACTTACTGAGGATGATGAGGAGGCCTACAACGATTGGCTGAAGTATACTGAGGACTCCGTCCAAGTGTCCTGTCTCATGCTAGCGAGCATGACTCCGGATCTCCAAAAGGAGTATGAACATCACGGAGCTTACGACATGATTACCCAGCTGAAGGAAACGTTCCAACAGCAAGCAAGGGTTGAGCGCTTCGAAACGGTTCGAGCACTCCATGCATGTCGTATGGACGACAACTAATCTGTTTCATCTTATGTACTTAAGATGAAAAGTCATATTTACCGCCTCGAGAGGCTTAATTGTCCCGTCTCGAAGTGTAGAAGATAAATCAAGGCTCGGCAAAACATCTTGTGCGAAATCCAGATCCACGCGAAAAGCAGTAGTCACGCGAGAAGCAGACTGTGCGAAGAGCAAGCTTCCACGCGAGAACAGCTTCCACGCAAAAGACATGGCCGCGCGAAAGGCATCTCGCGCGAGAACTCACTGTTTAGTATAAATAGCTTAGTTTCGTTTTGTAATTAAGCTTTTCGTTCATTTTATCATTTTGTACTGTGCGAAATCGCACAAGACCTGTAATAGGTTTATGTTCATCAATTCAATATCATTTTGAGTTCAAATTGATTCTTCTTCTACTCCAATCTTGTTTATATTCCGCGTTCACAAGATTGAGATCGTGTGTTATTGTTTCTGGGAGACTTTCAAGGTTTTACAATTGTCTGGCCTCTCAAGATGTTTAGGAATACAATAAATGGTATCACTGATCATCAATGCATGGTTTAAATCAAATTGGGGTGACTTGAAAATCTCGATAGTGTCTTGAAGGATAATAATTACTTTACAGAAGTTCTGATTGTGGGATCCACTGACTTATATTAAATCAACACAAAACATGATATATATCACTCATTATGTTTCTGAGTAAACCCTGATGTATAAGTTTCAAAGGACAAAATATATTGACAATCAACTTAACCAGTTATTTTAAATAAAGCCGGACAGAGTCTTAACTTGACAAAGAACTATATGATCTCATTATGAAAATTCTTATACAAAAATAAGCAAATCCGATCTTGATTCTTTAATTGTTTTCATTCTTTTGTTATTTTGTATGTAAGTGTTTGTTTTTTATTTCACTTTTATAGTGTTTTATTTTTAGGACAAATAAATAACAAGAAAATTTTTGAAACTTGAAGATTCATTAAATTAATTGATCACTTGGTAAATAACATTTTATGATTGACTTAATTCATTGAGAATAAAAAGATTGAAAGTTGTGTAATGGTTTGAAAAAGTTTAAAAGTTGAAAATTTTGAAAACTTTGAAAAAAATTCTTCATTTCACGCGACAAGAAAAGTCACGCGAAAAGGGGTGGTTTCGCAAAATACGGTTTCGCGTGAATCATCAGAGGTATAAATGTCACAGTGAACAAGACACAATCACTTTTCGCTCAAAACCTCAACCGAAAACCCTGTTCGCACATCATCCGAAATCTCTTTTCGCATAAACCAAAATCTGACATCATCTCACTCCTGTTGTGATTGTGTTCCTTATTTTCGTTATCATTACTCTCAGATTGTGCTTTAAAGGTACAACACGTTTGATCTGGTTACTGTAGATTTGAAATAATAAGGGGAACTTAACATCTTTGACTTAAAATCTCAATAAAAGGACTTAAATGATGAAATTGATTAATGAAATCAACATAATAGTCTTAGGCGACATCAATGATCTGGACGTCATGGATTAAAGTCGAGTTTTTAAACTGTTAATTTGAATTTGGGTTGTGCGAATCGCACAAGGAATGAACAGACGCGAAAATGGGTTGTCGCGTGAACCTGGTTTTCGCATAAGCTTTGATTTCGCTTGAGATTCGTTGTT
The DNA here is from genome assembly GCA_024085815.1 of Flaveria linearis. Taxonomy (NCBI): domain Eukaryota; kingdom Viridiplantae; phylum Streptophyta; class Magnoliopsida; order Asterales; family Asteraceae; genus Flaveria; species Flaveria linearis. Next base: position 39,275,723 of record CM044007.1, on the reverse strand, counting down.
TCGCGTGAATCAAAGTTTCGCGTGAATTCAAAAGTGAAAGTAGTTTTCGCGTTCTTTTGACTTTCGCGTGAAAGCTGAATTTCGCATGACTTACTGTTTCGCATATTGTTCAGGTTCGCATGAATTGTTTTTCGCATGACAGAAAGTTTTAAAATTTGCTAAGTGTTGATGCTGCTATGTCTCATATAGACTAATACACAATAATATTTTGCTGCTACACTTTAAATGTAATACATACATTCACATGTGACTAAACGTTGAGATGATAAATTGTGTCCATGTGATAAAATTTTCTAAGTGTAAAGTTTTTGCTTAACTTGTTCTAAGTGTTGCAACTCTTTTGGCATTGTTAAATTATATTTAAAAAAAAGGTGTTCTAATCCTGATTTTTGTGACAATGCAGATCGCACAAATGATTTTCAATAAAAATCATAACTGTGTTGCATATCTAGATGATGTTCCAGAAGGAAAGGAGCTGTTTTCTTCTATGATCGAGGGACTGAAGAATTCTCGGATTGTTTATGCCATATCTGCTGATCCAGCAATTTACTCTGAGCTGATTGATTCTTTCTGGAGTACTGCTGCTCTAGAAAAAGACCAAGCTGGTAATCAGATTATCACTGCTACTGTCAAGGATAAGAGAGTGACAGTTTCCTAGGCTATTCTAAACAGAGTGTTACTGTTTGATGATCAAGATAATGCTCCAACTAGACTTGAGGATGATGTTGTGATTGATTGTTTGACTCGTATGGGATACGAGTATAGATATCCAAGTCTGGAAAAGAAGTGGTTACCACCATACTGGAAAATACTTATTTCACGTGGTAATACACTGTCTAAGTAATCTGAAGGCTGGGATGGACAGTCTTAGTGCTGTGTTTGGTTCTTTATTGGTTTCTCTGGTAGATGATCTTCCTTTTAGCATTTCTGGAGCAATTTTCCAGGAAATGCAAAAGAACACTACTGCTAATCCAGGGAAGAAATTTATCATGTATCCCAGATTCATTCAGCTGGTTATCAACGATGCTTTTCCTGAGCTTGCCACTCAAAGATCTCCAAAATATGTTGTACAGACGATTAAGAAGGAGATTTTTGCACACCTCACTGGAGCCAGAGGAAACAAATGCTCTGGTGAAAGTTTTGCTAAGATTGGAAAATTCTCTGAGATTGAAGAAAATGTTGATGAGATTGGTGAAGGTGCTCATACTGATAAGGCACAAACTGGTGCTTCTACTTCTACTGCTAGAGATAATTTGGATGAAGAGATTGAGAAATTGTTTGAAGATGAGCCTGTGCGTGAAGGAGAAATGGAAGGAGTTGTTCACTCTGCTTCCAGTTCTGAGACAGCTAGTGACCAAATCGGGAATGTTCCTTATGTAATACAAACTGATCAAACACCATCTACTCCAACATCTTCTCGACCAAATGATGAAGACAGGGATACTGATTATGTCCCTGAAGAGTCGCCCAGTACATCCTCAAGAAGAAAACGTATGGCAAGGAGGAGAGATTTTCCAGCTAGAAAACGAGGTCGAGGTATCATACCCAGGAGACCACGAACACATGTGGTTGTCACTGAGACTGAGCATGATCAGACAACCAATGTGACTTCTTCTGCTCCTGCAACAGAAACAGTTCCTGTTTCTGGAGCAGCCAATGTTTCTGGATCTGGTTTTTCTACACCTCCTCATCAAGAGAATTTAGAGTTTGATGTTGATACACTTTTGAATACTCCTCCAGAGTTTCAAAGGAGAGAGGAATCATCAAGCACTCCTGGTTCTATCACTTTAGAAGAACGAATAAAGAACTTGGAGAAAGAAAACTTTGAGAATATGAAGTTGATTGCTGAATTAAAGAAAGGCAATGATGAGAAGACAAATCTGATCAACATGATTCATCTCGACTCAGCTATCAAAGACACAAGATTGGCCTCTCTTGAACAACAAATGAAGAGCATGTTTGACTACACTTCTGGGTTGGAGAGACAACTGAACGAGCTCAGAGAATTCATATCTCAGACCAATTTTCATCAGCCACAAGTTATAAGATCTACTACTGTGGTTGGTGAATCTAGTAGACGCTCTCCAAGCCCATCTCCCACTGAGACTGTTCCTGAAAAGGAAATGGTCAACGAAGCTCAGACATCTACTGAACAGCCAAGTGTTAGCACTACTGAGGATGTTCCTATTTCATCTGAAGTACCTATCACCGAAGCTTACACATCTACAGCTTTCGTTGAGCCAGAGCACATGGTTACTATGGCTATTGTTTATGAAAGGGAGGATGAAGAGTTAGTTGATTATGCTGATTCTGATGATAATGAGGATGATGATGATGAGGATGACGATGAAAATGATGATGATAATGGTGGAGATGATGGAGGTAATGATGGTGATAATGATGATGGAGGTGATAATGATGGAGGTGATGCTACAGGTTCTTCATCGAGTCCAACTGGAGATACTAACACTGATAATGTCGATCGACCAAGTGTTAGTGATCCAGAAGGATATGATCCACTGGACCCTGCCACGAAAAGTGTGTATGAAAAGGAACTGTATTCTTTTCAACAAACTTCATCTGGAGCTGTTGAAGAAGAACTTGATATGTTTGATGATCTGGAAGAGCAGAATGAATATACAGACATTTTTGGGAACAACCTTCAAGAGCTATTCAAAGACATCAATCTTGAAGAAGGAGAAATCCCCAATGAGACTGTGAGTGGTGAAACTCCTGCTGTTGCCACAAAGAAAGATTCTACTGGTCAGATTGCTTTATTTACTAGAGGAGGATTGATGTTCAAAGCACCACCACCACCTACTGAAGCTCATTTTCTATTCATTTCTAAGCCTAAGCAGAAGTATGGTGAAATGTCTCATGTCATTAGCTGGGGTTACGATGGTGAGAAAAGACTGTATGTAATTAAAAGAAAGAATGGAGAAATTGATTATCTGAAAAGCACACAAGACTTCCATACTCTACGTGCTGCTGATCTCTACTCCATGGGCAAAGCTCCATTCTTTAATGAAAGCAATTATAGTGAAGCTGAACTAATGAGATCAATGATACCAAGGGAGATGCACACAAATTTCAAAGACTTTAAGACTACCAAATCTAAGTTGATTGATGACTCAACAAGAATAGATGAAAATACTAAAGCTCCAATGAAAATACGAGTCTATCAACATCCTATATTTATCAGAAAAGTCCCTGTGCGTGCTCCAGTTCCTCCCAACTCGTTAAAGCATTTACTATCATGGAGATGTGAAAAGGATTCCGGTCACGCTGTGATCAGATGCACTGACAAGTCATTTCGAATCATTGATCCAGCAGACTTGATGAAGTTTGGCAAAGACGACTTAATCAAGCTTTTACACTGCCCTATTACAGCTGATGAGTCCGTTTATTTTCTGTCTTGCCAGTATGTGTGGATGACTGACCGAATCCTCAGGAATAAATGGTATGCTTATGCAGGAACGTACAAGAAAGCAAACATTGATTTTGATTGATTATGTTTCACCGAGCCTATGGGGAGATTGTAGAAGATAAATCAAGGCTTGGCAAAACATCTTGTGCGAAATCCAGATCCACGCGAAAAGCAGTAGTCACGCGAGAAGCAGACTGTGCGAAGAGCAAGCTTCCACGCGAGAACAGCTTCCAGGAGAAAGACATGACCGCACGAAAGGCATCTCGCGCAAGAACTCACTGTTTAGTATAAATAGCTTAGTTTCGTTTTGTAATTAAGCTTTTCGTTCATTTTATCATTTTGTACTGTGCGAAATCGCACAAGACCTGTAATAGGTTTATGTTCATCAATTCAATATCATTTTGAGTTCAAATTGATTCTTCTTCTACTCCAATCTTGTTTATATTCCGCGTTCACAAGATTGAGATCATGTGTTATTGTTTCTGGGAGACTTTCAAGGTTTTACACGAAGGAATTGGCCACGGATTTGATCCTCAATGGCCTTACCAAAAGGTTCGAGACATTTGTGTTGAATTACAACATGAATGCATGGGACAAAAGCATTGGTGAGCTTCACTCAATGCTTAAAACGGCCGAGGCGGCCATGGGTAAAAGGGTTTTACCCGTTCTCACCATGAATGAAGGTGGGAACAAGAAAAGGCCTTATCCCGCACCAAGGCAAAGGTTGCCAAGGGTAAGGGACCCATTTAGGGAAAAGGGAAATGGGTGGTTTGGGTACCACCCAATCCACAAGAGAAAAAGCAAAAGGTTGCTACCAACGACCCATGCTTCAAGTGTGGGGAGATAGGACATTGGGTAAGGAATTGTCCTGTCCATCTCCAAGAGTTGAAAGCAAAGAGGGATGCCGGGCAGACCTCAGGTACAATATACATGATTCATATTGATCTTAATATTACATCTTCAAACACATGGGTATTGGATACCGGATGTGGAACTCATATTTGCAATTTGTTGCAGGGGTTCACAAGAAGTAGGGACTTCAATTAAGGGGATGTTAGCCTCTTCATGGGCAATGGAACTAAAGTCTTAGTTGAAGCTCGTGGGGACTACATCCTGAAACTTCCAAGTGGCTTGGAAGTTATTTTGAATAATGTTTTGTATGCTCCTAGTTTGACTAGGAACATTATTTCTGTATCCTAATTAAGACATTATGATTATGTATTATTCTTTATTGAAAATGATTCATGTTTCTTTAAATGGTATGTTCTATTTTAAAGCTATTCCCATTAATGGTATTTATGAATTGGTTCATGAAAATACTTCAAATAGTTCATTGTACCAAACTAACACCACGAAACTCAAGTTGGACTTGAGTGATACCTATTTTTGAAATTGTCGTCTTGGTCATATAAACAAGAAATATTTACAAACACTTCAAAAGAATGGTCTTTTAAAAACAAATGAATGTGGTTCATTTGATGTTTGTGAATCTTGTTTACAAGGAAAGATGACTAAGGCACCCTTTAGTGGAACTAACGAAAGGGCGAAAGATTTATTAGGAATCATACATTCGGATGTATGTGGTCCTTTTCAGCCAATGACTAGGAATGGTGAAAGATACTTCATTACCTTTACCGATGATTATAGTCGCTATGGTGTGTCTGAAAGGAGAAATCGAACCTTATTGGATATGGTCCGATCTATGATGGCTAGAAGCACATTGCCTCTATCATTTTGGGGTTTCGCTTTGCTCTCCGCAGCCTGTATTCTAAATATGGCCCCAACCAAAAAGGTGGAAAGGACACCTTTTGAGATATGGCATGGAAGAGTTCCATCCCTATCATACTTAAGGGTCTGGGGTTGTGAGGCTTATCTTAAGACTCCCACCCCAAACAAATTAGAAGTCCGATCCACCAAGTGTATCTTTGTTGGATATTGTAGAGATTCTATGGGATATTATTTTATGATCCACTGGAACAAAAGGTATTTGTTGCCAGAAAGGGTGAGTTCTTAGAAGCAAAGTTCCTTATGGAAGGAGCTGGCAGTAGAACAGTGGATCTTGAAGAGGATCAAGAACCACAACCCGATGCACGTTTGGTTGAAACTAGCACTCAACATGAGGATGTTGAGGATGATCAAGGGGTTGATCAATACACACAAGACGTTCATAGAAGTTGTAGAACTAGTAATCCAACTGAATGATACGGATTTTTCATGGATGGATGCTATGTGGTAGATTCAGAAGAACCAACCACATACCATAATGCAGTGTCCAATTCGGATTGTGACAAATGGCTTGAAGCCATGAACGTTAAGATGCAATCCATGTATGACAATCAAGTTTAGGAACTTGTTGTACCACCTCTTAATTCCAAAGTAGTTGGAAGTAAGTGGGTTTTCAAGAAGAAAACCGATATGCATGGAAACTTGGATACTTATAAAGCTAGACTTGTAGCAAAGGGTTTCACTCAAACTCAAGGGGTTGACTATGATGAGACTTTCTCACCTGTTGCGATGCTAAAGTCTATAAGGATATTGTTTGCCATAGCTGCTCATTATGATTATGAGATTTGGCAAATGGACGTCAAAACCCCTTTCCTAAATGGATATCTTGAGAAAGATGTCTACATGGTTCAGCCTGAAGGTTTTGTCAATCCGAAATATCCTAATAAAGTATGCAAGTTAAAGAAATCAATCTATGGATTGAAACAAGCATCGAGAAGCTGGAATCACCGTTTTAATGAGGAAGTAAAGAAATTTGGCTTCATCAAAAACGCTGATGAGGCTTGTGTAAATAAGAAGGCTAGTGGGAGCATAATAACTTTCCTAGTATTGTATGTTGATGACATACTACTATTTGGAAATGACATTCCAACCTTGGAAGGTGTAAAAACCTGGCTTGGAAGTCGTTTTTCCATTACGGATCTTGGTGAAGCCGCCTATATTCTGGGAATAAAGATCTATAGGGATAGATCGAGGTGGTTGATTGGTTTAAATCAAAGTGCATACATTGATAAGATCTTGAAAAGGTTCAAGATGGAGAACTCTAAGAAAGGTACCGTACCTATTCAAAGAGGAACGATATTGAGTACGACTCAATGTCCAAGCTCAAAGGATGAGCAAGATAAAATGAAGGCAATCCCATACGCATCTGCTATTGGATCCATCATGTATGCAATGATATGCACTTGACCGGACGTGTCATGAGCCTTAAGCATGACAAGCCGTTACCAGTAAAATCCTGGAAACAGTCATTGGATGGCTGTTGAGAACATACTTAAGTACCTAAGGAGGACAAGAGATATGTTCCTGATCTATTGATCTGGTGACGAGGAACTTGTTGTAAAAGGTTACACGGATGCGAGTTTCGAAACCGATCATGACGATTCACGGTCACAATCGGGATACATTTTCATTCTGAATGGAGGAGCAGTCTCTTGGAAGAGCTCCAAACAGGATGTAGTGGCTCTATCAACTACAGAATCAAAATACGTCACCGCCTCATTGGCAGCTCAAGAAGCTACATGGTTGAAGAAATTCATTGCCGATCTAGGGGTTGTCCCTTCCATTCAGGACCCCTAGAGATCTTTTGTGATAACGAGGGTGCGATTGCTCAAATCAAGTAACCTCGTGCTCATCAAAAGACTAGGCACATTGAGCGGAGATTCAACTACATACGAGATGAAGTTGAAAAGGGAAAGATATGTATTCGCAAAGTTCACACGGATCAAAACATTGCGGATCCTCTCACGAAGCTCCTTGAAAAGGCAAATCGTTAAGGTCATACTTGTGCCATGGGACTTCGATATTCTAGTGATTGGATTTGATCTGTAAATTTTGTATTTCGATATGTGGAACTCTTTATTATTTGAATAAAATTATTTGGTTATAATGTTTCAATTAATGTTATAATTTAGCATGTTTAATCCATGAGTAAAATGTTTACTCTAAATGTCCGTAGTTATTCAGACTTGTGGGAACAAGTATGAAGGTAAGATTATTATGAACTTGGATTGGTTGATATTCATAAGGATGAATATAGAGCAATAGGTTGCTACCAAGGTTCATAGATATTTGTGGGATACAAATATTGGACTAATCCGCATCTCAAATTTTACTACATGGAATCTTATTGATTGATCATAAGTAAATTTGAGTAAAGGCGAATATCATTTGGTATCCTCCGACCTGAGATACATATTGGGTTTTGATATTCACCAAATTTTATACCTTGAGCTAATTCTTCACTGTCCTGAAATAGTGGACAGTACATAAGGGTATGTTCAGATATAACACGAGGTGTTTGTGAGAAACGTATGTAGTCAAGATGGAATTTGTTCCTCTTATTCATTGACAGTTAGATGTCTAAGGCCTGATAAGTTAAATCAACAAGAAATGATCATTCTGTGTTCTTGGATTTAACATACATCAGTAACAAAAGGATAGATGAATGATTCACCTAAATCATTTCAAGTAGGGTACTTAAAAGGGATGATGTTATTGAATGGCTAAAAGTCGTGCGTATTAAGGGTAGTAAACCGTTGTTAGGCGGTATTTACTGCTTGCATCAATCTTCTATGAATCTTGGGTAAGTGGGAGATTGTAGGATTCTGTGTGCCCAAGACACTTAGAATATTGATGTGGTTAGTACGTTATGATCCAAGTCGGATTATACCCAATAACAAGCTTAGCAAACACCTATTAATATTTAATTGATGATATGATCATGCAATTAAATATTAACACCAATTTAGAAAATGGGTTTTCTAAACAAGTTGCATATGAGATGGAACAATTTATTAGGATATTTTGTTCAATAATATTATTTGTAATGTTATTTAAATTAGTTAGATAACATTACAAATTAATAATGGGAGTTTACAGATTATACAATTAAAAAGGTTAGTTGTATATATCTAGTTAGAAGACTAGTTAACTTATATAATGTGTGATTAATTTTAAGAGGGAAACTCTTGTTTTTTAAATCTTTTGGCCGCCCCCTCTTGCATTCTTATTGGACCTTTGTGTCCTAGAAAACACAAAACATTTACTAGTCTTGCACTCCAAAATCTCATAATTCACTACATGGAACTAAGACCAAAAATCTCTCTCTCTCTCTTTTTGTCTCTCGGCATTTAGGCAGCAGCATTGGGGGTTTTGTTTTGGTTTTTTGGTGCACTCTCCCTAGCAAGAGTGGTGTGTGCTTCACAAGCTTTGGGTATACAAGCTTGAGGGCTTCTTCCTTGGAGTCTTGGCCTAGATTTTAAGCATCTAACATCCTTTTGGTCGTTTTTCTTGCTGCTAAAAGGTAGTAATCACAGCTCTGTGTAGCTGTGATTTTATGTGCATTTACATATGTTTATAGCTTGTTCATTCACATATTAAAGATCCTTTTGTTTTGGGCTTGTTTTTCCATCTTAAAACATGCTTAAGAACACCAAATTTTCAGTTTATAAACAAGTTATAAAGCTATTCTTCCGCTGCGTTTTTCAGAAAGTTTAAGAGGTTAAACTGTTTTTTGTGTTCTTGCAAACCCCAACAATCTTAAGGATTCAGTATTAATTTCAGATCTAATAGATTCATTTTGATTTGATGATGGTGAGGATGATTCTGTTGTAACAGATGCAGAAGCTTTTGAAACTTCTGTCTTGATGGCATCTTCCTTCACCTTATCCTTCTTGGTTGATGCTTTGGTTTGGAAGATGAACTTTGACTTTTGAAAGTCTCATCATCTTTTGCCTTTGATTTGGATATATATGATCCCTTTACAAAATTATCAAAGAAAGAATCATCATTGTATGACTTCTTCTTTGAGGAATCCACCTTTTGTGAGGTGTTTTTGATTGACTTGTTGTTTGCTCCACTGACTCACCCGCTTCAGAAGATTTGTCCTTTGATTTTGCTTTTGTCTTCTGAACTTTCTTCTTTTGCTTGGAGTCATCTTGACTATCAGAAGATGAGATTCTGATTCAGTCAGATCAGCATGAGACTTCTTTGTGCTTTTGCTTTTGTTCTTTTTGTTGAAATAACATTCCTGAGTGGAATGATTATTCTTGTTACAAATAGCACAGAATTTGTTGAAGTAACAATCAGAAGTCATATGATTGTTCATATTGCATATAGAACAATAACTACTGAAATAACAGTCAACTGTGTTGTGATTGGTCATCTCACACCATTTGGAATATTTTTTTCAGATTCTGCTTTAGACTCTACTTTCTTTGCTTTCCTATTTAGCTTAGGAGCCTTTGTTTCCTCTTTTGATTTATTTTTCTTTTGCTTTGATGCACCATTAGTTGAATATTCCTTGTTCGTTGTTGACTGTTGATGTTTCAGATCCTTCTTTTGTTTAACAGCATCTGTGTTTGTTACCTCCTCCGTAGATTTAGTTTTCTTCTTCCGTACATGTTCTACGGATTCAGCAGACTTTGCTTTCCGCAGATCTTCTGCTGAAGAATTTTTCTGTTTAGACGAAGCTTGCTTCTTCTTACCCTTATCTGCTTTAGATAAAAGTACTTCATCATTTGATCCGCATCATTCAACTTCTTTCTGAAGACTCAATTCTTTAAGTCCTTCATTTAATTCTGCAATCCTCTTACAAATTGTTTTGAACATATTTCTTTGCTTTGGAGGATAATTCAGCTTTGATTCTTCAAGAACTTTGGGAAGATCAGATTTGATTTTACCATTGTTACCAACCATCGGATGTTCAGCATCATGTTCCACAGAATCAGCCAAATCATCACAATTATCATAATCAAATTCTGAATCAGTTTGAGTCGAAGAGTTTGTTTTAGAAGATTCAGTTTCAAGCATCTCAGCCTTATGATTAATTTTGTTTGAGTCTATTTCAAACTTGATGCTTGGCACACAATGATTTGATAAAGTGTTTGTCATTGTTTCAGGTAAAGATGTGTAGTTATCATTTATAGGTGGAGCAACAGCATTATAACCCAACCTATACCTATTCATTGATTCAATATGAGAATTTAACAGTTTCTCATATTGCTGAGATGATAATTGAAACTTCTGAAGTTTCACTTCAGTTGATGCATGATCAGCCGTTGATTTTGTTAAGGAAGTTGTTAGATGCTCAACTTGGGCTCTTAGACTGTAAGTTTCAGAGACAAGTTTTTCTAAATCTTTTTGCAAAGAATTAATTTTGATTTGATAAACTTTATGTTCTTTAACATGAGATTCATTTAAAAACAAGGTTTCTTTAACTTTGTCAGCCAATTGTTGAGCATGAACTCTGTAACGCTCAACTTCTTCAACACATTCTGAAGAACATAATCTGTCTTTTACCTCTTTTGCCATTTGAGGAACTTTGTTTTCCAAATATGCCATTAATGCTTGATTCTCTTCCAATACTTCCTGCTCATACATGCTCCAATCACAAGTTCCATCTTGGAGTATGATTAGACCAGTCTCCTTTGAATTGCTTGGACCAGTTAGTTCTTTTGAAGCAGGTGGAGAGGTGTTGCTTAACTGAGGTTGTCTCATCATGGGTCTTAGAGAATCTGATTGTTGAAAAGACCTCCCTTGATGTTGTCTTACCTCAGGGTTTGTTTGTTGATTGCGCTCCATGGAGAAATGTCTATAGAGATTGCATTTGAAGCATCTCACTTTGGATTTGTCAACTCCAATCTTAGAAGTTTTACTGGCTGCTGCCAAGTTTTTGTTCCTTTTAAGATATTGTTTTGCTCTGTAGGCAATCATTGCCATCTGCCACTGAAGATCCATCTCTTCTACTACATCAGGATGTAATTCTTCCAGATCTTGTTGGCAGATGTTTGCTGAAGTTAGTGAGCTCCCCAGATAAGCTTGAAAACTAGAACAAAAAGCTGCAAAAGCTGCTTTTTGTTCTTTAGAATCCAATATCACAGTTACTGGTTCTGATTGATTATTGAGAGGAGAGGCCTTTGCAGTTGTTGTAGTAGTAGCAGTTCTCCCCTTTTCCTTTTGATTTTTACTTTAAGATAATTTCTTAGTAGGTTTTGAAGCGTAGAAGCTTACTTCGTCCTCATCATCACTCACAGTACAAGACTTATCACCTTCACTGATGAATGCACTTCCTGCATTGTTAGTTTCTTTGAAGTGATAAGGTGACACATGAGATCTCACACTGTTGTTTCTTGTTTTCTCATCCATTTCAAGTGCTTCAACTTTTGCAACTAGTGTATCTAGACTAGTTGTCTTAAGATCTATGGTGTTCTTGAACATGGACACAGTCGGCTTCCAATGTTTAGGTAAAGTATGGAGCATCTTCTTGTTTAGTTCCTTAGTAGTATACTTCAACTCCAAGATATTCATCTCAGTAACAAGTTGCATGAATCTATGGAGTTATTGAGGAACTGATTCACCCTCAATTTGATGAAAGGTTTCATATTATGATCTAAGGGTGTCTTTCCTGATGCTTCTGATCTCATCACTCCCTTCACAGAGAGTGTGAAGTATCTTCCATAAGGAATTTGTTGTTTTGTAATTCTCACACTTGATCAATATCTCTTCAAGCAAAGCCATACTAAGCAAACTGTATGCTTTAATATCAACTTTAACCTTTTTGACATCATCAGGCGAGAGATCTTTTGTGCTTATTGGTTGATTTTTGTCATTATAGTCCGGCCCAAGAGCAGGTGGAATATAAGGACCTTCTGTGATGGACTCCCACAAGTCAGAATCAGTGTAGTTCACATGATTCCTGAACTTGATTTTCCAGGATTTGAAATCGGCTTTGGTTTCCAACTTTGGAAGTTGGTAGGATCCACCAAAAGAACTCATAATTGTTAAAGTTTTTAGACTTTAACAAACACTTGTTATAGTGAAATGATTTGTCAATAACTCAGATCTGCTATTCAATAGATCTGAATAGAGATTTAAATTAATCAAGCAATAGCACAATGCTTGTTGACAGAAATATCACAGATTTAATGATAAAATAAAGCAAAAATTAAACAATTTCAATACTGATAGATCAATCAATCTAAATCAATGAGCACTTGGCTCTGATACCAGCTGTGAATCCAAGGATCGCAATTCAGGAATTATCAGTATTGAAATATGGACGAGTTAATGAGTGAAGAATATTCAATAATCGTCGTTTAATTATAATTAAATGATAATCGTTGACTAACAATTAATTTTTGCAAACACAAAACAATATTGATGAACAAACAATTATTCTTTCAAATGTAATTCATTAATATTTGTATGATGATTACAAAGAATAAACAATGATATGAACAATGATAATGTTGTTGTTGTTGATTCTATAGCGGCTAGGGTTGATGTGATGTGATGTGATGGCAGCTGTGTGTGTTTGTTTGATTGTTGACGAGATGCTTGATTGAAAACGTTTGTTACGCGTTTCATTGATTCAATCGAGTCAAGCGAGTCAAGTGTATCAAGCACCCTTGATGTGAAACCTAGGATCCATATTTATAGGCACGCGTGTTTCTGTTAGGAAACACCGGATCTCTTGGGAATCACACAGCTGTCAGATTGGACTAACAGCTGTCACTTTGACTGTTGACTTGTTGATTAATAACACTTGCATTAAAAAATACAAGTGTTATAGCTCAGTGGTAACTTGGTCATCCACAGATTTTGTTCTTCCGCGGGTGTGTTGATCCTTTCAAAGCATAACTTTTTTCTTCCGAAGATAATGAATCTTCAGTAGCAATCTTGTATATCAGCAGCAGTTCACACTTGGATTTCTTGACTGGTGGATAGTTCATCCGTATAAGATCTTCAGATGTAATGTTACACAGTAAGAAATATATCTACGGAAGAACAAAATGTTCATCCGTAGATGTTTCTTACACTTAGTCAATTTTCAAGAAATTGACTAAGTATGATATTTGATCCTGCAATTAATCAAAATAACACATACATATATGGGTTAGCATATACAATAAATGCATGCATAATTAATGATACTTACAATATTCATTACAAGAATTGGTTAAAGAGCTAAGCCTATACAAATTGATCTAGACCTACAAGTCCTAGATCTAACAATAACATTATCTTAACCATAAATCACCCAAGATATACACCCACCCACATACACATTCGCACATACATAAGGGTATACATACCCATTTTATAAAAACATACATACAAGCATTTCCAGCCCCAAAATCAGTTAAAACATTTAAAAAGGGTGTTCTAGAACTCACCTTTAACAACTTTCAGGCAAGACTTCTTCAAACTCGAATGCAAAAGGAGTTCAAACACCTAAAAACCCACCAAAAACACACAACCCAAACATACAAACATGTATAAGCATGTAGCCGAGACTAAAAGCGAATAAGAACACTTAACTTCGAATTTCTTACCTTGAATTCGACTTCCTTGTTCTTCTTCTTCAAAAACTTGAATTCTGCTCTTTCTCTTTCTATAAAACCGTATGAAAAGGTGTTGTGCAGTACTTTTACACCAACCCCTCTGAGTTTTATTACATTACTTCCATTTTATTCTTAACTTTTAAAATATCCAGGTGTTACATCTCTCTCTAGAACCGAAGAAAATCTGCTTTCTCTCTCTAAATGTCGAGCACTTGGTGTAGCAGGAAAGTGTGGGCGCCATGCCACCTTTTAATCAAAATAATAATATTATTTTATCCTATTTACACTTTAACCCCTCTACTTGTGCTTCTTTTTCTTTCTATCAAGATACTTTCTTTTCCCTTCTTCTTATTTCTTTTTCTTTTCTCTTCTTTTTATCCGATAAAATTTCAGGGTGTTACAAGTCCACCCCCTTAAAGAGGTTTCTTCCCCGAAACTCGTCACTCTTCGAATAACCGTGGGTAATGTTGTCTCATTTCTTCCTCCGTCTCCCACATAGACTCCAAACCCTTCCTGTGCTTCCACTGCACACGCACCAGTGGAACCACTTTATTCCTCAACCTCTTCTCCTTCCAAGATTGCCACTGGTTGCTCAACGTAATTGAGTCGTTCATCCACTTCGATATCATCTAGTGGTACAATGATATCTTCATCAGCTAGGCACTTTCTTAGATGAGATATATGGAATGTTGGATGTATTCCAGTTAACCCATCAGGCAATTCTAACCGATAGGCCACCTCTCCTACTCGTGCGATGATTCGGAAAGGTCCTGTATACCTCGGGCTTAGCTTACGTTGCTTCCTAAACCAGATAATCCCTTTCCAAGGTGAGACCTTCAGCATAACTCAGTCTCCCACCTTGAATTCGATCGTTCTACGCCTCTTGTCGGCGTACGACTTTTGCCTATCCTTTGCCGCCTTCATAAACGCCTTGATCTTTTCCAACTTTTCAGTTGTAGCCTCGATCACCTCAAGGCTTCCTAACTCCTTCTGTCCAATATCACCCCAGCATACGGTGTCCTGCACCTCCTACCATATATCATCTCGTAAGGTGGCATGCCAATACTAGCATGATAACTGTTGTTGTATGAGAATTCTACTAATAGTAAATGATCATCCTAACTTCCTCCAAAATCAATGACGCATGCTCGAAGTATATCCTCAAGCATCTGAATCGTCCTCTTGGACTGACCATCTGTCTGAGGATGATAAGCCGTGCTAATGTGTAGCTTCGTCCCCATTGCATCATGAAATCTCTTCCAAAACATCGATGTAAACTGAGTTTCATGATCCGACACGATACACACCAGCACACCATGACGAGCTACGATCTCTTTGATAAACAGATCCGCCAACCTCTCGGATGAATATGCCTCGCGGATCGGTAGGAAGTGAGCACTCTTCGTCAATTGATCAACTATCACCCATATGGTATCGCACCCCCTCGCCGTACGAGGTAGCTTCATAATGAAATCCATGGTGATGTGCTCCCACTTCCACTCGGGTAGATCCAACGGTTGGACCTTCCCGTATGGCTTCTGATGTTATGCCTTCACTTGCAAGCAAGTAAGGCACTTACTCACATATTCTACCATGTCTCCTTTCATACCCGGCCACCAGTAGTCCTTCTTCATGTCATGATACATCTTGGTGGCGCCTGGATGAATGGAGTATCGAGTCTTATGAGCTTCGTCCATAATCCGCCCTCGTAGGTCTCTATATCGAGGACCCACATTCGTCCATTTTGGGTCCTAACACCGAGAGTGTTCTCACCTAACTCTGTGACTAGTCCTCTCATCCTTTCAGAGTTAAGGCGATCTTCTTACAACGCCTCATCTTGAAATTCTTTCACTTGGGTCATCACATCAGCGGTCATAACCAACTGATAGGCCTTCACCCGAATCGGCTCGGGTTTCTCCTTTCGGCTAAGGGCATTGACCATAACGTTGGCCTTACCCGGATGATAATATATCTCATAATCATAATCTTTGATGAGTTCTAACCACCTCCAAAATCCTCATGTTGAAATCCTTTTGCTCAAAGAAATATGTCAAGCTTTTGTGGTCTGTAAAGATGGTGCACTTCGTCTCGTATAAGTATTGCCTCCAAATCTTCAATGCGAAGACCACAGCTGCTAACTCCAAATCATGGGTAGGGTAGTTGACTTCATGGGTTTTCAATTGTGGGGATGCATAGGCTATCACTCTTCCACGTTACATCAACACGCAACCTAATCCCGAATAAGAAGCATCCGAATATACCACTAAGTCTTCACTCCCTTCCAGTAATGTCAAGACAGGAGCTTGAGTCAATCTCGTCTTTAACTCCTTAAAAGCATACTCCTGTTCTCGACCCCATACAAACTACACATCCTTGCGAGTCAACTTAGTCAAAGGTGAGTCAATCTTGGAAAATTCCTGGATAAACCTCTTATAATAACCCGCCAAACCCAAGAAACTACGGATCTCGGATGTTGTCTTTTAAGACTTCCATTGCATCACCGCCTTAACCTTCGCCGGGTCCACCATAATTCCTTCAGCATTCACCACGTAGCCCATAAATTGAACCTCGCGTAACCAAAAAGCACACTTAGAGAATATAGCATATAACTTCTCTCTTTTAAGCGTCTCCAACACCTCACGTATGTGGCCAGCATGTTCTTCCTCACTTCTCGAATAAATCAGGATATCATCAATAAACACAATCACTGATTTATCTAATATTGGCTGACACACTCGGTTCATTAAATCCATAAAGGCAGCTAGTGCATTAGTCAAACCAAAAGACATAACGAGAAACTCTTAATGTCCATAACACGTGCGAAAAACTATTTTAGGAATATCCAGCTCCTTCACCTTCAATTGATGGTAACAAGATTGAAGATCTATCCTTGAGAACCATCTAGAACCTTGGAGCTGATCAAACAAATCATCAATCCTCGGCAACAGATACCGATTCTTTACCGTCAACTTGTTTAACTCTTGGTACTCTATACACATCCTCATGCTACCGTTTTGTTTTTCACAAACAAGATTGGAGCACCCCAGGGAGAGATACTCGATTGAATGAATACTTTATCTATAACTCCTGCAGTTTATCCATAAGTTCCTTCATCTCATTCGTAGCTAATCGATACAATGCTTTGGCAACAGGTTGAGCACCGGGTATCAGATCAATCTCCAACTCAATCTCGCAATTCGGTGGCGCTCCTGGAAATTCCTCTGCGAACGCGTCCAGAAAGTCACATACCACAGGTTCATTGGATAGTTGTGTTACTGATGCATCCACATCCTTAATGTAGGCCAGATAAGCATTACATCCACATCTCATGCACTTTTCTGCCACCACCATCGAAATCACCCATGGAACCGTAGTGACGCAATCACCACAGACTGTCACCGAACTTCCGTCGGGTGCAACTAATCGAATCATCTTCTTGCAACACATGATATTTTCTTCATAGGTTGGTAACGAACCCATCCCTAGTACTACATCAAATGTGCCTAGGAGCATCACGTACAATTTAGCAGAAAACCTATGACCTTCTAGTTTTATGGCACAGTCCTCTATCACATCAGAAATTCTAGTGGACTTACCAATAGCAGTTTCTACGTCAAAAGGTTCACCAATACTTCTACTACTAACAGGCAACTTTTCACAGAAAGCAATAGAAATAAAACTCCTACTAGCATCAGAATTAAATAACACAGACGCACAAGTTTGGCTTACTAGAAACATACCTGAGATGACATCGGAATCCCCTCTTGCCTCCTCTAGCGTCATCGTGAAGGCTCTAGCACTAGCCCTCTGTCCTCCTTCCTCTTGCTTCTTCTTCATTCTAGAACTCTCGGCCCGTGGCTTCTTGCAGTCCCTGCTTACATGGCCTTCCTCACCACAGTTGTAACACTATATAAGTCTACACATCTTCGCCACATGGTCGGGCTTCCCACACTTGAAGCATACATTCATGTTCCACTTGCATTTACCGACGTGCTCTCTCCTACATTTACCACACTTCTTTATCCCCGAACTTGATGACCCCACTCTACGGTCATCCACCTTCATCCTCTTGTTATTTGGAGTGAAATCGCCACGTCCAAACCTTTCCCATTCCATTTCCTATCACCACCACCTATCTTCTTCACCTCTACCCCTGCCACTTCTCTCTCATTACACAACCTCAGCCAAATCCACTACCGACCTAAAAGTGCTTGGCCGGACAGTAATCAAGTGCCTACGAACATCGGCTGGCAATCCTTGGATGTACTTATTAATCTTCTTAGACACCGGCGTCACTTGATCCGGTACTAGCCTCACCATCTCATTAAACTTTATGGTATCCTATTGGTCTGTCATGGTTCTCACCTCCAGTTGCAAGAACTCTCTCTCAATCTTGTCTTACTCCCTGTGAGGACAGAACTCTTCGATCACCAGCTTCTTCAACTCCGACCACCTCATTCTACTAATTGCCCTGCTACACTCGGCCTGGACAATGTTGTTCCACTAGCACAATGTTGAGTCTACAAATGATTTTGGGGTGAACTTCACCTTCTGGTCCTCTCGGCACTCACTAATATCAAGCACCGCCTCCATCTCTCACACCCATCGGTGGGCAGCAGTAGCACTACTATTCCCATCAAAAGTCAGGTGCTTGCATCTTTAAAATGCCCTATAGTTACAGCCTCGTGCAGTCTCCTCCATAGCTTCTTCCTCCTCCTCCTCACTTGAGACAACCGTCCCAGTCTCTGGCTGTTCTCCACCTTCTCTCCTGGTGGTCCTCCTCCTTTCCTTCCTCTCAGCCTCTCTCACATCTTTAATCACTTCAATCACTATATACGGTAGAAATATCTACATGACTTGATGAACTTCCTCCACTACTGCCTTTTTCACCGAGGCCCTCAAGTTCCCGCTCTCATCAATGCCCTCATGCTGATGAACCTCAGGATCAACAGGAGTCGTCTCAGCATCTCTAGCCTAATTTCGCGTAACACGCGGTTCAGCACCACGTCCACCCCTGCTCCACCACCAGAAGCCTTAGAAGATCTACCTCCAGCCATTCTCTAATTACTATAAGATTCAAACACTAACACAGTCATTCAAGGTAATGGCTCTTTTTATGTTGAGTATAGTAAGTCCCTAATTACAGTGGCCAGTTGTGATTAGTCACTTACTTTACACTTCACGCCCCAAGCATTTCCTATCCTGACTACATCAGTATCTAAATCTACTAAAAGCACGTAAATCAAATAGCACACGCACGTAATACGGGTTAACGTTAAGAAACCTGATGGCACGTGATAGGTTCAAATGGATTGATTCTATGTTATGATTAAGCAATAAACAAGTAAAAAACAAAGTAATCAATAAATGCAAAGATTTAAATAAGTTTCTATTGATTAGATGCAAGAATTATATTTTCCAATTGAGAGAAATGATCAAAACGTCTAACTACACAATACACTTAATCCTATTTATACTAAACAAAGAAACTAAAGGAACGTATATTACGCAATAAGTCCCTATACTATTGCAAAAGTAAAATACAATGCAAAAGTAAAATACAAAGACAAAATAAAGATAACAAGTTAAATCTTTAAGAGGTGCTAACAATACTCCCCCTAAGATTTAAATGATCTTCAGTCTTTAGTTATTTTCAATCTTCATTCTCTTGATCTTCTTCAGCTTCAATCTTATATCTTCCTCAATCTTCTCAGCTACCTTCTTCTCTCTTCTCTTTATCTGCAATCTTCTTTCTTCCTGTGCATCCATCTTCAATCTTCAAAGTAATCCTTTGGTTCTTCTTTAACTTTAAACATTGGCTTGTCCTTATAAAGCTCTTATTCTCTCAAGGCTTTAGCAATAGCAGATTTGAATTTGCTAGCTAATACACCTTGCTCAGGCATCGCGTCATTAGTCTTTATCTCCATTTTGTTCATGACTTCAAGTGTCTCTTTAGATAATCCTGTAATGTCAATGTTAGCATATAACTCAATAGGCTTTGAATTACCTTTTGAGTATACTTCTTACACTCCCTTATTGGATATCCTCATGAACTCTATATCTTTAATATCTTTCTTCATGATGTTTGCATAAGCCAAAGCTTTCCGTAGTGAAATCCTCTCCATAGCAGCATTCATCACTTTAATAATTGACAAGAAATATTTCTTATCATTTTTTGCTACTTCAGGAGATACTCGTTCAAACTTTTTCACTGAAAAGAAAGATATATAGCTTGGATGCAACAATTTGAGCTTAAACACGCCAAAAAGAGTAATCATATCCTCATCCCAGTTAATGAGATTTCGGACTAACTTTAGCTCAAATGTTTTAGTATTTTAAAACCATCGCATGATAGGTTTTGATTTCTGTGTTCCATCAATAACCTTCAATCCTGGAGTCGTTAGCTTTTCAAAGTACTCATCATAAAACTCAATCAGGAAATGCTCATCCTCTGATTGTTTTCCCTTTATCTTTCTATTCTTTTTCAACGTAGCAAAGTACTCCTTATCCTCTTGAGAACATCTTGCTTCCAAGAAAGCACTTGCTCTTGTAATTCCTCTGTTTAGCAGCTCTACAAACATCTCTCCACACTTAGCTCCAGTCGGATTGATCAAAGGCAGTTTGTTTAACTCCTTTAAGTCTTGAACTAGGAGCTTTTATAATGCTCGAGTAAAAATGATAAACAACACAAACATCATTTACTCGTTTGATCAAGAAAGCATCAAAGATCTCATCTTATTTCCAAGCCACAATCTTTACTTGGTTGGTGGAATCTGGAGCAATCATGGTATTCAGCAGTTCTGATATAGATTGTCCTTTTTGCAGTTCGTTCCTCACTAAGTCTCCTGTTGATCTGGCTTTATTAAATATTTGACTCTGATCAAGAGAAACTTTATAAGCTTGTTTCTCTGTCTCAGGAAACATTCTCATCAGCTCTTTCCTTCGCTCATAAACATTTGTCTTCTATGCCATTGATCTGATTTCTTGAGGCTATGGCACCGTTGTTCTTTTGGTGATCTCCAGGTATTGAGGATTATCAGTATCTAGTATAATCATCTTGCTAGACTATTTCTCTGTAGCTTGAAAACTTCTAACAAGGTTCCTTAAGGATTCACCTTGGAGTCTTTTTAATCTTTTCCATGGGTAATTTCATGCCTGTAACCAAGATCTCAAAGCAACAATGCTCATCTCATCGGGATCTGGATGGTTAAGCTCTAAGCTTGGCTTTTCTTCAACATTTATGCTCTCTTGTAGTGGATTCCATTCTCCATGCTCCACTACAATCTCGTTTGGATCCACTGGATCTACTAACTCTGCAGTTATACATTTCTCATATTCTTCATTCATCTGCGTCACTATCAGTCCATCCAGGAATACTCGGTTATACTTCAACTTTACAAGAAAGTTGATCTATCCTCAAAATCAATAGGAACTTCATCTGGAACTGTTTCCATAGGAGTTACGTCCTTTTCAAGGATTGCTTCATCTATTTCTTCATCCTCCAATACCTCATCATACTAATCATCATTAAATTCTTCTTCAATATCATCAAGTGCCACAATAGTTTCTTGCACATATTTCTCTCCTTCCTCCTGTACTTTAGAAAGCTTTTGAACCTTAGATGAAGATTCAGGTAACACTGATTCATCCAATTCTTCTAACTACCTCTTACCTTTATCCACAACAGGAGCTTCTTCAATTTAATTTGATTTACTTCAGAGACAATCTCAAGATCAGGAGAATCAATCTTTTGAGTTTCTTTTAACTTGGCCAACTCTTCTTTCAGCATTTCATTTTCTTCATTCATCTTTTTATACTTTTCTTCCATGACATCATAATCTCTGATCATTACATCAAATGTCTTCATGATCTCAGATTTATCATTCACCACATTCACTATCTCATCATCCTTCAGTTTAATAACTTCTTTCAACTTCAAGTTTTCTTCATTCAACTTCAAGTTTTCTTCTTTCAACTCAGCTATCTCTTTTTCTTGAGACATAATGACTTCTTTCAACTTTTATGTCTCATCAATATCATGATATCATCAGTCTGTACAGACACATTTATGCTGTAATGACTGGAATGTCTTCAGATTCTACAGGAGATGTGCCTTGAAAGACAGGCTCAGATAGCATAGCTTCCATAAACTCAAAATCAAATGTTTCATTTTGTACATCAACATTAGCTTCTTCATCACCTTGTGCTTCTGTCATTGTATCATCATGAGTTTCACTAATATCATGTGTTTCATCAGCATGATCAGACAAAGTGGCTCACTACTATCAGGTTGATGTGCCTCAGTTGCACCATCATCATCATCACTACCACTATCATCTGATGAGCTTTGAGCTGCTTCATAATCATCAAAACTTTCATCATCATCTTCATCACTTTCATCATCCTCTTCATCAATAATCTCATTAACAACATGCAGTCAATTACTCCCTTTCAAAAACCATGTTTCAATAGATGTGTGGAGAGTTTCTCATACCAGGCTCGCGGGGCTTGATGTAAGCCATACAAAGCTTTTGGGTGCAATCGGAGAAATTAAGTTCTTTCTGGGACTATAGGTGGATTAGACACCTACTGGCATCTTTCTACAGAAGACTAAGTACGTTGGAGACATTCTAAGTCTGTTTGACATGGAGAATGTAACTGTTGCCGGTACCTCTCTTGCCACGAACCACGATGTGGCACCTGATGAAAATGGGGATTTGGTGGATGCCACCATATCGTGGGATGATCGTATCTGTCATGTATCTAACAGCCTCTCGTCCAGATATCATGTACGCCACGTGTCTTTTCTCAAGATATCAGTCAAAACGAAAAGTAAATCATCTCATTGTGGTGAAACGGATTTTTCGTTATCTAAAGGGTACACCAAAACTAGGGTTGTGGTATCTTCATGTTGATGACTTTTAACTTACTCCATATAGTGACTTGGATTATAGAGGCTGTAAGATGAACTATAAGTCAAGATCTACAGGGTGACAGTTCTTTGGAAGGCGGTTAGTCACATGGCAATGCAAGAAATAGACTTCGGTTGCTCTGTCAACATGTGAGGCTGAATATGTTACTGCTGCATGCTGCTGTTCTCTAATCATTTGGATTCAATAGCAAATGCGGGACTACGATTTGCAATTTACTAACACTCCTATTTTTGTTGATAATTCTGCTGCCATAGCTGTCACTAAAAATCCGGTACAACATCCTAAAACTAAATACATCGGAATAAAGTATCACTTCATACGTGACTGTTTTGAAAAACATATAATCGATGTGATTAAAATTAACATGGGTTTTCAACGCGCCGAACTCTATACAAAACCATTTGACGAAATAACATTTTATTATCTATTAGAGGTTAACGTCGTCAAAAAGAAAGAAGATGTGATTCCTGAGGAATTGAGTTAGTAGTCCGACAAGGTGTCTTTAGTTTTTTATTTTTTAAATTTTTTATTTTCTTTTCATTTCTTTAATATTACGTCTAATCTAATATTTTTCTCGTATTTGAATATTTAAAAATCATAAAAGATTTTCTTTTTTAAAATTTTAGGGGGAGAACTTCCCAAAAAAAAGAAAAGAGAAGGGGGAAGGGCAGGTAAGCTGATAGGCAAAGAAAACAATCCTGATAAAACAATTCAATGCTATGGAAAATGATTGCACACAGTCATCAATTATTTGGGACACCAAAAACATTTTCCTTCTTGCATTTTTCTGATAAATTTAAAATCACAGAATATTAAAAATCTGAGATGTCAACGCCTAACAAGTTGAAAAATAATAGTAAGCTAGTCTGTTATCGTGGTTACATGGAGAAAGTAGATCTAAGGGGTTGCTAGTCCATTATACGATGTGTCGGTAGATTCAACACAATAGACTAGTAGATATCATTGGTGATTCACATAAAGTAAATCAATCAACAAGTCATGGGTTCCTATTGTATCCCTGGTCTGCACAATCAATCAAGTTCTAATAAGGGGTGAAGAGCGAATGAAAGCCACAAATGTGTGCAAATGACCCAAAACAGAGCAATGAATATCTCATAAAGCATCAAAATAATAGGTAAATGTAATCAAGTTGATGACAAATGCCATTGTTGCATTAAATATCAAATTGTATTGCTCTAATGAGAAGATTGGTCTTGCGCCTCTCTGCTATGCGGTGGCATGGACCTGAGGCTTGGCATAACCTATATGTTCTAAGAATTCATTGTTGTTTGCGCCTCTCTGCTCTGCGATAGGACTGACTTGAGGCATTGCATCTCTTTGAAAGCGCTTAGAATAGTCTCTTCTTGACCACCAAACAACTCAAAAATCTCCTGAGGAAGATTGATTACCATATACTAGTGTGATCCAAAAATACTTGTCCGTCTAATTCACTTAAAAAATCACTGATGTATGTCAAAAATCTATGTGTGAATTTAAGTGGACAAACATATTGACAATCGTCGTGGTTGCATCTCTTGATGTTCAAAATCAATGTGTGCTACATAACTGTTCCAGCGTGATTTCTTGTTAGTGCTGTTGATTCTTAGATGAAAGAGATTCTGTGAATTGTACATATAATGTTTTCTGCCATTGATATATCTATAAAAAGTTCTAAATAATTACGTTTTTGCCTGTATGATTCCATATGAATCTTTCTCGAAATGAACTGAATGCCTTAAACTGTTATGCTCAGGGGGATAAATCGTTTCAGTGTTGTTAAAGTGATTTCCACTCTCCTCAAATGAAAATTACAAAAATATGTCTTATTTCAGTTTTATTTCAAGTTTTTCCAGTTCCATTTGTGTGTGCAATGTGTTAGTTTCGGACTATGTAACAAGATTGATCGCTGTGAAAGTCACAAAATTGAACCGAATATTGACTGTGAAAAGCTTGATCTGAAAGATAAAAAGGGATCACGACTAAGGTGATCAATGGTTTTTCAATAAATTGGATCACGTCTGAGGTGATCAATAGATAAAAAGATCATGTCTGAGATGATAGGTAGGCTAGAAAGTTACATCAAATGTAACTGTGTGCAATATTGAGACAAAATAAGTCTAAACCATGAGTTTGCCCAAATCGTATGACCCAATCGCACGACTGGACCATGAGTATGGCCCAATCGTACGACCAATCGTACGAATGGACCATGAGCATGGACCTAATGAATGATTAGACCATCAGCATGACCCAATCGCACGAGTGGCAAGATCTGTATGATCCAATCGCACGATCGGTAAGGCGTCTAGGTTATTCGTGCGATTGGACTTCAGTCGCACGTCTGAACCATGCATATGGGTCCAGTCGCACGACTGAAATCCCCGAGGGTATAAATAGAGGCTTAGTCGGTCATGACGCATTCACTTGTTTTTAAACCCTTTTAAAATACTGGCAAACTAGTGGAACCCTTTTCAAATTTTCTTTGTGATGTAGGGCTATTGTGTTTTCACTAACGATTCTTTGTTTCATTAAAGGTAGCCCGAGAGGAATGCATGGTTCCCCAACGCTTCATTTGAAGATGAAATCGTGTTACATTGAGTGTATAATCGGTTACTAACCCTAATTTATGCGTAATTTATAAAAACCGAGAATGGTTCCATCAAAATGACCCCAAAGTGAGTATCTAAGTAAAATTAAACGATACCTAGTGCTTTGTCGGGATTAGACGCATCTAAGGACACCTAAAACACATGGTTTTGATACCTATTTAACAAAAATTAACATTTCTTCGACTAGAACCGTCTGTATGCAACTGGACATCCGGAAGAACTTCAATCGGGAGATAGAACCATTCGCATGATTCAATCACACGATTGAACCAATCGGTAATTCAGTCGCACGAATAGGTCAATTGGATGTCTAAATGTGCGATTAAGCTCAGTCGTATGCTCATTCATACGACTGAGTTCATTCGTATGGTCCAATCGTACGATTGAACCAGTTTCATTATATCAGTTTTAAAGTCAAGTAATCTTATGTGTAAACTGATAATGGGTGTTTGTCTCTCGTGTTAAAGTGAAATGGCAGAGCGGTGGATGATAAGCACCAAGCATAACATCTGTGCTTATCTGAACACAACGTCAAGGAACGCCACCAAGTGCGGAGGAATTATCGAATTCCTAAACCAATCCAGGATTCACAGAGCCATTTCTACGACATGTACACCATACAGATCTCTACAGCAAGCATTCTGGGAGAATGCTGTGGCAGACCGTTCTATTGAGCCTTACCGAATCAGAAGCTTGATTTTCGGAGCGGCAATTGATATTGGTGAAGACAATCTACGAAGGGTATTGGGCTTGGGAGAAGATGGGGATCATCCGACTAAACTACATCCCTTAGTTGTGCGTGGATTAAGTATGCCGGTGACATCAATGCCGGAGTACTTGACAGGAGCAACATGTGCTCGCTCGCCCTTTAAGTACTCAGCTCACGTGATTCTCAAGTGCATTGATTCACGTCGAGGTGGCTTTGATGAGCTCAGTAATCAGATCCAAAATGCATTCGTGGCACTAGTTCTGAACCATCCGTTCAGCTTCTGTAAGATGTTCTTCAACTACATGAGGGAGAAGATTGAGATGAAAGAAAAGGAAAGCTTCTACATGTATCCTAGATTCCTCCAGATGATGATCAATGAGAAGCTTCCCAACCTGCCAAAGAATAAAGATGACAAGGTCATTCTGGAGGTGATGGATGACACGAAACTGGGAAGGATGAAAGTTTACAGGGGAAAGCCACAGAAGCCTCCAGTTCGACGATTGTTTGGGCATCTAAAAAGAGGAGACTATGTTGCACCTAAGGGAAAGAGATGGCGTCATGATGATAATGATTCTAATGTAGAGAACGTGGTGATTTCTGATGACGATCAAGATGATGTGATAATGATGACCATGATGAAGGTCAAGGTGGTGGTGGTGAAGCATCAAAACAATCCCGATCTTCTGAGACATTCATCGTAGAACCACTTACTCAGCAGGGTGGATCATCTGCTGCTGGGGGGTCTGAGCAGGCTGCCATCAACCCAGACATCCCTATCATTAGGAATATAGGTTACTTTGACTTGGAAGAGGAGGAAGTAGACTTTAAGGAGGAACCTCTAGTTAGGCAGGTAGGAGGGAAATGGTTGCCACGGACCAAGGTAAAGAGAGGGTGGGTGTGCGACAGAAGAAATCAGCTGGGGTGGATACTAAGGAGGTTGATCCATCCTACACACCTGATCAGCCTAGCTCAAAAGGAAAGGAACCTGCGACTCCCTCTGGCTCAAGAAGAAGAGAATGGCCAGGCCTTCCTATAAGAAGGATAAGCACCAGAGATTAGTGCTGATGAGCTCTTCCTTGCCCTCCCTAACCTCTCCAGCTACATCCAGTGCTACTACCATAGTCTCACCTACTACCACCATCTCACTTACCACTACACAAATGCCCATACCATTCTCACCCAAAAGAACGACAATCATAATTCCTCAAACCTTACCCATTACCATACCTGTATACACAACCTCAACAACCAACCCATCCATCTCACAAGCTGGCACCTCAACCCATCAAGTTCCCCCACTTCAGAGTTCCCTATTACCCACAGTTGGTCTGGAGGAACAACTGGCTAGCCTTAACAAATTGGTACTCAAGCTGTTAGCTGCTAATGATCTCAAATCCAACCAGATCAGCCAATTGATGTTAGTGAATGCAGCTCAAGGACAACAGATTGCCAAACTGACTAAGAGAAATGATACTCATGAGCGTGCCTTGGTTCGAGCACATAACGCTCTTCAATCTCAGAATCAGCTGCTGCTGGCATCCACCAAGAAGATTAATGAGTTAGAGAAGAAGAACAAGAAGATTATACTGAAATTGAAAGGAAGGAAGGTTGATACTTTAAAGATCAAAGGTGATGGAGATGATAAAGACTCTAGTGATGATGAGACTGATGATGATGATGATGAGGTTGACATAAATGAAACGGGTGAGGAGAAGAAAAATGATGACAATGAAGATGAAGATCAACCCGAAGATCAAGGCAAAGCTTCAACATCTCAGCAAACTAATAAGGAGAGAATAACCAAAAGGAACCAAGATCATGGAGCTTTATCCTCTTCTACTCAAGACAAGGATCATCAAGAGAAAGATAAAAGTAATGATTAACACGTTTATGTAATTTGAACTTATATGTATTGAAATGTATTAAATTAATGAAATTGAAGGTTGACTTATGTGAAATGCTATGATGTTTATTAAACTTTGCTATGTTTGATTGCTCTATCTAGCAAATAAATCTCACCAGGTCGATGAACATGATGTTGCACCTCTCCAGCAAATCAAGACACAGTTTACTATGATTCTTGATTTACAGCGGATTGTCAGAAGATTGGTGAGCTATGCACCAGAAGAGGGGGAGATCATTCATGACCTATTAGATGATCAGATTGCAGAGATGTCAGGCTAAACCCTGATGAGATCGTCAGAGACGCACCAGAAGTCGATGTTATCATTGATGAGGAACTACATGGTGTAGATGAGGTGGAGATAGAGGATGTCACATCTGATTACTATCCTCAGTATACTAATGATGATGGAGATGCCTTACCTGATTTAGGTGAGATGTTCGACAGTGAAACCTTCGACAAGGTAAACGAGAAGGTCACTGAAAAAGAATCAACTGAGAAAACAGCTCAAGCTGATGATGCCGATGTGGAGCAGAGAAAAGCTGAGTCGGTTGCATATCTAGCTGAGATTAGAAACCAGCGTGAACCTCCGAAACAGAATGCCTACACGAAGTTGTATAAATTCAAAAGGCATCAGAAGGTGTCAGGGAAAATAATAAGTCGGGCTTATTTTGAGGACCTAAATGTTTATCATGTAAAAAGAGAGAAGGGGATCGAGTACTTTAGACATCCTTATGATCTGAAGACTCTTCCGGGTTTTGAGCTGAACAGGTTAGCAACTTTAAACCTACTGTATGCAGACTCAAAACAGATATCACACTAAGTGTCTAAACTTCAAAGCTCAACAACCGAGGCGGTTTGTGAGTAAAACTGAAGTTGATCCATATTCAGGAAGGCCTAAGGTAGTTCTGAAGTGGAGACCACCCAGGACCTTGACAAAGATCCCTTTGAGGAAAATGCCACAGGACTTCACACCTCACTTCAAATGGTGGTATTATGACTGGAGGACGGGTGAAGCTATTATAGAACTGAATCAGAATGGAAAGATTGAGACAATCAGGTTGTTTGACCTGATGTGGCATACAAAGTTGTCTGAGGATGATGTCTACACATTATACAAGTGGCCACTATTCTATGATACTCTGGACATAGTGCGAGCTCTTCAATTCTAGCATGTCATCAGACTTTGCTTTGCGTTCGAAATCCATGTTGGGGTTACAAAAGAAGAAAAGATGAAGAAGTTTACTGAGTGTGTGAAGAATGTTAGACGATAGAGTGAAATAGGTCCAAGGGGAGTTTGTTGATACACGATGTCCCTAGTTCATTGTACTTAAATGTTTATGTCTTTCAATCTTACATACATGTAATACAAGGATATTTTGGTAATATGATATATGTTTGAATGTATATTTACTATTGAATGTGTCTTATTCTTATATCATTTATAATTACACGCTTGAATGAATATTATATATGGGTTTGTAGTAGTTAGTCACATTTCTGAGCTAATAATGATTCAGGAATGTGTTTTGACTTAGTCTTGTGATTGTTAATGCTAATGAACCATGCTTATGGACCAGTCGCACGATTAACCAGGTGATTGAGTCAGTCGCATGACTGAGACATGAGACTGGCTCAGTCGCACGATTGAACAAATTGTATAGTTCAATCGTGAGCAGTCACACGACTGAACCATGCTAGTGGCTCAGTCATACATCTGTAAACTGAAACCTATCAATACCATGTAATTCGTGTAGAAACGTAGCACTTCGAATTCGTTCATACCCTAGCCGTCCAGAGAGTTCTATCTCGTCCATCCAAGTTCATAGTACGTCCCGGATCGTTTTCTAATCATTCTTAACGTTGTTCTATCGTTAGATTGATTCGGGTTTTTGTTCTCACTGATTGGATTGCCAATCAAATAGGATTCCACACTATTTGATTAGGTTACGTGTTGAATCAGTTAGTACTCCGTACGTACACTGTCCTAACACATACACTTTGTTCATAATATGAAACTTTCCATCATATTAAGGGTGAATCTGTTCCTCAATAACTCCATAGGTTCATGCAATTGGTTACTGAGATGAACATCTTGGATTGGAAGTACAACAATGAGGAATTAAACAAATAGATGCTCCATACTTTACAGGAAAATTGGACTCAAACAGTATCAATGTTCAAGAATACCCTAGGCCTTAAAGCCATTGGGCTAGATACTTTGGTAGCTAAAGTGGAAGCTCTTGAACTGGATTAGAAAACAAGAAACAAGAGTGTAAAAGCACCCATTGCTCCATACCAATTCAAATAAACAAAGGGTATTGGAAGTGCTTTCCTTTCCATTGATGATGATGGAAGCTCTTATGCTGTGAGTGATGATGATGAAGAAGTTGGTTTTTATGCTTCAAGACCATCTAAATCAAACTTTCAGAGCAATTCAACAAGGAAAGAAAAAGGGAAACATGATCAGGGAAAAAACCCAAATGTTGCAACAAGAAGGGATCCTCCTCCAACAAAAACAACCATCAAACTGAACCAATCACTGTGGTTCTAGATCCAGAAGAGCACAAGGTAGCTTTTGTAGCATTCAGATCAAGCTTTTAAGCTTATCTAGGTAGCACCTTGACCCCTACACACATTTGCCAATAAGATCTTAAAGAATTACATCCTGATTAAGTAGAATAGATGGATCTACAATGGCAAATGGCCATGATTGCATATAGAGCCATGATGTATCTGAGAAGAAACAAAGGATTGGCAGCTGCAAAGAGAACAACTAAGATTGGTGTTGACAAGTCAAAGGTGAGATGCTACAAATGCAATCTGTATGGTCACTTCTCATGAGAATGCAATCAGCAATCCACAAATGACTTGAGAAAAGCTCAACAACAACAGCCACAACAACAATCAGCAAATCAAATAACCTTCAAACAGCCTCAACTTACAAAGTCATCCCCACCAGCCATAAGTTCATCAGCAGGTATAAGCAAAGCCAAAAAAACTGGGTTGATCATTCTGCAAGATGGGACTTGTGATTGGAGCATGTACAAGAAAGAAGTGTTGGAATAAAATCAAGCATTGATGGCCAACATGGAGAACAAAGTCCCACCTATGGCAAGAGAGGTAAGGGATGGATTGTGTTCATCCAGTTGTGTTGAAGAGAAAGAAAGATATAGAGTCCATGCTCAACAACTAGCTAACAAAGTAAAAGAAACAATGCTTTTGAATGAATCTCATGTAAGAGAACATAAATTATATCATATCAAAATCAGCTCTTTACAAAAAGATTTGGATAACCTTGTTTCGGAAAAATTACAATCTTAAAGCCCAAATTGAGCATGTGACCACCTCTTTAACAAAATCAATGTTTGATCATGCATCAACAAAAGTGAAACTTTAGAAGTTTCAATTATCATCTCAGCAATATGAGAAACTATTAAATTCTTATATTGAATCAAAGAACAGGTATGGGTTGGGTTCATGTTGTTGCAGCCCCTCTGAATGATAACTATACCACTTTACCTGAGTCTATGACCAACAGTTTGTCAAACATTTTGTGCCAAGCACCAAAATTGAACCAAAATCTGAAATTAATCAATTGGTAAATGCTGATGATTCTATGGTGAGTGAAACTGAGTCTCCTGAATTAGAAGTTTCAAAACAAGTTGAATCATAATTTGACTTTGATAAGTGTGATGATTTGAATGAGTCTGATGAACATAATGAGCAAAAAGGTGATGGTTTGGGTAGGGAAAGAATGTTTTATTTGAACCTGTAATGCCAAAGTTCTTGACGAGATTAAGCTACCCTATCTTCCTATGCAAAGAATCATGCTGAAGACTATCAACAAGAGGATAGCTTAATTGAATGAAGGACTTCATGAGCTCAATAAGCAGTGAAAATCTCCTTCCGTAGAAAAGCCAAAGACAACATTATAAGTAGAACTTCCACGGAATCTTTTAATACAATCAACATCCATAGAAGATCTACGGAAGAAGAAGTCATCAGCTGAAACAAGCATCATCAAACAGAAAAGTAAGCAACAGAAATCATCTGCTGCTAAAAAAGAACCCTTTGACATCATGTCTGGGAGTGACAAGGATTCATCAGCCGCCAAATTTGAACGAGAGTTGAAGGAACAAAAGCAGGCAAAGAAGAAGAAAGTGGTTGACTCAGTGAGTGAAACAGAAGAGAAATACTGCAAGTGGTGTGACATGCATAATCACAACACAGATGAATACTACTTCAACAGTTATTGCTCCATATGCAACATGAATAATCACATGACTTCTGATTGTTACTTCAACAAGCATTGTTCTATATGTAACAAGTATAACCATTCTACTCAAGAATGTTATTTCAACAAGAAGAATAAAACAAATGCACAAAGAAGCAGCAATCTGAGAATGTTGAATTAGACTCACAATCAAGTGATATTCGGAAGATTCAAAGCTCAAGAAGCAGAAACTAAAACAAAAGTTGCCAAAGGCAAAGAAGCAAATATATGCTAATGATAAAGCAAAGAAGGAGAAGGAGAAGAAACATTCTTAACACAAAACACCTCACAAGAAGGTAGACTTGAAGGAGAAGACAACTACTACTGATGAAACCTTCTTTGGTCATTTTGAAAAGGGTACTCAAATATCACAATCGAAATCAAAAGATGTTGAAACTTTCTCAAATCAAGGTTCATCATCAAGTCCAAAGCAAAAGAAACACAAGGATCCAAAGCAAAAGAAACACAAGGAAAAGGTAAAATAAGAAGTGATTGTGGAACAAGAACAAAGTGTTTCAAGTCCATCTTCAATAGAAACATCCTCACCTCAAACAAAGCATAATGAATCAATTGAGTCTAAACTCAAACCTGAAACATCTAGACTCATTCATGAAGGAGTAATAATTTTAGACACAAGTGGCAAGCCCAAGATCATTAAGGCTTGGGTTCCACACTCTAATTGATTTCTTCATGTGTGCAGGAGCATCCATGGAGGCCTGAAAACAAGTGGTATATTGACAGTGGTTGTTCCAGGCATAAGATAGGAAACTATTCTATACTCCATGATTTGAAATATAAAAATGCTTCATATATAGCATTTAGTGAGTTAGGAAGGGAGGTAAAATTGTTGGTGAAGGAATGGTAACAAATGGTGTACTCAAATTTGAGAAAGTAAATTATTGTTAAAATTTACAATACAATTTACTGAGTGTTTCTCAAATTTATGATCAAAATTATACCACTTTATTTGATAACACTTACTGTTACATTCTTAAGCCAGGTTTTCAAATTCCAGCAGACTGGATCCTTCTTAAAGCATCAAGGAGAGGAAACACATATGTTTTGGATATCAACAACACCTCAATAACAAGCATTGAAACCTGCCTAATCTTTAAGTCTTCAGAAGATGAATCGCAGCTGTGGCATAGAAGGATGGCTCATTCAAACATGAAGAACATGAACAAGCTGGTCAAAAATGACTTAGTCATTGGCCTATCAAAGAAAGAGTTTTATTGTTTTAATCATTGTTCATCATGTTATAAAGGAAAACAACATAGGGTGTCACATAAGTCCCAAATAATCAACATAAATACACATCACTCAAAATGCTTCACATGGATCTTTTTGGTCCAACCAATGTGATGAGCATTAGCAAAAGTCAATATTGTTTGGTGATTGTTGTTAATGATTTCACTAGATTTACTTGCGTCTTTTTCTTAAAACAGAAAAATAAAACATCAGACACATTAGTAGAGTTTATCACTAAGATTGATAATCAACATGATTTGAAAATCAAAATCTTAAGAAGTGATAATGGGTCTGAAATTGATAATCATGTTTAGATTCCTTTTGCAGGAACAAAGGCATAGCAAGGCAATTTAGTGCGCCAAGAACTCCATAACAAAATGGAGTTGCTAAAAGAAGAAATGGAACTCTCATTGAAGCAGCAAGAATAATGCTAGCAGATTCATATTTTCCAATCACATTTGGGCTGAAGCAGTGAACACAACATGCAATGTTCAAAACAGGACATTAATTGTTAAAGAAGATAATAAAACACCATATGAGCTGTTATTTAAAAGAAAACACTTTTTAGGATATCTTAGAGCTTTTGGGTGTCATTGGGACAGGGTATATAAATTAGACAAATAAAGGAATATTAGGATTTATTGGTTCATCCTCAGACAAATGAAGTGTTGCTGATTAATATCAACCTTATCCATGCTACATTCCTTATGTAATCAAATAAAGGAATATTTGGAGCTCGATTAATAACGGCCAGTCTCTTGTATACAACTTCAGACATATGTTCCAGCTCCAGTCTATCACCTTCAACTCCATCTACATACAAGTCAGGATGATGATCATTTATGAGCAGCTGAAGAAATATCGGATACATCAAGTACTTATTTCTTTTTCCTCTCTCTAAATTGTAGATGAATCCATTCATAATCCACTTAGCCATGTTAAATCTTCTGTTAGTGGCTAAGGGTATAATAGAAGATGCAATGTCCACTGAGAATGAATCCCATCCTGCACTTCTTTTGGAAAGGCATTGTTAGAATATATAACAGAGTAATTTCCAATGGTTGTACACCTTAGCCCTAAAAAATTGTTTCTTAGGGAGGTGATCAGGGTGACCTATCAGCATAAACACCTCTCTACATTCATTGAATGTATACTCTGCTAAGTCGTGAGGATTATTCTCTCCCAGTCTAAGAGCTACTCTAATTGCTTGCTCAGAGACTTCAATCATCCTATCATTTGTTATGAATGCTCTCACAACCTTGTTCCTGTCATCATCTCTTTCTACTTCAGCAGTTCTCCAAAATCTCTTAATCAGTCTTGCAATAATCACAGGTCTAGCACACATGGCATACACATATTTTGTTCTCAGCAGAAATCTAATAATCTCCTCATAACCAGCTGCCTCTCTACTTTCTTCATCTAAATAAGCAGCTACATTATGCTTTGGTTCAAATTTCAATTCAGCCATCTGCACAAACAAACACACAAAATTTAGATAGCTTGATTTATTTGAAATAATTTGATTTTATCAAACTTTGAATTAATGTTAAGGAATTATTATGTTTTAAACACTTAGTTTTTGTTTTACATCAAATTGTACATAATCATTATGAATCCAAGGATCTCAATTCAGGAATTATCAGTATTAAAATAAATCAATTTAATGATCGCGGAACTATCACTAATTGACGTTTAATTGGTTTGATGATTAATTATGAACACAACCCCAGAAACACAATAAATACGAAATCAATAATAATTCAAATGTATTTCATTAACTATACTGTAATGATTACAAAAGAATAATAATAAATGACTATGAACAATCGAATTCTGTGAAACGAATAATGTTTGATGTTGATGTGACGGCAGCTAGGGTTGCACAATGAACTCTTGACCGCCGTAATATTGATTGATTGTGTTCACTGAGATGTGAAACCTAGGACTCATATTTATAGATGTTTGAGTCGGTTAAGGAAACACCGGATCTCTCGGGATCTGTTGTTGATCGTGTTGACTTGTTTGACTTCTTGGAGTTTGTAATCGCACAAGTATAATGGTCTTCCGCAGGAGTCTTGCCTTCCGCAGATCTTTTGTTCTTCCGTAGATGATTTGCTCTTCCGTAGGAATGTTGTTCTTCCGTAGGAAATCCTTCTTCCGTAGGAGTCTTCCCTTCATGAAACTTGATCATCCGCAGAAACTTACACTTGGTCATTTGGTCTTGTATGAAACATATCTACGGATTAACAAAATTGTTCATCCGTAGATGTTTCCTACACTTGGTCAATTCCATGAATCCATCCAAGTATATTGTTTTTCCCTGTCAAGTCACAAATCAACACACATATATATGGGGTTATCCTATAGATTCAAATCACATATATATATATTTTGACTGTTACAAATATTAATTACAAGACTTGATTTTCAAGTACTAAGCCTATACAAAATTGATCTAGCCCTATACAATCTAGATCTAACAATACTCCCCTTAGGCTTAGCTCCTTGTAATCAGTCCTTCAAAACAGCAACATCCTTGACTCTTGATATGATTTTGTTGTAGAAGTAAGATACAGCTACCTTTTGTTCATCATACTTGTATTTGATCTCCATTTTGCTGATCTTCTTCAGAGTCTCGTAGCCAAGTCCCAGAACATCCTCTTCTGTAGTGAGAGTCTCCAATACTCGGTCATTCTTCACTACTTCAAGATCATCTTGTTCGGAGAGGCGAAGTTCTGTAACTTCATCATATTCTGTGCCCTTCAGCAAGCCTGCATTATGTCTTCGTCATTTGTAGGCCTTTGCATGAAGTTTGTCGATGACTTGGATCATGTGTACATGCAGGAACAGATCATTTTGAGCTGCTTCATCACTCAGCTTCGGAAAGAATTTGTCATGAAGGTAAGAAGTGTAGCTTGGATGAAGCAACTTGATTTCTGCAGGATCAAAGATCCTGATATTTTCTGCGCGTTTGTTCTCTGCAGTTCTCATCAGCACCAGCTCTTTTGTCCTCTCTACATATCCCCACTCAGTAATAGGGAGTGTGTATTGAGTTCTTTCAATGTGTTTGATGGCTGCTGATGTTCTGTTGTTATATCCAACCCTCTTCAGAAATTCATCATCTACTGAGTCAGAGGTGTTGGACTTGGATCTTTTCAACCCTTGAGTTATTCGTTTGTGAGCATCATCATCTCTTTTAGCTCCTATTATCACATCATCTTTGAACCTTGTTTTCAGTTGACCCACTCTGCTTGAGAAGTCCCTGCCCCTTGGGTGTATTGGATAATTTGTCAAAGTAAGGCTTCGCAGGTCCTTTAAATCATTCTCAGGAAGGCAGAGCACTGAAAACACATCACGGAAGTATTCAACTCTTCCTGATGTCCTTTTAATCACTGCACAGTCCCACTCCTGATCATATTTCCATGCCATGATCTTATTTTCTTCAGCTGAGTTGGGAGTTGTGAGGTGATCAATCAACTGAATCAGAGTGGACTTCTGATCAGTGATTTCTCTGACAGTGGTACTAAGGGGCCATACTTTGCCTGGAATGACTTCCCTTGGTTCCCTGATGAGCTTATCCTTAGCTTTATGCTGATCCTTGGGTTCCACAGTGATTGGATCAGCAGATGATTTGCTTTGTTTGTCATCAGTAGGATGAGGAGCTGTTGTTCTGAATTTTACACCTGTTTCCAACTCCACCTTCATTACATGCTCCATCATCCTCCGCAACTCTCCAGTAGTTCTACCTTTAAGTTCATGCGGATTGTAGTTGTGGCCCTGTAACCAGCAAGTCATATTGTACTTTGTAAGTTTTGCTGTGTCACAGTGGCCCAGATCCTTCCTTATCTTCTCAATGATTGAAAAGTTGTAAAGGCTTCATAATCACAATTTGGGATTATGAACCTGGCAAACTCAAATTCTTTCAATGCATTGGTCATTTCTGATGTGTTCATCCTCTCAACCATGTCATACGGAAAACCATGGTTGACGAGGGTCATAAACATGCTGGAATCAGGCCTCTCTTCCATGATATCAGCTGTTGTTAGAAGGTCATCGGCCTTTCCACCCTTATCATCAGTGGGGGACTCCATTCTTGTTAGTTCCTCCCACTCTTTATCACTGTCTTCTTCTTCTCTGGAGGATACCTTCACAGCAGACACTTCTACTGAAGGTGTAGGTGCAGGAGATGGAAGTTTTGGTTTCTTTGGAGAGCTTTCATCTTCTGGTTTCTTTTGAGTAGCTCCAAAGTATTTTTTTTTCGGGTGTATGAGATCAGTGGCTTAGTAGCTCTACCCGACTGTTTTGCTGGCTCAGCTCTTGAATCCACTTTTGTTTTCAGATCTGAGAGTTTTCTTTTCAGGCTTTCTATCTCTAGATCCTTTTGCTTTATTTGCTCAGCCTTTTCATTTTGCTCAAGTTTTAAAGATGCCTCTAACTCTTAAGGACTATGTACATTAAGTTATAAGTTCTATCTTGAGACATAGTACAATCTCATGAATGCTTTGATGTTGAAGCTCATTGAATTGATGTACAATTAAGCACAAGTGATTCTTTTTAGAGCTAAGATATGATCTTCATAGTCACCAGGTCTTTACTTACGTAAAACAGAGGTGAACTTAACCCAGGTCTTTGTTTACACAAAACAGAGGGAGAATGAAGATCATACTCTTGGATCATATTCCCAGGTCTTTGTTCACACAAAACAGAGGGAAAATGACTTTGCAAAGATAGAAGATTATAAAGTATTTTACATAGTGTGCTTGGGTATGTGATTTGATCACATCAGGAGAGAACATACCTTCTGAATTAGCACATGGAGTCCCCACAGACAGTTACCTGAAGCTTTAAGTTTGGCATGCTCTTAGCTTTGTTTCCACTCAAGTTGAACCTACTCACATATCAGTATGATATAAGTCAGATTGAGGTTTTGTTTAATAGCCAAGTATAGTCTACTATCATTTCCCATGTATAATACATGTACAGATGTTAAGTCATCCCTAACAATCACTCTCTACAAAGTCAGTCATATGCTTTTGTTGATTTATTCTAAGTTAATCATTCCCAAAGATTCTATCAGAAAATTAAATCTAACAGAATCAAATGCTTTAGTGAACAAATCAGCAAGCTGATTTGTTGTATCTACTTTGACTAACTTAATTAGACCTTTTTCAGAACAATCTCTCAGAAAATGGTATCTAATTTCAATGTGTTTAGTTTTACTATGTTGAACTGGGTTAGCAGTTATAAACATAGAAGCTGAATTATCAATATGAATTGGTGTGTGAAGGAAATTGTAACCATAATCAAGTAATTGGTTTTGCAACCAAAGTACTTGAGAGCAACCTGCTGAAGCAGCTATGTATTCTGCTTCAGCTGTGGATACAGAGACATTGGTTTGCTTCTTGCACTGCCATGAAACAAGTCTTGGTCCTAAAAACTGACATCCACCAGTTGTGGATTTTCTGTTGTTGTTGCACCCTCCATAGTCACTATCTGAATAGGAGTATAGGCTAAAGTCTCCATCTTTGGGATACCAAAGTCCCAATGCAGGTTTGCCTTTCAGATATCTGAAAATCCTCTTCACAGCATTCAGATGGGACTCCTTTGGTTCAGATTGGTACCTGGCACAAACATAAACAGCAAACATTATGTCAGGTCTACTGGCAGTTAAATACATTAAAGAACCGATCATTGATCTGTACAATCTTTGATCTACGGATTTGCCAGCAGGGTCAGGCACAATCTTGTCTATTGTTGAGGCAGGTGTCTTGCAAGAAGTGGAATCAGCAAGATTGTACTTCTTCAAAATTTGATGAATGTACTTTTCTTGATTGATGAAAATGCCATCTGATTTCTGATGAACTTGTAAGCCAAGGAAGAAAGTCAATTCTCCCATGGAGCTCATCTGAAATTCAGATTTCATTAAGTCTTCAAAGCTTTGACACAGCTTCTTGTTGGTTGATCCAAATATGATGTCATCAACATATATTTGAACCACCAAAAGATCTTGATGTTCTTGTTTGAGGAAGAGTGTCTGATCAATAGTGCCTCTCTTGTACCCATTCTTCAGCAGGAAGGATGATAGTGTATCATACCACTTTCTGGGTGCTTGATGAAGACCATACAAAGCCTTGTCAAGCTTGTATACTCTATGTGGATAATCAGGGTCTTCAAATCCAGGGGGTTGAGCCACATAGACTTCTTCATCAATTATCCCATGAAGGAAAGCACACTTCACATCCATCTGATAGACTGTGAACTTCTTGAATGCTGCATAAGCGAGGAAGACTCGTATAGCTTCAATCCTTGCAACTGGTGCAAAGACTTCATCATAGTCTATTCCCTCTTCCTGAGTATATCCTTGAGCAATAAGTCTGCCCTTGTTTCTCACTATGATACCTCTGTCATCCAGCTTGTTCTTGAAAAGCCATCTTGTGCCAATTGGATGTTGACCCGGAGGCAAATCTACAAGAGTCCACACTTTCTGTTTTCTGAATTGTTGTAACTCTTCTTGCATAGCCTCAATCCAGCTGTTGTCTTTTAGTACAGCTGTAATGTTTGCAGGAACTGTTTGGGACAAAAAGCAGGTGAACAAACAAATGTTTGCCACACCTCCTTTGCTCCTTGTGGTTCTAGCATGCAGGTCCCCAATGATATTGTCTGTTGGATGAGACTTGTGTACTCTGCTTGTTGAGACAGCATCAACTTGAACTGTGGAGTCTAAGTTAGTGAAACCCATTGAAGCAGATGGTGTCAGCTGAGAAGTTGAGTCGATGAAATAATCAAAAGGCTCATGGTCGTTCGGATCAGCTTGAGTTTGATTGGCTGCTTTGTCTTCTTCCGCAGGAAGTTCTACGGAAGCAGCATTTTGTTCTTCCGCAGGAGGTTCTACGGAAGCAGTATTTTGTTCTTCCGTAGGAGGAACTGCAGCATCGACGGAGGCATTTTGTACGTCCGTAGGAGATACATCACCATCCACGGATGAACAATATTGGTCAGCTGGCAATGGTTGTTGAATGACTACCTCCTCTCCATCTCTAGCATCAGTAGTTGCACCAGAATTTATATCTACGGATGAGGGAACATCTGCTGATGAATTTACATGTGCTGGGGATGAAGAGTTTGCTTCTCCAGAAGTAGCTTCATGCTGCTGACTTGATCTTTGCTGTGGTCCAGGTGACACTTGTGCTCTTGGTGGGTCAGCTGTTAAAGGCACTTCATTCACACTTGGGGGCACAAAGGGATAACATGTATCCGCAGCACCTGCGTTGATCAGATAACTAGTGTTAAATGATTCAGTTAATGCATCTATATCAAATAACCAAGATGATCCTTTTACATTGGTAGTAAACATGGATTCATCAAAAGAAACATTGGGAGTCTCTTCAACTATGTTATGTTCTGGAATGTACACCCTATATGATTTAGAAGTGGATGAATATCCAACAAAGAAACCATCATAGGCTTTTTCAGAAAATTTTCCCAATTGTTCTTTAGTATTTAAAACAGACACATGACACCCAAAAGCTCTAAGATATCCTATAAAAGGTTTTCTTTTAAACAAGAGTTCGTAAGGTGTTTTATTATGTTCTTTGACTATCAAAGTTCTATTTTGAACATTGCAAGCTGTATTCACAGCTTCTGCCCAGAATGTAATGGGCAACTGAGAATCAGCTAGCATTGTTCTGGCTGCTTCTATCAGTGTTCTATTTCTCCTTTCAGCCATTCCATTTTGTTGTGGAGTTCTTGGGGCACTAAATTGTCTAGCTATTCCTTTAGTCCTGCAAAAAGAATCCAAATCAGCATTAACAAATTCAGTTCCATTGTCACTCCTAAAAATTTTAACTTTTAAATCAAGTTGATTCTCAATCTTGATCACAAAGTCCATTAATGTTTCAGATGTTTCACTCTTATGTTTTAAGAAAAAGACCCATGTAAATCTAGTGAAATCATCAACTATCACCAAACAATATTGCCTTTTTCCAATGCTCAGCACATTGGTTGGACCAAAGAGATCCATGTGAAGCAATTTAAGTGGTGTAGTGTTAGTGTTGATTGTTTTGAATTTATGAGACACTCTGTGTTGTTTTCCTTTATAACGTGAAGAACAGTGATTAGAACAATGAAATTCTTTCTTTGGTAATCCAATGACTAAGTCATTTTTCACCAATTTATTCATGTTCTTCATGTTGGAATGGACAAGCCTTCTATGCCACAATTGAGATTCATCTTCGGAAGATTTGGACAGCAGGCATGTCTCATGTTTTGTGAGTGTTGTGTTGTTCATATCCAAGATATATGTGTTGCCTTTTCTTGATGCTTTAAGAAGTATCCAGTCTGCTGGAACTGTAAACCCTGGCTTAAGAATGTAACAGTTAGTGTTATTAAATAGTGTTAAATAATTTTGATCACAAATTTGGGAAACACTAAGTAAATTATACTGCAAATTTTCACAGTAATTTACTTTTTCAAATGTTAAAACACCATTAGTTACCATTCCCTCACCAACAATTTTACCTCCCTTCTTATCCCCACCAAATGCCACATAAGAGGCATGTTTATGTTTGAAGTCATGGAGAAGTGCACAGTTGCCTGTCATATGTCTGGAACAACCACTGTCAACATACCACTTGTTGTCAGCTCTCCTTGATTGTTCCTGCACACAAAAAGAAATTAGTTAGTCTTGACAACCCAAGGCTTAATTGTCTTGGGTTTGCCAGTTGTGTCAACAATAGTTACTCCTTCATGAATTAATCTTGAAGTTTCAGTATTAGTTGTTTCTTTTTGATCTGATGGTGGTGAGGATGATTCTGTTGAAGATGATTCAGGTTTCTGAGTATCTTCATGCTTATCCGAGTCATTCTTCAACTTGGCTTGTTTTGGTTGGTATCTTAACTTTGAAGAGGATCCTGTAGACTTGAAAGTTACTTCATCTTTCTGCTTTGATTGAGACACAGGAATTCCTTTATCAAAGTTGTCAAAGAAACCATCAACAACTTCAGTCTGTTTATCAGACAAATCCACCTTTTTGTGAGGTGTCTTAGCCTGTGCTGGTATTTTCTTCTTCACAGTCTTGTCCGCAACAGATGATCTTTTCATTGACTTTTGTTGTTCTTTCTGAGCCTTTGTCTCTTTTTCACTTTCTGAGTCGGATGATGCACATTGTGACTTCTTGTTGTTCTTTTTCTTATTCTTCTTATTAAAATAACATTCCTGAGTGGAATGGTTATTTTTGTCACAAATTGCACAATGTTTGTTGAAGAAGCAATCATCAGTCATGTGATTGTTCATGTTGCAAATGGAACAGTAGCTACTAAAATAGCATTCATCAGTGTTGTGATTCTTCATATCACACCATTTGCAATATTTCTCAGAAGTGTCTTCGAGTTCAGCCTTCTTTTTGTTGTTTTTGTTCTCACTTGCTGAAACATCAGATGATTTCTTCTTGTTTTTGTTTGGTGCTTCATTAGCTGTTGTTTGTTTGTCTTTGGCTCCCTTTAGTTGCTTGATATTGACCTTTTTCTGAGCATGTTTGTTTGT
Organism: Flaveria linearis; assembly: GCA_024085815.1. Lineage (NCBI taxonomy): Eukaryota > Viridiplantae > Streptophyta > Magnoliopsida > Asterales > Asteraceae > Flaveria > Flaveria linearis. The sequence continues at coordinate 39,232,729 of CM044007.1, read as the reverse complement.
TTCTCTTGTTACCTTGTCCGCAGTATCAGATTCTTTCTTCCGTTGCTTGTCTGCGGATTCAGTAGTTTTTGCCTTCCGCAGATGATCTACGGACTTGACAGTTTTTGCTTTCCGCAGATGTTCTACGGATTCCTCATAGTTCTTTTTCCGCAGGTGTTCTACGGATTCTTCAGTTGGTGCTTTCTGAGGACTCTTGTTTGATTGTTTCTTACCTTTATCAGAAGATGACAAAGGTGCTTTTGTGCTTGATCCGCAGCTATCAATCTTGTGAAGATTCAGTTCTTGTAATCCTTCATTAAGTTCAGCAATCCTCTTGCAAATAGTCTTCAGCATGTTCCGTTGCTTTGGCGGATATTGCAGCTTTGATTCTTCAAGGACTCGTGGAAGACCAGTTTCAACTTGAACATTCTTACCAATGTTCAGTTGATCAGTATCATGTTCATCAGAATCATCCAGGTTATCATAGTTATCAAAATCTGATTCATTATGTTTAATTGATTCTGATTCAGTAGATTCAGTTTCACTCATCTCAGTTTTATTGTTGTTTATTTGACTATCTTTGATGTCAATTTTGGTGCTTTGCACAAAATGATTTGACAAATTGTTAGTCATTGTTTCAGGTAAAGGTGTGTAGTTATCATTAATAGGTGGTGCAATAGCATTATAACCCAACCCGGACCTGTTCTTTGATTCAATATGAGAATTTAGCAACTTCTCATATTGCTGAGATGATAGTTGAAACTTCTGAAGTTTCACTTCAGTGGATGCATGATCAGCCATGGATTTTGTTAAGGAAGAGGTCAGATGCTCAACTTGGGCTTTTAGACTGTAGTTTTCAGAAACATATTTTTCTAAATCTTTTGTAAAGGGTTTATTTTGATTTGATATAGTTTTTGTTCTCTTAAGTGTGATTCATTTAAAACCATAGTTTCTTTTACTTTATCAGCCAATTGTTGAGCATGGACTCTATATCTCTCAACTTCCTCAACACATGTTGATGAACATAACCTGTCTTTTACCTCTCTGGCCATAGGAGGAACTTTGTTTTCCATATGCGCCATCAATGCTTGATTCTCCTCTATCACTTCCTTCCCATACAGACTCCAGTCACATGTTCCATCCTGAAGTATGATCAGCCCTGTCTCCTTAGAGTTGCTTGGTCCTGCTGATGTATTTGTGGGTGGTGGGGATGTGAGCTGAGGTTGTCTATGCAGAGATCTTTGAGAGGTCGGCTGCTGATTCTGATAGTGTTGTTGCTGCTGATTTTGTTGCTGCTGCTGCTGATACTGTGGAGTTGATTGTTGGTTGCATTCTCTAGAAAAGTGACCATAGAGATTGCACTTGTAACATCTGACTTTAGACTTATCAACTCCAATCTTTGATGTTTTGCTTGCTGCTGCCAGATTTTTATTTCTTCGAAGATATTGCTTGGCTCTGTAAGCAATCATTGCCATTTGCCATTGTAGATCCATCTCTTCGACTACATCAGGAGGGAGTTCCTCCAAATCTTGCTGACAGATGTTTGCTGCTGTAAGGGAACTGCCAAGATATGCTTGAAAGCTTGAACTGAAGGCTGCAAAGGCTGCTTTTTGTTCTTCAGAATCCAATATCACAGTTATTGGTTCTGAGTTTGCTGTTGCTGATGTCTCTCTTTTCTCCGTAGATTTAGCCTTTTCCTTTTGAGTTTTACTTTGAGATGATTTCTTAGTGGGTTTGGACGCATAAAAGCTTACTTCCTCTTCATCCTCACTCAAAGTACAAGAGTTATCACCTTCATTATTAGAAATAAATGCACTTCCAGCATTCTTGGTTTCCTTGAAGTGATAAGGTGAGACATGAGTTCTCACACTCTTGTTTCTTGTTTGTTCATCCAGTTCAAGTGCTTCAACCTTGGCAACCAATGTATCTAGACCAGTTGTCTTGAGATCTATGGTGTTCTTGAACATGGAGACTGTTTGCTTCCAACTTTCAGGCAAAGTGTGGAGCATCTTCTTGTTCAGTTCCTCAGTAGTATATTTTAACTCCAAGATGTTCATCTCAGTAACAAGTTGCATAAATCGATGGAGTTGCTGAGGAATTGACTCACCCTCAATATGATGAAAAGTTTCATATTGTGATCTAAGGGTGTCTTTCCTTATGCTTCTGATCTCATCACTCCCTTCACAGAGAGTGTGAAGTATCTTCCACAGGGAATTTGCTGTTTTATAGTTCTCGCACCTGATCAAGATTTCTTCAGGCAAAGCCATACTAAGCAAGCTGTATGCTTTAATATCAACTTTGACCTTCTTGACATCATCACGTGGCAAGTCCTTAGTGCTAATTGGCTGATTTTTGTCATTATAATCCGGCCCAAGAGTGGGTGGAATATAAGGACCTTGTGTGATGGACTCCCACAAGTCAGAATCTGTGTAGTTCACATGATTCCTGAACTTGATCTTCCAGGATTTAAAATCAGCTTTTGTTTCTAACTTTGGTGGTTGATAAGATCCTCCTCCAAAAGTACTCATGTTTAACTGCAAGAGATGGATTTAAAAGTTAAATGCTTAAGTTGACAAATCTATCAAAGACGCAGATCTGGTATTCAATGAATTTGAATATAGATCTAAATCATACAAGCAATAAGAGAATGTTTGCTGAATGACCAGTCATTGATATAATTGTTTGAAAATCAATTAAACAATTTTAATACTGATAGATCAATTGATCTAGATCAATGAGCACCAATGCTCTGATACCACCTGTGAATCCAAGGATCTCAATTCAGGAATTATCAGTATTAAAATAAATCAATTTAATGATCGCGGAACTATCACTAATTGACGTTTAATTGGTTTGATGATTAATTATGAACACAACCCCAGAAACACAATAAATACGAAATCAATAATAATTCAAATGTATTTCATTAACTATACTGTAATGATTACAAAAGAATAATAATAAATGACTATGAACAATCGAATTCTGTGAAACGAATAATGTTTGATGTTGATGTGACGGCAGCTAGGGTTGCACAATGAACTCTTGACCGCCGTAATATTGATTGATTGTGTTCACTGAGATGTGAAACCTAGGACTCATATTTATAGATGTTTGAGTCGGTTAAGGAAACACCGGATCTCTCGGGATCTGTTGTTGATCGTGTTGACTTGTTTGACTTCTTGGAGTTTGTAATCGCACAAGTATAATGGTCTTCCGCAGGAGTCTTGCCTTCCGCAGATCTTTTGTTCTTCCGTAGATGATTTGCTCTTCCGTAGGAATGTTGTTCTTCCGTAGGAAATCCTTCTTCCGTAGGAGTCTTCCCTTCATGAAACTTGATCATCCGCAGAAACTTACACTTGGTCATTTGGTCTTGTATGAAACATATCTACGGATTAACAAAATTGTTCATCCGTAGATGTTTCCTACACTTGGTCAATTCCATGAATCCATCCAAGTATATTGTTTTTCCCTGTCAAGTCACAAATCAACACACATATATATGGGGTTATCCTATAGATTCAAATCACATATATATATATTTTGACTGTTACAAATATTAATTACAAGACTTGATTTTCAAGTACTAAGCCTATACAAAATTGATCTAGCCCTATACAATCTAGATCTAACAATCATTTTCTAGAATTCCTTAAAATTCTATCCAAATCATATTAAATACAATTTGTTGTATTATTGTTTTAAAACACACTAAGTCACTTATCATTTATCAAAGTTATTTATCAGTTAAGTTCTTATGAATTCTTTAATTAATTTTTATTAAAAAATTTCAAACTTTGACACTGTTCATCTTCTTTATTTGAACTGATGAAGAACACCTTGTGCTCAATGTTCATGAAAACAACAATTCCATATTTCAAAATGATCAAAATTCAGTGTATATTAACAATATATGATCAATTTAAGTTCTTAGATTCATTTTGATGCATCAATTTCAAGTTTTTCAAGTTTTAGGGTTACAAACGCCTAAACAGACTCGGAACGTCTGATTGATTTTGAATGAGTAACTTGAAATGAAATGATTTTATCAATGAACTTACATTCGTCAATCACATATACGCACTTTCGATTAAAAAATTTCAGAAATAGATGACAATATTGAGTGTAATAGGTGAAATGGTTGTCAAATGAGTTGTGTTCTTTATATACTAAGTGTAAAACTCTAGACACATGAACACTGTATGGGCGTTTGAGGTTAGACGCACGAGAACTGTTCAGCCACATAAGAACTGTTCCGACGGTTTTGAACTGTTCAGCCGGTTTTGCACTGTTCAGCCGCATGAATCTATATGAAACGTCCAAAACTTGGTCAACTTTACACTTAATACGTTTGGTACTGTGTAGACGCATGGGAATATTGAACCTCCTAACACTTGACCAAATTTGTCAGATGTTTGACAACTGTTCAGGCGCATGAGTCTATGAGAAATGCCTAAACACTTGTAATAATTTAAAAATCTCATCATACACCTAAATGGACTTATGGCCACTGTTTAGGCATATGAGATTCAATACACTTGTACATTTTTCACATCTTTCACCTGAACACTGTTTAGACTTATTAGCACTATTCACGTACTAATATTCAAACAATTTTTAGAATTTTGAATTTTCCCCAAAATTTACATTTTTTACCCTCAATTTTCACTTTTGACATTTTAAACCCTTTTAGTTTAATTTAAAATTTCAAAATTAAATTTCCCTTCATTTTAGTCTTAAAACTAAACAAATTGTCATATGTACAACATTTTCAAGAAACTTTGCCACTTGAAAATTTTTATATGTTCAGTTTGTGATTATCAAAATTTTACATTATCAAGCACACACATACTTTGAACATTTAGCTTTATCCTTTCCATTCAACATTTTAATTTTGATTTTTTGAGAAAACTCTTACATTTATTACTCCCCCTAAACTTTTAAGTTTTATAAACTTAGAAGTTTCCCAAGTTAACACAATAAGATAACACTTATCATTGTTAAACTGCCAGCACACAGAAAACATGCACAAAATCAAAATTAAAGCAGAATCAAAATCTAATATTTACAATAGAATCAATGTTTGCAATGAGATCATATCAGATAAGATCAGCACATTAAAATAAAATAAAGTATGAATAGTCATAGAATATGAATAAATCCTAATCAAGTGTGTTCCAGGTCAGTGATTTTGTCACACCCCGGGCCCAGAGAGGCGGGACGTCACGATTAGTAAACAACAACATAAATGCAGCGGAAACTAAATGGTTTATTACAATATAACATTCAATATTTACATCAGAATATTGGCTTTGTTTCCAATTCACAAGGTGCTTCAACCTCCAATCTATAAGTGTCGTGATAAATCTCTCGGTAAATATTTATTGAAGCTTCAGTAACTAAGACTTCTAGGCTCAACCTTTGTCTTTAACCTCTACCCTCATATCTTGCTTCGGATTTAGGTAACTGTTAGGACCGTGTACGTACGGAGTACTAACTGATTCTTCGTTATACCGGAACAAATAGTTCGGAATCCTAGTTGATTGGCGATCCAATCAGGGAGAACGCAATCAAGATCAAACCTAACGATTAGAAAACATTAAGAATGGACTAGGAATGATCTTAGACGTTCTATGAACTTGGAATGGACGAACAGGACGCTCTGGGTCGACTAGGGTTTCAAGTATTCGAAGTGTTCTGTTTTTGCACGAATTAAGTGGTATTTATAGGTTACACCTATCATTCGTACGACCTAGCCAAGCGACTGGCTCAGTCGTGCGACTGAGTCATACGATTGGTTCATTTGGATGACTGAGTCAGTCTTATGACTCAATCGTACGATTGACTCAATCACCTGGTTCATTCGTATGACTGGCCCATTCGCATGGTCCAGTCGTGCGGCTGAATCATATTACTTAGTTAAACACATTCTTGAACCTTTGATGGTTCAAACCTATGTCTAACAACTGTAAACCTATATAACATTGTCATATGTGCGTGTACTAATAATTGATATGAATAGATATGACATTGTAAACAACCAGTAAACATATATAGAAGAGATTCTCATTATAATGATCAAACGTTACATATGTGTTACAAGAAGAAGTTCTATTACATTGTAGCTCACTAGACTAGAACTGGGGACATGTGTACCAACAAACTCCCCTTTGGACCTAGTTCTATCTAGACTTTGACTTCTTTCTTGAATTCTTCAAATCTCTTCTTTCTATCTTCCGTAGAAACCCCTGAGTGAATATCGAGTGCGAAGCATAAACGTATGACATGTTGAAACTGAAGTGCTTGCATGATATCCTGAGTGTCAAAAACTAGTGGCCACCTGTACAAGATGTAGACATCTGAAGCAGACAAGTTGGTTAGCCATATAGGGTCATATACCCTAATCGTCTCTATCATTCCTTCTTTATTCAAAACTATGACGGCCTCACCTGTGCGCCAGTCATAATACCACCATTTAAAATGGGGTGCAAAATCTTGTGGCATTTCCCTCAGTGGAATACGCGACATTGTACACGGAGGATGCCATCTCAAAATCACTTTTGGCCTTCCGGAAGTGGGGTCAACCTCGGTCTTATGAATCAACATTTTAGGCTGTTGAGGTTTAAAATTGACCCACCTCGTAAGGTACTCTTTCTTCAGTGCCTTCTTGAACCATCCAGATATCTTCCCGGGGATAGCATATAGGAGGCTCAAGTTAGCTAGACGATTTAGCTCGAAACCAGGAAGAGTTTTCAGGTCATGTGGGAATCTGAAATACTCTATTCCCTTCTCTCTCTTCACGGCATATACTTTGAGATCCTCAAAGTATGCCCAGCTGATGATTTTGCCTGACACCTTCTGATGTTTCTTGACCTTGTAGAGCTTGGTGTAGGCATTTGTCTTTGTAGGCACTCTTTGCTTTTTCATTTCCTCCAGGCAGGCTGCCCACTCAGCCTTTTTAGATGCAAGATTAGCAGCATCTGCCTGAGGATCCTCTGCTGTTGCCTCTTTAGCAGCAGTCATTTTCTCAACCTTATCGAATGTACTACTATAAAATGCATCTCCCAGATCTAGCAGCACTTCGCCTTTGGCAGTAGTGTACTGGTGATAATGATCAGCAGTCACATCCTCTATCTCCACCTCATCGACATCCTGTAGTTCTTCATCACTGACTACGTCGACCTCAGGCGCATCTTTTACCAGCTCATCAGGGTTTAGACTGAATAGTTCAGCAATCTGCTCATCAGTTAGATCATGTATGATCTCGCCCTCTTCAGGTGTGTAACTAACAGAGCGATGTACTGTTCCTTGCAAATCGAGAATCATTGTCAATTGAGTCTCGATTTGTCGAAGGGGTACCACATCATGCTCGTCAGCCTGCTTGGATGAACCTGTTTAGCAACCAATTACAACACAAGCAAGTACACATTAAGCACATAAATAAGGTTGGTTGAACTTTTTCATTTTATTTACTTTAAGCACATATTAAATACATGATTACAAGAACAAAAGTTTAATGATAAATAAACATCTAATCTTGAACTTTGCCTTGAATTATCGCTGGCTCTTCGGGAGACGGGGAGGTAGGTGGGGCAGCATATGATGCTCCCTGGTCTTGTCTTTTCTTTGTTCGTTGCTCATGACCAGGAGAAGAGACAGAGGTAGATGCATCTGCATCCCCTTCATCATCATCATCATCTTTGTCTTTATCCTTGCCATCACCCTCCTCATCAGCATCGTCTTCATCATCCTCTTCATCATCATCCTCATCCTCATCATCACTATCATCACCATCTCCTTCTCCAATCTTTAGAGTCTCACTTTGAGTCCCTTTGAGCTTAAGCATGATTCTCTTGTTTGCTGATTCCAACTCCTCCAGCTTCTTAGCAGTCTCATCTCTGTGCTCTAGGAGTCTGGTGATCTGATCAGTTTGTTGAGAGATCAGTTGAGCTTGGGAAGAGCTCAACTCTCTCAACTGTTGTATCTAAGCGTTTTGGCCTCATCCGAAGCCATCAGCTTGACTACCATGCTGTTTAGTGCAGCAAGCTGTTCTACCACAGAAACTGGTGGTATGAATAAGCTGGATGGAAAAGATGAGGGTCCTGTTTTGTGAGTAGTGGTCGTTGTGGTGGCTGTGGTGAATATGGGAGAGGGAGTGATTGAAGTGGAAGGCGGTACAATGGTGGTAGTGGGTTGTATGGTGGTGGTGAGATGTGTGGTGGTGACTGGTGGTGGAATGGGTGTAGTGGTGGTTGTGGGAGTTTGGGTGGTTTGGGTGGTTTGGGTAGTGCTGGTGGAAGGGGTGGATGATGTCAAGGTAAACCTCAATCTCTTTCCCTTCTTGCCGGAAGGACGAGCCATAGTCTGTTTCCTCTTACCTTTAGATGAAGAGGCTCCCCCTTGGCTACTGATTGGGTCCGGGGCATATGAGGGATCTGATGCCGCTGCAGCATCCCCGGACTCCACTGGGTGTCCACCTACCGCCCTCATTCCCTGCTCAGTGGCCACTACCCGACTACCCACAGTCCGGGTAAGTGGCACATCATCAGAATCCTCCTCTTCTTGCATATGGAAATCAGGGTGAATTGGAGCTGGTTCAGATGCTCCCTGACCATCTCCTCCCTGATCGGTACCGTCATCATCGTCATCGGAGTCATCGGAGGGAAGAGCAATTTGCTCAACATCCGAGTCACTATCATCGTGACCCCACTTTCTCCTAGCTGGCGCCACGTAATCCTCACGGGCCAGATGCCCAAACAAATTCCTCACCGGGGGCTTGACCTGCTTGCCCCGGTATACCTTCATCCTTCCCAATGTAGTGTCGTCCATGATCTCCAGGACGACAACATCATCTTGAGCTTTCGGGAGCTGGGGGAGCTTCTGGTCTATAATCATCTCGATGAACCTCAGGTACATGCAGAAGCTTTCCTTCCCCTTGGTTTCGATGTTCTCCACCAAATAGATGAAGATCATCCGTGAAGAGCTGAATGGAAGGTTCAGCACCAGCGCAACATATGCGCTTTGCATTTGCTCAGACAGCTCATCAAAGCCTCCCTTCCTCGAGGCAATGCAACATAGAAGCACATGGGCAAGATACTTGAATTGGGGGCACAAGTTGCTTTTGTTAAGCATACTCGAGTTGATGTCCCCTGAGTACTTTGCCCTCATAAAACAACCTCGGACAGTAAGGGGATGCAGTCCAGTTGGGTATTCCGCATCGTCCCCAAGCTCCAGTACCGTTCGTATATCCTCCTCAGATAGCTCGATATCTTGTCCAAAGATAGAGCTTCTAATAGTATATGGCTCCCTGGATCTGTCGACCACAGCATGTTCCCAAAACGACTAATGTATCGACCTGTATGGTGTACACTGTGCAGTGATCGCTCGGAATATCCTTGATCTCCTCAAAAATGTGATAATGCCATAAAACTTGGCGGCATTCCTGGAGGTCAAGTCCACATGAGCACAAATGTTGTGCTTCGTGCTCATAATCCATCGACTTGCCATCTGTCACACAATGTAAGTAAACGTTAGTGCATGCAGAAGATAGCAAATTAAAGTCAATGAGCCTTACACCTTGGTTAAGTCGGGCGACTGAGCAAACGAATGAACATAGTCGTGCGACTGAGTAGGACGACTGAGCTTTATATGTGTGAATTGGTTCATACGTGCGATTAAGTCAAACGAATGGACATAGTCGTGTGATTGAACCATTCGTCCATCTCAGTCTTGCGACTGAGGCTAGTCGTCTTCTCAGTCGGGAGATTGAAGTTCATCAGTGTGTCCAGTCGCCTACTCGATGGTTTGTCCATTCAAATTCTTGTTTTGAGCTATACTTGATTTTAAACGTCGAACCTAGGCTCATTACACTCAGAAACGACCGATTAAGCGTATTTTAACTTCTGTTTGAACGTTTAGATTAGTTTTGATGGTCTATTTGTTCGTTAAGTTCTCGGTTACTGTTGGGTCAGAATTCGAGTGATTCTAGATGTCATTTATCGGTTTTATCGATGAAACACCACGAATATTACTTGTATAATCACAGAAGAATGTTAGAACACACAAATCGAAGGTAAGTATGAATCAAATGAAATTTTGGCAGCAGTTCGTTAGGTCGTGCGTATAGAGGGGTGATTTGGGTGAATGAGCGACTGATGCTAATTCGGCCTGTATTTATACTAGGGCAAATCCCAGTCGGGCGACTGAGCCGAGTCGTATAGGTCAGTCGTACGAGTGAGTCTAGTCGCATGAGTTAGTCGTGCGACTGAGATTCATTTGTACAATTCACCCAATCGTTCATTTTCAATCGTACGTTTAAACTTCATTCGCACATCTGACCTAGTCGGTCACTTTCAATCGGGCGATTGGATGCATTCGCATTGTCCAATCATACGATTGTACTCATTCGTATGCTCCATTCGTACGACTGGTTCATACTGATGATTCAGTCGTGCGATTGGGCCATACTTGTGACATTTTAACCATTTTACCCACTGACAATTAGCATTACTTAACAATAGATAAAACATTATGTGCAAGTTGATCATCTCAGACATGACCATTTAAAATAAACTACATTTTGATCACCTCAGAAGTAATCCATTTATCCACCTGATCATCTCAGACATGACCCATTTATCCACCCGATCACCTCAGACGTGATCCATTTATCCACCCAATCACCTCAGAAGTGATCCATTTATCCAACTTATCACCTCAGACGTGATACTTTTATTCTTTCAGAAACAATTTGTTTAAATAAACATTAAGCTCATTTGGTGACATTAACAGATAACAATATACACAGTCCGACATTGACACATACTAATAAATTGAAAGATTTTAAACTACAAACAAAATGAACATCTTTTTATGATTTTTGTTAGGGCAGGTTTGTGTAGCCTATTAGCATTTACATCATATCAAGGACAGACTCATATGGAATCAGACAGGTATAAACAACATTACTTGGAACCTTTGATATGTATTTAACTTTAAACACTTGCATAAATTACATATCACAGCTTTCTCACTCATCTAAGACTTCTAAGATCTAACTGGGAATCATGATTGATATGATACATAACGTACTTTGATTATCAACTTCAGTCGGTGCATACACGACGATTGTCAGTATACATGTCCACTTAAATCCATACACAGACTTTTGACACGAATTGGTGAAGATTAAGTTATATTATTTCAACCAAACTTGTGGAACCCAAGCTTATATGGTAATCAATATTACTTAGAAGACTTTCCAGCGGTCTATAGGTATTTTGACAAGAAGAGACTATTCTTAGAGCTTTCAAAGAGATGCCAAGCCTCAGGTCAGTGCCATCGCACAGCAGAGAGGCGGCAAACAATAATGAATTCTAGAATATATAGGTTGTGCTTATCCTCAGGCCAGTGCCATTGCATAGCAGAGAGGCACACAACCTATCTCCTTGTTAGAGCATTTCTTATTTTCTTTTTCACATAACGCACCAACAATGTTTTGTTATCAGCATGATTGCGCTTGTATTCATTTTTTTCGTGCTTTGCTCTTTTTGTGGTCATTTGCACACCTTTGGTGGCGTTTATTTGCTCGTTATCCCTTATCGGAAATAGCTGATTGTGTTAACCAGTGATAAGATGGGAACCCACAGTTGATTGAACCAATTAGTTTAGATTGAGTTTACCAATGACGTCTACTCGTCTAATGTGTTGAATCTACCGACACATTGTATAGTGAACTAGCACCTCCCTACATCAACTTTCTCAGTGTAATTACAATACCAGCCAAGCGTACTATCATTTTCCCATTTTGTTAGACTTAGACTTCTCGGATTTATAATTTTTCTGTGATTTAATTAACCTTGCAAAAGCAAAAATCCTTTTGGTGTTCCAAGTAACCCGATACCTGTGTACTATCACTTTCCATTTTATTGAGTCACATTTCCTGTCTTTTTGTCTATGCCTTTTCAGCTTTACTTACCTCCCCCCCTTTTTTTTGAGTAAATAAATACTGAATATAACCTAATCTCCCCCTAAAATTCTAAAACTCAAAATCTTTTTGTGCTTTTGGATTTTTATAACGCAAGGAAATTAAAAAAATAAAATAAAATAAAAGAAACACTAAAAATAAAAAAACAGGTGTTGGACTATGTATCTGTTTCTTCTAATATAACATCACTTTTCTTTTTAACCGCGTTGACCTCTAGCAGATAGCAAAATCTGGGTTTATCAAATGGGTTGGTGTAGAGGTCAGCGCGTTGAAAATCCGTGTTAATTTTGACCACATCAATTAAATGTTTTTCATAACAGTAGCATATGAAGTGATACTTGATGCCTATGTGTTTGGTCTTAGGATGTTGGACCGGATTTTTAGTTACTGTAATTGCAGCAGAATTATCAACAAATATAGGAGTAGAAGTGAAATGCAAACTGTAATCCCGCATTTGCTGTTGTATCCAAATGATTTGAGAGCAGCAGCTGGCGGCGGCAACGTATTTAGCTTCACGGGTAGATAGTGCAACTGATGTCTGCTTCTTGCACTGCCAAGTTACCAATCTTCTCCCGAAAAATTGACATCCTGCTGACGTAGACTTGTAATTCATTTTGCAGCCTCCATAATCCGAGTCACTATACGCCGTTAGCTCAAAGTCATCATCATGAGGATACCACAACCCCAGTGTTGGAGTACCCTTCAGATAATGAAAAATCTCTTGACTCCAATCAGATGATTTACTTTGGGTTTCGCTTGATATCGGGAACACAAACATGTGGCATACATGATATCTGGACGCGAGGCAGTGAGATACATCAGAGATCCGATCATCCCACGATACATGGTGGCATCCACCAAATCCCCATTCTCATCAGGAGCCACATCATGATTTGTGGCGAGTGGGGTACCGGCTGCAGTGACATTTTCCATATCAAAGCGACTAAGAATGTCGCCGACATACTTAGTGTTATGCAGAAAGATGCCGGTAGGGGTTTGATCCACCTGTAATCCTAGGAAGAACTTCATTTCTCCCATGGCACTCATCTCAAACTCAGCCTTCATCACAGATTCAAACTCTTTACATAACTCTTCGTTTCGTGAACCGAAGATTATGTCATCCACATATATTTGCACCAGAAGCAAATCACCATCCTTTTCTTTGATGAACAATGTACAGTCAATCACACCCCTGCAAAAGCCGTGCTTCAACAGATGGGTGGAGAGCTTTTCATACCAAGCTCGAGGAGCCTGATGTAGCCCATACAAAGCTTTGTCTAGCTTGTAGACTCTGTCCCGATGATACGGATCTTCGAATCCTTCGGGTTGACTGACATATACCTCTTCACGGATTTCCCCATGCAAGAATGCGCTCTTAACATCTAGTTGATAGACTTTGATCTTCATGTAAGAGGCGTAGGCTAGAAAGATGCGAATAGCTTCCATTCTAGCTACTGGAGCAAAGACTTCATTGTAGTCGATTCCTTCGACTTGTCTGAAGCCCTTAACAACCAATCGTGCCTTGTTTCTGATAACGACACCCTGGTCATCCTTCTTGCACTTTAGTACCCATTTGGTACCAATTACTTTGACTCCTTTGGGTCGGTCAACAAGAGTCCACACTCCAAGTTTCTTGAACTGTAACAACTCCTCTTGCATAGCATTGACCCAGGCTTCATCCTTAAGGGCATCACCTACGTGTTTGGGTTCAATTTGAGAAACAAAACATCTGTAAGCTCCATTATTCACGTAGCCCTTTTCCATTACTTCAGCGTAATCAGCAGTGTACAATCGACTTCTAGTCTGCACGCCGGAGTGGAGATCACCAGTGATAGCATCTTGCGGATGACTCGTACTGATCCTAGTCATGGGAGTTGTAGGAACAACAACTTCAGAGTCCATAGTTGTGACTGGAGGTTCAGTATCTGTATTCCCAGATGCAGGTACAGCAGCTGAAGAGCTTCCTTCTTGATCAACATTTGGTGCATTGCTGATTTCAGTTGCTTCTTCATCATCAGAAGAGACCTCACTGTCATCCTGATCAGCTGTGGTAGATCCCGATGAACCACTTGCAGGTGTTACATTGGTAATATCCAGATTCGGTGAGTTGAGAACATCGTGCATCATCTGAGTAGCAATATCATCATCTGAATCTATCTGAGGAAGATTGAATGATTTGAAAAAGCCATCATAGTCAAAGAATGACGATGGACCTTTTCCAGCAGGGGGGATAGTGAAACGTTGATTTTAGTCCTCTTAAAAGATTAACATTAGTCTTATTTTACAATTATGTCTTAGTATAGGGACTGTAATTGTAAATTGATAGCCTTTTGCTTGTTCATAGTATATATAGCTTAGACTAGAGTAGATTTTAGTAGTCGTATCATTTTGTACTGCTTTCTAACTCTTGTAATCGTCTTTGCTATCAATGAACTCTGAATTTTGTTGATATTGCTTGATTTGATTACAATTGTTTGTATTTCTTTGAATTGTTCATATAATTTGTTACAGATTGCTCTAATTGATCCTATCAATTAGTATCAGAGCTTTCGGTTGAGTGTTTTTGAAGGTCTGTCGAAGATAGAAACTTCAAAAATCCACTGAAATCTGTAATAGATTGACAATTCAAGTGAAATATTATGAATTAGAGTTGTGTTTCATCATCAGAAACATGATTTGAATCACAAATTGCAGTTTATCTCATCAAAATTAAGTGAATCAGTGAAAAAGTGTTCGAAAAATTGTTCTTGAGTTTACGAACTGAGATTTTTGAAATTGAGTGAAAATTGTTGATAATTACTGAAATTGATGTTAGAAGATTGATTATCGACATCATAATGAACTAATTGCAAAGTTTCAGTTCAACTCACCAACAATTGAAGGATTTCGAAATTTCAGAGTTTGTTACATTCATAAGAACATTATGAATGTGTCGTATTAGAGCTGGAAAATACTAAAATTTGCCTAAGTGTTTAGGCGTTTGAGAACTGTTCAGACTTTTCTCAACTATTCAGACTTTTTACCCCTGGACGTATAACCACTGTGTGGACTTATAACCACTGTGTGGAAGTTTCACTTGTTTGGGAATATCACCACTGTGTGAACGTATAACTACTGTGTGGACGTATAACCACTGTGCGATAGTTTCTACTGTGAAGACGTTTCATTACTGTTTGGACTTCTAACACTTGTGTTAGAAATTTTCTAAGGCAATCCCTTAGACTTATCAGCTGTTGGGACGTTTCTTACTGTTGGGACTTATCACCACTGTTCAGACTTATCATCATCGACACTTAGAAATTTTTTTAAAAAATTCAAAAATCCAAAAATATATTTTTTTAATCTTTTCTTAAATTCAAAAAAACTTAGAAAAACAACAAAATATAAGAATGGCAAATCAGAAGATTCTGAGAACAGAGTTCCAAAACTTAAAAACAGAGCTGATTTTAAAAACTGGTCTCTTAGATTGAAACATCACTTGAATTCCACAGACACTGATCTTTGGAAATCAATTGAAAAGGGACCTTACATTCCTGTGACTACTGATGGTCCAGACAGAGGCTTTGTGTATACAAAAGATACATAAGAACCATATCCAGAAGATAACCTACATGGAGAAGACTTAAAGAAGGTGAAAAATGATGTCAAAGCTTATTCTCTCATGTGTAAAGGGCTACCTTTGGAAGTACTATCCATACTTGAAAACTATCAAACTGGATATACTATGTACAAAGCACAGAAGGTTATCTGTGAAGGAGGGAAAGAAATTCAAGATCTGAAAAAGCAAAAACTGAAAAGGCAATTGGAACTATTTGAGCACATCTTAGGAGAAACAATAAATCAGATGATGAACAGATTTGTGCAACTCACTATAGAAATGTCTACTCTGGGAATCAAGAATGATCTTGAAGACTTGAATAACAGACTTCTAAATGCACTACCATCATCATGGAAACAGACTGTTACTTTGTTGAAACATACTGAAAAGTTTCCAATGGATCTTGATCTTCTTATTGCTAAGATTGAATCTGTTGAGATTGATGAAAGCTCTAGAAACAATGATAGACATGTATCAACATCTCAATATAAGTATGTTGCTTCTCCAGCAAACACTGTAGAAAATGCCTTTCTTGCAAAAGATAAGATCTCTCCTGAAGATGAAGGTGATTTATTTGTGGGAGCAGGCTTCTTCACCAGTACACCTGCTTACTCTACTCAACCACAATCACAGTCTCCTCCTAAAGCTCAAATGCCTAAACCTTCAACTGAGATGCCATCCTCCTCAAACTCTCCCAATCCAAGCAAAGTGAAAGATGTGATTAACATTCTTTTACAAGATGAAGAGTCAAAAACTGCTTTCACAGCTTTCATGGCAAGCTTCCAAGCTTATCAAGGCAGTCATCTGACTCAAGTGGAGCTAGTTCTACAAGATCTGTTTGAAATGGATCCTGATGATGTAGAAGAAATGGATCTTAACTGCCAAATGGTCATGATAGCTTACAGGACACAAAAGCACTCTTATGCTAACAGAAATTACAAAACCAGTGCAAACAAAACTGTTGGGTTTGATAAATCAAAATCAAGATGCTTTAACTGTAACAGCTATGGTCATTTTTCAAGAGAATGTAAAGCTCCAAGAAACCAAGGAGGAAATGGTCAAGGCAGTTCAAATAGCCAGAAATATCAGCAACAGGCTAACAAGACATTCCAAAAACAATACCAAAGCCTACCTATGCCAGAACCCAAAGAAGAAAAGAACAGTGAGGAATCAAAGAAGGCACTGGTTGCAAACATCAAAGATGGTTATGACTGGAGTGCATATGCAGAACAATTTACTGCTGATCTCACTGCTAATCTGGCTCTAGTTGCTGAAGTTGATGATGAAGACTGGTCTGAAGATAAAGATCCTAAGAAGGATGATGAATCAGATCAAGAAGAAGAGTATGATTGGAGCGACAAATCAGATCCAAAAGATACCACTGAAGAAGTTGCTCTTATGGCTCAATCTGAACAACCAAAGGTTGTTACCTCATCTTCTGATACTGAATCTTCAAACTCTTATCCTGAAATACCAGTGGAAGTGAGAGAGAAAATGTGCAAAAAAGCATGTTTTGAACAAGTTGAACACTACAGAACTTACTCATTCAAAATATGTGACAAGCTCAAACAAGAAGAATCAAAGCACAATAAGCTAAAATCAGATCACAAAATTGCTGATGAAAAGATCATATCTCTTCAACCTTCATGGAACAAAACTCTTAAAGAACTTGAACATGTAAAGAAACAACTTGAAGAGATGAACAAAACACTTGAACAAGAAAAATTGGCACATGCAGCAACACAAATAGATTTGGCCAAAGTTAAAAGCTCAAAGAAAATTGTTGAGCAACTGGTGAATGGAAGAAATGACAAAGATAAAACAGGACTAGGATTCACACATGAACCTATGCCTGAATCAATCTCAAACACATTACCAGAAAATTTCAATACTCATGATCATTCACCAGAAAACAAAGTTAAACTTAAAGAATTTCAAGATCAAAAGAACTTTAAAAAGAAAAATGTTGAAGTTTATGAAGAAACTGACTCAGAAAGGATCAAAAATGGTCATCCAATCAAAGTCAAATCTTATGAACCTCAACAAATGCAAAAGAAGCTGTTTGTACCAAAAAGTGAAACTGTTATTGAACAAGATGAACAAAAGAGTGAAAAATCTACTGATGTCAATAACAAACTGAAAGGAAAATGTGAAGAGGTTAAAACAGATAATTCTTTTTCTGATGATTCATGTTCAAATGAACTAAATGAAGATAAAGAGTGTCAAAAGGAATCTTCTCAAGATTCAACTAAACTTCAAAGCAAGAAAACATCATCCAGATTAAGAAATCAAAGAAGAAGACAAGCTGTAAAAGTTAAGCTGCAGTCAAGACATGAAAATGAACACAAATACTAAACCCAAGATCAAATCTAACTCTGATCTGAAAACAAGTTCAGGTCCTAAGACTTCCGCTGTGCATAAAAGATTTGAATCTAAGGAGTCAAAGAATTATGGTCAAGTCCAAAAGAAAAATCCTAAAAATCAAATGACCAAATTCACACCAAAGAAATAACAAAATATTCTGCCTAACCCTAAATTCAAACAAGAATCAAATGTTGCTTCTACTTCAAGGGTTAACAAATTGTTGTTCAAACATTCTGAAAAGTATTGTGATATCTGTGACATGTACAATCATGACATTTCAGAATGTTACTTTAACAAGTATTGCTACATATGTGATATGACAAATCACACAACAGCTGAGTGTTACTTTAACAAATACTGTGCTTTGTGTGAGGAAAGAAATCATAATACAAATGATTGTTACTTTAGGAAGAACTCTACAAGGAAGGAATTCAGTAATCAAGGATTTATAAACTCACATTTTAAAAGAAATCAGAATATTGGGATTAAGTATTCACAACAACAACAACCTTCCTTGGGTCTGAGATCTTTCAAAAGAAACAATTCAGATTATAATAATCAATATTTTGTCAAATCACAACAATACAATCAAGAAAAGTTTATTCCACGATCTGTGAGAATAAACAAAGGAACATTCTCAAATGCTTCATATAAGAGTTTAAGATTTCTTGATGATGATCTTGAAAACAGATATAATGTTTTGAAAACAAAACAACAAAGAGATAATCAACATGTTTTCAAACAAGGATTTGAAAATCCAAAATTTTCAAAGAAACCTGATGTCAACAAACTTCATTTTAAACAATTTACAATTGTTGATAAATTTGGCAAGCCCAAGACCATCTCGGCTTGGGTTACTAACTCACCTTAAATGTTTTTGAATGCAGGTACGCCCGCGAAGACCAATCAACTCATGGTATGTTGACAGTGGGTGTAGCCGACATATGACAGGCAATCAAGCCTTGTTACAAGATTTTAAGTTAAAAGATGGTACTCATGTTGCTTTTGGAGGTGATGCAGGTGGAAAGATAACAGGAGAGGGAACAGTGTCCAATGGGATTATTAGTTTTGATAAAGTCAACTTCTGTTCGTAGTTGAACTTTAATCTTCTAAGTGTATCCCAAATTTGTGACAAATCTTATTCTGTTCTTTTTGATGAATCTCACTGTTATGTCTTGAAACCAGGTTTTCAGATTAGCTGTGATTGGGTTACAGTTAAAGCTGCTCGGGACAGAGATGTATACAAACTGGATATGTCTCAAGTGGATCCTGCAGCAGAAACAACTTGCCAGATTGCTAAAGCATCAAATGATGAAGGCCAGCTTTGGCATAGACGACTCGGTCATTCAAACTTCAAAAACAAGAACAAGCTTGTAGCAGGAAATCATGTTATTGGACTTCCTTCCAAGAAGTTTTCAACAACTGATCATTGCTCAGCATGTCTGAAGGGAAAACAACATAGAGCGTCTTATAAGTCCAAGCTGATAAACTCAAACACCAAACCACTCCAGATGTTACATATGGACCTTTTTGGACCAACTAATGTTAGGAGTATTGGTCGAAAATCATACTGTTTAGTCATCATAGATGATTATACAAGATTTTCATGGGTTTTCTTTCTTCATGCTAAATCTGAAACTGCAGATCTTCTAAAAGAATTCATTAATAAAGTTGAAAATCAGCTGAACAAAAAGTGAAAATAATAAGAAGTGATAATGGAACAGAATTTAAAATTGCTAACATTGATTTGTTTTGTGGAG
Organism: Flaveria linearis; assembly: GCA_024085815.1. Classification (NCBI taxonomy): domain Eukaryota; kingdom Viridiplantae; phylum Streptophyta; class Magnoliopsida; order Asterales; family Asteraceae; genus Flaveria; species Flaveria linearis. The sequence goes on along the minus strand of CM044007.1, from coordinate 39,213,042 downwards.
AAAAAGGGATAGTTCATCAGTTCAGTGCTCCCAGAACTCCACAACAAAATGGAGTTGCTGAAAGGAAGAACAGAACTTTGATTGAAGTTGCTCGTTCTATGTTAGCTGATGCCAAAATTCCAATCACTTTCTAGGACGAAGCGATATCAACAGCCTGTTTTGTTCAGAATAGAATCTTACTTGTTAAAGATAAAAAGAAAACTCCATATGAGTTAATGTTTGACAGGAAACTAAACATAAACTTTTTAAAATCATTTGCTTGTCCTGTTATCATTCTAAACTCAAGTGATCATTTAGGAAAATTTGAAGAAAAAGCTGATAATGGATTTTTTGTTGGATATTCATCTGTTTCCAAAGCCTATCGAGTTTATAACTCTAGGACAAACACTATTAATGAAACGTTCAACGTTAAATTTCTGGAAAATTCTTTTCCATCAGTTTCAAATGGACCTGCATGGTTATTTGATATAGATTCTTTGTCAAACTCATTTCAATCTAACTTGTTTAATCAAGCTGATGATTTTACAGGTAAGAAGAACTCAAGAGGAGATCTTGGATCTTTTAGTGATGATTCAGATTCTGATGATTCAGATGATGCTCGCCCAGATTATCCATTCTTCTCATTTGTCAAGGATTCAACAATCCAATTCAATGACAATGTTCATGCTACTTCAGCTTCAGATCATTCAGTTTCAGCAGATCAAGAAGAATCACAACCTATTCCTAATGATGGTATAGAAATTGGACAACCTGAGTCTGGCACATCTTCTATCTCTGGAGATGCAATTGATCATAGTAATCTTGATTACTTTATCAATTCACCGACTCAAGTTCCAAATTTCACTCCACATTCTTCTATCTTATTGCAACAGCTCTCCAATTTGAACCAAACCAATCTTGATGTTAATGTTCAAGGAACTGAGATACCGACATCTCGTATCCACAAGAACCATCCAACATCACAGATTATTGGTCCTCTGAATGAAAGAACTACTAGGAGTAAATCTGAACATGCCAATGTTTGTTTATACTCTTGTTTTCATTCTCAGATTGTTCCTAAAAATGTCACCGAGGCATTACAGGACAATGGTTGGATTGAAGCTATGCAAGAAGACTTCTTCAATTTCGCAAACAAGAAGTATGGAAGTTAGTAGAATTACCTGAAGGAGAAAATGCCATAGACACGAAATGGTTGTTTCAAAATAAAACTGATGATCGTGGCATTGTTATAAGAAACAAAGCAAGACTTGTTACACAAGGATACACACAGGAAGAAGGAATTGACTATGATGAAGTATTTGCTCCAGTTGCAAGACTTGAATCCATTCGTGTTTTCCTGGCTTATGCATCATTCATGAAATTCAAGGTGTATCAAATGGACGTCAAAGGTGCATTCTTGTATGGTCCAATCACTGATGATGTGTATGTGAAGCAACCTCTAGGCTTTGAGGATGCAGAATTTCCACATCGAGTGTATAAGCTTAGCAAAGCTTTATATGGCCTACATCAAGCTCCTAGAATTTGGTATGAAACATTATCTCAACACTTAATCCAACATGGATACACAAGGGGGAAAATCGATCCTACTTTATTCATAAAGAAGGATAATGATGATCTTTTATGGTTGCAAGTGTATGCAGATGATATCATATTTGGTTCTACCAGTCCTCAGTTGTGCAATGAATTTGAAGAAATCATGAAATCTCGTTTCCAAATGAGTTCTATGGGAGAAATCAATTTCTTTCTTGGATTGCAAGTTCAACAATCTGCAGATGGTATTTTCATCAATCAAGAGAATTTTGTTGACAAACTCTTGAAGAAATTCAAACTGCATGATTGTCAGTCCATAAGAACTCCAGCTGAAGTAAACACTAAGATTGAGCCTAATCCTAAAGGAAAATCAGTTGACCAAACTCTATACAGATCTATGATAGGTTCTTTGATGTATCTTACTGCATCAAGACCGGACATCATGTATGCTATTTGTGTTTGTGCAAGGTATCAATCAGACCCGAAAGAATCTCACTTAATTGCTATCAAAAGAATATTCAGGTATCTCAAAGGTAAACCAGCTTTAGGGCTTTGGTATCCTTACGAGGGTAATTTTGAGTTACATGGATACACAGATAGTGATTATGGTGGATGCTGTCAAGACAGAAAATCTGCTATGGGTGGTTGTCAGTTTCTTGGACCCAGATTATTTCATGGCAATGTAAGAAACAAACAAATGTTTCTGTCTCAACTGCAGAAGCTGAGTACATAGCTGCATCAGCAGGATGTTCTCAAATCCTTTGGTTGCAAAACCAACTGCTAGATTATGGGTTCAATTTTCTTAAAACACCCATTTACATTGATAACACTGCTGCTATGTTCATTACAGCTAATCCAGTTCAACATTCAAAAACAAAACATATCGAAATTTGATATCATTTTCTAAGAGATAATTCTGAAAAAGGTTTAATCATTTTGATTCAAATAGTAACTGAAAAACAGTTGGCAGACCTATTTACTAAAGCTTTTCTTCCAGGAAGGTTTGAGTATTTAGTGGAGTCAATTGGCCTTATTAACCATGTGTAAACCTCGTTACTAATTTGAATCTTTTCATGATAAAATACTTTCTTAAATCTGAATGTATTCATAAGGGTAACTTTTCATAGTTATTTTCCTGATTGTTTGTGTGTGTGTGTTTTCTTTTATAGAAAAATAGAATACAAAATTAGAAAACTCACAAAATCAAATAAAAAATATAAATCAAAAACTCCAAAAATAGAGTTCTTTTTGTTTCTAATTCATTCTTTTTAGGAATGAATCTGTGTTTGCCTCATGTGAGAAATGATAATACATTAGTAAGATCAGTTGCATACTTCACTCGCTAATAAAGTCTGACATGATCAGGATCTGATGTGTAGACAATATCATGCTAGTATACTGAACAAGTAAATTCTTGCGAATTACACCAAATCTCTATGCTTGTTTGTGTATTCATCTAAGTACTCCTGAGTGTATTAGCTTATCAGATTGGCTGATTGCTAAGCTATACCCACTCACACCTGATGATAATGTGACTAATCATGAGATCTGTTACAAGCATCATTCATTTCTCTATTATGAGTCATCATAGACCTGGAGTGCTGAGATATCCTCTGTTGTAAGTCGTTACAGACCTGGATATTCTCCTTTGATGCAAAAGATGCCAATGTGCACAACCCATTCAAATGGATGGTTAGAGTTGATCAAATGGTTATCCATGATCATTCTCTATTTTCTTAAGTAACATGAACTCTGGTTATGCATATTTGTTAGGTAATAAGTTGAGCATATGTGCTTTCTTGCATGTCTTGATGATGGTTGATCCTCTAAGTCTTGGTATGAGTCACATCTTGTCATTTATAACTCTACCCTACTCGATCCAAGAATTGAAAAAGTAAGTGAGCTAATAATTTGTGTCAAAAACACTCATTTTCTGTCCTTAGATCTTGTGTCTCCTTTGTTGTGATGTCACTGACCTGGAATACACTTGATCAAGATTTAATCATTGTCTATGACTATTCACATATTTTTTTCTTTTAATGTTCTGATCTTTACTAATATGATCTCACTGCAATCTACGATTCTATTGTAAATATTAGATTTTCATTCTGATTTAATTTTGATTTTATGCATGTTTTCTTGTGTGCAGGCAATATAACAATGTTAAGTGTGCTATTCTTATGATCTGTTAGTAAACTTCTATGTTTTGCAAAAACTTAAAAGTTTAGGGGGAGTAATAAACCAGTAAGAATATTCTCAGAAAATCAAAATAATCATGTTGATTTGAAATCATGTTGAATTAAAAGGATGATGCTTTAATTTCAAAGTATGTGTGTGTTTATCTATGATAAAATGATCTCATAATTTTTGGTAAGTGGAAAAGCTTCTTTGAAATGTTGAAAACAAGAAAAATCTGAAACATTTGATTTGTTTATTTTGAAGCTAAAATGAAGGGTCAAAATGTAAAAAGTTAAATTTTGAGGGTCAAAATGTAAAAAGTTCAATTTTGAGGGTCAAAAGTGTAAATTTGAGGGAAAAGTAAAAATTATGCAATATTGTTTAAATATTAGTATGAAATATTACTAATGTGTTTAAACAGTGTGCAGGTGAAAGATTTGAAAAACACAAGTGGAAAAACATCTGAACAGTACTCATACTACTGAACAGTGCTCATGCTACTGAACAGTACTCATACGGCTGGACAGTTCTAATACGGTTGGGCTCATATGACTGAACAGTACTCATATGCCCAATACTTAGTAAAATTTAGAACCTAATGAGTCTGAACAGTACTTAAACGACTGAACAGTGCTCATAAGTCTAGAACCTATTGAGTCTGAACAGTACTTAAACGACTGAACAGTGCTCATAAGTCTAAAAATTTTACTTAGTATAAAAAGCACACTTGTGATATTCATTTCATTCCCATTTCAAAAACCCTCTTAAAACCTCTCTGACCATTCGAACTCTCATCAAACCCTCTTTCTTCGATTAAAATCATCTCAAACTCAAATCACAGATTATTGATAGTGTTTTTGTGATAGTGAATGTAAGTTTATGATTCACATTCATCTGATTTGTGGTTTAAATGAAAATTTTTTGATAGGCGTTCGACTCCTGTACGGTCGTTTAACCCTAAAACTTGTCAAAATCTCAGATTTATTCATTCAAATCAAAAAAATGTGTGAAATTGATGATTGAATCTTGTTTGTCATGTGATTTCGATCATGTTGTTATGTTAAACTTGTTTTAATCTGACATTTGATTGAAGACACTGTTCGTGTTCATCGATGAACAGTAATGGTTGATGATGAACTTGATGAAGAAGATGAACAGATTCATGATTTTTTTAATAAAAATAATGAAAAATAAATTTTAATTAATAAAAATCATCATTACAGGAATTAAAAGAGTTTTATAAAATGATATAAGATAAAATAAACTAAAGTGTTAACTTTTCAATTAAAATCAATCTTGATAATTCATCTTTTATTAAAATTTAAGTGTTTACACTTAAAATTAAAATTTCAAGTTGATTTTAAAAAAAATTCAAATTCATTTTAACACATCAGTTTATAATATCTTAAATCATTATATTTTTAAACTCACATTAAATCATTTGATTCAAAATTCACATATTGTCTAATATCATTGTTTTAAACTTTTGCAGATGGCAGATCTAAAGTTTGTGCCAAAGCACAACATTGCTGCATTACTAAATGAAGAAGTTTAAGATGCTTTATCTTATGAAGAAATGATCAGATTTCTTCTAAGAACTAAATATGTATATGCCATGTGTTACCAGACTGTAATTTATGATAGACTAATCAGACAGTCTGGAACACAGCAAGAGTTGAAGCAAATGATGAAGGAAGAAAAGTTGTTAGAGGTTTTATAACAAGAGATCGTATGATTGAAGTTTCTGAAGAGTCAATAAGAATTGCATTGAGACTGTGTAACACCCGTAAATTTTTAGTAAAGAATCTAAAAGAATAAAATAGAAAGAGAAAGGAAAGAAAAACAAAAGTTACTTTTGTTTAAGGGCCAAAAGTGTCAATTTGACAAACTTTCTATTAATTCTTTGTACAAAAGGTGGAATGGCCACCCATGTTGTCTGCATTTCACTCCATTCGAACTTTTTAGAGAGAGAAAGTAGCAGGAGCAGAAAATCATCGGAATTTTGAAGAAGGATCTGAGAAATCCGAAGTTCTTGGTAAGAAATCCCGAATTTATGATGTTAGGACGATTCTAGAACCATACATGAGCATATAAATGTGACTAGTGTGTTCGGGTTGCTCTGTGTGTGTGTTTTAGGTGTATAAACGACTGAGAAGTTCAAGTAAAGGGCATCCAAAACCCGAAGACAAAATTAAGGTGAGTTCTAGACCCCGTTTTTACTGTTTTTAAATGTTTGGGGCTGGAAAATGCATGCTAAATATATTTTTATAAAATTTGGGTTTGATACCCGTATGATATGAATTTGTGTATGTTTATGTCTATGTTAGATTATGCCTAGGATTATGTGTATATGTTTAGAACTAGGCATGATGATGTTTTGGGCTCGGATTATGAATTAGACACATGAATATGTTGTTAATATGTCTGAAATTGGGACTTAGAATAAATAAGAAAGTTGATGTGTCCAGCAGTGCTCATACGACCAACAGTGGTCGTATGATCAGGATTTTTCTAAGTGTTGATGAGTCTAATAGGACTCATACGACCAACAGTGGTCGTATGAATATGTGAAATTTTCTAAGTCTGAGGCCCGCAGGACTCATACGACCAACAGTGGTCGTATGATCATGATGAAAAGTTCTAAGTGTGGACTCATACGACCAACAGTGGTCGTATGATCCAAATATGTTCCTAAGTCCAGGGGTGGTACGACCATCAGTGGTCATACGACCAACAGTGTGGTCGTAAGACCAGTTGATAAATCTAAGTGTTAAGTGAAAAGTCCAGCAGTGCTCATACGGCTAATAGTGCTCATACGTCCAGAGGGCTTATACGCCTAATAGTGCTAAAACGCCTAGACACTTAGAAATTTTCAGGAAATTTCCAGTAAGCCCGAAGTTCGAGGTTTGACCAGGGTTGACTAGGGTTAATAAATGATGATGTCTCATGCATATAATGATGAGTATGATTAACCCTAATTGTTACTAATATTATTATTAGTATATTACTGTTAACAATATTATTAAAATATTGTTAAGAAAGGTATGATGCTATGTATGATGATGAATGCATGTTGATGAATGTATGATGATGAATGCATGATGATGAACGTATGATGAGTATGTATGATGTGTGTTCCTGATAATTGGGTATGCTTATCTTTCTGAAACTTTACGAATAACGAGAAATGAATTAATGAAGTATTATGTATCGTAAAGTGAAAGATAATGAAAGAGGAACATGATGACGAATGCATGTAATAACGAATGAACGAAATGAAGAATGATGATGAATACATGCATTAATGAACGAATGAGTTATGTCTTGCAAGCATTGAATAACGCGATTGGTCCTTCTATGTGATTGACCATGGTCATGGTACCTCTACCGCTTACCTCTAGTACCGTGGCACCATGTTTAGCTGTCCCTCCATAGACTTCGGCCCAGTACCGTGGCATACGTTTGTTGTTCATTTGTTGACCTCGGCCCGTACTGTGGCACTACGTTTTGCTGTCTATGGATTGACTTCGGCCCGGTAGCTAATAACGTTCGGGGTGTAGCATATGGTATTGGTACAATTAACCTTTCAATGCGTGCAAGTAAGTATGAACGGGATTCGTGTCATTCGACCACAGTAATCATAGCCGAGTGCTATGAAGTGGGTAAAGCCTGACAGAATCCATACGAGATGTTAAAAATAACGATGAATAACGAATGATGAAGATAATAATGAATATTATCTATGTGTACGTATGATGTATGAACGTATGAACGAAAGGATACTTTAAAAAAAAAAAAGTAAAAGTATGTTTTATTACAAAACTAGAACTCACTCAGCAACGCTGACTTTTATGTATTTTCCAGTTGGCAGGTAGTGTTGCTGAGGATGGCACAAGGCAGCTACTCAGCCCTTTTGGGATGGCATTCTTTTGATAATGTTTTTGTATTGTAATGCAAACAAATGATATTTCGTAACAGGGGTTGTATTACTTTACAAAAGCATTTATATTAAAATTTAAAGTTTCCGCTGCATTGTTTTTATTAAGTTATATTAAATGTATGTTTTCTGGGTGATGACGACCAACTGTGAGGTGCCCGGGATCGGGGCCTTACAAGTTGGTATCAGAGCCAAAGTTTAAGTGAAATGGGTAAATTTTTTAAAATAAACCTAAAACTTAAACTGAGAATGGGACAGGGGGAATGGGAATGCCATCTGAGTAGCTGCGTGCCATCAGGTATTTTTCTTGAAAGTTAACCAGTGTTACGTGTGCATGTTATGTGTTTATGTGTACTGTTAGACTTAGATACTAATGTAGTCAGGACAGGTAATGCTCGGGGTGTGAAGAGTAGAGTAAGTGGCTAATCACAACTGGACACTGTAATTAGGGACTTACTATACTTTACATAAACTGAGCTATTTCCTTGAATGACCGTGTTGGTGTTTAAATCTTTCAGTGTGATAGAAGATGGTCGGTGGTAGATCATCTAAAGCCCCAGTTGGTGGAGGCAGTGGCGGAAGTGGTGTGGAACCACGAGCCACAAGAGGTAGGCCTAGACAAGAGAAGAAGGTTCCCGAAGGACCTAATACTACTCCCTCGGGGGGAGTGGATGAGAGTGATAATGTAAGAGCCTCGGTGAAAGAGACGGTGATCGAGGAGGTGCACCAAGTCATGCAGACGATCTTACCGTCTGTAGTGACTGAAGTGATAAAGGCAGTACGTGAAGACGATAGACGAGGGAGGAATCGGTCCTCAGGTAGACAACAACAGGCGGAAGCAGAAACGGTACTATCTGATGATGAAGAGGAAGAGGAAGAAGAACAGTTACGGGAGACAGCCCGGGGTTGTAACTACGGGGCATTCATGAGGTGCAAGCCCCCAACTTTTAATGGTTCTGGTACTGCTACTGATGCTCACCAGTGGGTGATGGAAATGGAAGCTGTCCTCGATATTAGTGATTGCCAGGAGGACAAGAAGGTGAAGTTTGCTACCCACTCTTTTACATGGTCGGCCTTATGCTGGTGGAAGAATATAGTCCAAGCCGAGGGTAGCAGGGCTATAGGGAAGATGAAGTGGGCGGAGTTGAAAAGGCTGGTGATCGAGGAATTCAGTCCTCGTCGGGAAATGGATAGGATAGAAAGGGAGTTCCTGCAGCTGGAGGCGGGGACCATGACCCACCAACAATATACCACCAAGTTTAATGAGTTGGCGCTGTTGGTACCGGAGCAGGTGACGCCGGTGTCACGAAAGATCAACCGGTATATTCAAGGACTGCCGGCTGAAATTCGTTGGCACTTGATTTCTGCTCGACCAAGCACTTTCAGGTCGGCAGTGGACTTGGCGGGAAGGTTATTCGATGAACGTGCTGCTTTGGTGAAGGCTGAGGGAAGCAAGAAAGGAAGTGGGGAGAAGAACTGGCAGGGGAAGAGATTTGGTCGGGGTGATACTTCGACAAACAACAAGAAGACAAGGGTAGATGACCGCCGAGTGGTCGTGTCTGGAGCTGGGGTGAGGAAGTGTGGCAAGTGTGGAAAGGAGCACTCAGGGGAGTGCAAGTGGGGATACAACATCTGCTTCAAGTGTGGGAGGACTGGGCATATGGCCAAGGATTGTCGGATGGGCAAGTGCTTTAACTATGGGGAAAGTGGTCATATGAGCAGAGATTGCAAGAAGCCGAGGGCTGAGGGCTCGGGAGAGAAGAAGACGGGAGGAGAGGCGCCGAGGGCAAAGGCTAGGGCGTTCACGATGACACAGGAAGAGGCTAGGACGGACCCCGATGTGGTGTCAGGTACGTTTCTAGTAAACCAAACTCTTGCTTCTGTGTTATTTGACTCTGGTGCTAGTAGGAGTTTCATTTCTGCCACTTTCTGTGCTAAATTGCCTGTTTGTAGTAAATGCATTAGTGAGTCTTTTTATGTAGAAACTGCTATTGGTAAGTCCACTCGAGTTACGGATATGATAGAGGACTGTACCATAGAATTAGAGGGTCATAGGTTTGCTGCCATATTACATGTGATGCCTCTAGGAGGATTCGATGTAGTGTTAGGAATGGACTGGTTAGCAACCTACGAAGCGAATATCGTGTGCCGAAAGAAGATGATTAGACTGACGGCGACCGACGGAAGTCCGGTGACGATTTATGGCGATCGAGTTACGACGATTCCGAAGGTGATCTCGATGGCGGTGGCGGGAAAGTGTATGAGGCGCGGATGTAGCGCCTACTTATGTTATGTAAAGAATGTAGAGACGCCAACACCACAGCTATGCGATGTGCCAGTGGTGTGTGACTTTCTAGATGTGTTTCCCGAAGACTTATCGGGTTTGCCACCTGACCGAGAGATCGAATTCCAGATCGACCTGATACCGGGTGCCCAACCTGTCGCGAAAGCACCGTATCGCTTGGCTCCGACGGAGATGAAAGAGTTGATGGAGCAGTTGCAGGAGCTGCTGGATAAGGGGTTTATTCGACCGAGTATCTCACCTTGGGGTGCTCCGGTTCTGTTCGTAAAGAAGAAGGATGGTAGTATGCGGATGTGCATCGACTACCGCGAGCTGAATAAGCTGACGGTGAAGAACAGATACCCCTTACCAAGGATCGATGACTTGTTTGATCAACTCCAGGGGGCCAGTTGGTTTTCAAGGATAGATCTTTGATCGGGTTACCATCAACTAAAGGTGAAGGAACAAGATATCCCTAAAACAGCCTTTCGTACGCGCTATGGTCACTACGAGTTTCTTGTCATGTCTTTTGGGTTGACCAATGCGCCGGCTGCTTTTATGGATTTGATGAACCGAGTGTGCCGGCCAATGTTGGATAAATCAGTAATCGTATTCATCGATGATATTCTGATTTATTCAAGAAGTGAAAAAGAGCATGCCGGGCATATTCGGGAAGTGTTGGAAACGTTGAGAAGGGAGAAGTTGTACGCCAAGTTCTCCAAGTGCGCCTTTTGGTTACGCGAGGTGCAATTTCTGGGTCACGTAGTGAATGCAGAAGGAATAATGGTGGACCCAGCAAAGGTTGAGGCTGTGATGCAATGGAAATCACCAAAGACGCCATCCGAGATTCGTAGCTTCTTGGGATTGGCGGGCTATTATAGAAGATTTATTCAAGACTTTTCAAAGATCGCCTCACCTTTGACAAAATTGACTCGTAAGGACGTGAAATTCGTGTGGGGTCGAGAGCAGGAGATGGCTTTTGAGGAGTTGAAGGCAAGACTAATTAACACAAGCTCCTGTCTTGACTTTGCCTGAGGGAAGTGAAGACTTAGTGGTCTATTCGGATGCATCTTATTCTGGGCTAGGTTGTGTGTTGATGCAACGTGGAAAGGTGATAGCCTACGCATCTCGACAACTGAAAACCCACGAATTCAACTATCCCACACACGATCTAGAACTAGCTGCGGTGGTTTTTGCATTGAAGATATGGCGGCACTATCTATACGGGACGAAGTGCACTATCTTCACAGACCACAAAAGTTTGAAGTATTTCTTCGAGCAGAAGGATCTCAACATGAGGCAGAGGCGGTGGTTGGAACTGATAAAAGATTATGATTGTGAGATCCATTACCACCCGGGCAAAGCCAATGTGGTGGCTGATGCCCTTAGCCGAAAAGAAAGGCCTGAGCCGATCCGGGTGAAGGCTTATCAGTTGATCATGACCTCCGACGTGATGACACAGGTTAAGGAGTTTCAAGATGAGGCTTTGAAAGAAGATCGTCTTAACTCCGAAAGGATGAGAGGTCTAGTGACGGAGTTGGGTGAGAACACTCTAGGTGTTAAGACCCGATTTGGGCGAATGTGGATTCCTCGATACGGGGATCTACGTAGTAGAATTATGGATGAGGCCCATAAGACACGATACTGCTACCAAAATGTACCACGATATGAAGAAAGACTACTGGTGGCCGGGCATGAAACGCGACGTAGTGGAGTACGTAAGTAAGTGCTTAACTTGCTTACAAGTGAAGGCGGAACACCAGAAGCCCTACGGGAAGATCCAACCGTTGGATATACCCGAGTGGAAGTGGGAGCATATCACCATGGACTTTATCACGAAACTACCACGTACCCCGAAAGGGTATGATGCTATATGGGTGATAGTTGATCGATTGACGAAGAGTGCCCACTTCCTACCGATCCGCGAAACGTACTCATCGGAGAGATTGGCGGATCTGTTCATCAAGGAGATTGTAGCTCGTCATGGTGTGCCGGTGTCTATTGTGTCCGATCGTGACACCCGGTTTACCTCCAAGTTTTGGAAGAGATTTCATGATGCGATGGGGACGAGGCTACACATTAGTACAGCATATCACCCTCAGACAGACGGTCAGTCTGAGAGGACGATCCAAACACTCGAAGACATGCTTCGGGCGTGCGTGATCGACTTTGGGGGAAGTTGGGACAATCACCTGCCGTTAGCAGAATTCTCGTACAACAATAGTTATCACGCCAGCATTGGCATGCCACCTTACGAGATGCTATACGGTAGGAGATGTAGGACGCCCGTGTGCTGGGGAGACATTGGGCAGAAAGAGTTAGGAGGTGTTGAGGTGATCGAAGCTACGACTGAGAAATTAGAAAAGATCAAAGCCTTCATGAAGGCGGCGAAAGATAGGCAAAAGTCGTATGCTGACAAGAGGCGGAGGCCGATAGAGTTCAAGGTTGGTGACCGGGTTATGTTGAAGGTCTCACCTTGGAAAGGAATCATTAGATTCAGGAAACGAGGTAAGCTAAGCCCGAGATACATAGGACCTTTCCGAATTATCGCACGAGTAGGAGAGGTGGCCTATCGACTTGAACTGCCAGATGAGTTAAGTGGAATTCATCCCACATTCCATGTATCTCATCTGAGGAAGTGCTTAGCTGATGAAGACATGGTTGTACCACTGGAGGATATTGAAGTAGATGAATGGCTCAACTACGTGGAGCAACCAGTGGCAATCATTGATCGTAAAGAAAAGAGGTTGAGGAATAAGGTGGTTCCTCTTGTGCGTGTACAGTGGAGGCACAGGAAGGGATCCGAATCTACGTGGGAGACTGAAGAAGAGATGAGACAACACTACCCACATCTGTTTGAGGAATAACAGGTTTCGGGGACGAAACCTATATAAGGGGGGTGGACTTGTAACACCCGTAAATTTTTAGTAAAGAATCTAAAAGAATAAAATAGAAAGAGAAAGGAAAGAAAAACAAAAGTTACTTTTGTTTAAGGGCCAAAAGTGTCAATTTGACAAACTTTCTATTAATTGTTTGTACAAAAGGTGGAATGGCCACCCATGTTGTCTGCATTTCACTCCATTCGAACTTTTTAGAGAGAGAAAGTAGCAGGAGCAGAAAATCATCAGAATTTTGAAGAAGGATCTGAGAAATCTGAAGTTCTTGGTAAGAAATCCCGAATTTATGATGTTAGGACGATTCTAGAACCATACATGAGCATATAAATGTGACTAGTGTGTTCGGGTTGCTCTGTGTGTGTGTTTTAGGTGTATAAACGACTGAGAAGTTCAAGTAAAGGGCATCCAAAACCCGAAGACAAAATTAAGGTGAGTTCTAGACCCTGTTTTTACTGTTTTTAAATGTTTGGGGCTGGAAATGCATGCTAAATATATTTTTATAAAATTTGGGTTTGATACCCGTATGATATGAATTTGTGTATGTTTATGTCTATGTTAGATTATGCCTAGGATTATGTGTATATGTTTAGAACTAGGCATGATGATGTTTTGGGCTCGGATTATGAATTAGACACATGAATATGTTGTTAATATGTCTGAAATTGGGACTTAGAATAAATAAGAAAGTTGATGTGTCCAGCAGTGCTCATACGACCAACAGTGGTCGTATGATCAGGATTTTTCTAAGTGTTGATGAGTCTAATAGGACTCATACGACCAACAGTGGTCGTATGAATATGTGAAATTTTCTAAGTCTGAGGCCCGCAGGACTCATACGACCAACAGTGGTCGTATGATCATGATGAAAAGTTCTAAGTGTGGACTCATACGACCAACAGTGGTCGTATGATCCAAATATGTTCCTAAGTCCAGGGGTGGTACGACCATCAGTGGTCATACGACCAACAGTGTGGTCGTAAGACCAGTTGATAAATCTAAGTGTTAAGTGAAAAGTCCAGCAGTGCTCATACGGCTAATAGTGCTCATACGTCCAGAGGGCTTATACGCCCAATAGTGCTAAAACGCCTAGACACTTAGAAATTTTCAGGAAATTTCCAGTAAGCCCGAAGTTCGAGGTTTGACCAGGGTTGACTAGGGTTAATAAATGATGATGTCTCATGCATATAATGATGAGTATGATTAACCCTAATTGTTACTAATATTATTATTAGTATATTACTGTTAACAATATTATTAAAATATTGTTAAGAATTAGGTATGATGCTATGTATGATGATGATGATGCATGTTGATGAATGTATGATGATGAATGCATGATGATGAATGCATGATATGATGAGTGATGTATGATATGTGTTCCTGATAATTGGGTATGCTTATCTTTCTGAAACTTTACGAATAACGAGAAATGAATTAATGAAGTATTATGTATCGTAAAGTGAAAGATAATGAAAGAGGAACATGATGACGAATGCATGTAATAACGAATGAACGAAATGAAGAATGATGATGAATACATGCATTAATGAACGAATGAGTTATGTCTTGCAAGCATTGAATAACGCGATTGGTCCTTCTATGTGATTGACCATGGTCATGGTACCTCTACCGCTTACCTCTAGTACCGTGGCACCATGTTTAGCTATCCCTCCATAGACTTCGGCCCAGTACCGTGGCATACGTTTGTTGTTCATTTGTTGACCTCGGCCCGTACTGTGGCACTACGTTTTGCTGTCTATGGATTGACTTCGGCCCGGTAGCTAATAACGTTCGGGGTATAGCATATGGTATTGGTACAATTAACCTTTCAATGCGTGCAAGTAAGTAAGAACGGGATTCGTGTCATTCGACCACAGTAATCATAGCCGAGTGCTATGAAGTGGGTAAAGCCTGACAGAATCCATACGAGATGTTAAAAATAACGATGAATAACGAATGATGAAGATAATAATGAATATTATCTATGTGTACGTATGATGTATGAACGTATGAACGAAAGGATACTTTAAAAAAAAAAAAAGTAAAAGTATGTTTTATTACAAAACTAGAACTCACTCAGCAACGCTGACTTTTATGTATTTTCCAGTTGGCAGGTAGTGTTGCTGAGGATGGCACAAGGCAGCTACTCAGCCCTTTTGGGATGGCATTCTTTTGATAATGTTTTTGTATTGTAATGCAAACAAATGATATTTCGTAACAGGGGTTGTATTACTTTACAAAAGCATTTATATTAAAATTTAAAGTTTCCGCTGCATTGTTTTATTAAGTTATATTAAATGTATGTTTTCTGGGTGATGACGACCAACTGTGAGGTGCCCGGGATCGGGGCCTTACAGACTGGGTCACAATGATCCCGAAGATCTTGCTGAGTTGACATTCAATGAATGTAGAGAAACATTCACGGAAATAGGTCATCCTGACCATTTTCCAAAGAAACAATTCTTCAGAGCTCGTGTATACAATCACTGGAAACTTATTTGTCACATTTTTCAACATTGTATGTCCAAAAGAAGTGCTCGGTGGAACTCATTCCCAGTAGATATCGCATCTCCTATTATGGCCATAACAACAAACAGAAGATTTATTATGGCTAAATGGATCCTGAATGGATTTATTTCCAATTTGGAGAAAGGAACAAGACATAAGTATCTGATGTACCCCAGGTTCTTGCAAATGATCATTAATGAAGAACATCCAGATATCCATGTTTATGGAGTAGGGGAGACAGACTTATTTTGGAAAACATGTCTGAGGTTACTTATAAGAAACTAACCATGTTAACAGGTGCTCAGAATGTTCCCATGTTTGACTACATGAGAAATGTAGCAAATGATAATGTAGATATCACTATGGATCACTTTCATTTGATAGATGGTGAACCACTTGATCCCTCAGAGTTGATTGATGTATTTCCTCTTGAGGATGGTGTCAAGATGAGGAAGATGAAAATAATGATGATGATACTGATGATGAAAGTTCTTCAAGTTCAGATGATAATGATGATGATGATGGTGATGTAGCAGAAACACACCAAGATATGAGTCATGATACTCAAATGTCTGAGCAAGCAGATGAAGCTCAACATGATGATGAAGGTCTAATGAATGATGAAGGTAATGAACCTGTTCATGATGATGTACATGAAGAGGAAGAAATTCATATTGAGACTGAACAAGAAGTTGATGTAGATTATCAAATTTTTGATTATGAGTTCATTGAATCTTTCCAAATTGATCAAGATATTCCAGTTTCTACAACACAACATGGGTCTGTTCAAACTGAGGAGATTTGGGATATTGATGAACTTGAAAGATTAAAGAATGACAATGAAGCAAAAGAAAAAGAGATTACTGATCTTAAGTCTGAACTTGATATGCTAAAGGAAGCAAATGAGAAATTAAAAGAAGAAGGTTTGATGAAAGATGAAAAGATTGTTGGGTATGCTAAAGATAAAGATGATGTTATAAAAAATTTTGAGGTTATGATCAAAGACTATGATTTATTGGAAGAAAATTTCAAGAATCTGTCTGAAGAAAATGAAAGATTGAAGGAAGAATTAACAAAGTTAAAAGAATCAGCAAAGCCCCCTTCTCCAGAAATTGTGATTGTTGCTGAAAACATTCCAATTGATCTTGAAAAATTATCTGAAAGGGAGAAAGGAAAGAGGAAATTAGATGAAGTTGATGCTGAATCTGTTCCTGAAACTTCTTCAAAAGTACAAAGAGTTGAAGAATCTATTGAAGAAGAACATCAAGAAAGTCAGGAGCAAATGAGTCAAGACAAAATTGGTGCTCTAGAATATTTAGAAGAAGAATATGCTGATGATTGTTATGATGAAGTTCTCGATGATGAAGACATAGAGGAAGCTCAATTTTAAACTCATTCTTCTTTTGAACCTGTCTTAGTACATGATGATATTCCTCATGATTTTGAAGACAGACCTAATTATCTTGTGTGGATGAAATACAACAGAGTATTCTTAGACGGATTGACAGTTTCTCAGATTAATGATGAATACGAGAAATGTCTAGCTGCTGAGTCTTTTGCTCCCGTGGATCCAAATGAAATAAGCTTAGAGCATGGTGAGTGGGATAGAAGACAGGAAAGTATAAATGTTGAAGAAATTTCTAGCTCTGAATTGCACCATCCAGACCCTGAGGAAATGAGCATCACAGCTTTAAGGTCATGGTTGCAGGCTATAAATTATCCATGGAAAAGACTAAAAAGACTGCAAGAAGTGTCATTGAGAAATTTAGTTAAAAGTTTCCAACAAACAGAAAAGCAAACGAACAAAATGGTGATTCTAGATACTGATAATCCTCAGTATTTAGATATTACAAGAGAACTCGGATTTTGAAACCTCAAGAAATTAAACAAATGGCTCAAAAATCAAGTTTGCATGAACAAAGAAAAGAATTGATGAAAATGTTTCCCCAATCAGAGCAACAAGTATATAAAGCCACCGATGAGCAGAAGCAT
The DNA here is from genome assembly GCA_024085815.1 of Flaveria linearis. Classification (NCBI taxonomy): domain Eukaryota; kingdom Viridiplantae; phylum Streptophyta; class Magnoliopsida; order Asterales; family Asteraceae; genus Flaveria; species Flaveria linearis. The sequence continues at coordinate 39,195,719 of CM044007.1, read as the reverse complement.
ATCTTTGATAGTGCTAGATCAACAGGTGATTTGTGAGGAATGTTCTGCAGAAAGGTCAATCAGTTGCTGAACTGTTGAATGTAATGATTGCACCTGATTTCACGAACCAAGTAAAGATTATTGCATGGAAGTATGATGAGGTCTTTGATGCTTTTCTTATTAAGAGAGTTAATGTTGTATGTGATGTTTATCACTTCTACTCTAGCATAATCAAACTTCCAGTGCAAGATTTAAAAGAATTGAGTAAACTTGATTTGATAAACCCATCTCGAGCCAAAAGAGGAAAGATGTTTGTAGAACTTTTGAGCAGAGGATTGGCTAGAACAAGTAATTTCCTTCAAACTAGATGTGATCAAGAGGATAAGGAGTACTTTTCTATGCTTAAGAAAAACAAGAAGATAAGAGGTTTGCAGTCTGAAGAAGAGCACTTCATGATAGAATTTTCTGATAAGTATTTTGAAAAAGTAACTACACCGGGATTGAAGGTAATCGAAGGAAACCAAAAGTCCAAACCAATTTTGAGATGGTTTTATAACACATCAACTTTTGAGCTGAAATTGGTCTGAAATCTCACAAACTGGGAGTACTTTTGAGTTAAAACTTCTTCATCCAAGTTACATTTCATTCTTGTCAGTGCAAAAATTTGAAAGAGTGACTCCTGAGACTGCGGAGCAAGACAAGAAATACTTTATATCAATCATTAATGTGATGAATGTAGCTATGGAGAGAATTTCCTTGAGAAAAGCTCTTGCATATGCTAATATTGTGAAAAGAGATATAAAAGATATTGAATTTATGAGGATTTCTCGGAAAGGAGTGTTAGAAGTATATTGCAAAGACAGTAAGAATCCTATTGAGTTATATGCAAATGTAGATATTGCATGTCTCTCAAAGGATACATTAGAAAGAATGAAGATGATGGAAATTAAAACGAATGAGTCAAAGCCAGAACAAGCTGTGCTTGTTGGAAAATTTAAGTCAGCGATTGAAAATGCATTGAAGGAGATAGAAATGTATAAAAAGAAGCCAATGTTCAAAGTGAAAGAAGAACCTGAAGATGTCTTTGCAGATTAAAGATGAAAGAAGACTGAAGATAGAAGAAAGAGATAGCAAGGATGATTGAAGAAAAAGAAGACAAAGATATGAAGACAGATGATTTTGAAGACTGAAGACAAATGTAAATCTTAGGGGGAGTATTCTTAGTCCTCTTAAAAGATTAACATTAGTCTTATTTTACAATTTTGTCTTAGTATAGGGACTGTAATTGTAAATTGATAGTCTTTTCCTTGTTCATAGTATATATAGCTTAGACTAGAGTAGATTTTAGTAGTCGTATCATTTTGTACTGCTTTCTAACTCTTGTAATCGTCTTTGCTATCAATGAACTCTGAATTTTGTTGATATTGCTTGATTTGATTACAATTGTTTGTATTTCTTTGAATTGTTCATATAATTTGTTACAGATTGCTCTAATTGATCCTATCAGTTGAACATCAACATTGCACCATACTTCTACCTGACCAGTAGAGTTGTTGTAAACTCGTTTGTCGGGTATACTGTATCCCAGAAAGATCCCCTGATCTGCCTTTTCATTAATTTGCCTTCTTGAGTTTCTTCAGAAGCATACAAGGAGCACCGAAAGGTTCCAAATATTCCAAGTTTGGTTTACGCTTCTGTAGTAGCTCATAGCAAGTCTTCCCGTGCCTCTTCACTACTGACACACGATTGAGTGTGTAGCAGGCATTGGCGACAGTTTCGTTCCAGAACTGCACTAGCAGTTTTGAGTCTGCCAACATAGTCCTGGCGGTCTCGATCAGACTCCTGTTCTTTCACTCAGCAACTCCATTCATCTGTGGTGTGTATGCAGAGGTGAATTGATGAACAATTTTTTTTCTTTGCAGAAAGCATCCATCCACTGATTCTTAAACTCGTTTCCATTATCTGAATGAATCTTTCTCACCTTCAATTTGTAAAGTGATTCCAGAGTAGTGACCAACACTTTGAATGACTCAAAGGTTTCTGATTTTGCTTTCAGAAACATCACCCACGAGAATCGTGAGTAGTTATTAGTGACTACGAAGCAGTACCAATCCCTGAGATACTCTTCGTGCTAACTGGACCGAATAGATCCATGTGTAGTAGCTCCAGGGGCATCTCAATAGAATTGACATTCTTGGTCTTGTGAGATTTCCTGGTTTGCTTTCCTTTCTTGCATGAGACACAGAAATCAGGAAGCTTGAAGTTCTTGACAGGAACTCCATCAACTATGTTGTTATGAATCAGATGATTCATCTTCCGGTGATTAATGTGTCCCATTCTCCTGTGCCATGAGATGGATTCTTTCTCTGTTGCTTTGGATAAGAAACACTGAACTGTAGAATTAGAGGAAGAAGCATTAGACATATCCAATACATATAGATCATTGTACCTGGATGCTGACATTAAGACCTGCTCCTCCGGAATCTGCATCTCTTTCTTCAGAATGTAACATTTGCGATTGTCAAACATGACTTTGAAGCCCTTGTCACAAATCTGAGACACAGAAAGCATATAGTTTTCTAATTGCTGGACAAAGTTGACTTTGTCGAATCTTACCTTCTCATTACCAACTTCACCTTGAGCAGTAATGTAACCTCCTTTATTACCATCAAAGGAAACGTGTCCCCCTTTAATTTGTTTGACATTGAAAAGGAGAGACTTATTTCCCGTCATGTGCCTAGAAGCTCCGCTATCTACGATCCATGTATTTGTAGACGCACTATAGCGGACAACCTGCACATAAGAGAAAATAATCAGTTAGGGAGGGGGACCCAAGCCTTGACAGGCTTGGGTTTCCCAGAGGAATCAACCATCATGAATTCAACCCACTGTCCTTTATCAATGGGTGGAATCTCAATATTCAGCTTGTCCTTGCTTTCAGACTCATCAGTCGTTTTGGCTTTCCACAAACCATCCCTGTGAAAGGATTGTTTGTCGTAAACCTTAGACTGATTTATAGTTTGAGCATATGGTTTAGATTCAGAAACAGGCTTTGCCTCTGGCATCACAGACTTGTCAGTGACTTGTCTGTGTTGCCTTTGGCGTGGAGGAAACGAAAACGACCTAGAAGGTGTTTTAGACTGAATAGGTGTTTTTGATCTAACAGGAGTTTTAGATCACTGTTTTGAATCTAGATTAACTTTGTTGTTCAGCTCAACCTTAATTCTTGGAGTCTGATAGCGAGGACAATTTGTCGAAATGTGACCGCGCTGTCCACAAGTATAGCAGGACCTCCATTCATCAGGGCTAGGAGATCTCTTGTGGGGCGGTGAGTAAACTTCAGGTTCTTTCTTTTTGTTCTCACTTTTAAGGCTTTCACCTCCCTTGACAAATTTAACTTGTTTAACATTATGTGTGCTTTGTCTGGGAGATGATGGGATTCTTGTTTCACTGACTTAGATTGAGTGGTTTTGGAATTCTTAGGTTGTGTGGTAGTCGATTTTTGACCCAACCCAAGAGAAGCTTGAACATTCTCGTCCACCCGGTTTCCAGTGACTTGTGTGCCAGTTGTGCCTGATGATGATGCTTTCTGGTCAGTAGCCGGAGGGACAGATTTAACTATTGTGTCCGGATCGCTGACCAGAGGAGTTGTCACCACATGATCCTTTATTGGGTTATTATTAATTGGATGTTGTTTGGTGTTCAATAGGATCTCATGTGGTGGAGGCACAACCTTATATCCCAAACCTTCCCCGTTGTTGCGTTCTTTAACCAAGTTTTTCAAAATATCTGAGGAACTAGCTAGACTGTGGAGTTTTTGTTTCAAAGACTCGTTTTCAACTTGTAAAACCGCTCGTTCCTTTTTAGTTTCTTCGATTGTTTTTAAGTAAAACTTGATATCATTTTCTTGGTTAAATGCAAGAACCTTAGTTTCTTTTAACTGTTTCTTTAAAGCTTCAACTTTTTCCTTATAACTGTTTTCATTTTGTTTTAAGATTTTGTTTGCCTCAGTGCACAATTTTAAATCATTTACTAAGTTATCATTGTGATCTAATTACCTAGCAAATTTCAGATCAATGCTTTCCCTAAATTTATCACATTCAGCACAAACATGTCTAGCAAAGAGTTCGTCTTTCGATTCTACCTGTGCAGATGTAGACGTTCCAGCCATGAAAGCATTTTGAGGATCAGATTGTGCTTCAGATTCAGCATTCAACTCATTTTCAATAAGTTGATTCAGATTCAGCATTCAACTCATTTTCAATAAGTTGATCAATAGCAGCTGTGACTTCATCCAATTCAGCAGTGTCAGGTTCAGCCGAGTGCTCCCCCTCACTGGCTGAGTCTTCATTGAGATCATCAACAGATGCTATGTTGGCTTCACTATCAGATAAGAATCGGAAGGACCAGTCCTGTCCTTCATCACCTTGTGCAACCATAGCCTTTGAGTCATTGCTAGTTGAAGTAGGCTTTTTCTCTCTCTCTCTCTTGTTTTGTGAAGGAGGAGAATGGATTTCCATTCCCAGTCTTCTTTGGTTTGACACATTCCCGCTTGAAGTGTCCTTTCTCCCCACAGTTGAAACAGGTGACTTTTGACTTGTCGAAGCCGAAAGTAGTATCTTTTGTAGCCACCAGATTTTGACCTGTTTTCTTCACAAATTTCTTTGCTCGTCGCACAGCACTTGCGAGAGCCCACATAATGTCCATCCTCTCCAAGTCATTCTCATCCACCTGCTCGTAATCTTCATCAGCCAAGTGACAGTTTCCAATCTTCCCAGCAACCAAACCATCATAGGAATGGACCACAGCAGCAAGTAGGTCCATGTGTTCCTTGGCCACTTCCACAGTTACCTTACCCAAGTTCTCTGTTACTAACTTTGTCGATTGAGCTTCAGTAACACTGTGTTGAACCCCTGATGAGACCATTGATTCACCAACAGATGATGAGCTTTGTCCAGGTGCAGATGTATTAGTAACAAAGGCAGTTTACAGAGGAGCATTTGAAGACTTGGCAATAGGAGTTGGAGTCACATTGTAGAGTGTCGGATCCTGAGCATATGAACCCTTCTTTGCCTTGTACTTGTGTCTAACTTCTTCCTCTCGTAGTTTTAGGATAAAGTCATTTATATCCAATGTCTCAAGAACTATCTTGTGTCTCAAGGTGGAAATAAACGAATCCTACTTTTCTGGAAGTCCATCAGCCAAACTGGAGACCTTTTCTTCTTTAGACGTAGTTACCCCATGAGTGTGAAGTTCACTCATCAGATGATAGAAGCGGTCGATTATGTCGTCCAAGCTCTCATTCCCAATAGCAGAAAAATTATCAAATTCTTTCTTAAGTACTTTGGCCTTCAAAGACTTCAGAGTTGAGCTCCCTTCATATCTTTTCTCGAGAGCTTTCCAGAATTTCTTACTTTGTTTATGATCAGAATACTGATGGAAGATCTCTTTAGGAATAGACTGGGTGAGCATCGCGTAAGCCTTCTTTTCAGCATTATAGGCAGTCTTTTGAGCATCAGTCATTCCACTCAACGTTAATGGCAAACCATCAGCACCAACTGGCATGGTGTAACCAGTTTCAATAGAATTCCAAAGATTAGTGTCCACACCATTGAGATGAATCTTAAACCTCTGCTTCCACTGCGGGAACTCATCAATAGACAGAAGCTTAGGTGGCTTATTGTGGTTACCAATCTCATTTTCCAGTAACAGTAAGTTCTGGATCCTTGAGTCTTTCCCTGCTGAGAACGCGAAGTTTTCAGAGTCCATAATGAATGTTGACTTAAACTTGAAGACAAACTGTTAATGCGATTGGGGAGTACGACTGGGATGCGATTGACACTAACAGTATGCGATTGAACTCAACCGTGCGATTGAACAGACGACTGAGACACTCGGGTGACTGAACAGACCGACTGGCTCAACTGGGCGACTGAACTGTGCGACAGACTCAATCGGTCGATTGAACTAGGCGACTGACTCAATCGGACGATTGAACTGGGCGACTGGACTTCAGTCGTACGATTGAGATAAACGTGCAACTGAGACTGCTGAAATCGAGATTTTTCGCAACTTTTGACCTAAAACGCAAGTTTTGACACCCTAGACGGCTGAAAATCGAAAAATATTGAATTTTCAAAACATACAAACGTAAAGACTTGATTTTTAGCAGAAAGATTGGATCTTTTCGTGTAAAAACGTTGACTTTACCAAAACTTGATTGAATCTATGAAGAATCAAGAGCCTATGCTCTGATACCACTTATTAGGACCGTGTACGTATGGAGTACTAACTAATTCTTCGTTATACCGGATCAAATAGTGCGGAATCCTATTTGATTGGCGATCCAATCAGGGAGAACGCAATCAAGATCAAACCTAACGATTAGAAAACGTTAAGAATGGACTAGGAATGATCTCAAACGTTCTATGAACTTGGAATGGACGAACAGGACGCTCTGGGTCGACTAGGGTTTCAAGTATTCGAAGTGTTCTATTATTCCATGAATTAAGTGGTATTTATAGGTTACAGCTATCATTCGTACGACTGAGCCAAGCGACTGGCTCAGTCGTGCGACTGAGTCATACGATTGGTTCATTCGGACGACTGAGTCAGTCTTATGACTCAATCATACGATTGACTCAATCACCTGGTTCATTCGTATGACTGGCCCATTCGCATGGTCCAGTCGTGCGACTGAATCAGATTACTTAGTTAAACACATTCTTGAACCATTGATGGTTCAAACCTATGTCTAACAACTGTAAACCTATATAACATTGTCATATATGCGTGTACTAATAATTGATATGAATAGATATAACATTGTAAACAACCAATAAACATATATAGAAGAGATTCTCATTATAACGATCAAACTTTACATATGTGTTACAAGAAGAAGTTCTATTACATTGTAGCTCACTAGACTAGAACTGGGGACATATGTACCAACAGTAACTTCTATAGCTCAACTATTCTCCCTAGCTGTACCTGAAGACATGCTCAAAAAGATTTTGTGTCAACATAAAGTTGGTGAGTTCAAGTGGTTAAAGTTTTAGAAAACAAAAGTCTCTTTAAAATTTATTAGTTGACTTTCAAAACATATGTGCTTTATGTCTTAAAACAAAAGGGACTCTGAAAGTCCACATTTAAAAGTTTAGAATCAAGTGTAAAATCTTATGAAAAATCTCATTTGATTTTAAAAGTATCATTATGGTATCAATCATCATGGGGTATCACGATCAACCCTACACTTGATCCCCGGTTGGCCTCTTCTAAACTTGTGTTTAACCGGATGTTCCCGAGGGAAGGAACCAAGCCTCAAACCAGTGAACCATTCCCGCCAGGATGGTTCACCATAGTTTCTTATTCAAAACCTGTTACATGCCACAAATGATCCCTCAGGATCTCAGTTGGGTACCTCCCTGTAGCGGGAGCCACTGTGTGTGGGGGATTCCCCAAATAGATCTATCCACTAAAACAAGTGGTTCACAAAAGAATTAATGATCATGATATAAGTATCAGCAATTATCCATAAGTCCTACATACGAGCATCAAGTAAAGCACAATCATAGTTCATAAAACAAAAAAGCATGTTTCATCCCAAAAACAGTAAGTAAAAAGGGATCACTAGAACTCACCTGGTATCCTTATATAAATTCAGAGCTCGATAAAGAATAGTGATAATCATCAACAAAGCAATCCTAACTAGAACATATAAGATTCACGTTTAGAATTAGCATGATGTTATTACATGCGTGCGGTTGAGCTCTTTAGTTGACTTAAGGTTGGTGATAAGTATCCTGAGTGTATCCTAGCTTCTTGTATATTGGTTATTTGTCATGAATTAACTCGTGTACATAGGTTAGTTAATGCACTTAATCAAAAATTGAGTCTTAGCATAAATAAGGTAGAAAATCAATTTATGTCATGGATTCCAAATCTTCAAAAATAACTCTCATTGACAATGTAAGTAATATATAATGTTTCAGGCGATGTTTATAATGCTTACACTTACATCTTCATATTAAATTGACTGATGCTAGAATAATTCAAATATTGATAATATTTGACTAGATTTTTAATAAAAAGGGTGACACCAATATTATTTATTTCAATAACAATGAGATGACCGACAATTAATAACAACAAGATGGTAGATCATTATAACGTTTTAGGTCATTTATCTTAATTAAAACGTATAGATGTCGGTTAACCTAAATATTCATTGCATAAATATACAAATGTACAATCGTATTTGTATGAATTACATTTCTAAGTCTTGTATGATTATATTTTACACGATATAAACTTATTTGCATCGTCTATGACATGTTATAACCATTTCCCAAAAATGTAATGCTTCATATATTTTATCTAAGTTGATTTCTAATAAATAACGTTGTTACTTAAATCTCGTGCCCAAATCATCCATTTAAATCAGATAATTATAACAAGTGACGTTCATTTTCGTTTAATTCACATATTTTATAATTTATGCCTTTTATATAATTAGATCTCAATAACACGAATGCAAATTATGATTCAATTTCAATGTGTTGCGCGTGCGATTTTACCTTCCACTCGGTTATAAATTCTAACCCACTCGCTTACGTCGGGATTTAATCGTGTTCTCGTTCCGTTGACTGCCCGTTAACCACATTGACCCAAGCCTTACTTTGTCATCCTAACACTTCCGTCACCATAATCGACTACACTCCCTCATTCAACATCATCGATCAACATCACCATGCCATAACTTAAATGCCATCACAACCAAACTTGAAAAATCACAACCAACAATCACAATCGCAACCATCTTCACCTTTATCGTTATTCACCGTCATAACTAACACATGCATGGCTATTAACCACCATCAACAGCCCCAAACACAACCCTAATCACAACCATCATCACAACCGTTAACACCACCACCATTATACATACTTACCGCCCTAACCGACACCAAATCGACTATTTTGACAACTTTCAACCAACACAACAGCCTATTACCCTTGCCTTACACCACCCTAGTAACCAATAACCATCATTATCTGCCACATGCAGCCACAACAACAATCGACAGTCACTATCACAAGCACTATCCATAACCATAATCATCTCCACCGAAGCCTACAGCCGTAGCTGACACCAACCACCATAGATTATCAACTAACAACACCATTACCATGCTCAACAACAACCATAACCAACAGCACCAACATCGCAACCGTCACCGGTGCTGTGCCATCCTTACCGTCACCATCCGTAACCATCACCACCACCAGCCTGGTGTTGTGGTTGTTTTCTGCCATGACCCACCACAGTCACCATCACCACCCGTGGCTCCAATCTGCAGATCCATTGACCGTGACCTGTACCATCCACCATCGCCGCTGTCTTGAGCATCGATCTGTACTGATCGAGAGAGAAGGCAGTGGGGGCGGGTCTAGGCCACCCTCGGTACTCACTTCTAGCCATTGCCTCGGCCGCCGTCGCCGGTGGTGCGGGAACACCGCGACAACACCACCATTCGCCACATCGGGGTTCACCGGATGGGTCCTTCTCGACCACCTAAACGCCCCACTGTTCTTCTTTAGCCAAAACCACCACCCTCGGTTGACATTCAAACACCATCGGAACCACCCCATCTCCTACCGCGACCATCACCACTATCACGGTTACACCGCCGTCGCAGCCACATCCATCGTCGCATCCGCACCCGTGGTCGACCTCCATAACAATGACAACCGTGAATCATCATCATCTCCATCGAACCGACCTGCAACCGTTGCTTCTTCCTTCGATTACCGTCGTTCTGTTGGGTTTTGTGAGAAATCAAGGCCACCGCAGTGGTCTAGGCATCGAGGGGAGTCGTCGGTGTGGAGTCACACGCCGCCACTCGCCGGAAAACGTCGCCGGTGGCCGGTGGTCAGCCGAGCTTGACTTTGGAGGGGGGGTTGCAGCTGACCCTCTCTCTCTCACTCTCAAATGTTTTCTAAAACCCTAAAATAGAGAAAATGGGGCTTATATAGTAGGGTTAGGTGAAACGCGTTCGTAAAAGAAGTGGGTTCCATCGCGTTTGATCAAGCTTTCTCACGTAACGTTTAGAATTCGTTTCTCGTTAGTTACAATTTATACAAAATGTTATAAGAGTTTCGAGATTATTGATTTAATCACATTTAAAACATGCCGGATAATCAAAAGAGTTGTAAATTATCATGTATTAACACGTTAAACGGTTTTTATACGTTTTTATCGAATGAGCGATATTATGATCTTTTTAGTATAAAATTATATGAAATTAAGTATTAAAATGAAATTTTGAGTGTTAACTTCCCATGTTAGTCACGTTAAAGCCTTATCTTACGAATTCTCGGGTTTGACCTGATCGTAACCCGGTTCGCGTCACGGTCGCGTTTCGGAACGCATTTATTCCAGACAACGTATCACTCCCCAATTTAATACGATATGATAATAAACAATGATTAGATAATTATTTACGGATTTACGAGGCTCGGTGGTCATAACAGGCGTCAGTTAAATGCCGGCGGAAACCGGTATTCGCGTTTCGCTTACGTATTTCCATTGCTTATGCATGATTGATGAAAAAAATTTTAGCAAGCATTATTTATGATTTTAGTTAAGGTTAAAATGATTTAGATTGGATGACAATCCATTTTAATAATTTCTTATGGAATTCAGACGTTAGTACGTGGTAAATTGCCGGATTTTACCCGGTATGGACTCTGAATCTGTTTTTTGTTTGGATCTTTCCATAGTTATTTCAAATCATCTAATAATTCGTTGTTTTATGATTTTTTGTTTAATTAGTTCCTAAACGTGTATTTGGGCCTTAAATGGGCCTTTTTATAAGTCTGGGCCCTTATTGGGCTTATTGGGCCCAAAAAGGCTAGTTTCGTTTTGCAAGATTTCTTTGGTAAGCCCAAATCAATCTGGACCTTTACCGGGTCCTATAATACATTAATTTTCTCTAGTTGGGCTAGATTTCAGAGGTGTTACATTCTCCCTTCCTTTAAGAAATTTCATCCTTGAAATTTTAGTATCACTAACTTTGTTTCCGAGTATGATACAATCATAGTATGAGTCTTGAGAATTCGAAACTACCAAGCTAAAACTAAGAAGTTTTCCTGATTGCAAAAAAAAAATGAAGAGGTTAGGCCACACACGAAAGTCTTCATCTTTCAAGGCCTCCTTCTTAGTTCTCAACTTTCTTTCGAAAGATTTCTTCGATTTATGATTTCATCTTAAGGGGTTAAGTCCTTTCTTCCACTATGTGCTTCTTCGAGTATGCTTCTTTTTTTTCGGAACGGTTATGTATCATAATATAAGTCATCGAGTAGATCCATTCATCTTATCAGACGCATGTCAAGAGCTTCCCGATATAGGATGTGCCATAAACTCTTGGGAACCAACGCTAGGAGAATTTACAGTTTCAAGAAATGATACAGCGAAGGCAATAGAAGAAAAGCCTAACTGTAGGCTATCTGCATTCGTCAAAGAGGGTAAGCAGATACCAATGCGGTCAAGACTTGTTCACTCGCATTTGGTAATACGGATGTCTTAGGACAATGCGGATGATGGCCTCCTATCCACACTTGTCAATGCGGTTGACATTACCAATTGTCGATCACCCTATTCTACTTGATCTGATATTTTGATGTGTAGTTGGTAATGTCGCACCGATAATGTATCGAGGTGCATCCATTTACTTTACGGAAGTTTCCAGTTCATGCTTAATGTAGCTCTCCATATATTTTCTTAGCTTCATCGGGCGACTAGAAAATTGTCTTGTACTGTTGTGTCAACACACATCTGAAACTTTCTTATTTGCGCCCAAACGAATTCTGCATATTCCTAAGGATAAAGATGCCAGTCGTATAGCTACACGAGTGAAGTTTTTATTTATCCTTCCATAATTTTCGCCTAAACCTTAGCATTGATGCATCTCAATTGGGTTTTACTTCTTCCCGGAATTTTATAGCCTCGCATTCTAGCGAATTGTCTCGAATTTCATGCTCATTAGTAGTGACAAAATGACAGACCTATCTAGTATGGCTTACAAATCCCATCCATAAGACTCCTAAATACCGTGAAATGTGTAGGTCCTCCCACACGGGCATGACCACAACCTTCGTACTTGCCATACCTTGTTTTTAACAGCTACTTTCGTAATGTCGTTTTCCTTATAATCACGACTGATAACAATTAAGATGTAGGTAACATCTTGAAATTGATTAAGCAGGTTAACATCTCTAGAAAGACGATATCACTTATCCTTGGTGACTTTATTTAGCTCTCGATAGTCTATCAATACTTGGAGCATTCTATTTTCCTTCCACAAAGAGTATTAAGTTTCCTTAAGGTGACATACCAGGTCTTATGGACTGTTTATCTAACAGCTCTAGAATCTTCTTTCCTTCCACCAGCTCCTTAATATAAGTTTCAAGTACAGCACCTCCATACATATATTACTTCTATTTTTCGACTTAATTTCCTTAAGAGCAACCTCAACGGTTGTCTTAAGCAATAGAATTGTTGCAACCGTTTCCACTAATTCCTTCATAGTGCTTCCCAATTAAGGTCAACCTTCTAGATGACCTCTTCCTCGGTCCACATTCTTCAAGGTAACTGTGCCCTGTAGAGGGTCCATCTGTGAAGCAAGTAACTCTATTTAGATTCTATTTCCTTATAAGCATATCGATTGTTTCAACGAGATATAGGGAGTGAGACTTTTAGCTCGAATTTCCGACGGTACAGAGCGTTCTAGGGTAAGGTATTAGAGAATCACTTTAGGAGAGGTTTAAAAATTTAAGGAGGATTAACACCAACACTTACGATTGGGGATGATTATGCAGAATTCCTTTGTCTATGATCTGCTGCATGTCTATCACTTTGTTGTAGTTGGATCTTAAGCGATTTAACATATGAGATTTCTTGTAGCTGATCTTCTATGCTTCTTAATACATCTTTTGGAGCACTACCATCCTTTAAGTTCAACCATGAGTCTTCCCCATGAATTCTTCATTATCATCGACCGTATCGATTCGAACTAGTTTAGGACTTTATCAAGGTGCTTGCTAGCATAAGGAGACTAACTACCACTCTAATAACCTATTACATAGCTTCGAGATCGTATTCCAGCTTCGTGATCCTCACTCTCGAATTACGAACTTTACACTTGGCTAGTAGAGCTCTCCGGGTAGAGATGACTCACAAGGTTTTAAAGTTTTCCGCATCGGCTATCACGCGTTTCCAAAGATGAGGGTCATGATAGTGGGTTTAGGGAGAGTAGCACCACTCATTAGACCATGGATTTTTATGGAAAATAAATCTTGAGCAGAGGGTGAGTGAAAACCGGGAATTCACAGAGGTTGTAAATTCATATTTTTGTTTTGAAAGCTCGAAGGTTAGTTTTCTCAACAAATATCTCTAGGACTTGAGCCTTTATTTCTATGGAATCAGGATTTTAGAACGATGTTTCATCTCCTATTTATTCTGGCACTCAGAAGTTTACCAACGACACGACCAGTTAAAAGCATGGTCAAATAATTCAACTTATGCTGCAGGTAGAGATTGTTAGTAGGTAACTAACGGTTCCTTGATGATAAAGGAGTTCACAAACACATGGTACTATGAAAGGTGATTGTTAATCATTATCGGAGCTGATATTAAGAATTTTCTTTTGGATTAAGTGGTTCTATGACGTCGAATAGGTATAAAGAAATCAGTTATCAAAGACTTTAAGAATTTGATAGAGGGATTCTAGAGTCCAGAATGTCCTATGATGTGCAAGCTAATAAGGAAGAAAGAAGTGACAAGTCTTCTATGTCATTAACTACATGACGTGCTTCTCGACAGTCCATTACTCCAATCTATTCTCGGTTGTAGAGTTTATGTTAGGGATTCTCTTATGATACCGACAAAGTTGGAATGAATTCCGTAATAGGTAGGAAGAAATCCTTGGGCATCACGAAAGAATGAATAATATTGCTAAAGTACGCGCATAACTTAGGTGAAGTACCGTACTCTCAACACGAGACCAGATGAGTTTGAGAACAACACCTGACGATATTTTGAGTCAGATAATTGCATCATTATAAATGCAATAGGGTGGTAGAACAAAAGAAAAGAGAAGAAGAAGAAAATAATAGTTACTGCAATGTCGTCCCTGGTAGCTCTTCAAGTGTCAATTGGCTTTCGCCCAGCATGAAAGTTTTGAACATGAAATCATTGAATATACTCCAAATATTTGTGTTCATTCTTGTATTTATTGGTTCTTTAAATGTTATACATAGGTATTAGTTTACATGACAGGGCCCACCAGAATTCAAGTGTACCTGTAAATTCACCATTACGTGTGCACCCGTAATCGTCAATTTACCTTACACTATCATCTTGGTTATTCCCATCATAAGTTCTGATTTATGTAATTAGGTCTTTGAGTTACAATTCCCATTTTTTCATCATCTACAATTAAGCACACTTAGATTCTAATTATACTAACAATCTTACTAACCCAACAATTGTGTCAAAGTGCAGTTTAAACAAATCAAGCAAATAATGAGCATTCAGGTACATAATATTCTAGGGATCAGATCAAACAAAAAGGCATCATGGTTAGTATCCTATCGCTATATTCTAACAAGTATCATCATATAAATGAAGCATATAAGTAAGTATCATCATTCCAACAAATATCATTATAACAGTTGTCTCACGTAACGGCACAGGTCGTATCAAGTGTATAGCTAACAGAAGTTGTTTCACATAGTGACAAAAGTCAGCTGTGCAATCACATAAGTACATCTCCAAAATTTAAGTCCCAATATATATGCACACTTTTGGTTTCAATCATTCTTAGTACTCGATGTTCAGTGGTCCTAATAGTCCACTCCAGAAGGTTCCATACCTTCCTGGTTTACTCGGTCGCACCTATCATAGGTAATACCCTAATGTATCAAGGTTTTTTATAGGGTAGAGAATTCTTAATGGATATATGTAAACCTTAAGGTATACAAGTTAAAAAAAATGGGAGTTCTTAAGGGATCCTATTCTTGCTGCAAACTTTGGATCACTAGATCATGGAAATAACCTACTAGGCTGGTCCTATTTATGGTTGCAACTTAGGTATTGCAAAGCAAACCCACCTTTCTACAACCTTGGCTCAATAAAGCTCAGAAGAGCATCTTACTAAGGTGGTCCTATGAGGTTCATATGGTTGTAGTTTAGGTCTCACGAAGCAGACCTACTTCTCTACAACCTTTGGCTCTGATACCACTCTGTCACACCCCGGGCCCAGAGAGGCGGGACGTCACGATTAGTAAACAACAACCAAAATGCAGCGGAAACTAAAAGGTTTATTACAATACAACATTAAACATTTACATCAGAATATTGGCTTTGTTTCCAATTCACAAGGTGCTTCAACCTATAATCTATAGGTGTCATGATCAATCTCTCGGTAAATATTTCTTGAAGCTTCAGTAACTAAGACTTCTAGGCTCAACCTTTGTCTTTAACCTCTACCCTCATATCTTGCTTCGGATTTAGGTAACTTCTATAGCTCAACTATTCTTCCTAGCTGTACCTGAAGACATGCTTAAAAACATTTTGTGTCAATATAAAGTTGGTGAGACAAGTGGTTAAAGTTTCAGAAAACAAAAGTCTCTTTAAAAATTCATTAGTTGACTTTCAAAACATATGTGCTTTAAGCCTTAAAACAAAAGGGACTCTGAAAGTCCACATTTAAAAGTTTAGAATCAAGTGTAAAAGCTTATGAAAAATCTCATTCGATTTTAAAAGCATCATTGTGGTATCAATCATCATAGGGTATCACGATCAACCCTACACTTGGTCCCCGGTTGGCCTCTTCTAAACTTGTGTTTAACCGGATGTTCCTGAGGGAAGGAACCAAGCCTCAAAACAGTGAACCATTCCTGCCAGGATGGTTCACCATAGTTTCTTATTCAAAACCTGTTACATACCACAAACGATCCCTCAGGATCTCAGTGGGGTACCTCCCTGTAGCGGGAGCCACTGTGTGTGGGGGATTCCCCAAATAGATCTATCCACATAAAACAAGCGGTTCACAAAAGAATTAATGATCATGATATAAGTATCAGCATGTATCCATAAGTCCCACATACAAGCATCAAGTAAAGCACAATCATAGTTCATAAAACAAAAGAGCATGTTTCATCCCAAAAACAGTAAGTAAAAAGGGATCACTAGAACTCACCTGGTATCCTTATATAAATTCAGAGCTCGATAAAGAATAGTGATGATCATCAACAAAGTAATCCTAACTAGAACATATAAGATTCACGTTTAGAATTAGCATGATGTTATTACATGCGTGCGGTTAAGCTCTTTAGTTGACTTAAGGTTGGTGATTAGTATCCTGAGTGTATCCTAGCTTCTTGTATATTGGTTATTTGTCATGAATTAACTCGTGTACATAGGTTAGTTAATGCACTTAATCAAAAATTGAGTCTTAGCATAAATAAGGTAGAAAAACAATTTATGTCATGGATTCCAAATCTTCAAAAATAACTCTCATTGACAATGTAAGTAATATATAATGTTTCAGGCGATGTTTATAATGCTTACACTTACATCTTCATATTAAATTGACTGATGCTAGAATAATTCAAATATTGATAATATTTGACTAGATTTTTAATAAAAAGGGTGACACCAATATTATTTATTTCAATAACAATGAGATGACCGACAATTAATAACAACAAGATGGTAGATCATTATAACGTTTTAGGTCTTTTATCTTAATTAAAATGTATAGATGTCGGTTAACCTAAATATTCATTGCATAAATATACAAATGTAAAATCGTATTTGTATGAATTACATCTCTAAGTCTTGTATGATTATATGTTACACGATATAAACTTATTTGCATCGTCTATGACATGTTATAACCATTTTCCAAAAATGTAATGCTTCATATCTTTTATCTAGGTTGATTTCTAATAAATAACGTTGTTACTTAAATCTCATGCCCAAACCGTCCATTTAAAACAGATAATTATAACAAGTGACGTTCATTTTCGTTTAATTCACATATTTTATAATTTATGCCTTTTATATAATTAGAGCTCAATAACACGAATGGAAATTATGATTCAATTTCAATGAGTTGCGCGTGCGATTTTACCTTCCACTCGGTTATAAATTCTAACCCACTCGCTTACGTCGGGATTTAATCGCGTTCTCGTTCCGTTGATTGCCCGTTGACCACATTGACCCAAGCCTTACTTTGTCATTCTAACACTTCCATCACCATAATCGACTACACTCCCTCATTCAACATCATCGATCAACATCACCATGCCATCGCTTAAATGCCATCACAACCAAACATGAAAAATCTCAACCAACAATCACAATCGCAACCATCTTCACCTTTATCTTTATTCACCATCATAACTAACACATGCATGGCTATTAACCACCATCAACAGCCCCAAACATAACCCTAATCACAACCATCATCACAACCGCTAACACCACCACCATTATTGACACTTACCGCCCTAACCGACACCAAATCGACTATTTTGACAGCTTTCAACCAACACAACAGTCTATTACCCTTGCCTTGCACCACCCTAGTAACCAATTACCATCATTATCCGCCACGTGCAGCCACAACAACAATCGACAGTCACTATCACAACCACTATCCACAACCATAATCATCTCCATCGAAGCCTACAGCCATAGCCGACTCCAACCACCATTGATTATCAACAAACAACACCATTACCACGCTCAACAACAATGATAACCAACAACACCAACATCGCAGCCGTCACCGGTGCTGTACCATCCTTACCGTTACCATCTGCAACCATCACCACCACCTGCCTGGTGTTATGGTTGTTTTCTGTCGCGACCCACCACAGTCACCATCACCACCCGTGTCTCCAATCTGCAGATCCATTGACCGTGACCTGTAGCATCCACCACCGCCGTTGTCTTGAGCATTGATCTGTACAGATCGAGAGAGAAGGCAGTGGGGGCGGGTCTAGGCCACCCTCGGCGCTCCCTTCTAGCCACTGCCTCGGCCGCCGTCGCCGGTGGTGCGGGAACACCACGACAACACCACCATTCGCCACTGCGGGGTTCACCGGAGGGGTCCTTCTCGACCACCTAAACTCCCCACTGTTCTTCTTTAGCCAAAACCACCACCCTCGGTCGACCTTCAAACACCATCGGAACCACCCCATCTCCTACCGCGACCATCACCACCATCGTGGTTACACCGCCGTCGCAGCCACATCCATCGTTGCATCCGTACCCGTGGTCGACCTCCATAACAATGACAACCATGAATCATCAGCATCTCCATCGAACCGACCTGCAACAGTCGCTTCTTCCTTCGATTACCATTGTTCTATTGGGTTTTGCGAGAAATCAAGGCCACCGCAGTGGCCGGGGCATCGAGGGGAGTCGTCGGTGGGGAGTCACACGCCGGCACTCGCCGGAAAACGTCGCCGGTGGCCGGTGGTCGGCCGAGCTTGACTTTGGAGGGGGGTTTGCGGCTGACCCTCTTTCTCTCACTCTCAAATGTTTTCTAAAACCCTAAAATAGAGAAAATGGGGCTTATATAGTAGGGTTAAGTGAAACGTGTTCGTAAAAGAAGTCGGTTCCATCGCGTTTGATCAAGCTTTCTCACGTAACGTTTAGAATTCGTTTCTCGTTATTTCCAATTTATACAAAATGTTATAAGAGTTTCGAGATTATTGATTTAATCGCTTTTAAAACAAGCCGGATAATCAAAAGAGTTGTAAATTATCGCGTATTAACACGTTAAACGGTTTTTATACGTTTTTATCGAATGAGCGATATTATGATCTTTTTAGTATCAAATTATATGAAATTAAGTATTAAAATGATATTTTGAGCGTTAACTTCCCATGTTAGTCATGTTAAAGCCTTATCTGATGAATTCTTGGGTTTGACCTGATCGTAACCCGGTTCGCGTCACGGTCGCGTTTCGGAACGCATTTATTCCAGACAACTTATCACTCACCAATTTAATATGATATGATAATAAACAATGATTAGATAATTTTTTACGGAGTTACGAGGCTCGGTGGTCATAACAGGCGTCAGTTAATTGCCGACGAAACCGGTATTCGCGTTTCGCTTACGTATTTCCATTGCTTATGCATGTTTGATGAAAAATCTTTTAGCAAGAATTATTTATGATTTTAGTTAAGGTTAACAATGAATTAGATTGGATGACAAGCCATTTTTAGAATTTCTAATGGAATTCAGACGTTAGTACGTGGTAAATTGCCGGATTTTACCCGGTATGGATTCTGAATTTGTTTTTAGTTTGGATCTTTCCATAGTTATTTCAAATCACCTAATAATTCATTGTTTCATGGTTTCTTATTTAATTAGTTTCTAAACATGTATTTGGGCCTTAAATGGGCCTTTTTATAAGTTTGGGCCCTTATTGGGCTTATTGGGCCCAAAAAGGCTAGTTTCATTTTGCAAGATTTATTTGGTAAGACCAAATCAATCCGGACCTTTATCGGGTCCTATAATACATTAAGGTTTCTAATTAGGCTAGATTTCAGAGGTGTTACAGATTTCACAACAAAGGAGACACAAGATCTAAGGATAGAAAATGAGTGTTTTTGACAAAAAGATCAGCTCACTTACTTTTTCAATTCTTGGATTTATTAAGGTAGAGTTAGATATGAAATGATGTGACTCATACAAAGACATAGAGAGATCAACTATCATCAAGACATGCAAGATAGCACAAATTCCCAACTTATTACCTGACACATATGCATAACGAGACTTCATGTTATTAATTTAACAGAGAATGATCATGGATAACCATTTGATCAACTCTAACCATCCATTTGAATAGTTTGTGCACATTGGCATCTATTGCATTAAAGGAGAATATCCAGGTCTGTAATCACTTACAACAGGGGATATCTCAGCACTTCAGGTCAATGATGACTCATAACAAAGAAGTGAGATGATGCTTGTAATAGATCTCATGATTAGTCATATCACCATCAGGTGTGAGTGCTGTAACTTAACAAGCAATCATTTGATAAGCTAATACAACTCAAAAGTACTCAGATGAACACACATACAAGCATAGATGATTTAGTTTAATCACAAGAATTTACTTTTTCAGTATAATAGCATGAGATTGTCTACACATCATATATGATCATGTTAGGTTTTATTATCGAGTGAAGTATGCAACTAATCTCACTAATGTACTATCATTTCTCACATGTTGCAAAAACATATTCATTCCTAAAAATGAATTAACAAATAAAGAAAGACTCTATTTTTGTAGTTTTTGTTTTATATTTTTATCTTTAATTTTTGAGTTTTCTACTTTTGTATTTTCTTTTTCTATAAAAGAAAACACACACACACAAAATACAATCAGGCAAATAACTTTGACCGGTTCTCTTACTATGACCTTTTGGATTAGGGAGGGTTCTGATCATGGTAAGATTCAAAGAACTGAAAGAAGGACTTAGAAACCAGGTTTACACATGGTTAGTAAGACGAATTGACTCAACTAAGTACTCAAACCGTCCTGGTAAGAAGGCTTTAGTAAACAGATCCGCCAACTGTTTTTCAGTTACAATTTGAATCAAAATGATTAAACCTTTTTCAGAGTTATCTCTTAGAAAATGATATCGAATCTCAATATGTCTTGGTTTTGAATATTGGACTGGATTAGCTGTAATGAACATAGCAGTAGTGCTATCAATGTAAATGGGTGTTTTAAGAAAATTGAACCCATAGTCCAGCAGTTGGTTTTGCAACTAAAGTATTTGAGAACATCATGCTGATACAGCTATGTACTTAGCTTCTACAGTTGAAACAGAGACATTCGTTTGTTTCTCGCATTGCCATGAGACCAATCGGGGACTAAGAAACTGAAAACCACCCGTTGTAGATTTTCTATCTTGACTACATCCTCCATAATCACTATCTGTATACCCATGTAGCTCAAAGTTTCGCTCGTAAGGATACCAAAGTCCTAGAGCTGGTTTACCTTTGACATACCTAAATATCCTCTTGATAACAATTTAGTGGGATTCCTTCAGGTCTAATTGATACCTGGCACAGACACAAACAACATACATTATGTCTGGTCTAGATGCAGTAAGATACATCAAAGAAACAATCATAGATCTGTATAAAGTTTGATCAACTGATTTTCCTTTGGGATCAGGCTCAATCTTGGAGTTTATGTCAGCTGGAGATCTTATGGACTGACAATCTTGTAGTTTGAATTTCTTCAAGAGTTTGTCAACAAACTTCTCTTGATTGATGAATATACCATCTACAGATTGTTGAACTTGTAGTCCAAGGAAGAAATTTATTTCTCCCATAGAACTCAACTGAAAATGAGACTTCATGATTTCTTCAAATTCATTGCGCAATTTTGAACTTGTAGAACCAAATATGATATCATCAACTTACACTTGCACACATAAGAGATCATCAGCATCCTTCTTTATGAATAAAGTTGGATTGATTTTCCCTCTTGTGTATCCATGTTGGATTAAGTGTTGTGACAATGTCTCATACCAGATTCTAGGTGCTTGATGGAGTCCATACAAAACTTTGCTAAGCTCACCCGATGTGGAAATTCTACATCCTCAAAGCCCGGAGGTTGCTTCACGAACACATCATTAG
Organism: Flaveria linearis; assembly: GCA_024085815.1. Classification (NCBI taxonomy): domain Eukaryota; kingdom Viridiplantae; phylum Streptophyta; class Magnoliopsida; order Asterales; family Asteraceae; genus Flaveria; species Flaveria linearis. The sequence continues at coordinate 39,173,992 of CM044007.1, read as the reverse complement.
TGATTGGACCGTACAAGAATGCACCTTTAACATCCATTTGATACACCTTGAATATCATGAATGATGCATAAGCCAGGAAGACACGAATGGATTCGAGTGTTGCAACTGGAGCAAATACTTCAACATAGTCAATTCCTTCTTCTTGTGTGTATCCTTGTCCAACTAGTCTCACCTTGTTTCTAAATGCTATCTCTCGATCATCAGTTTTATTTCTAAATAACCATTTTGTTCCTATAGCATTTTCTCCTTCAGGTACTTCCACCAAATTCCACACTTCTTGTTTCCGAAATTGAAGTAATTCTTATTGCATGGCTTCAATCCAACCATTGTCATTTAACACTTCGATAATGTTTTTAGGAACAATTTGAGAAAGAAAACAAGAGTATAAGCACAGGTTTGCTTGTTCTGATTTACTCCTTGTGGTTCTCTCATTCAATGGACCAATAATCTGTGATGTTGGATGGATCTTGTGAATAAGAGATGTCAGAATCTCATCACCTTGAACATTAACATCCAAATTTGTTTGATTCAAGTTGGAGAGCTGATGCAGTAGGTTAGAAGAATGTGGATTGAAGTCTGGAACTTGAGTTGGTGAGTTGATAAAGTAATCAAAGTTATTAGTATCAGCTGCATCACTAGAGATATATGATGTTCTTGACTCATGTTGCACAAACTCATTACCATCATTAGGAATTTGTTGAGAATCAACAGAGTTTTCAGGAACTTGTCATTGCTCAGGAATTTGTTGATCATTAATCCTTGCATTGAAGATGGGATCTCTCAAAAATGAGAAAAATGGATAGTTTGGGCTTGAATCATCCATATCATCAGAGTCTGAGTTGTCACTAAAGGATCCAAGATCTCCTACCTGTTTCCTGTTGACAGAAGTAGATTCAAACAGATTAGAATTGAATGAGTTTGACAATGAGTCTAAATCAAATAACCACGCTGGACCATTTGCAACTGATGGAAAAGAATTTTCAAGGAATTTAACATTGAATGTTTCAATGATAACATTCGTCTTAGAGTTATAAACTCTATAAGCTTTATAAGCTGACGAATATCCAAGAAAAAATCCATCATCAGATTTCGCGTCAAATTTGCCTAGCTGATCATTCAAATTTAGAATCAAAACAGGACAACCAAAAGAAAATTTATGTTTGGTTTCCTGCCAAACCTCAACTCATAAGGAGTTTTCTGTTTGTCTTTCACCAATAGAGTATAATTCTGAATGAAACATGCAGTAGATATGACTTCATCCTAGAAAGTGATTGGAATCATAGCATCTGCTAACATTGCACGGGCTGCTTCAATCAATGTTCGGTTTTTCCTTTTTACAACTCCATTTTGTTATGGAGTTCTAGGAGCACTGAATTAATGAGCTATCCCTTTTCCTGTACAAAATAATTCAACATTAGCATTTTTAAACTCTGTTTCATTATCACTTCTTATTATTTTGACTTTTAGATCAATTTGATTTTCTACTTTAGTGATAAACTCTTTTAACAGTTCAGTCGTTTCAGATTTTGCATGCAAAAAGAAAACCCAAGAAAATCTTGTATAGTCATCTATGATAACTAAACAATATGATTTCTTTCTAATGCTCTGCATGTTTACAGGACCAAATAAATCCATATGTAACATCTGTAGAGGCTTTGAAGTAGAGTTTATCTGTTTGGACTTATAAGACGCTCTGTGTTGTTTTCCTTTCAAACATGCTTTGCAGAGATCTGATGTAGTGAACTTCTTTGATGGAATTCATACTACATGACTTCCTGCTACAAATTTGTTCATGTTTTTGAAGTTGGAATGACCGAGACGTCTATGCCAAAGCTGGCTTTCATCATTTGATGTGTGAGCAATGAGACAAGTTGTTTCTGTTGAAGGGTCAACATGAGACATATCTAACTTGTAGACATCTCTATCTCGAACAGCTTTAACAACAACCCACTCCTTGCTAATCTGAAATGCTGGCTTTAAAATATAACTATAAGAGTCATCAAATAAAGTAGAATAAGATTTATCGCATATTTGTGAAACACTCAAAAGATTAAAGTTCAACTGTTCACAGAAGTTGACTTTATCAAAACTTATAATTCCATTTGATACCGTTCCTTCACCGATTATCTTTCCACCTGCATCTCCACCAAAAGCTACGTGAGTACCATCTTTTGTCTTAAAGTCTTGAAGTAAGGCTTGATTGCCTGTCATATGCCGGCTACACCCACTGTCAACATACCATGTGTTTACTGGTCTCCACGGGCGTACCTGCATTAAAAGACATTTAAGATGAGTTAGTACACTACCCAAGCCGAGATGGTCTTGGGCTTTCCGAATTTATCTACAATGGTAAACTGCTTAAAATGGAGTTTGTTTACATCAGGATTCTTTTGATATTTTGGATTTTCAAATCCTCTTTGAAAGACATTCGGATTATCTTTTCTTTGTTTTGATATCAAAGCATTAAACCTATTTTCAAGATCTTCATCAAGAAATTTTGAACCATCATTTAAAACATTAGAAAAGTTTTTCTTGTTAAATGTTTTAGTTTTCATTCTCATAGAACATGGAATAAATTTTCCATGATTGTATTGCTGTGATTTGACATTATACTGATTATCATAATCAGCATTGATTCTTCTGAATGATCTCAAACCCAAGGAAGGTTGTTTTTGTAGATATTGAAAACCAAGATTATGATTTCTTTGAAATTGTGGATTAACATATCCTTGATTACCAAAATTCTTCCTAAGTGAGTTCTTTCTAAAGAAGCAATCCTTAGTATTATGATTTCGTTCATCACACAATGCATAGTATCTGTTAAAGTAACAATCAGTAGTTGTGTGATTTGTCATATCATATATGTGACAGTACTTGTTAAAGTAACATTCAGATATGTCATGATTGTACATATCACATATATCATAATACTTTTGAGTATGATTAAACAACACTTTATTAACTATTGATGTGGAAGACATATTTGATTCTTGTTTAGGGGTAGTTAGGTTAATATGTTGTTTCTTTTGTGTGAATTTGGTCTTTTGATTCTTAGGATTTTGCTTTTGAGCTTGATCACAACTCTTTGACTCCTTAGATACAAATCTTTTATGAACAGCGGAAGACTTAGGACCTGAACCTGTTTTCAGATCAGAGTTAGATTTGATCTTAGGTTTAGATGTAGTTTCAGATATTGTGTTCATGTCAAAAGTTCCTGCAGACACAAACTTCACTGGTTTAAGTTGAATTGACTAATTTGATTGATTGATTTGTTCAACCTTTTTAGCTTTAGCATCTTTTCTTCTTCTTTCATTTCTTGTTCTTGATGAAGTTTTATTGCTTTGGATTTTTATTGAATCTTGAGAAGATTGTTTTTCACATTCTTTGATTTTAATTGATTCATTTGAGCATGAATCATCAGAACATGACGTCTCTGATTTAGTTTCTTCACATTTTCCTTTCATTTTGTTATTGACATCATTAGATTTTTCAATCTTTTGTTCAGATTCATTTTGTTCAATAACACTCTCACCTTTTGGTACAAAGATCTTTTTGTTCATTTGTTTTGGTTTATAAGATTTTACTTTAATAGGATGACCATTCTTTATCTTTTCTGAATCTTTTTCTTCAAATATTTAAATGTTTATCTTTTTGATTTCACTCTCAGCATTTGATTGACTATTCTTCTTCTTTTCTTGAATTAATTTAAGCTTAGCTTTATTCTCTTGTGAATGATCATGAGTATTAAAATTTTCAGGTATGTATTTGTAATTGATTCAGGCATAGGCTCATGTGTGAATCCTAATCCTGTTTTATCTTTATCTTTTCTACCATTCACCAGTTGTTCAACAATTGTCTTTGAGCTTTTAACTTTGGCCAAAGCAATTTGAGTCGCTACATGTGCCAATTTTTCTTGTTCAAGAGTTTTTGTGATCTCTTCAAGTTGTTTCTTAACAAGTTCAAGTTCTTTTAATGTTTTGTTCTAAGAAGCTTAAAGAGATATTATTTTATCATTAGAAATTTTATGATCAGTTTTCAGCTTATTGTGCTTTGATTCTTCTTGCTTAAGTTTATCACATATTTTGAATGAGTAAGTTTTGTAGTGTTCTACTTGTTCAAAACATGCTTTTGTGCATATTTTCTCCCTTACTTCCATTGGAATTTCTAGATAAGAGTTTGAAGACTCAGTGTCAGAGGATGAGTTCACAACCTTTGGTTGTTTAGATTGTGCCATGAGAGCAACTTCTTTAGCATTTTCCTTTGGGTCAGCTTTGTTGCTCGAATCATAGTCTGCCTCATTGTCTGATTTACCTTCTGTCTTTGGATCCTTGTCTTCAGACCAGTCTTCATCATTTATTTCCGCAACCAATGCTAAACCAGAAGTAAGATCAGCTGTAAACTGTTCAGCATACGCACTCTAGTCATAACCATCCTTGATGCTTAGAACCAGTGCTTTCTTTGGTTCTTTAAAGGTCTTTTCTTCTTTGAGTTCTGGCATTGGCAGGCTTTGATAAGGCTTTTGAAATGTCTTATGGGCCTGTTGATGATATTTCTGACTGTTAGAACTACTTTGACCATTTTCCTCCCTGTGTCCTTGGAGCTTTGCACTCTCTAAAAAAGTGGCCATAGCTGTAACAGTTAAAGCACCTTGACTTTGATTTATCAAACCCAACAGTTTTGTTTGCACTGGGTTTGTAGTTTCTGTTTGCATATGAATGCTTTTGAGTCCTGTAAGCTATCATGACCATCTGCCAGTTAAGGTCCATCTCTTCTACATCATCAGGATCCATCTCAAACAAATCCTGTAAAATCAAATCAACTTGAGTTAGATGACTGCCTTGGTATGCTTGAAAACTTGCATGAAGGCTGTAAAGGCAGATTTGGACTCTTCATCTTGTAAAAGGATGTTTATAACGTCTTTAACTTTGCTAGGATTAGCAAAGTTAGAAGATGGAGTCTCATTCTGAGGTTTAGGAATTTGAGCTTTTGGAGGAGACTTTGGTTGTGGTTGAGTAGAGTAGACAGGTGTACTTGTTGGACTATTTGAAGATGATACTTACCAAAACCTAAGTGCCAAATCTCATGATGATTATTAAAACCGACATGGTGAAGATATGCTAAAGATATGATCAAAACGAAGAAAATTGACCAAAGTCAAACTTGGTCAAACTTGGTCAAACTTGGTCAACGGATGTCAAAGTCAACAGTTAACATCAGCGGTCGTCTTGAATGACGTCAGCACCCGGCAGTCACGCATCAGCAACAGAGAATTTATCAGACTTAGAACTATATTTGTGCAATCATTTTGTGCTTAAATGTAATATTTTCATATTTTTGTAAAGAGTATAAATGACTAAGTGTAGTCAATTATACTCAATAACTAACCAACAAGTGAGAACAAGTTTTAGAGAGACTTAGGGCAAAAACACACACAAAAGGTGTAATCACTAACAATCAGAGAATTCAAGGTTGAGTGTGTGTGAGAGAAGTGTTTTCTCACAAACTCCTTTGAATTCCTCTTGATCATCATACGTCTGAATGAATGAAATTTATATGAACTTTTGTTCTTGAATTTGTTCATCATTCATTCATCATCATCATACATGTTCATCTCTTGCATATAGATCTTCACGAGATCATCAACGGATCTGTGAGATTCCGCATCATAGATCTGATAAACGGCAACAATACGATTGCAATATTCGATTCACTCGAGTATCGGATTTCCACAGTTGGTATCAGAGCCTTTGCTCCTTGTTCTTCAAATTTTTCACAAAAATTTGAACCACAAGTTTGATCTGCAAATTGTTGTTGTTTTTGATGAAATCAAAGCTACCATTAGCTTAGATTTGTTATTTCATGATGATGTGCAAGATTTCACATCCATTGAAATTCATTTGAGCCATCAATTTGAAGATTTAAGCAAACTTGTTCTTCAAGTCTTCAAATGCTCATGAAAGTGAAATTTTGATTTTGTTGTTGTTTGATCGAATTTAAGCTTCTAATAGCTTTAGTTTGTGATAACTAACATATCTGCAAAGTTTCGTATCAATTGGATTATCACAACACTCGAATTTGAAGATTTTTTAAAATTTTGTGTTCTTGAGTGTTCTTGAGGAAAATTCATCAAAATCATGAATCTGATGTTGTTTAGCTGAAATTTATAGTGATTTTAGCTTAGAAACATCAAATCTAAGGTTCGTTTATCATTCATAACATCCAAATCATACATTTTGAACATTGATTTTCAGATCTGGGTTTTTGTTGTTCATAGTGTTCTTCATGGGTTCATCATTTAAATCTGATTTTAGATGATGATTATATGAAATTGATTGTTGTTCTAGCTTAGAATCACTTATCTACAGCTATTATAACCTTTTATTTAACCCAATTCCATCAGAAATCCAAGAATCAAAAGTTGGTTTATTCAAGAACATGAAGTTTGACTTTTTCAGAGTCAAATTGTTTTGAAATCCAAAAATCAGCCTATTCTATGATTTAATTCGGATTTTGATTCATTTGTTCATCATACAATCATTCAAAATCATTCAAATAGACATACATACAACAAGTTATGAATTCGAAAGTCAAATTTCATTCATAATCAACATTTACAAAGAATATACAAATTACACTTGATACTTTACTAAGTGTTCTAATCCCGGAGCTGATGACATAATTGCACAGCTGATGTACAACATCCACAACTGACAAACAAAAATTTTTTTCTAAGTGTTCACAGCTGACGAACAAACCAACCCACAGCTGATGAACAAAACTTCACAGCTGATGTATTAATTCACAGCTGATATAATAAGTTCCTTACACTTACACTTTGTTTCAAGGCTGTCAACATAAATTCATAACCACAATTCATTTTAATTCACAAATCATTCATCCATTCATCCTTTTCAATCTAGATTCATCAAACACCATACATCCACCCAATTGACCCAAAGCCACATCAAAATGCAGTTATTACAGCCCCTGCACTAAGCGTTTTAGTGCATCCCCAAACAAACCAAAATCAACAACTAAATAGCAGCTATTTAAGGTGCAAAAATGCAGCTAAATGGCTGCGTTTCAGCACCAATTTACACAACATTTTTTCTGTTTTTTGCAGCTAAATTAGCAACCAAATAGCAGACACAAGTCCTGAATTTGTAGCGGACATTTTATCTCATCCAAAGCGGATGAATCTTTGAATTTCACAACAGACTTGTTTCTGTTGACATCAAACAATAATCACACTTGTTCATAGTGGACAAGTAAATCACACAGCGCATGTTTTTGTTAAACAAACCTTGTCACAGTAGGCAAGCAAAACCATACACAGCAACACACCCATCTGTCCACAGTGGACGTGTTGGCAAAGCACACAACTTCATCCGTCGTACCCACAGCGGATGAATAAACATACAGCGGACAGCCTACCTAGTTGATTCTGCTCACAGCGGATAGACCTTTTGATTCCACAGCGAACGTGTAACCCTAAATCCACTGCGGACGACCAAAATTGTCCACAGCGGACAAGTAAATAAATTCCACAACGGACTAGTACTCACGCACAGCGGACAGTGATCCCTTAAAGCCACAGCAGATGAATCTTTGAACACACAGCGGATGACCATTTGAAATCAACCATCTTCGGTCAACCATCACCGTTGGTGTCTCGACCTCTCCACTCCACCACCGACTACAACTTCTGTCGACCGACTTCCAACAGTACTGGTGAAGAATCCTGCTCCCACAAACAGATCACCCTCATCTTCAGGAGTTGATTTATCCTTAGCTAGAAAAGCATTCTCTATAGTATTTGCTTGAGAAGAAACATACTTGTATTGGGATGTTGATGCATTTCTGTCATTATTTCTTGAACTCTCATCAATTTCTACTGACTCAATTTTAGCAATGAGAAGGTCAAGATCCATTGGAAATTTTTTAGTATGTTTTAACAAAGTCACAGTCTATTTCCAAGATGATGGTAGTGCATTCAGAAGTCTATTGTTAGGTCTTTAAGATCATTCTTAATCCCTTGAGTTGACATCTCTGATGTAAGTTGCACATATCTATTCATCATCTGATGTATGGTCTCTCCTGAGATATGCTCAAACAATTCAAGTTGCCTTTTCAATTTCTGTTTTTTAAGGTCATGAATTTCTTTTCCTCCTTCACATATGACTTTCAAGGATTTGTACATTGTGTACCCAGTTTGATAGTTCTCAAGCCTTGATAGGACTTCCAAAGGCAATCCTTTACATATCAGTGAATAATCCTTAATATCATTCTTCACTTTCTTCAGATCATCTCCATGTAAATCATCTTCAGGATAAGGTTCTTATGACTCTTTTGTATACACAAAACCTCTATCTTGACCATCAGAGGTGACAGGAATATAAGGCCCTTTCTCAATAGATTTCCGTAGATCGGTATCTATAGAATTCAGATGGTGTTTCAGCCTGAGTGACCAGTTCTTGAAGTCTGCTCTGTTCTTCAACTTTGGTACACGATTCTCAGAATCTTCAGACTTAACCATGTTTAATTTTTGAATTTATTAAAATATAATATTTTTATTGTTTTTGATTTAAAATGAAATAAAGAAAAAATATTTTTGGATTTTAGATTTTTGAAAAATTTTCTAAGTGTTGAAAGAAAAGTCTGATTCTGATACGTCTGAACAGTATAGAATCGCCCACTTTGTCTTTGAAACGCCTAAGGGAATGCCTTAGTGTATTTCTGAAACTTCCAAGCATAGAAATGCCTGAACAGTCTTGAAACGTCCAAACAGTGGTCAAACGTCTGAACAGTTTTCAGACGTTCAAACAGTACCAAAACGCCTGGGACTTAGTTTCTAAAAAACATCCAAATAGTGCTAAAACACCTTCAAACAGTGTTAAAACGCCCAATCTAAAAACGCCTACACAGTATTAAAGCGTCTGAACAGTGTTCATGCGCCTAACACTTAGTAATTTTCAGATAATTTTCAACACATCAAATGCCTAATTCATCCTCTTCATAACAACCTGATCTTAACAAACTTTTTAAAACTTGATTAATTGATCTCAAACTTGTCAATCAAGTGTATAAGGTAGTGAATATCAATCCTTTAGCATCATTTTGCTTCAATTAAGAACAAAAGTTTATGATTTTGATGAAATTTGTGTTCGAACGAATGAAGAACAGTTCGCACTTAAATCTGATAAAAATTTAGATATATAAGTGTAAAATCACTCAATTGTGATTCAATTCATGTTTCAAATGATCAAACACAACTGAATTCATCAATTTATTGAACAATTGCTATCAAAAACACAGATTCAAGTGATTCACAGTGCTCGAAAGTCGTTTCAAGCTCCAAATCACTGAACCGAAGGCTCTGATACCATTTGATAGGTTCAAATGGATCGATTCTGTGTTATGATTAAGCAATCAACAATTAAAAGAACAAAGTAATCAAAAATTGCAAAGATTCAAATCAGTTTCTATTGATTAGATGCAAGAATTACAGTGTAAAATTGACAGAAATGTTCACAACGTCTAACTACACAATACACTTAATCCTATTTATTCTAAACAAAGAAACTAAAGGAACATATATTACACAATAAGTCCCTATACTATTGCAAAAGTAAAATACAATGCAAAAGTAAAATACAAAGACAAAATAAAGACAACATGTTAAATCTTTAAAAGGTGCTAACAACACGTAGCTACTCGGGCTGGCATCCCTACCTTTAGTCCAATTCTCAGTTTAAGATTAGGTTTAAAAATAATTTACCCAATTCTCTTAAACTTTGGCTCTGATATCAACTTGTAAGGCCCCGTTCTCGAAGACCTCACAGTTGGTCATTCATAGCACTAAATATACATAATATAATACGTTTCATAAAACATTGCAGCGGAAGTCATTAACAAAAACCATTCATTTTATTAATAATTATTGTTGTTATGCAATACAACATTGTTTAAACTACAAAAGAAAACTTTCATTGATTGCATTACAAAACAACAATAATAACATGTGTGAATGGATACCAATCTTGTCCTGCCGAGTAGCCTCCCAGCGTGCCATCCTCAGCAACCATTACCTGCCAACCGAAAATGCGTAAAAGTCAGCGTTGCTGAGTGAGTTCTAGTTTTAATATATTAAAATACCATATAAATTTCGTACATAAAATACTCCTTTCAAAAAGACTTTCTTTACTTTCACACATGTTCATTCATTATCGCACGAATTCATTCGTTTCATACTTTAATTTCATCCATATCATACTTCATCATATCGTTCATTTCGTTCTTTATCTTCATCGTTCGTTTCGTATATTATCTTTATCTTTCATTATCATTCTTTTCATGCTTTATCATTTCGCTCGTTTCGTACGGGCTCTAGATCCTGTCAAGCTTTTCCCCCATCGTGGTCCGAAACCACCATTCTGGGCACAAAGCCCCATTTCTAATTGGCACAAAGCCCATGGCCCAAAGCCACCATTCCAGGCACAAAGCCGCATTTCTATCTGGCACAAAGCCATATCATATCTTGACACAATGCCCGGGTTCGAATGACAAGGATCCCGTAAATACTGTGGATTCAGTCACCAAGACTGGTCCCCTGTGTTTATGCCCTCATAGGTTAGCCAAAATCGCACGCTATAATACACACAGTTGAGCTAACAACTCCCAAAGAGTTGTGATCCTTCTTTCTTTCAGCTTGCAAGCCTTTTCTTTCTTTTATTAAGTTTCACATTTTTTATCTTTGTTATCTTTCACTTCCTTATGTTATACTTTACGTTCATTCACACATACATCATACTACATAAAGTCACAACATAATACTTAACATATATTATAATATGACATATACGTTTTGAAAATTACTAAAAGATAACACATTATGCACATATGCATATAAAACGTTCATCATCACATCATACTTATTCTACCCTCACATATTTATGCTTAGAATAGTCCAAAATAATCCATAAGTAAAACTAGGGTCAAACCCTAAAATTTTGTTTTTCCTCAAAATTCCAGAAAATTTTCTAAGTGTTGGGCGCATGGGAACTATTTGGGCGCATGAGGATTGTTTGGGCATTTTTCCACTATACAGGCGCATGAGCCTATACTTAACTGTTTCAACACTTAGGCGCATTAGCCTCTTGGGCGCATTGGCACTATTTAGGTGTATCAGACTTTACTTAGATATTTCTAATGCATTTCTTGGTGCATGGACTACTATTCGGGCTCATCATCCTATTCTTAGATTTTCTAAGTCATAATTCCAGGCGCATGGGCCCTGTTTGGGCGTATGACCTTACTTAAACCTTTCCTAAGGCAATTAACTAGGCGCATGGGCCCTGTTTGGGCGCATGAACACCAATTTATTCATTTCCAATTTATTTTTAGTCCCAAGTTGTGACAACCGGCAATTTCAGGTCAATACCCGACCTTGACTTGGTTATAATTACACCTATAACACTTGATTTTTCAATTTAAATTACATCTATTGAAGTCGTTCTATGCATTGCAAAAGTTCACGCATTACATTTCATGCATCGGTGATTCGGCGTAATTACCATTTTTACACGCGATACAACCGGCACACTCGAACATTGGCCATAATTCATATACATGTACTAATAAATTCATTTAGGTGTTTCAAAGTATTTTATGTCCTATTGATCCAAAGTATGTTAGATACCAAATCAAATACATTGGGCAAAACTCAAATTTATAAATAAACCTTAATGCGTAAGCTAATATTTAACCGGATAAAATGCGTATAACGCACTACTGCATATACAAGTTATTACTTACATATTATCAATATTAAAATATGTGATCTTATGTGATTTATTATAATGAATTGTATGTATTTTAAAAAAAAAAAGTAAAAGGTAAAAATATAAAAATATATAAAAATTATCCTAGTGACACAAATACCACCCAATTACCCCATATTATACAACAATTAAAAAAAAATCAACCCAACCCCCACCCCAAAACCGTCCCCTTACCCCCCCTTCTTGTCTTCCCCAAGCAACCTCAAAAGAGGTGAACATTTCTTGTTTGACTTAAAGGGTGTAGTCATGCCATTTTTAGGTGACAAGTTTTGCACTTGTTTAAAGCACCATGTTTCCCTTCCAAGAATAGCCACCTCCGTCTTTCATTCACTTGACCATATGTTTCTAGCAATACACCAAGCAAGGTGGACCCAAAACATGATTTCCTCTTTATAAATAAAGGTGTATAATACACCACCACCGCCACCCCAACACCTCTTCTCCTCCTCTCCCTCTCTAAATTTCGTCCAAGGCTTCCCTACCACCACTTCATTTGATTTTCAACTTATTTTCTACAAATCTTGGGTGTTCAAGTGCTTTTGGTTGAAGATCAAGTGAGTTTTGAAGCTCCCAAGCATCCTACAACATCTTCACTTTTCTTGTTGGGTTTTCTTGGTTCAAAGGATCAAGCCTTCCTTTCCTTGCATTTCAAGACTACCATCTCTTCTCCTTGCTTGTTTAAGGTTAGCACCTTGTTTCTAATCTTCCATACATCACCATGATGTGTTCATGTTTACTAGCTCATCCCAAAAGTGCTCTAACAAAGTTTAAAAAGTAACAAAACATGTAAAACACTTTCTGGCAGATTCATGTTCTGTGTTTTCAAGACCATAACTCAACCTAAACATGGTCAAATGAACCGTTTCTTGAGCCTAACATTAACTTTAGGATGTCTAGTTTCTAACCCATCCAACCTTGAAATTTATAGATGAGTATAACCCTTCCAAAACGTACAAACAAATTAAAGTGCTGAACCTGAATTTTTGACAGAATAAATAGGGCAGAAAGAATGAGGCATAAGTTATGCTTAAAGTAATAAAATGAAGATTTTCTTTCTGTGGTAACTTAGCTTAAGGTGTTAGGTTTAAAAGTAATATAGGCTCTACTTGTGAATGTAAGTTTTGACTCCTCAAAAAGGTAAATTCCATAGACATATACAGAAAAGTGCTGCACTGACATCTGTTGCTTCATGAACCATTTAGAGGCAGTAAACTTAGTTATAGGATACAAGCTATACCTTTTTGGAATCCTAAGACATAGACCTAGATATGATAAAAGTATCAGATTTTATAAAAATTCTTTGTATCATGAAAAGGAGATGACAACCAGACCCAAGAAATTCCCTTAATGCTGTCAAATACCTATATTAGATAAAAGTAAACTTTTAGAGATATTTGGTAAAAAAGGGAAACCCATACACATGGAAAGTATAATACGATTATACTTAATATAAAACACCTTCAATACATTATGTATCTTTAGGAAAATAAAGATGAAGACAAGAATCTAAATAAAACATTTACGACTCGACGTGGCTAATTAGTCAAGTGACATTTTCAAAACTAACTTTGTGGATGAGTTATGCATGACCATCTAGGGTTAGTAATCATGACCTCATGAATATATTGTGATTTTGTTTAGGAGATTCCTAGACCAATCATACATACAGACTATTGCTAGTATTCACGCGTGCAATTGAGGTGAGTTTCACGGCCCCATTTTTGCTCATTTTCCTTTTTGGGGGAGATTACATGCAAATTACTAATTTTCTTGGACACATTTACTTGTCAATGATTTCACATATTATATAAGTTGTTTACTTACCATGTGAAGTCCCCTGTTATCGAACCGTTAGTTTATTTCCCAAAGCGAGGTAATCATGGATAGTACTATTGGGTTTGACTACCCCCGCCCGGGTTAATTCCCCTAACCTTGACTGGAGGTCTAAACGGGTGCATTATTAGCCTGTTCACACCCATGCTCATGGTAGGCATGGGTAGGGGCAATCTATTACAGTTACAGTCTAGCTTCGGTTGCGGTGCTTATATAATTTGTAGCATTGTGTGTACAACAATCAAATCATAGAAAGTATTGTGGTCCTTTACGCTATTTACTATTACCTAAAACCTGTGAACTCACCAACATTATCTTGACATTTTTCATGCATGTTTTCTCAGGTAATTAAAAGATGCAACAAGTTAAGCTAGCATGGATCATTTCATATTTAGGGCCATTCATGCTGTTTGAGACATTCATTTTCATATATGTCATGTTTTGAAAACAATGTACCTTATTACTATTGCTTCCGCAAACTTAACTCTGAACAATGATGTACCTTAAACTTATTTTGAGACGTATGTTTTACAAAACCATGTAGTGGTCGATCAGTGACTATGAAACCATGACGTTCGCACCCCGCGGGAAACCGCCGTGGTTTGGGGGTGTGACAGATTGGTATAAGAGCCATTGGTTATAGGGAATTAGGTTGCATTTAGTGGACCTAGACTATAACTACAGTTCATCACATGTTTTTAACGATTTACATACTAACTTAACTTATATCAATTGTACTTGTGCATTGCTTTGTCATAGATATGTCTTCAGCATCGATGCCGATCTACGTTTTCGATTCGGATGAGGAGTACGAGCCCACGTCTCCGACCTCTTCTGCAGGATCCACGTCTGTCCTCCCAACTCTGACTCCTCATGCCTTGATTCAGTCGAGTGATGCCGCTACGACCGAGATCCCCACACCACCTGCTATCCCGGTCACCAAACCCATTCCCGACCCTACACATGACACCTCAGAGGCATTACCTTCGACCCGGTTCTCCGAGCTACCACCTCCTCCTCCAGGCACGTATTGGTGGGCGACTACCCCCGAGATTCATGCCGAGCTTCCAGAGGAGCTCATCCCGGGGATCGTACGTATCATCGCCCCACAACTGCCGATGGTCGTCCCACTCACCATGTCCCATATCTTTGTTGAGCCATCCCGGGGGTCTGCCCCTATGACTGCTGATCCCCGACCAGCCAACCCCACTCTCGAGACCACAGATCCCACCCCCCAGCCCGCCGACACCGAGGTAGTTGACCTAGACTCGGAGTCCACTGACCCAGCTTCCCAGCCAGCCGATACAGACCCGGTCGACTCCGACCCGGCCGACTCCGACCCGGCCGACTCCGACCCGGTCTACTCCGACTTGGTCGACTCCGACACGGCCGACTCCAACCCGGCCGACTCTGATTCGGGCGACATCGACCCGATCTACCTAGAGTCCTCCGAGGCCATTCCCTCACCTAGTTACCCCACCTCTCACCCTGCTGATCCGATTACCCAGTCCAGTGACCCGATTCCTCAGCCCTCTGATCCGACTCCGCTAGCAGACCGCGATCTCCTCCACCTCGCCCCTGAGCCTACTGACCCCTCCCCGGTAGCTGCTGGCCCCAATCCGGTGACTACAGGCACTCACCGTATCCTTGGTCCGGGTGTACCACCTCCCTCTTACCGTCGCTATCGGATTCGCCCTGGGGGTGCGCTTCTTGCACATACTCCTAGGAAGCGGGTTCATGTTCCGATCCGTCCTGCCACACCCATTCGAGACTGTATTGCTGAGCCCGAGCCTGCGCCCAAAAGGCGCAGACTCGACATCCGCCGGTGGGGGTGGATGTTCAGCCGACTGGACGAGTGGAGAGACATCGAGGGTATTCCCTCCACTTTCGAGATAGGCGAGTCATCGCGTACCTCGCACTAGATTCCTCTCACTCAGGAGCCTATAGAGCTCACCGTGCCTCTTCTCGTGGCACGATCCGAGAGGCACGATCAGCAGCTCCACGAGCTACGCACTGAACTCACCGAGGTTCAGGAGACCTTTGACAGGGAGGACGTGGAGAGCTGATTACTGGCGATCGAGGATGGCAGATACCTCGATGATCAGGCATTGCACACAATGCATAGCCGACTTACCAGGGTGCAGGAGGACATGTCATTCATGGCACAAAGAATGGAGACGACAGAGCAGAGAGCTACCCAGGCAGAGCAGAGAGCTACCCAGGCAGAGCAGCGCGTGATCATGGCTAAAGAAAGAGTGTTGGGAATGGAAGAGCGCCTGGAGTCCACTACTGCATTGGCGGCCGTATGCATGCTCATGGCCATGGCGGCCGTACAGACAGGCGCGTTCACTCGCTTATTCCATTGATTGCCTATCGTGAGCGGGCTGTGCTCACGTAATATTGGATATTAACTTGTTGTAGGAGTATGTACTCCGGAAATACTTTGTAATTCGTACAATTTATTATCAAGTTATGTTATCTTTTAAATATTGCGTGGTTGCTTGGTTGATATGATTGTTTACTTTTGGTGCACATGTGTTTGACATTATTACATATTGTCTTATTGTGCTTATCATTATGATTTGAAGAAACATGCCACCACGAAGGAGAAACGCTAGAACCAATGTGGGAAGCGGTACTCCCATGACAGCAGAGGCTATAGAGCAGCTTGTGGCGCAACGAGTGGCGAATGCAATTGCACATCACGAGGCGAATCGTAGCGCCGTAGGATCTGAAGTGAATGGAGGAAATGCCAGTGGAGCAGGAGGTATTATAATGACTGGCATAACTAAAGACCTGCAATACACAGGTCATTACTAATGTTTAATTATTACTAATATAATTAAACCTACAACACAGGAGCTGATACCAACCACAGAGGTTGCTCCTACAAGACGTTTCTGAACTTTAAGCCGTTTAACTTCCACGGTAATGAAGGAGCTATTGGTTTGGTCCGCTGGATAGAGAATATGGAGTCCGTTCAGCGAATCAGTAACTGTGCTGAGGAGAATAAGACGAAATTCGCCACTTGTACCTTTGAAGGTCAAGCACTCACTTGGTGGAATACTCATGCCCAAACTTTGGGTATTGACGCTGCCAACCAAATCACTTGGAATGAGTTGAAACAAATGCTGACTGATGAATATTGCCCCCGAAATGAGTTGCAAATACTTGAGGTTGAATTCTGGAACCACACCATGAAGGGTGCAGAAGTTACAAGCTACACCACCCGATTCCATGATCTTGCTCGTCTATGCCCTCACATGGTTAACCCAGAGTTCAAGCATGTGGAAAGGTACATTTGGGGCCTTGCACCCCAAATCTAGAGCATGGTCACCTCATCCAAGCCAGCCACCATCCAAGAGGCTTTCAGAATTGCCCACGACCTGACTGATCAAGCTGTACGTCAGGGGGTGTTTGTGAAAAAGACTGTCGTGGAGAAGAACTATGACAACAAGAGGAAATGGGACAACAATCATGGTCGAAATGCTCCGCATTAAAACCAAAACAAACAAGTGGTTGTTAGGGCTTTCACTGCTGGCTCATCTGAAAAGAAGGCAAAAGGTGGGTATGCTGGAAACCTACCTAAGTGTAACAAGTGTAACTTTCATCACCTAGGTGCATGTGGAGACTTAATATGCCAGAAGTGCAAAAGTTTTGGTCATGCAACTAAGGACTGTCGAAAGCCCGACACTACTCCTAAAACAGGAAACAATCGTGCGTGCTTCTAATGTGGTGTTACCGGGCATTTTCGCAAGGATTGCCCGAACTTGAAGCAAACTGGTGGAAATAACGCACGTGGTCGAGCTTTCGTGATTGGAGCTGGAGAAGCTTGACAGGACCCGAACATTGTTACGGGTACGTTCCTTGTAAATAATCTCTATGCATCAGTCCTATTCGATACGGGTGCTGATAGGAGTTTTGTGTCTAGCAAATTTAGTCCATTGCTTGAAATTACTCCAACCCAATTGACTTCGAAATATACAATAGAGTTAGCTGATGGTAAGTTGATCGAAACCGACAAAATCATACAAGGATGCACTCTCAGTTTGGCGGATCACATGTTCAATATAGATTTGCTATCTGTAACCCTAGGGAGTTTCGACATTGTTATTGGCATGGATTGGTTATCGGAAAACCGAGCGGAAATCGTTTGTCGTGAGAAGATCGTTCGCATTCCACTTCCGAGTGGGGAGACCATATCAATTCAAGGAGAAAAATATGGTACAGTGTTACGGATCATTTCATGTATGAAGGCTCGGAAGTACTTACGAAAGGGCTATCATGCAATCTTGGCACACGTAGTGGAGAAGAGAACCGAAGAGAAAAGAATTGAGGATATACCCATCGTGCGAGACTATCCGGAAGTCTTTCCCGAGGACTTGCCGGGACTTCCACCGCAAAGACAAGTCAAATTTCGAATTGACCTAGTACCTGGAGCTGCTCCGGTAGCACGATCCCCATACCGACTAGCACCCTCAGAGATGCAAGAGTTGTCTAATCAATTACAAGAGTTGTTAGATAAAGGATTCATAAGACCAAGTTTCTCACCCTGGGGAGCCCCAGTTTTATTTATTAAGAAGAAAGATGGATCTCTTCGAATGTGCATCGATTACCGGGAGTTAAACAAACTCACCATTAAGAACCGGTACCCTCTCCCTCGAATTGACAACTTATTTGACCAACTTCAAGGATCTAGTTACTACTCGAAGATTGACTTGCGTTCTGGATATCACCAATTACGAATCCAAGAGGAAGACATTCCCAAGACCGTATTTCGAACTCGTTATGGTCACTATGAGTTCATGGTTATGCCATTTGGACTAACCAATGCACCAGCTGTATTCATGGATCTCATGAATAGAGTGTGCAAACCCTACTTGGATAAATTCGTGATCGTCTTCATCGATGACATCTTGATATATTCACGAACCAAGGACGAGCACGAACAACATTTAAGGTTAATCTTGGAGCTACTTAAGAACGAGAAATTATACGCAAAATTCTCGAAATGCGACTTCTGGATCCGAGAAGTGCAATTTCTCGGGCATGTGGTTAACGAGAAGGGAATACATGTTGACCCATCCAAGATAGAGGCCATTAAAAACTAGGAAGCACCTAAGACCCCTACCGAGGTGCGACAATTCCTAGGTTTGGCAGGCTATTACCGACGCTTTATTGAAAATTTCTCCAAAATAGCCCAACCACTGACAACCCTGACTTAGAAAGACAAGAAGTTTGATTGGGGTGATAAGCAGGAAGCAGCGTTTCAATTGTTGAAGCAGAAACTGTGTTGCGCGCCAATTCTGTCTCTACCAGAGGGAAATGATGGTTTTGTGGTGTACTGCGACGCATCACGACAAGGACTTGGCTGTGTCCTAATGCAACGTGACAAAGTTATTGCTTACGCGTCACGACAATTGAAAGTGCATGAGAAAAACTACACCACTCACGACCTCGAATTAGGAGTTGTTGTTTTTGCACTAAAGATTTGGCAACACTACCTGTATGGTACCAAATGTACTATATTCACCGATCACAAAAGCCTCCAGCACATATTCGATCAGAAGGAACTAAACATGAGGCAACGCAGGTGGGTTGAGTTACTTAACGATTATGACTGTGAGATTCGTTATCATCCTGGAAAAGCGAATGTTGTAGCAGACGCTCTAAGCAGGAAAGAACGAACCAAGACTTTACGGGTGCGAGTATTGGGAATGACGATTCATACGAGTTTAACTACTCAAATTCGTGATGCTCAGTCTGAAGCACTAAAGGAACAAAATTTGAAGGAAGAATCCCTTCGCGGCATGGATAAACAATTTGAGATCAAGTCTGATGGAACTCGCTACTTCATGAATCGAATTTGGGTGCCAAATTTTGGAAACTTGAGGGATCTTGTGATGAACGAGCCACACAAATCCAGATACTCCATCCATCCGGGCTCTGATAAGATGTATCAGGATCTGAAGGAGTTATACTGGTGGCCTAACATGAAAGCGGACATTGCCACCTATGTTAGCAGGTGCCTCACGTGTTCAAAAGTTAAGGCAGAATATCCGAAGCCATCCGGGCTACTGCACCAACCGGAGATTCCACAATGGAAATGGGAGCAGATTTCCATGGATTTCATCACAAAACTACCCAAGACATCCTTCGGTTGTGATACAATTTGGGTAATTGTGGATCGACTGACAAAGTCTGCTCACTTCCTACCAATTAAAGAAACTGATAAAATGGAAAGGTTGACGAGGGTTTATCTCAAAGAGGTTGTTTCGAGACATGGAGTACCGATCTCCATTATCTCTGATCGAGACAGTCGATTTACCTCGAGATTTTGGCAATCATTACAAAAGGCCTTGGGTACCCGGTTGGATATGAGTACCGCATACCACCCTCAAACAGATGGTCAGAGCGAACGGACCATTCAGACGTTAGAAGACATGCTTAGGGCTTGTGTGATAGACTTTGGAAGCCGTTGGGATACTCATCTACCCTTAGCTGAGTTTTCTTACAATAATAGCTATCACACCAGTATCAAAGCCGCACCGTTTGAAGCACTATACGGAAGGAAGTGTCGATCACCACTGTGTTGGACAGAGGTTGGCGATAGTCAACTCACTGGTCCCGAGATCATACGCGAGACCACGGAAAAGATCGCTCAAATTCAGAACCGACTCAAAGCCGCGCGTGACCGTCAGAAAAGCTATCCTGACGTGAGACGTAAACCGTTGGAATTCCAAGTGGGAGACAAGGTTCTACTGAAAGTCTCACCATGGAAAGGAGTCATTCGTTTTGGCAAACGTGGTAAGCTAAACCCTAGATACATTGGACCATTTGAAATCCTAGCCAGGATTGGTCCTGTAGCTTACAAGCTAAAACTTCCTCAAGAACTTAGTAGTGTTCATGACACTTTCCATGTGTCAAATCTGAAGAAGTGTCTGTCAGATGAAACCCTGGTTATACCACTCGATGAGGTTCAGATTGATGAACAACTTCATTATATTGAAAAGCCCGTGGAGATTCTAGATCGAGAAGTAAAGAAGATGAAACGAAGCCGTATTCCCATAGTGAAGGTCCGGTGGAATTCCAGAAGAGGGCCCGAATTTACTTGGGAACGTGAAGATCAAATGAAGCTCAACTACCCTTACTTGTTTGAAACCTTGGCATCTATAGACAACCCTAACTGAATTTCGGGATGAAATTCTTTCTAACATGGGGAGTATGTGACAACCGGCAATTTCAGGTCAATACCCGACCTTGACTTGGTTATAATTACACCTATAACACTTGATTTTTCAATTTAAATTACATCTATTGAAGTCGTTCTATGCATTGCAAAAGTTCACGCATTACATTTCATGCATCGGTGATTCGGCGTAATTACCATTTTACACGCGATACAACCAGCACACTCGAACATTGGCCATAATTCATATACATGTACTAATAAATTCATTTAGGTGTTTCAAAGTATTTTATGTCCCATTGATCTAAAGTATGTTAGATACCAAATCAAATACATTGGGAAAAACTCAAATTTATAAATAAACCTTAACGCGTAAGCTAATATTTAACCGGATAAAACGCGTATAACGCACTACTGCATATACAAGTTATTACTTACATATTATCAATATTAAAATATGTGATCTTATGTGATTTATTATAATGAATTGTATGTATTTTAAAAAAAAGTAAAAGGTAAAAATATAAAAATATATAAAAATTATCCTAGTGACACAAATACCACCCAATTACCCCATATTATACAACAAAAAAAAAATCAACCCAACCCCCACCCCAAAACCGTCCCCTTACCCCCCCCCCTCTTCTTGTCTTCCCCTAGCAACCTCAAAAGAGGTGATCATTTCTTGTTTGACTTAAAGGGTGTAGTCATGCCATTTTTGGGTGACAAGTTTTGCACTTGTTTAAAGCACCATGTTTCCCTTCCAAGAATAGCCACCTCCATCTTTCATTCACTTGACCATAGGTTTCTAGCAATACACCAAGCAAGGTGGACCCAAAACATGATTTCCTCCTTATAAATAAAGGTGTATAATACACCACCACCACCACCCCAACACCTCTTCTCCTCGTCTCCCTCTCTAAATTTCATCCAAGGCTTCCCTACCACCACTTCATTTGATTTTCAACTTATTTTCTACAAATATTGGGTGTTCAAGTGCTTTTGGTTGAAGATCAAGTGAGTTTTGAAGCTCCGAAGCATCCTACAACATCTTCTTCACTTTTCTTGTTGGGTTTTCTTGGTTCAAAGGATCAAGCCTTCCTTTCCTTGCATTTCAAGACTACCATCTCTTCTCCTTGCTTGTTTAAGGTTAGCACCTTGTTTCTAATCTTCCATACATCACCATGATGTGTTCATGTTCACTAACTCATCCCAAAAGTGCTCTAACAAAGTTTAAAAAGTAACAAAACATGTAAAACACTTTCTGGCAGATTCATGTTCTGTGTTTTCAAGACCATAACTGGACCTAAACATGGTCAAATGAACCGTTTCTTGAGCCTAACATTAACTTTAGGATGTATAGTTTCTAACCCATCAAACCTTGAAATTTATAGATGAGTATAACCCTTCCAAAACGTACAAACAAATTAATGTGCTGAACTTGAATTTTTGACAGAATAAATAGGGCAGAAAGAATGAGGCATAAGTTACGCTTAAAGTAATAAAATGAAGATTTTCTTTCTGTGGTAACTTAGCTTAAGGTGTTAGGTTTAAAAGTAATATAGGCTCTACTTTTTAATGTAAGTTCTGACCCCTCAAAAAGGTAAATTCCATAGACATATACAGAAAAGTGCTGCACTGACATCTTTTGCTTCATGAACCATTTAGAGGCACTTAAACTTAGTTATAGGATACAAGCTATACCTTTTTGGAATCCTAAGACATAGACCTAGATATGATAAAAGTATCAAATTTTATAAAAATTCTTTGTATCATGAAAAGGAGATGACAACCAGACCCAAGAAATTCCCTTAATGCTGTCAAATACCTATATTAGATAAAAGTAAACTTTTAGAGATATTTGGTAAAAAAGGGAAACCCATACACATGGAAAGTATAATACGATTATACTTAATATAAAACACCTTCAATACATTATGTATCTTTAGGAAAATAAAGATGAAGACAAGAATCTAAATAAAACATTTACGACTCGACGTGGCTAATTAGTCAAGTGACATTTTCAAAACTAACTTTGTGGATGAGTTATGCATGACCATCTAGGGTTAGTAATCATGACCTCATGAATATATTGTGATTTTGTTTAGGAGATTCCTAGACCAATCATACATACAGACTATTGCTAGTATTCACGCGTGCAAATGAGGTGAGTTTCACGGCCCCATTTTTGCTCATTTTCCTTTTTGGGGGAGATTACATGCAAATTACTAATTTTCTTGGACACATTTACTTGTCAATGATTTCACATATTATATAAGTTGTTTACTTACCATGTGAAGTCCCCTGTTATCGAACCGTTAGTTTATTTCCCAAAGCGAGGTAATCATGGATAGTACTATTGGGTTTGACTACCCCCGCCCGGGTTAATTCCCCTAACCTTGACTGGAGGTCTAAACGGGTGCATTATTAGCCTGTTCACACCCATGCTCATGGTAGGCATGGGTAAGGGCAATGTATTACAGTTACAGTCTAGCTTCGGTTGCGGTGCTTATATAATTTGTAGCATTGTGTGTACAAAAATCAAATCATAGAAAGTATTATGGTCCTTTACGCTATTTACTATTACCTAAAACCTGTGAACTCACCAACATTATGTTGACATTTTTCATGCATGTTTTCTCAGGTAATTAAAAGATGCAACAAGTTAAGCTAGCATGGATCATTTCATATTTAGGGCCATTCATGCTGTTTGAGACATTCATTTTCATATATGTCATGTTTTGAAAACAATGTACCTTATTACTATTGCTTCCGTAAACTTAACTCTGAACAATGGTGTACCTTAAAATTATTTTGAGATGTATGTTTTACAAAACCATGTAGTGGTCGATCAGTGACTATGAAACCATGACGTTCGCACCCCGCGGGAAACCGCCGTGGTTTGGGGGTGTGACACAAGTGCCAATGCAACCTATTCTAAGCCTATACTACTACCCTAAACATCAAACCAAGCACATATAATCATAAAACATTCAAACACATGCACATATACATACGGTTATATACTTCATAATTATAAAAATGGTTTTACACGCAATTTTAGCCCCAAAACTTTTTAAATATGTAAAAATACGGGGTCTAGAAACACACCCTTGCTGCTTTCAAGCCTCAAACTCTCCAACTTGAATTTTCCAAAGCATTCAAACACCTAGATGTGTCTAAAACAAACAAACCCTAACACACATACACATAAAAACATATATTCATGATTTCTTAGTCAAAATACAAACACAACCGAGCTAATTATACAAAATTTACTTACCAAAGTCGAGTTTAGATGCTCTCTCTCTAGAACCGAAGAAATTCAGTTCAGGCGCATCATCCTATTCTTAGATTTTCTAAGTCGTAATTCCAGGCGCATGGGCCCTGTTTGGGCGTATGACCTTACTTAAACCTTTCCTAAGGCAATTAACTAGGCGCATGGGCCCTGTTTGGGTGCATGAACACCAACTTATGCATTTCCAATTTATTTTGAGTCCCAAGTGCCAATGCAACCTGTTCTAAGCCTATACTACTACACCAAACATCAAACCAAGCACATATAATCATAAAACATTCAAACACATGCACATATACATACGGTTACATACTTTATAATTAAAAAAATGGTTTTACATGCAATTTTCAGCCCCAAAACTTTTAAACATGTAAAAATATGGGGGTCTAGAAACACACCCTTGCAGCTTTCAAGCCTCAAACTCTCCAACTTGAATTTTCCAAAGCATTCGAACACCTAGATGTGTCTAAAACAAACAAATCCGAACACACATACACATAAGAACATATATTCATGGTTTCTTAGTCAAAACACAAACAAAACCGAGCTAATTATACAAAATTTACTTACCAAAGTGGAGTTTAGATGCTCTCTCTCTAGAACCAAAGAAATTCTACTTTCTCTCTCTTAATGTCGAGCAGTTGGTGTAGCAGGGAAGTGTGGGCGGCCATGCCACCTTTTAAACAAAATAATAATATTATTTTGTCCTATTTAAACTTTAACCCCTCTACTTGTGCTTCGTTTTCTTTCTTTCAAGATACTTTCTCTTCTCTTCTTCTTATTTATTTTTCTTTTCTTTTCTTTTTATCTGGTAAAATTCCCGGGTGTTACATGAAATTAGCTACTGCCTATATATTGTAATGATCTAACTTTGTGTGCAAGTTTTGCAAAACCCTAATACGAATATTTATCTTTTTCAATTCTGTTCTTAGTGGTTTTTAGCTGGAAATCATCTTGTTCATTATCTTTGATCATTGTTTTATGCTTATGATTATGGTTTTGGTTATTATTGTCATACTTTTGAAACTCATTGACTAGATTGTTGTTAGAGTGTCATTTCAATGGGACTTGTTAGTGTATTAATACATCATTTGTACTAATATTCGATCATGTTGGACCAACAAGATAGTATCTGAGCCATAGTTGTCACACCCCTGGCCCAGGTAGGGTAGGACGTCACAGACTAGCAATAACATATAGCAGCGGAAACAAACCATCATAAGAGCTTAAACGAGAGAATATCACATGGCATAAAACGTTAAGGAAAAATCCGGACTAGAAACAGGTCTAGTCCCCATTACAAGTGTTTAAGTAATCATTGCAAAGCATTTTCATCAATAACAAAAGTAAATTATTTCAAATGTTCTAAAAACATAATAAGCCAATGCCATGGGTCGTGGAGCTAAGTCAAGGCCTTCTACACAGCTAGACATCCATCACGGGTTACCTTTAACACGCTTAAAAGAAAATTTGTGTCAAATATAAAGTTGGTGAATTCAAGTGCTTAAAGTTTAAAAAAAAGGATTAAATAAAATCCTCATTTGATTTAAAAGAAATCGTAGTTTCCATATTGTGGGGGATCATAATCAACCCCGCACTCAGTCCCGGCTAGCCTCTTCTAAAATTATGTTTTACCGGTTAATCCCGAAGGAAGAACGGAGCCCTAAACCAGTGTACCATACCTATCGGATGGTTCACCATAGTTTCTTATAACTATCACATGCCACAAACGATCCCTCAGGATCTCCGTGGGGTACCCTTCCTAACAGAAGCCACTGTGTGTGGGGGCATTCCCCAAATAGATCTATCCATATAAAACAAGTGGTTCACACAAGAATTAATTATCATGATATAAGTATCAGCAGGTAATCACATACCCCACATACAACATCAAGTAAAGCACAGATATAGTTTAGTTATAACAGATCATGCTTCATCCCAAAAACAATAGTAAAAAAGGGAACTCACCTTAAGATTCAAGCTAAAATTCTTCGCGTGCCGGGGAAGTCTCAAGCCTAGCACCCTAGCATCAAAATTAAGTTGTAAGCTACTGGTTCTAAACTTATGTAAGGTGTACTAGGTGTGCGAAGGAGTTGGTTGTCAGATTCGGCGTTGATTCGTTAAGGTTTATATGAAAAGTTTCCTTTTATGGAAAGTCGTGGTTTCTTATGTAATTAAGGATTCCTACACCATTAGATAATTATACAAGTTAAATAGAGTTGTTCAAGTGATTTTTAGCTTCACATGAGTCGGTTATGGAGTTTGGTAGAATTTTACAATTTAGTCCCTCAAGTTTCAAAATTGACAATTTCTACCCCAAAGTTTGTTTTCTTGCATTTATTGAGTTTTATGACCAAATATCAGGATCTTGAAGTTAAGTAACTCATTTAAGTTAATTTTACCTCAAAATTTTCTGAATGTAGGTCAGGGTTTAATATTCTTACGTTTTACGCTCCCGGTTACGGTAAAACCGAAGGGTTTTAACGTTTAAGTATGGATTTCCATGTTTGGAGTCTTAGACCCTTAAATATTATTTTAAGGACATTCTTCCAAGTTTCTAATCTTTTTAATATGAAATTTTAGCCTCTTGTAGTTAAAAGCCTCGTTTTTACGTTTAACCCGTTAAAACGCGTTTTTACCCGAGTTTAACCGTTTAAAAGTTTGTTTGCCCAATTTTTCAACACCTTTAGACCTTTAGATCTTATAATTTCTTCCAAATGTTTACACGGTTAGTACCCGTTTTTAACTCAAAATTCCTTTTTAAATTGTTTCTTGTCCATTTAGTCCACAAATCTGCTATTAATCACTTTATTATCTCTTTTAGAGCTTGTAATTTTCTTTAAAAGGATTTAAGTCCATGCTTTCTTATTTTAAGGTGTTTTACCACTTTTAGGGTTCCCGAAATGACCAAAATGCCTAATATCCTATATCTTTTACTATTTCTAGCCATTAACAACTCATAATACACCCAATATTACCTACAACTGACTGAAATTATAACCCTAGCTCGCGATTTCAATATGCAACTCATGAACAAGTTGAAAACATAGTGATTACACCATTTTCATCCATTACACATGTGTAAAACATTATAACTCATGTTCAAACATTACCAAAACCTTATGTAACTTTAAAATCAGATTATTAAGGTGTTCAAAGTCATTCTTGATCAGGTTATGATCCTTGGTTGGAAGGGTTTTCAAACAAATGCATAAACGGTGTTATTTTATGTAAAAAGAGGGTTTTCTAAGGTGTAACTTGTGTTCTAGCCACATGTTTACCAACATAACATGGTATATACCTTTTGTAACTTTCAAAATAGGTTATTAGGAGTCTTATAAACCATTAACAATCAGATTACATGTTTTGCTTGAAAGGGTTACAAGACATGCAAGTTAGATGGTGCAAAACACCCAAAAAGAGGGTTTTCATGGTGGAAATCGAGTTCCACCTTTAGAATAACCAACTTAACATGTCAGGTATCTTTAGTGAAGTTAAAATCTCCTCAAGAAAAAGATAATGGCAACAAGTTTCTTCTACAACAAAGAAAGGTAAGGTTTTTAAGAGGAAAGTGGAGAAAACACAAGATATGCCTTGATTCGGGTATGATGACACTTACTCTTATTGTTGTTCATGATTTGGTGAGCTTAGAGGGACTAGATGAGCTGGAGAATATAGAACAAGGGCTGTAGAATCTTGGACTTGCAAGAATCAAGCACCAATATTCACAAAATGGCACCTTCTTGTTGGTTTGAGCTTGATCGATGGTGGTTTAGTGTTGTTCTTTGAATATGGGGCTGGAATTATGCTTGGAACTGTGGTTTGTGCGTGTATTCAGTTGAAAGAAACCGAGAGAAGAGAGGAGAGAATGAGAGGAGTGTGCGAAGTGAGATTGGAATGCATGTAAGGTTAGTGGGTGGAAGAGGTGGTGGTGTAGAAGAGAGGGGATAGGTGGAGAGGGGGTGGCCAAGATTTGGAGTCTAGTGGGGGTTTTTGATTTAATTTTTAATGGTAAATTTTATTGTGTAGTATTATTTTGTAGTGTAGTGTAGTATATTAAGTGGTATAATTTAGTTAGTTGATATGTATTATGCATGGATATGCATGCATTAAGCCAAAAATCATGTGTTCATACACATGTTAATTGTTTTAATTATGAATTAATTCCTATCAAAGGGTGGCTAATTGACTTTCCTGGGTCACTACAATTTCTCAAATTAAAGCTTGAACTAGCTAAGAGGTCAAAAAAGTCACATAAAATAATAAAAATGGTACTAATAGCAAATGATGATTCTAATGCTATTGATAATATTAGAATGATACAATCATTAATATAAATATTGGGTAGTGATGGAAGTGGACTAGGGTTAGAATTATGACCTAGAAGTTGGGTGTCACAATAGTGCTCTTGATTTGTTGAGGTTTTAAAAGGGTTTTTGAGAAAAACACTGTTTTATTAACTTTAGATCATTGAGTGTGTGTTTTTAGCCTGAAAATCTATTGAAAAATATCTTTTTTGAGCATAGTAAGATAACTCAATCACCAATTCATTATGATTTGGGTGATTTTTGGTTGATTTCTTGCACAAAAAGGTTTTCAAAAGCTTCCAGCGAAACTGTGTTTTTCTTCCAGTGAAACTAGCACAGTCCAGTGAAACTATTGCTTGTGTGATTTATTGAAAGGTTGTCATTGATTTCCAGTGAAACTACACTATTTGAATGAAAGTTCCCATCACCTTGTTGATAAAACAAGCGAAAGCGTTGCAGAAATTGTTATCAAAACAAAAGTTCTACTAGTTTCAGCAAAATTACCAGCGAAACTAGACTTCTTGAAGAACTGTTCTAGCGATACTACTGCTTAGTTGCCGAGCGAAATTATTAGCGAATTTATCAGTAAAATTACCAGCGAATCTATAGATTCTTCAACAAAATTAACAATTGTTTACGAATGACTTCAACCAGTATCACCAATTCTGACTTGGAGAGTGTTGCACTAAATAGGCCACTAAGGCTTATAAATGGTGATAACTTTGATGACTGGAAAAGATGTTTAAAGGCTTTCTTTTACTATACAGATCACAATCAATGGGAGTCAGTAGTAAATAGTCCACATACTCCTACTATTACTGTCAGTGAAGTTACCTCATCGAACACTGATTCATCAACCTTTACTGAAAGAGACCTCAAGTTAATCGATCATGACCAGAAAGCTTTCGTGGCTTTAACTTTATGCTTATCACAAGACAATTCCAACCGCTTGCCAACCATAAAAATGGAAATTCCTTATATGATGTGCTGTGTGAATTTTATGATGGAAATGAGGATCTCAAGAAGGACAAGAAAGCTCAAGCCGAGAAGGAATTCAACTCATTCGTTGGTCACAGAAATGAAAGTCTAACTGATATTACCAATCGATTTTTATCTGTATCAAGCACTTTGAAGAAATATGAACCATAGTTGGGAATCATGAGCAAGTTACTAAGCTCTTGGACTCACTTCTACCATAATGGAGCTTGCAAGACAGGATGTTGAAGCAGGAAAGAAACTTTGCTGATTACGAACTTATAGATGTCATTAACAAACTGAAATCATTTGATCTGGATTTGAAAAGAAGGGAATACAATCAATCCATGATGCCTACCACAGTATATCCACAAAATGTTACATTAATCTCATCCACTGCAAACTCGTCCGTGTATGGTGCAGCTTACGGTGGATCTACAGGATATGGTGTATCAGACAAATCTAGTGGTGGCTCTACAAGCGTTGTTTCAAGCTCAAAGACATCCATCACTACTCATATTTCATCTGATACAATGGCCTTATTTGGGATGTTTGTTCACAGCTATAAAGCTTTAGTTGCGGGGGAGCTAAAAAGAAAAGGGATGACCGGTGAAGACATGTATCAGGTGGATCGTGATGATTTAGAAGAAACTGATATCCAATGGCAGATAACAATGCTCACACTGCGTGCAAGAAGATTCATGGAACGAATTGGAAGGAAGAATTTTGGCAACCAAAACCAAAATGCCAAACTGGGTTTTGATAAGTCAAAATTAAGTTGCTTTAATTACAAACAGCTGGGGAACTTCAAGAGAGAATGTCCATCTCCTATCATCACTGAGCCAGGAACTTCAGGAATATTAAAAGTTATCTCGATTACCAACAAGGAAGAAGCCATGCCAAAGAAGGAACATCACTAATTTTAAACTTTGATTGGAGTGTAGAGATTAAATAAACTAAAAAAGAAATCAATCATGCATTAGTGGCTGAAGTGGTAAGCAGTGATGTGGATTTAGTTGAAGACTTTGATCCTTTCAGGGAGTTCACGAATGAGATTCCAGTTGATGTTTATGATGAAAGTGATAAGCAACACGCTAAAGATAAAAAGGTGAAGGTTGAGGAGGTCAAGGAAAATATGAATGGTTTGGCAGAGGTTGAAGAGAAGATGACAGTTGGTGCAACTAATAAGCTTAGGAAACAGAAACAAGTTGAACTGAGTGGAGTGAATCGAGATTTCAATGATAAAGAGAAGAAAAAGGAACGTGAAGTTGAAGGAGCCAGGAAGAGAGGATTGGAGGAGAAAGAGAGCAAAAAGAATACTCCAGTTTGTCAATGCAAGAAGGCCCTAGCTGCTGAAAAGGTAGTTATGGGTCTACCATATGAGGTAATCCAAGACATGTGTTCTCCTCCATGCAAAAACCGCTTATTTAGGATTTACAAAGATAATAGATTATTGTTAGATAATTAAAAGGAATTAAAACAAATAAATAAGGAACTTAAAACAAACGAGTCTAAATATTTTGTCAAGTTAAATGAAGCTTTGAATGAAAATGAACATTTAAAAAGAAATCCTTTGGAATGAAATGTTGAAATAAATGCTTTAACTGAACGTGTAGCACTTGCCGAATTTGAAACAAGCAAATTAAAAAACAAACCTCAAAAATGGACAATTTCTAGGATGAAACATGAGGACCTTTGCAAAAAGCAACGGGGGGCTAGAATTAAGACCGGTTTGGGATGTGAAGAGACCACTCATGTTTATCCTCCTCCAAGTACTTATTGTTATTCTCCTATGCCTATACCTCATCCAACAAATGAATTAATTCAGAATGATACTAACAGTTTGTATGTAGGTTTAGAAGGAGTAAACCATAAGGAGATTCGCGATGAATCGGTTATGGTGCAAGTAGTGGGTTGGGAAGCTCTAGTAGTAGCATTTACGACTCCAAAAAGTATTTGATAGATAGTAGTTTAATTAGATTTGTGTCTCAAAAGTCTGTTATAGACAATGAAATGTGTATTTATAGTTCTAGTCCAACTTGTTCAGCATCAGATGTTTACAAATTGACTCATGATGTTCTTAATGCTTGTGCTAATGAAAAAAGTGCTTATTCAAATAAAGCTTCAAACAGACGTACAGACTCAAATTGTTTTGAAAAGTTCCTCTCTCATTCTATCCCATCTTTTACACCATTTCGGATTTCCACACCTAATGAAACAGAGCCAACCTCCTCAGTTGTTAAAACTATTCATGTAAATAAATTAGAATCTACTAAAATTAAGGTCACAAAAGAAAGATTAAAAAAATCATCTGATACTTGCAACAATTCTGATTCATATATGTCTGACTATGAGGAAGAAATAGAAATTGATCAAGCTCCTGTTTCAAATTATAAAACAAAAGGTGTAAAATCCCATTCCTTTAAATATGGGAAGGATGATCATGTAATCAAACACTGTCCTAAGCATGTTGATAGAACTGTACATAATAGTTCTTTAGGACGTAGATTAAATCACCTTGTAAATAATTTCTTTTGTAAACAGTCTTCTATTCCAAGATCTAAGTTTATCAAAACTTGAGTCCCTATTTTTAAATCTTAATAATTCTTTTGTTCAAATCCCATAATCATTCAAGAAAAACTGTTAACAGTTTTTGACACGTTGATAGCAGATGTTCCAGGCATACGACTGGGCTGAAGGACCTACTCACTAATTATCAGATTATAAATGGAGGATATGTGGCCTTTGCTGGAGACAAGAAAGGTGGAAGGATGATCGGTCGAGGAGAGGTCTCAACTGGTTCTTTGACTTTGTAGAAAGTGAACTATTTTCCTGAACTAGCATTCAACCTATTGAGTGTATTACAAATATGTGATAAAGACATTCTAGTGTTACTTATGTCCAATGAATGCATGTTCTTGAAACCAGAAATCACTATTCCAGAGAATTTAGTGATCATGCACGCTCCAAGAAAGAATGATACCTATCTGCTAGATATGGGATCAAAAGAATCAACCTCTACAGTGATATGTCTCCTGTCAAAAGCTTCATCATCTAAATCCATTTTGTAGCATAGAAGATTAGGATATGTTAATTTCAAAAATATAAATAAGTTGGTTAAAAACAATCTTATGAGGGGACTACCACTTAAGGATTTCTTAGTGGTAGAAAAGTGCACGGCCTGTGCTCAAGGAAAGCAGCACAAAAGGCCACACAAGCTTAAGCTTGAAAATACAATTTCAAACCCCCTCGAATTGTTACATGCTGACTTATTTGGTCCTATTAGTGTTAAATCAATTACTAAGAAATCTTATTGTTTGGTTGTTACAGATGATTACTCAAGATACTCCTGGGTAAGATTTCTAGCTCATAAGGGAGATACCACAGAAGAGTTGTTGAAGCTAATTCTCTCAGTTGAAACCATCAACAAAAGGAAGGTTATTGCCATCAGAAGTGATAATGGAACTGAATTCAAGAATCATATCTTTGACTCCTTCTGTGCAAGCAAAGGAATTCTCAGACAATTTAGTGCTGCCGGGACACCTCAACAAAATGGTGTTGTTGAAAGGAAGAATCAGACCCTTATTGAAGCAGCAAGAACTATGCTGATTGAGTCAAAGCTTCGAATCATTTTCTGCGCTGAAACAGTCATCTGTGCATCCTATGTACTGAATAGGGTTCTTATCATGAAAGACAAGATGAAGACTCTATATGAGCTTCTTCATAAACAGAAGCCCTTGATTGACTTCTTTTGTCCATTTGGCTGCTCGTGTACTTTGCTGAATACTCAAGCTCAGAAGTCAAAGTTTGGTGTTGTCTCAGATGAATGCTTTTCCGTTAGCTATTCTTCCTCACAAAAGGCTTATAGGGTGTACAATAAAAGAACGCGTATTGTGCAGGAGTCTTTCTATGTTGATTAGCAAGACTCAAATTCACCAAACAAGGGATCAGACCTGAAATGGTTTTATGACTATAATACTGTCTTCAAATCCTTTAATCTTCCTATATTTGCTGATGGGGTTACTCCTCAAACCAATGTGTAAATCATTCCTCCACTCGATCCACAACCACAACCACCTCCACAACTTGAACTCCATCCACATCCACCAATTGACCCTCCACCTCCACCTCCGTTTGATGTTCCACCCACACCTTCACCACAACCAACTCCTTTATCACAACCATCCTCACCTTCACAACCATCACAAACTGAATCCCCATCTTATTCCAATCCATTAACCCTTAATACCAAATTTAAGACATTAAAAGACCATCCACATGATTACATCATTGGTTCCATTACAGATGGTGTGAGGACACGGAGTCAATCTAGATTGATAAATGATTGTCTTTATACATGTTTCTTATCTCAGATCGTTCTAAAAAATGTCTCTGCAGCACTTCAAGATCCAAGTTGGGTTGAATCTATACAGATAGAGCTTGAACAATTCAAGAAATTGAAAGTTTGAAAATTAGTTGATCTTCCTCCAAATAAGTTTCCCATCGGTACCAAATGAATATACCAGAACAAACCAGATGACCAAGGGGTTGTAATAAGAAACAAATCAAGGTTGGTTGTTCAGGATTTGCTTAGGAGGTGGGAATTGACTACACTGAAGTGTTTTCTCCAGTTGCTAGTATTGAAGCTATCAGAATCTTTCTTGCTCATGCTACTCACAAGGACTTTAAAGTCTATCAAATGGACGTCAAGTGTGCATTTCTCTACGGGAACACTGATGAGGAGATTTATGTCTGTTAGCCACTAGGTTTCGAGGATCCTGATTTTCCAGATAAAGTTTATAAACTTGATAAATCCTTATATGGATTACGTCAAGCTCCTCGAATCTGGTATGAAACCTTGACACAATACTTTCTCAGCAAGGGTTTCTCTCGTGGAACTATAGATATGACGCTATTTAAGAAGGAAGTTGATGGTGAAATGCTGATCGTTCAAGTGTATGTTGATGCTATCAGTTTTGGGTCAATAAATGAGAAACTATGTACAGAGTTTGAAGAGGTAATGAAGGATCAATTCGAAATGAGCATGATGGGGGAGTTGTGCTTTTTCTTGGGATTGCAAGTTGAGCAAAAGCCCGATGGCCTTTCTAATTCATCAGGAAAAGTATGTTATGGAGATTCTCAAGAAGTTCAAGATGGATGATGCTTCTTCAGAACTCACTCCTTTCACTGCTCAAACCTGCTTAACTCCTGATGAAAATGGGAAATCTATGGATGCTCATCGTTATCGCTCCATGATTAGATCTCTCATGTATCTCACTGCGAGTCGTCCGGATATTACATTCACCGTGTGTTATTGTGGCCGTTATCAAGGAAATCTAAAAGAATCTCATGAAAAGGCTACTAAACGTATCTTTCGATATCTTAAGGGGTCCTCTCGTTTGGGTCCTTGGTATCCAAAAGGAGGTAACTTTGATTTACATGCCTATTCTGACAGTGATCACGGAGGTTGCAAGATCAACAGGAAATCTGTTACCGATGGATGTTAGTATCTTGGGGATTGTCTTGTTTCATGGCAAAGCAAAAAGCAGACAACTGTATCATTATCAACCGGGGAAACTGAATATGTTGCTGCATCAAGTTGCTGATGCTAAGTGCTTTGGATCCAACACCAAATGATGGGTTATAGCATCAATTTTCTTCATACACCACTCTTCTGTGATAATGAGGATGCTATTAGAATTTCCAAAAATCTGATTAATCACACTCGCACCAAGCACATTGAAACAAGGATTCATGTAATCCGAAATACTCAGGAAAAGGGTTTTATAGATATTATTCTAATCGATACTAAAATTCAAATAGCACATCTTTCACAAAGACATTTGATAAACCTTGTTTTTATGAACTGATCTCAATGTTGGGTTTAATATCTTTTTGTCAAACTCTTTTCATAATAAACTGTATGGTTAGTTGTAAATATTTTTTCTCTGTTTCTTTTTTTACATCCTATTTGATAAAATCTTTCCAATAACTTCTGGTAAAAGTCTTAAAGTTTCCAATTTTTTAAAAAAATTCTCCAATTTTGCCAGGAACCCCGGAAAAAGAAGCTGAAGGTGGTCAATAGATTTGTGTGGGATATGCATGGTAAGCTCAGCCTGAAAAAACAAAGTAAACAGTGGTTGTGCAGCCAAACTAAAGTTCAAAGAACCCAGTGATGAGGACTATTCCCATGACATTTTGGCCTACACAAAGACACAAGTCTCGTTACAAATTAAAAATAATAATAATAATAGTAATAATAATAATAATAATAATAATAATAATAATAATAATAATAATAATAATAATAATAATAATAATAATAATAATAATAAAGTGCGTTTTTATCTCCTCTGCTATGCGTGAACATTAACCTAGAGTGATGATCTTCTCTGCTATGCGTGAGCATTGACCTAAAGCTCTCATCGACATGCTTAGATGATCTTCTCTGCTATCCGTGAGCATTGACCTAAAGCTCTCATCTACAAGTATGAGATGATCATCTCCTCTTTTATATGTAAGTATAGCCCTAGAGCTCTCATCATCCATCATGAATAATGCCATCATATGTACATTTTGCATGTCAAAAAGTACGTATAAGTGTCCAACTCAGAAGTACTCAAGCAGAATCAATAATTATAAATAAACCAAGATGTCACGATGAGTTCTTTGCCAAATGTCTGTCGGGACCAAGTTACTAGAACTTCATAATATTTATTTCAAAACATGATAAAGACAGTTGCAGATCACTCATTAAAAAGAATAAGGCATGGGTTTAAAGGGACGAACATATCAACAATCCCACCAATTCTTGACTTACTCGAAAACTGCTTGAAAAAGAAGCGATAATATCCTTTTTGTTCCTAATATAAATTTTATTATTTTACTTTATTTTAATATTAATATTAATTTTTTATTTTATTTCATTTTGATTTTGATTTTTGTTTTTTAAAATTTTTAAATTTTATTATATGATAATTTATTTTTCTGTATGCTGGAATTGTGGGGTGAAGAAGTTGTTTTTATAAAATTTTTATAAATGTAAAAACATAAAAAAAGGCGAAACTAAGTTTTGCCGGTAGTTTTGCCGAGCGAAACTATAGATTCGTCGGCAATCACACTCATGTGAGCCACACAACCTTACAAGCAAAAGTATAGCTTCGCCAACAGCGAAACTAGGTGATATATAATGCACAATGTGAGAATGGTTTCTCATAAGTGCGAGTTACCCAAACCCTAGCTTCTCAGTGGCGATTTTAAGAAACCTTCACATTGTCGATTTCCGTCGTAATTTAGTGTATTTGAAAGGTTAGGTTGGTGTTGCGAGTCATGTACTTAACAACAGTCGGGTTTTGAATGGTGACAATGAGTGCTAAGATAGTTTCCCTGCATTTGAAAGTTCGCAGTTTCGTTCAGCGAAACTACAAAGCCGAGCAGCGAAACTGAATGAAAGTTCAACGTTCTGAGCTAAACTGCAACATTGTGATGTCCGAGCACAATTAACTGTTTCGCTAGGACGCTATCGGCGAATCTATAGATTTGCTCGGGATAAAATTTTGTGTCTGAGCATAACGAAACTACAATTTCTTTGAGGTGAAATTACAAAAATTAGTTATCAGCGAAACTGTAAATAACTAGAACACAAAATTCAGTGCCCAAGTCGTAGCGAATCTATGGTTTCGCCTTAGCGAAACTACAATTTCGCCCACAGCGAAACTGTCCAACTTTGAAATTTTTTTGTTGTTTTGTATAATTGATTTGTTTATATATATATATACATACATATATATATATATTTATATATATATATATATGCATAACTAACCTTTTTTGTTTCCATATCAGTAAGTATGGCCAATCTGAAGTTTGATGACAAGTACAACATTATGGCATTATTAGACAATAGCAATCCAAAGGCGATGGGCTTTAGAGACTGTATTAGATGGCTATCTCCCATATGCTATGCCATTTCTCACATGCCTACTATTTATGACCTCCACGTTAGAGATTTCTAGAGATCCGTTGAATATGACATAGGATCAGTTCGTAATGGGATAGTTGCCAGAACTGAAGGAAATTACATTGTTATTACAGTTGAGACTATAGCAAGAGTGTTGAGACTTGAGGATGAGTGTGGACCAAAGGTTGTCTTATCCGATGCACAAGTCCTCGAGGCATTTAGGAGTATTGGCTATGAAGGGCCCCCGTTCGGATCCAAAAAGGAAATCAAGAAATCCCTTTTGTCCAAGGATTGGAGATACATTGCTCACCTCTTTATTATGTGTCTGGATCATCAAAAGGGAGGTTCTGACGGCCTGAATATACACTGGGCAAGAGTAATGATTTTATTCTGTAGAGGTCAAAAGGCTAACATAGCCAAGCTGATCTTTGACTGTATGACAGAGAATATTATGGCCTTGAAGAAAGACAAATGGCTATTTTATCCAAGGTTTGTTCAAACGCAATTAGATGATTTGATTCAGAACTTGCCAAGAAATGGTGAAATTAAGAGGCTGGCACAGATGACTACAAGGACTTTTGCTAATTGCTTATCTGTTAGGCATGATTTTAGCGGGAAGAGTACTCATCTGTGGGAAAATATGTATCTAGCAGAGAGATGGAACTACATCAAAAGATTAATTGAGAAGCATGCAGAGGAGAACATGGAGAAACAAGAGGAGGTCATAAAGAAAAGAAAAAGGTATACAAAATAAAAAGAATATGATTTGGAAACGGAAACTGATGAAGTGGAGAAGGAACTAAGGTAGCAACGGGAGAGGAGAACGAAAAAGAAAAGAAAAAGGTATGCCAACCTTGCTGAAAGAAGAACGAAGCATAAACAACAAACTTTCTCTGAATCCCCTGATAGAAAAGATGTAAGGTCAGAGCTAGACTAGGATGTGATTAGAAACATTAATGCATCTTTCGCTAATGAATTAAGTATGATGAAGACAAAGTTGATGAATCAAGAGATGAGAGAGAAAGAAAAGGATACAGTTATAGAAGGTATGAAGACCATGTTGCTAGACCAACAAGTGTTGATCAAGAGACTGTTGAAAGAGGTGAATGAACTGAAAGCAGCCAGCGGCCTGCCAAATCAGAAGACTCAGGACGAGCTCGATGATCTTACAGCACATCCAAGTATAAATTTCTAAAAGTAGGAGCTTCATCAAAGGCATAAGAGGGCCCAAGTGGTGCTGCAGATATAGATGCTGAGGTTGGAGGAAGTGATGTTGGGTGCAGTGGTGCAGGAGGTACTGTTGAGGAAACTGGAGTTGTGAAGGATGTAAATGTAGAAAGTTCAAAAGGAAAGGAAGCTGAGATTCAAGAGGTAAGATTTATTGACTTTAGATTAGAGATTGACACTAATTTGATTGGAGAAGAATTGATAGTAGAAAGAGGAGAGGGAAGTAAAGAGAAGGAGACTGAGATGATGTTGCAGGTTGAAGCAGAGGAAACAAAAGAACAGTTAATTGATTATGATTCTGAGCCAGAATTCTATGAGGTTGATGAACGGACAACAACCATGTGGTTCAGAGAGGGTCAACTGAAGGTGATGTAATAGATTTGGGGGAGAGTAAAAGTCGTAAAGTTTCCAATTTTTAAAACAAAATTCTCCAATTTTGTCTTTTAAGGAACCCCAGAAAAAGAAGTTGAAGGAGGTTAACAGATTTGTGTGGGATATGCATGGTAGGCTCAGCCTGAAAACAAAGTACCCAATGATTGTGTAGCCAAACTAAAGTTTAAATAACCCAGTGATAAGGACTATTCCCATGACATTTTGGCCAGCACAAAGATACAAGTCTCGTCATGAATTTAAAAATAATAATAAGGAGAAGAACAATAATAATAAAGTGCATGATTATCTCCTCTACTATGCGTGAGCATTGACCTGGAGTGATGATCTTCTCTGCTATGCGTGAGTAATGACCTGAAGTTCTCATCAACACGCTTAGATGATCTTCCCTGCTATGCGTGAGCATTGACCTGAATCTCTCATCTACAAGTATGAGATGATCATCTCCTTTGTTATACGTAAGTATAGACCTGGAGCTCTCATCATCCATCATTAATCATGCCATCATATGTATATTATGCATGTCAAAATGTACGTATCAGTGTCCAACTCAGAAGTACTCAAGCAGAATCAATAATTAGAAATAAACCAAGATGTCGAGATGAGTTCTTTTCCAAATGTTTGCGGGGACCAAGTTACTGGAACTTCTTAAAATTTATTTCAAAACATGATAAAGACAGCTGCAGATCATGCGTTAAAAAAAATAAGGCATGGGTTTAAAGGGACGAACATATCAGCAATCCCTCCAATTCTTGACTTACTTATTTGTGGGAAAATATGTATCCAGCGGAGAGATGGAACTACATCAAAAGATTAATTGAGAATGAGAAATAGACAAGCAGAGGAGAATAGGGAGAAACAGAAGGAGGGCATTAAGAAAAAAAGAAGGTATGCAAAAGAAAAAGAATATGATTTGGAAGCGGAAAGCGATGAAGTGGAGAAGGAATAAAGGCAACAACGGGAGAGGAGAACGAAAAAGAAGGATGATCAGGGAGAAATTGCCAACCTTGCTGAAAGAAGAACGAAGCATAAACAACAAACTTTCTCTGAAACCCCTGATAGAAGAGATGCAAGGTCAGAGCTGGACCAGGATGTGATTACAAACATTAATGCATCTTTGGCTAAAGTATGATGAATAAAAAGTTAATGAATCAAGAGATGAGAGAGAAATAAAAAGATACAATTATAGAAGGTATGAAGACCATGTTGCTAGACCAACAAGTGCTGATCAAGAGACTGTTGAAAGAGGCGAATGAACTGAAAGCAGTCGCTGGTCTGCCAAATGAGATGACTCATGATGAGCTCAATGATCTTATAGACACATGAAAGTATACATTTCTAAAAGTAGGAACTTCATCAAAGGCAGGAGAGGGCCCAAGTGTTGCTATAGATATAGATGTTGATGTTAGAGGAAGTGATGTTGGTTGCAGTGGTGCAGGAAGTTCTATTGTGGAAACTAGAGTTGTGAAGGATGTGAATGTAGAAAGTTCAAAAGGAAAGGAGGCTGAGATTCAAGAAGGAAGATTTATTGACTTAAGATTAGACTTGACACCTATTTGATTAGAGAAGAAGTGATAGTAGAAGGAGGAGGGGGAAGTAAAGAGAAGGAGACTGAGATGTGATTGTAGGATGAAGCAGAGAAAGAAGAAGAATGGTTAATTGATTATGATCCTGAGCCTAAATTCTATGAGGTTGATGAACGGCAACAACTTATGTGGCTAAGAGAGGTCAGCTGAAGGTGATGTAATAGAGATAGCATAGGAAGATTGGTTTGCTAACGAAATCCTTACGGTCAGAGGCGATAGGAGTGGTACAGTAATGGGCATTATCTCTTACATGAAGGCGCAAAAGTTGTTGCGAAAAGGGCGTGTGGCTATCCTGGCACTCGTCACCGATAAGCAACCGGAGGAAAGGAAAATGGAGGACATACCCGTGGTACGAGACTTTTCAGAGGTGTTTCCAGAGGATCTTCCTGGACTACCACCTCATCGTCAAGTGGAATTCCAAATTGAACTGACTCCCGGTGCAGCCCTGATTAGTAGAGCACCTTATCGATTAGCACCGAACGAATTACAGGAGTTGTCATCGCAACTTCAGGAGCTTTTAGATAAGGGCTTTATTCGACCTAGCACATCACCTTGGGGAGCCCCTGTCCTCTTTGTTAAGAAGAAAGATGGCACATTCCGAATGTGCATCGATTATAGAGAGTTAAACAAAGTCACAGTCAAGAACCGATACCCCCTACCTCGTATCGACGACCTGTTTGATTAGCTTCAGGGATCCAGCTATTATTCAAAGATCGACTTGAGGTCTGGTTATCATCAACTCAGAGTCCGTGAGGAGGACATCTCTAAAACTGCATTCCGTACTCGTTATGGTCATTACGAGTTCTTGGTCATGCCTTTTGGGTTGACTAATGCACCTGCGGTGTTCATGGACCTCATGAATCGCGTGTACAAACCCTATCTTGATCAGTTCGTCATTGTGTTTATCGATGACATACTGATATACTCTAGGACCAAGGAGGACCATGAAGAGCACTTACGATTAATCTTGGAACTATTGAAGAATGAGCAACTGTACGCTAAATTCTCTAAGTGTGACTTTTGGATACGCGAAGTGCAATTTCTAGGTCACATTGTTAATGAGAAGGAAATACATGTTGATCCTGCCAAGATTGTGGCAATAAAGAATTGGACTATACCCAAAACACCGAGCGAGATAAGGCAATTTTTGGGGTTAGCAGGGTATTACTGACGATTCATAGAGGGATTTTCTAAGATTGCACAACCTCTCACAGCCTTGACCCACAAAGGAACGACATACAAATGGGGTGAAAGTCAAGAGGCGGCTTTTCAGCTATTAAAACAGAAACTCTGTAGTGCACCGATATTGGCACTACCAGAGGGAACTGACGATTTTGTGGTGTATTGTGACGCATCCATTCAAGGATTGGGTTGTGTCCTGATGCAACGTGATAAAGTGATAGCTTACGCCTCGAGACAACTGAAGGTTCACGAGAAGAACTATACCACCCATGACTTGGAATTGGGTGCAGTGGTTTTTGCCTTAAAGATTTGGAGACATTACTTGTACGGTACCAAATGCACTATCTACACCGATCACAAGAGTCTTCAGCACATCTTTGAGCAAAAGGAGTTGAATATGAGGCAACGACGTTGCGTAGAGCTTCTGAATGATTATGATTGCGTTATCAAGTACCATCCTGGAAAGGCGAACGTGGTTGCCGATGCCTTAAGTAGGAAGGAAACAGCTAAACCCAGGCGGGTGCGAGCCTTACAACTTACAATCAGTACCCATCCGCCTGAACAGGTTAAGGAAGCACAGATAGAAGCCTTAAAACAGGAAAATGTTGGTTCTGAGTCATTACGGGGAATGGATAAACAATTGGTAGTGAAGGAGGATAAAATTCGGTACTTCATGGATAGACTTTGGTTGCCTGTCTATGGAAATCTAAGGGATTTAGTTATGAATGAGGCACACAAGTCTAAATACTCCATACATCCTGGATCTGACAAGATGTATCACGACCTAAAGGCGCACTATTGGTGGTCTAATATGAAGGCGGATGTCGCTACGCATGTGAGCAAGTGTTTGACCTGCTCAAAGGTGAGGGTGGAATACCAAAAACCATCCGGATTGTTACAGCAACCCGAGATACCAATGTGGAAATGGGAACAAATCTCCATGGATTTTATCACTAAGTTACCCCGGACTAATACTGGTTGTGACATAATATGGGTCATTGTAGATCGGTTGATAAAGTCTGCTCACTTCCTTGCAATTATGGAAATGGATAAGATGGAGAAACTGACCCGACTATATCTTAAGGAAATCATTTCGAGACACGGTGTACCGATCTTGATTATTTCTGATCGCGATGCTCGTTTCACGTCACACCTCTGGCAATCACTACAAAAATCTCTGGGTACACGATTGGATATGAGTACTGCTTATCATCCACAAACTGACGGCCAGAGTGAGCGTACCACACAGACTTTGGAGAACATGCACCACTGGAGAAAGAGATTAAGAAGAGATTAGATGATAACTTTGAAGCCTTTAGATATATGAAGATGGAGAGAAGAAGATCAAAGAAAGACTTGGATTGGGCCACTGGTAAGGGCAAGATTATGTTGAAGCTGAAACCTGCCAAGATAGTGAACCGAGTAAGAGTGCCCAATCCACTTCCCCCGATGCTACAAAACTTCAAGAAATGGTTTTATGACAATAAGACCAGGGAAGTAGTGATAAGAATTAAGGATGAACAAGAAATTAGGTTATTTGACCCTATGGAAGTCTTTTCGCTCTGTGATGAAGATTTAAAGGTGCTATGTGAAAATTATATAAAAGCCGAAGCAGGAGCAGAAATGAGAAACGAGGCTAGCCTATTTATGAGGGTGGCTAACAAAGCTCGTGGAGTGAGAGTGGAAGTCAGGGAGCTTACTAAATTGTTAGGACCGTGTTCATACAAAGTACTAACGGATTCTGCGTGAGACCAGATCAAATAACGTGGAATTCTATTTGATTGGCGATCCAATCAGTGAGAACAAACAACCTGATCGATCTAACGATTAAACAAACGTTAAGAACGAGTTGGAATCGATCAGGAACGAACTATGAACTTGGATGGACGAACTGGGACCCTCTGGACGGCTAGGGTATTATAGTATTCGAAGTGTTCTATTTTTCCAGGAATTATGTGGTATTTATAAATTTTCAGTATCCATTCGTACGACTGAACCATTAGCATGGTTCAGTCGTGCGACTTACTCATGCGTCTGACTCATACGCACGACTGAAGGTTCAGTCGTGCGACTGAGTCAATCTTATGTCTCAGTCATACGACTGATCCAGTCACCTGGTTCAGTCATGCGACTAGTCCATAAGAATGGTTCATTCATGCGTATGGTCCATAATTATGGTCCATTAGCATGAATAACCACTTGACTATAAGTAATACAAATTACAATAAGAATATGATATAAACAAAGACCATTAAACATCAAAAGCATATCATATTTCATTCAATATTTGCATTAAATATGTGTAAGAAATGAAAGACATTTACATTTAAGTACATAAACTAGGAACAATGTATCAACAAACTCACCCTTCGACTTAGTTTATCCTATTGTCTAACATTCTTCACATATTCTTGAAATTTCTTGTACTTCTCCTCTTTTGTGACTCCTGTGTGTATCTCGAAAGCAAAACAGAGTCTTATCACATGTTGGAACTGGAGAGCTTGTATAATATC
Source organism: Flaveria linearis (assembly GCA_024085815.1). NCBI lineage: Eukaryota > Viridiplantae > Streptophyta > Magnoliopsida > Asterales > Asteraceae > Flaveria > Flaveria linearis. Next base: position 39,129,692 of record CM044007.1, on the reverse strand, counting down.
TTGCGTGTTATAGAATAGTGGCCACTTGTACAGTGTATAAACATTATCAGCAGACAAGTTAATGAGCCACATTCGGTCAAATACCCTGATATTCTCTATTTTACCCTCCCTGTTCAACACTATGAGCACTTCTCCCGTCCTCCAGTAGTTGTACCACCATTTGAAGTGTAGAGTGAAGTCCTGAGGGATCTCCCGTAACGGGATCTTAGACATCGTTCATGGGGGACTGTAAGACCCCGTTCCCGGGAAACCTCACAGTTGGTTAATCATAGCATAAAGTCACTTTATAAACAAAACATTACAGCGGAATTAAATAAACATTCACTTAAAACTTGGAAATCATATTGTAGTCATACATTTGTCTTTAAATGGAATAAAACATAGTGCATGGTCTTAAATTACAATAAAGATTTCATAGACAGGAATGCCATCCATTGCTCGCCAAGTAACTCCCTGGTGCCATCCTCAGCATCAGCATTTACCTGCCTACTATTATGCATAAAAGTCAGCTTTGCTGAGTGAGTTCTAGTTTTAGATAAATAAGAAAATATAAGCTTTATCCTCCATATAATGACCATGCATACATCATACTACATAACATTTATTGCATCATATTAAGCATGTTCATTATCTTTCATTCTTTCATTATCTTTCACTTCATCATAAGCGAGATTGCACAAAGCAAGAGCTCCATGTTGATCGACAACGAATGTCGATCCCCGTCGGTACACATCATCATGGTAGCTAACCCCTGACAGTTGATCCACACTGCAAGGCACATAGCCCGCTCATGAATACGGATCCATCATTATACGTCAGACTCACATAAGTGAAGTCTATCATAGTGCTTGCAAGACTTTTCATCATCAAACGGCCCCGGGGTAACATTCGTTAAGTTACACTTCTCATTAATATTATCTTTCAGTTAATATATAATGCATAACTTATTAAGTACACAACATACCAAGTACTAGTCATTATAACACATAACCGACCTTCGAGGATAGCGGGGGTTCGGGGGCCGCAGCCCTGACAGCGGGGTCCTAGGGGTAGCAGCCCTTAGTGGGGTCCAAGGCACAAAATTTTTATTTAAGGGCTTTATATAGCATATTTTGTTATAGGAAAATTTATTTTCTTGTTAAAATCACTTAAAATCTTTAGCTTGAAAAACCTTATGTTTACTATGCATAATAGCCCCAAAAACATTGAAAAACTTTTAAATAAAGGGATCTAGAACTCACCTGGATACCGTGAGTAACCTCCAAACTAAGCTTTCTTGGCTAGGATCACACTAACCAGCCTGCAGATAAGTTAACACTTAAAGGGGTTAATTTTTGCCTAAATTCACTACTAATTTCGCTGCCAGATAAGCAGTTTCGCTAGCAATTTCGCGGCCAATTTCGTTGCCAGTTTCGCTGACAGTTTCGCATCCAGTTTCGCTGACAGTTTCACTGCCAGTTTCACATGATAGTTTCGCCCAACTTTTATTGGAATTCCATGGTTGTGAAATTATCTGTGAAACTAGAGTTTTGCAGAAAACCCATAGTTTTGCAGCTTGAATATGCAATTTCGCTGGATGCACAGACAGTTTCGCAGATCGCATAAAAATTACGAACCAGCCCATTTTTAACCCAAAATCGCAACTTTTACGTCCAATCTCTTAGTTCATCATCCATGAGGTTATATCTAAGCTTTTTACATGTTTTCATACGTAAAAATGTGACCTTCATGCGATTCTTTGCAACTTTTCAAAACCCAAAACCCTAGAATCCGGGTTTGATCTACAGAAGGGTTTAAAGGCCGATTCTTACCTGGATTTGTTGCTCCTTTCTTATGGTTTGATGCTCTAACACCCAGATCTTCAATCCCTTAACCTTTAAAGCTCCAAATCTTGAGTTTTCTTCACTTTCTCTCTCTACTTTCTCTCTCTATGAATTTGGGAGGCTAGGGTTCAGATGAGGGAGATGGTGGCTGGTTGAATGTGTTAAAGGGCTGATTATAGGCCCTTAATCACTTAGGCTCTTGCCCATAAGCCTAATTTAGCCCATAACCCATTTCCTTTCTTTATTAAATACCCACTAATTAAGCCCATTATTCTTGATGACTTGACTTTTCGGGTGTTACAAGTCTCCCCCACTTATTTAGGTTTCGTCCTTGAAACCTATCAGTCATCAAACAATTGAGGATAAAATTTTCTCATCTCCTCCTCGGTCTCCCACGTAGATTTTGATCCTTTTCTATGTCTCCACTGTACTCGTACTAGCGGAACCACTTTATTTCGTAAGTGCTTCTCTTTCCAATCAAGGATGGCCACCGGCTGCTCTACATAGTTCAGCTGTTCATCGATTTCAATGTCTTCTAATGTTACAACTGCATCGTTGTCTGCCAGACATTTCCTAAGATGAGATGCATGGAACGTAGGGTGAATTCCACTCAACTCATCGGGTAGTTCTAATCTGTAGGCCACTTCCCCTACCCTCGCGACAATATGGAATGGCCCTATGAACCATGGGCTTAATTTTCCTCGTTTTCGAAACCTGATGATCCCTTTCCAGGGAGATACCTTGAGCATAACCTTGTCACGAACCTCAAACTCTATCGGTCTACACCTCTTATCAGCATAAGACTTCTGGCGATCCTTTGCGGATTTCATGAATGCCTTAATCTTATCTAATTTCTCGGTTGTGACCTCAATCACTTCTAGACTTCTTAATTCCATTTTCCTGATGTCACCCCAACACACGGGCGTTCTGCACTTCCTACCATACATCATCTCATAAGGTGGCATACCAATGCTGGCATGGTAACTATTATTATATGAGCATTCCGCCAACGGTAAGTGCTCATCCCATCTTCCTCCAAAGTCGATTAAACACGCTCATAGCATGTCTTCTAATGTCTGAATCGTTCTTTCCGACTGACCATCCGTCTGGGGTGGTAAGTCGTACTAATATGCAGTCTAGTCCCCATTGAGTCGTGAAACCTCTTTGGGAACTTGGACGTAAACCGTGTGTCCCTATCTAAAACGATAGACACTGGCACGCCGTGATGAGCCACAATCTCCTTGATAAATACTTCAGCCAACCACTCAGAGGAAAACCTCTCACAAATTTGTAGGAAATAGGCGCTCTTTGTTAAACGGTCAACAATCACCCAGATCGCGTCGCTTCCTCTCGCTGTGCGAGGTAGCTTGTGACGAAGTCCATTGTGATGTGTTCCCATTTCCATTCAGGAATATCCAAAGGCTGGATCTTCCCATATGGCTTTTGGTGCTCTGCCTTCACTTGCAGACAAGTCAGGCACTTGCTCACGTACTTAGCCACATCACGCTTCATCCCTGACAACCAGTAATCTTTCTTCAGATCTTGATACATTTTCGTGGTACCAGGATGAATGGAATATCTTGTTTTGTGAGCCTCCTCCATGATCTTCCCCCTTAGATCTCCATAGAGAGGGATCCACTGTGACAACCGGTCCCAAGGTCACTATTCTAAACCCTAATTTAATTGCATCATTTCCCATCTTATGAGTACTAATAGTAGAAACAATTTAATTATATTAATAATATTAGAATCACCATTTGTTATTTGATCCATTTTTATGATTCTATGTGATTTTTTTATGAATTTTAGTTATTTCGAGTCTTAACTTTTAGAAACCTAGTGCCCGGAAATATTAATTAGTCACCCTAAGTAGGATTTACAATATTAATTGAAACAATTAATAGTGTGTGTGGATACACACTTGAAATTTTCGGCCTTATGCATGCATGTCCATGCATAACACTTAATCAACTAACTAAAACTTATCACCTAAAATACTACATTATACTACACACTACACTACATAATAATTTTTGCAATTAAAATTTAAAAAGAAAAACCTCACTAGTTGCCAAATTCGGCCGCCCCCTTGACCCCCAATGAATGCATTGGCTTGCCACTACACACAACACACTCTATCCACCATACATTTCTCATGCATTCTCCCTTTTTGCAAGACATCAACTCCCATTTCAATCCTCTCCTCTCTCTCTTGAATCCTCAGCTGAAATCACACACAAACTCTCTCATTTCCCCCTCCATTTTCAGCTCCAAATGACAACCAACAAGCTTTCATCCATCAGCCAAGCTCCAACCGCAAGAAGGGTGTCTCTTTTGTGAAGTTTTGGTGCTTGAATCTTGCAAAACCGTGGGTTCCAGCCTTTGTTCAAGATTCTACAGCCAAGTCCAAGGAGATTCTAACCATCCACGATCATCAACACCTTCCAAACCGTGAGTTACATCAAGTGTAAGCTCCATGTTGTCGGTTTTGGTCATTTCTCATGTTTTCTTCATTTTTCACCTAAAAACCTTAACTTTCCTTGTTGTAGCAGAAACTTCTCGCCATCATTTTGTTCTTGAGGAGATATTAACTTCACTAAAGGTATCTTACATGTTAGATTGGTCATTCTTAAGATGGAACTTGATTTCCACCTTGAAAACCCTATTTTTGGGTGTTTTTGCACCATCTAACTTGTGTATCTTGTAACCCTTCAAAACAAAACGTGTAACCTGCATATTAATGGGTTTTAAGAATACTAATAACCTGTTTTTAAAGTCTCAAAGAGTATACACCACCTACATGTGGTTACAACATGCATTACACCTAAGAAAACCCTCCATTTTACATGTAACAACACACTTTAAACACTTGCTTAAAAACCCCCTCTCAAACAAGGGTTATAACCTGCTCAAAAATAAATTTTAAAAACACTAACAATCTGATTGCTAAGTTAGATGAAGTTTTGGTAATGGTTAAACTCAAGTTACAATGATTTACACATGTGTAATGGTCGATTATGACACTTTCTATATATTTTAAGTCTATGGATGTGTAGAACAACTAGGACACGATTTAGGACTGAAATTTTAGTAGGTTTTAATGAATATTAAGAGTGTTAATAATGTTTAATCTCTGGAATAAACATGTTGTGTTTAGACCCATTTTAGTCACTTCCGGGACCCGAAAACATGGTAAAACTACTTAAAAACAAGAAAGCATGGGATATAAACATTTTAAAGAGAATTCCAGGTTCATTAAGGATTAATAAAGTGTTCTGGAGTCAATGGGAAATTTTAGTGGTCAACAGGTAATTTAAATGGATTTTTAAGTGAAAACGGGTACAAACCGAGAGGCGTTTTTGAGGAAAATATAAGAAAAATGAGTATAAGGTTAGAAATTATAAAAACCATGTTATTTCAGTAGGTTAAATAATCAAATAACTTATAAAGTAGAAAGGTTGGTCAAAGAAGATTTTAAAATGGTTAAACTCGGTTAAAAACGCGTTTAACGGTTTAAATGTAAAAACGAGTCTTTCCACTACTAAGGCAAATTTTGGTGATTTAAAAGGTTATAAACTTATAAAAATGACTTTAAAAAAGTTATCTACTGTTCTAAGGCTCAAAAACATGAAAACTCATTGGTAACCATTTAAAACCCTTCAGTTTTACCGTAACCGGGAACGTTAAACGCGTAATTAATAAACCAAACCCATAATCTGAAAATTTGGGTATGTGTTATTAAAAATAATTTAGTTTAAGGTCATGAACTTGATTTTTGGTTATCAATGTCATCTAATACAAGAAACCAAACTTAAGGGTAGAAACTGTCAATTTTGAAACTTCAGGGGCTAAACTGTAAAATTTTGCCGAACTTCATAACCAACTCAAATGACCCCTTTAGTCACTTTAATAGCATATTTACCATATATTCTTGACTTAATAATGTAAAAACCCTTAATTGTATGAGAAACCTTGACTTTCCATAAAAGGAGACTTCTTATGCAAACCCTAATCGAATCAAAGCCGAATTCGACAAACTAAGACTTAGACACTCTTGTTGCACCTTAAATAGGTTTAGAGAAGTAGCTAATCACTTAATATATTCATGTTAGGGTGCTAGACTTGAGATATTCCCGGCACACGAAGAGTTTCTTTTGCTTAATATCTAAGGTGAGTTCTAGTGATCCCCTTTTTACTTACTGTTTTTAGGATGAAACATGCTCTGTTGTTTTATGAACTATGATTGGGCTTTACTTGATGCTTGTATGTGGGACTTATGGATGCCTGCTGGTACTTATATCATGATCATTAATTCTTTTGTGAACCGCTTGTTTTATGTGGATAGATCTATTTGGGGAATCCCCCACACATAGTGGCTCCCGCTACAGGGAGGTACCATACTGAGATCCTGAGGGAACGTATGTGGCATGTGATAGGTTTTGAGTAAGCAACAATGGTGAACCATCCTGGCAGGAATGGTTCACTGTTTTGAGGCTTGGTTCCTTCCTTCGAGAATATCCGGTTAAACACAAGTCTAGAAGAGGCCAACCGGGGACCGAGTGCAGGGTTGATTGTGATACCCCACAAAGATTGATACTAAAAACGATGCTTTTAAAATCAAATGAGATTTTTCATAAGCTTTTACACTTGATGCTAAACTTTTAAATGTGGACTTCAAGAGTCCCTTTTGTTGTTTTTAAATTTTAAGCACTTGAATTCACCTACTTTTTAGTTGACACTATTTTCTTTTGAGCATGTTTCAGGTAACCCGTGAAGACTCTTACTATTATAGAAGACTTAGACTCAACCCTCGAGACCATGGCATTTGCTTGTGTGACCAAAATTTGATTTGAACAATTTGAACAATTATGGAAAATGTGGACACAATGACTATTTGATTTATGTTGAATTATGTAAACATTTGGGGCATGATCTGTTTCCAGCCTGGTGTCTTTTAAAACTTTAAATTCCATGTGACGTTCTCTCCCTTTGAGCTCCTATATTGGTTTGTTTCCGCTGCCATGTACATTGTTGCTAGTCTATGACGTCCCACCCTACCTGGGCCCGGGGTGTGACAGATTGGTATTAGAGCCAAAGGTTGTAGAGAAGTCGGGAATACCATAGTAGACCCTAGGCTACAACCCTGATACCCTAGGACTGTCCTTGTGGGAAAGTGTTAGGATGATCGGGTTGGGTAAATTGATGATTTCACTTGATCAACGTAATCATGAATTTATCGGACGCGTAATTTCCATCACGAACCTTTAAGTTATGTTTGGGCTTTTATCTTTGATGCTGATGAACTTTGAAACTTATTTTGACTAGGGAATTTAAAATGGATTTTAAAGATGAACTGTTTTACCTGACATTATTTTGAGAAATAATTGATTCTAATATCATTGATGAGGGATACATAGAAATTCCTGATACTAGTGCCATCACCAGTACTATGAGTATATTATTATTAGTAAGACTATCATGAGCTATGAGAAACCAAATTACTCATGATGTCTTTTTACAGGAAACAAACTATGGCAGACAAAGGCAAGGCGCCCGCACACCCAGAAAATGAGACTACCCCTACTGGAACCCTTAGGAGAGCGAAACCGCAGACTGAGTATGAGGCATACCTCCGGAGATGTGGACAACCAGGATGGATATCCGTTACCTCGGAAGACACCGAAGCTTCCGAGGACTCTTCCTCAACGACACGTTCCAGGAGCCGAACATGCTCCCACTCTCCACACGTTGCTGCTTCTGCTCACTCGCCTATCCCACCTATCGGAAATAGGGGAGCACGTGTTGTCACTCGTCCACGCAAGATTGCTAGGCCTGGACCTTTAGTCTCGTTTAGGATGCCACCTCCTCCTCCACCACTGGTTAGGACTCCTATACCCGCACCACCGCCGTTTGACTCACTCCGACGCCGCCCACAGGATGAGCCCTGGATGCCACTGAGGCACAGTATGTACGACGGCCCTAGCGTACTGGCAGGAGATAGGTACTCCCAATCCAGCCGTTGGGCAAGTGCGTAGGACCCACTGATGCAGCACTGGATGAGATCTTGAAGACCGTCCGTCGCCACGAGTTGACTCTCCAGCACGCTACCCGGACCTCCCAGTCTGCTCAATTCCAGGCTATGATGGCTTCACATGGGGTGCAGAGGTTGGAGCAGGAATAGAAAAAGAAGAGCTCTGGATGGATGGGATGGCTGAAGAAGAAGTGGGTGTGAAGGTGACATGTAGAAGGAGAAAGAATATCTGTCTTTGAACAGTTAAAGGAAACAATCTTATCATTATCTGACACTATTATTATTATTATTCATGGGGGTGATGGCACCTTCCAAATTGTAAGAGCTAGACTCTGATACTATTGACTTTGTCCTATTTTAAACTGATTTCGATGATACAATGGTGTTGAAACATTTATGATTATCTGCCATGTGTTGTGTATTTCATGGTGTTGGGCCATGCCTTTCTTGATGACTGTTTAAACTGTTTAAATTAGTAATCTGTGGGAAATTGGAAGGTTGTGTATAATTATACACCGTATTCTCTCCTCATATAGAGGGAGCCTTGTAGGGAATTGATGCATAGATTGTTTGAAACAAATTATGAGACGCTAAAACGACTTTATCTGTGATACTATCAGAATGCCTACCAGAAGAGGAACACGTATCGGGAGACAAGGAGCCTACCGAGGTCGCCATGAAGGGGCAAGGCGAACCAGAAATCAACCTCCTACTCCTCCAGAGACTCCCATCGGGGGGAATGCTAACCCAGGGAAGGAAGAGAGGATAGCAAATCTTGTAGCACAGCAAATTGCTCGCGCAATACCAACCATCATCGCTCAGATCAACGCTGACCGGAACATTGCCGGAGGTAGTAATGGAACTGAAAACAATGAGGACCACAACGAGGAATCTAAGGCGTTAAGGAATGGATGCTCTTATAAGACCTTTATGGCATGCAAACCTAAGGACTTCTATGGCACTGAGGGTGCTATAGAGACTTACAGATGGATTGATGAGATGGAGGCTGTACTGGACATCAGCGAGTGCAAAATGGACCATATGGTGAGATTCGCTTCCCAATAACTGAAAGGATTAGCATTGGAATGGTGGAAGTCGATCACTCAAGCTCAGGGAAGGAATGCTGCAAATCAAATGAGCTAGACTGAATTCAAAAAGCTGATAACCAACAAGTATTGCCCCATCAATCTACTTGAGAAGCTAGAATCGGAGTTCCTGAGCCTAGAGATGAAAGGTCCCAATTACACGGAGTACATCAATCGTTTCTTAGCCCTATCCCGGCTGGTGCCACATCTAGTGACACCTGAACCTTACGGCGTAGCACCATTCATCTGGGGACTACATCCCCGAGTTAGGGGAATGGTCCGATCCTCTAAGCCCTTGACTCTACAATCCGCAGTTGACCTCACCAGCAGTTTGACCGATGACCTAGTTAGGGCTGGATGGATTGAGCAAGCTAGGAGTGATGAGAAGAAGAAGTTTGTTGGAGAGAAAAGAAGGTGGTTTGAAGCAAAGAAAGTAGTTGGGTAGTAGCGGGTCAGGAAGAAAGAGTTTCGAAAGTGTGAGACGTGATGATCAAGGAAGCAAGACCCGAAGACTGTACTCGGGGACAAGCCCATTTTGCAACAAGTGCAAGCTACACCATCAAGGGGAATGCAACCCAATGCCCTGCTTTAGGTGCAAAAGGACTAGGCACCTGATCAAGGATTGTACTTACACACCAGGGAAGCAATGCTATGAATGTGGGGAATCTAGGACACATGAGGAGAAAGTGTCCTAAGCTGGGTAGAGATAAGGATGCCAAGTCCAACAAGCCTAAGGGGAGAGCATTTGTGATGGACCCAGCTGGAGCTCGGAAGGAACCTGACGTGGTTAACGGTACATTCCTTGTAAACAATCATCCTACTGCCGTTTTGTTTGGTACTAGAGCGACTGCTATTTTTATCTCTAGTGCTTTTAGATCCTTGACTGACCTAGCTACGTGTATCTTAGCCAATACGTTTACCGTTGAATTAGCTGATGGAAACATTTTAGAAACTAATGAAATCATCAAGGATTATTCAATGAATCTAAATGGAAATACATTTAAAATAGATCTGATGCCCATTAAGTTAAGAGGATTCAATGTGGTTGTTGGCATGGACTGGCTAGCTAAGAATACAGTCGAAATTGTATGTGAAGAACGCCTACTCAAAATACCGTTGAACGACAAGGAAGTGTTAGTGGTGCAAGGAGAAAGGAGTAACACTTTATGCCCCATGATATCCCATTTAAAAGCGACCAAGAGCTTAAAGAAGGGATGCTCAGCTTTCATAGTCTACGTAATGATGACCAAAGAGGAGAAGAAGATTGCAGATGTTCCAGTGGTTTCTGAATACCCTGAAGTGTTTCCGGAAGACCTATCGGGACTTCCCCAGAATCAACAAGTTGAGTTCCAAATAGATTCGCTGCCTGGCACTGCACCGGTAGCTAAAGCGCCGTATCGACTCACCCCTCCTGAAATGAAGGAACTGATGATGCAAATTCAAGAACTATTGGACAAAGGATTCATACATCCGTGTGTCTCTCCATGGGGTGCCCCGGTGCTATTTGTGAAAAAGAAGGATGGAACCCTGCGCATGTCCATTGACTACCGAGAGTTAAATAAGTTAACCATAAAGAACCGTTACCCTCTTCCGAGGATAGATGACCTATTCGATCAACTTCAAGGAGCAAGCTGCTTCTCCAAGATAGATTTGAGATCCGGTTACCACCAACTGAAGATAAGAGAAAAAGGCATACCCAAGACGGCTTTCTAAACTAGGTATGGACACTATGAGTACTTAGTCATGCCCTTTGGGCTGACTAATGCACCAGCAGCATTCATGGATCTCATGAACCGTGTATGCCGCCCATATCTCGACAAGTTTGTGATGATGTTCATCGACGACATTCTGATCTACTCCAGTAATAAGGAAGAGCACGAGAAGCATCTCAGACTAATTCTTGAGTTACTCAAGAATGCGCAACTATAGGCCAAATTTTCAAAATGTGAATTTTGGATGCGAAAGATCCAATTTTGAGGGCATGTAGTGAATGAGAATGGCATTCAAGTTGACCCTTCAAACGATTGAGGCTAAAAAGAATTGGAAGATTCCTGAAACTCCCACTGAGATTAGGCAATTCCTAGGATTGGCCGGATACTACCGAAGATTCACAAAGGACTCCTCACGCATTGTGCAACCCTTGACCACACTGACTAAGAAGAACAAAACCTTTGTGTGGGAACAAGAGCAAGATGAAGCATTTGAGACACTTAAGGAAAAGTTATGCAGTGCACCTATTCTGGCCCTCCCAGAAGGAGTCAAAGACTTCGTAGTCTATTATGACGCCTCGCGTCAAGGGTTAGGATGCGTGCTAATGCAATGCAACAAGGTCATTGCCTATGTATCTAGACTGCTAAACGATCACGAGAAGAATTATACTATGCACGATCTGGAATTAGGTGCGTGGTGTTTGCTCTCAAAATGTGGATGCACTACCTCTATGGCACGAAGTGCGTCATTTACGCTGACCATCGAAGTTTGCAACACATTCTTGACCAGAAGATGCTAAACATAAGTCAGAGAAGATGGGTTGAGTTGTTAAACGACTACGAGTGTGAAATCCCTTATCATCCCGGTAAGGCCAATGTGGTGCCAGATGCCTTAAGCAGAAAGGAGAGAGAAAAACCTCTTCGTGTATGAGCCTTAAGGATAAGTGTGTACACCGACCTAATTGCAAGGCTGAAAGAAGCTCAAAGCGAAGCGTTAAAGGAGGAAATTTTAGCAGGAGAAGGATTAACTGGAATGGAAAAGCGATTTGAAATAGGAAACAATGGTACATACAAGTGCGAAGGGAGAACATGGGTGCCAAAGCATGGGGGAATTCGAGAGGTAATTCTCGACGAAGCTCACAAATCTAGGTATTCGGTTCACCCTGGAAGTGATAAAATGTACCAAGATTCAAAGGCACTTTTCTGGTGGCCTGGAATCAAGAAATCAATCGCTGTTTATGTCGAAAAATGTCTATCTTGCGCCATGGTAAAAGCTGAGAACCAAAAACCGTCGGGGACGTTACATCAGCCTGAAATCATAGAATGGAAATGGGATAACGTCATGACGGATTTTGTTACTAAGTTACCCAGGACATCTAGAGGTCATGATGCTATTTGGGTAATATTGGATAGACTAACTAAATCAGCTCACTTCTTACCAATTCGGGAAGATTATGACATGAAAAGATTGGCTCAACTATATATCAATGAAATAGGGGCTAGGCATGGTGTGCCACTATCAATAATCTCCGACCGTGATAGCCGTTTCACTTCGTGTTTCTGGAAATCACTCCAACAAGCCTTAGGAACCTGTGTGGACTTAAGCACTGCTTACCACCCGCAAACTAATAGTCAGAGCGAAAGGACTATTCAAACTTTAGAAGATATGCTGAGAGCTTGCGTGATTGATTTTGGTGGGAACTGGGATAACCATCTCCCATTGGTGGAGTTCTCCTATAATAACAGTTACCATGCAAGTATCAATGTAGCTCCGTATGAGGCTCTCTATGGTAGGAAATGTCGGTCACCATTGAGTTGGAATGAAATTGGTGATAGCCAAGTGTTGGGACCCGACATCGTATTAGAGACCACCGATAAGATTTTCAAAATCAAGGAGCGTTTACGGGCAGCAAGGGACCGTCAGAAGAAATACGCTGACAAGAGACACAAACCATTAGAGTTTCAGATAGGTGATAGAGTAATGCTGAACGTAGCACCATGGTAGGGAACCGTGAGGTTCGGAAAAAGAGGAAAGTTAAGCCCGAGGTACATTGGACCATTCGAAATACTTACAAGAATGGGTCCTGTGGCTTACAAATTGAAATTACCTCAGAAGTTGAGTTATATACACGACACCTTCCATGTGTCAAACTTGAAAAAGTTCCTGGTAGACAAAACCTTGGAGCTACCATTGAAGGAGACAAGAATCAGTGATAAGCTGAACTTCGTGGAAGAACCCATAGAGATCACGGACCGATTGGTTAAGCAACTCAGGCGAAGCCATATACGCAAGGTCAAGGTTAGATGGAACTCGAGACGAGGGCCGGAATTCACTTGGGAACGTGAAGACGAGATAAGGAAGAGTTACCCGCATCTCTTCATACCCACCCGTTCAGATTCTAACCGAAGCTAAAATTTCGGGACGAAATTTCCTAAACGGTGGGAGAATGTGACAACCGGTCCCAAGGTCACTATTCTAAACCCTAATTTAATTACATCATTTCCCATCTTATGAGTACTAATAATAGAAACAATTTAATTATATCAATAATATTAGAATCACCATTTGTTATTTGATCCATTTTTATGATTCTATGTGTTTTTTTGTGAATTTTAGTTACTTCGAGTCTTAACTTTTAGAATCCTAGTGCCCGGGAATATTAATTAGTCACCCTAAGTAGGATTTACAATATTAATTGAAACAATTAATGGTGTGTGTGCATACACACTTGAAATTTTTGGCCTAATGCATGCATGTCCATGCATAACACTTAATCAACTAACTAAAACTTATCACCTAAAATACTACATTATACTACACACTACACTACATAATAATATTTGGAATTAAAATTTAAAAAGAAAACCCTCACCAGTTGCCAAATTCGGCTGCCCCCTTGACCCCCAATAAATGCATTGGCTTGCCACTACACACAACCCACTCTATCCACCATACATTTCTCATGCATTCTCCCTTTTTGCAAGACATCCACTCCTATTTCACTCCTATCCTCTCTCTCTCAATTCCTCAGCTGAAAACACACACAAACTCCCTCATTTCCCTCTCCATTTTCAGCTCCAAATCGTGACCAACAAGCTTTCATCCATCGGCCAAGCTCCAACCGCAAGAAGGGTGTCTCTTTTGTGAAGTTTTGGTGCTTGAATCTTGCAAACCCGTGGGTTCCGGCCTTTGTTCGAGATTATACAGCCAAGTCTAAGGAGATTCTATCCATCCACGATCATCAACACCTTCCAAACCGTGAGTTACATCAAGTGTAAGCTCCATGTTGTCGGTTTTGGTCATTTCTCATGTTTTCTTCATTTTTCACCTAAAAACCTTACCTTTCCTTGTTGTAGCAGAAAATTCTCACCATAATCTTGTTCTTGAGGAGATATTAACCTCACTAAAGGTATCTTACATGTTAGATTGGTCATTCTTAAGGTGGAACTTGATTTCCACCTTGAAAACCCTATTTTTGGGTGTTTTTGCACCATCTAACTTGTGTATCTTGTAACCCTTCAAAACAAAATGTTTAACCTGCATATTAATGGATTTTAATACTACTAATAACCTGTTTTTAAAGTCTCAAAGAGTATACACCACCTACAAGTGGTTACAACATGCATTACACCTAAGAAAACCCTCCATTTTACATGTAACAACACACTTTAAACACTTGCTTAAAAACCCCCTCTCAAAAAAGGGTTATAACCTGCTCAAAAATAACTTTTAAACACCGCAACAATCTGATTTCTAAGTTAGATGAAGTTTCGGTAATGGTTAAACTCAAGCTATAATGATTTACACATGTGTAATGGTCGATTATGACACTTTCTATATATTTGAAGTCTATGGATGTGTAGAACAACTAGGCCAAGATTTGGGACTGAAAATTTAGTAGTTTTTGATGAATATTAAGAGTGTTAATAATGTTTAATCTCTGTAATAAAGGACATGTTGTGTTTAGACCCATTTTAGTCACTTTCGGGACCCGAAAACATGGTAAAACTACTTAAAAACAAGAAAGCTTGGGCTATAAAATTTATAAAGATAATTCCAGGTTCATTAAGGATTAATAAATTGTTCTGGAGTCAATGGGAAATTTTAGTGGTCAAAAGGTAATTTAAATGGATTTTTAAGTGAAAACGGGTACAAACCGAGAGGCGTTTTTGAGGAAAATCTAAGAAAAATGAGTATAAGGTTAGAAATTATAAAAACCATGTTATTTCAGTAGGTTAAATAATCAAATAACTTATAAAGTAGAAAGGTTGGTCAAAGAAGATTTTAAAATGGTTAAACTCGGTTAAAAACGCGTGTAACGGTTTAAATGTAAAAACAAGTATTTCCACTACTAGAGGCAAATTTTGGTGATTTAAAAGGTTGGAAACTTATAAAAATTACTTTAAAAAAGTTAGCTACTGGTCTAAGGCTCAAAAACATGAAAAATCATAGGTAACCATTTAAAACCCATCGGTTTTACCGTAACCGGGAACGTTAAACGCGTAATTAATAAACCAAACCCATAATCTGAAAATTTGGGTATACGTTCATAAAAATAAGTTAGTTTAAGGTCATGAACCTGATTTTTGGTTATAAATGTCATCTAATACAAGAAACCAAACTTAAGGGTAGAAACTGTCAATTTTGAAACTTCAGGGGCTAAACTGTAAAATTTTGCCAAACTTCATAACCGACTCAAATGACCCCTTTAGTCACTTGAATAGCATATTTACCATATATTCTTGACTTAATAATGTAAAAACCCTTAATTGTATGAGAAACCATGACTTTCCATAAAAGGAAACTTCTTATGCAAACCCTAATCGAATCAAAGCCGAATCCGACAAACTAAGACTTAGACACTCTTGTTGCACCTTAAATAGGTTTAGAGCAGTATCTAATCACTTAATATATTCTTGTTAGGGTGCTAGACTTGAGATATTCCCGGCACACGAAGAGTTTCTTTTGCTTAATATCTAAGGTGAGTTCTAGTGATCCCCTTTTTACTTACTGTTTTTGGGATGAAACATGCTCTGTTGTTTTATGAACTATGATTGGGCTTTACTTGATGCTTATATGTGGGACTTATGGATACCTGCTGATACTTATATCATGATCATTAATTCTTTTGTAAACCGCTTGTTTTATGTGGATAGATCTATTTGGGGAATCCCCCACACACAGTGGCTCCCGCTACAGGGAGGTACCACACTGAGATCCTGAGGGAACGTATGTGGTATGTGACAGGTTTTGAGTAAGCAACCATGGTGAACCATCCTGGCAGGAATGGTTCACTGTTTTGAGGCTTGGTTACTTCCTTCGGGAATATCCGGTTAAACACAAGTCTAGAAGAGGCCAACCGGGGACCGAGTGCAGGGTTGATTGTGATACCCCACAAAGATTGATACTAAAAACGATGCTTTTAAAATCAAATGAGATTTTTCATAAGCTTTTACACTTGATGCTAAACTTTTAAATATGGACTTCAAGAGTCCCTTTTGTTGTTTTTAAATTTTAAGCACTTGAATTCACCAACTTTTTAGTTGACACTATTTTCTTTTGAGCATATTTCAGGTAACCCGTGAAGACTCTTACTATTAGAGAAGACTTGGACTCAACCCCAGAGACCATGGCATTTGCTTGTGTGACCAAAATTTGATTTGAACAATTTGAACAATGATGGAAAATGTGGACACAATGACTATTTGATTCATGTTGAATTATGTAAACATTTGGGGCTGGATCTGTTTCCAGCCAGGTGTCTTTTAAAACTTTAAATTCCATGTGACGTTCGCTCCCTTTGAGCTCCTATATTGGTTTGTTTCCGCTGCCATGTACATTGTTGCTAGTCTGTGATGTCCCACCCTACCTGGGCCCGGGGTGTGACATCCACATCCGCCCAGATCGAGTTCAAACACCCAGGGTGTTTTCCCCCGAATCTGAAACATGCTCTTTCACTCTTTCAGAGTTGACTCTGCCATCTCTTAATGCCTCATCTTGAAACTCCCACACTTGTTTCATAACATCAGGCGTCATGATTATCTGGTAAGCCCTCACCCGAATTGGTTCGGGTCGTCCCTTCCGGCTAAGTGCGTCAGCAACCACATTGGCCTTGCCTTGATGATAATGAATTTCACAGTCATAAACCTTGGTCAGTTCTAACCACCTCCTCTGCCTCATGTTGAGTTCCTTTTGTTTGAAGAAATACTTCAGACTTTTATGATCAGTGAAGATGGTGCACTTCACCCTATATAGGTAGTTCCTTCAAATCTTCAATGTAAAAACCACTACAGCTAACTCCATATCATGGGTGGATAATTGCTCTCGTGGACCTTTAATTGTCTAGAAGCATAGGCTATCACCTTCCCTCGTTGCATCAACACGCAACCCAATCCTGCATACGAGGCATCCGAGTAGACTACCAGGTCCTCGTTCCCTTCCGGTAACGTCAAGACAGGGGCTTGAGTTAACCTCATCTTTAGTTCTAGGAAGGCGTTCTCCTAATAAGTACCCCATTCATACTTCACGTCCTTCCGGGTTAGCTTAGTCAAAGGAGAAGCTATCTTGGAGAAATCCTGGATAAACCTCCTATAGAAACCTGCCAGGCCTAAGAAACTACAAATCTCAGATGGCGTCTTTGGAGGTTCCCATTACATCACTGCTTCAACTTTCGCAGGGTCTACCCTGATCCCCTCGGGGTTAACCACATGACCCAGAAATTGAACTTCTCGAACCCAAAATGCATATTTAGAGAACTTAGCATATAACTTCTCGCTTCTGAGCATCTCCAATACTTCTAGAATATGATCGACATGTTATTCTTCACTTTTTGAATAAATCAAGATGTCATCAATGAACACTATTACCAATTTATCCAACATCATCCGACATACCGGATTCATAAGGTCCATAAAAGTAGCCTGGGCATTGGTTAGACCAAAGGACATAACGAGAAATTCGTAGTGTCCATAGCGCGTGCGGAACGCTATCTTAGTAATATCTTGTTCTTTCACTTTTAGCTGATGGTAGCCAGATCACAGGTCTATCCTCAAAAACCAGCTGGCACCCTGAAGCTGATCGAATAGGTCATCGATTCTTGGTAGCGGATACCGATTCTTTACGGTCAGTTTATTGAGCTCGCGATAGTCAATGCACATCCGCATGCTACCATCTTTCTTCTTGATGAATAAAACTGGAGCACCCCATGGAGAGATACTCGGTCGGATGAAGCCCTTATCCAATAAATCTTACAACTGGTCCCTCAGCTCTACCATCTACGAAGGAGCTAATCGATACGGTGCTTTAGCGACGGGTTGTGCTTCTGGTAGCAAATCAATTTGGAATTCGATTTCGCGGTCAAGCGGCACACCAGTCAGGTCTTTAGGAAAGACGTCAGGAAACTCGCACACTATCAGTACGTCTGATAATTGTGGCTCTGGCGCATCCACCTCTTTTACATAGGCCAAGTAAGCGCTACACCCACGTCTCAAGTACTTTTTAGCTGTGATCATCGACATGACCTTCGGTACACAGCACACCTTATCCCCACGAACCGTAACAGATCTACCATCAGGTGCTGTTAGAAGAATTAGCTTCTTGCTACATACTATACTGGCTTCATAGCTAGCTAAGCAATCCATTCCTAACACCACATCGAAACCTCCTAAGGCCATAACATGCAACCTAGAAGGGAACTTACAATCTTCTAACTCTATCAGGCAACCCTCAACTACCTCAGTCATTTTGGTGGACTTACCAATGGATATTTCTACATAAAAGGGCTCGTCTATCTTTCTACTCTTATCATGCAATAAATGACAAAAGGCAGTAGACACAAAACTCCTACTAGCACCAGAATCAAAGAGCACAGAAGCATATGCGTGGTCGACCAGAAATATACCTGAAACTACTTCTGGATCTGCCCTGGCCTCCTCACAAGTTATGTTGAATGCCCTCTCCTTCGCCTTCGAATCGTCACCCTTTCCCTTATCTCCACCTTTAACCGTTCCTAATCCTCCTGATTTTCTTTTCTTGCAGTCCCTTTCCATATGTCCCATCTCGCCACAGTGGTAACACTTTACCACCTTGCAGTCCCTAGTATAGTGGCCCTCATCCTCACATTTAAAACATTTTCCAGTCCCAACTCTACACTTCCCCGAATGACCTTTTCCACATTTTCTACAAGCACCTCCTTCACCTGTATTTCCCCATCTCCCTGACTGATCCTCAACACTCATCCTCTTCTCTCCACTCCTGAAGTTATCACCTCCGAACCTCTTCCCATTTCCATTCTTGTTCCCACTCCATTTCTCCACCTTCTTCTGTACAGGCATTGGGTCTCTCTCATCATACAACCTCCCAGCTAAATCCACCATAACCTAAACGTGCCTGGTATAGCCGCAATCATGTTCCTCCTGATATCCACTGGCAAACCCTGCATGTATCTCTTGATCTTCTTGGATGCAGGTGTTACCATGTCTGGCACAAGTCGCAAGTTCATTGAACTTGGAAGTATACTCTTGATGTGTCATGTTCCCAGCCTCCAAATACAAGAACTCCTTCTCAATCTTGTCTAATTCCCGATGGGGACAATACTCCTCCAGCACCAACCCCTTCAACTCAGACCACTTCAGTTTGACTATCGATCGCTTTCCTTCAGCCTGGATAATATTGTCCCACCAGCACAACACTGAGTCGACGAAAGAATGAGTGGCAAACTTAACTTTCTGATCTTCCCGACACTCAATTATTTCCAGTACCGCTTCCATCTCTCTGATCCAATGATGAGCGGCAGTAGCATTGCCGTTACCGTCAAAGGTCGGGGGCCTGCACCTTTGAAATGCCCATAGTTTCATCCCTTAGTAGTCTCTTTCTTAGACTCCTCATCACTGTCATCATCATGAACTACCACATTAGGGTTTCATGGCTCCTTTACGGATTCCTCAGTTCTCCCAGCAGACTTTCCTGAATTCTTCTCACTTCTCTTCCCTTTCTTTTCAGCTTTCTCCCCATCCTTGACTGCTTTAATCACCTCAGTCACCACTAAGGGTAGGACATTTTACATAATATTGTATACTTCATCAGTGATAGCCTCCTTCACAGTGGATTTGAGGGTGGCTGATCCCTTCCCCTCCGGGTGACTATGGAGGTCTGACTCCTCGTGGTGACACGTGGCTCAGTAGTACGCCTGCCACCAGAACCTCCTCGGGTTGCCTTCCTTGATTTTCTACCAGCCATAACTAATTCCTATAAGATTCAAACACCAAAATGGTTATTCCAGATAATTGCTCAGATCATTATAAGTACGGTAAGTCCTTAATTACAGTGGCCATGTGTGATTAACTACTTACCTTACCCTCTTGTCCCAAGCTGTAACACCCGTATTTTTTTTCAGCAAGAAATAAAAGAAAAAGGAAGAAAAGAAAAGAAAATAAAAGAAACTAAAAGGGAGGGACCAAAAGTGCCAAATGGGCAAAGTTATTTTTTATTTTGTACAAAAGGAAGGCATGGTCGCCCATTACCTCCTGCACATTTCTTTGCATCGGTTTTTAGAGAGAGAAAGCAGCAGGAGTAGAAAACCATCGGGATTTTTGAAGAAGAACCTGAGAAATTCGAAGTTTTTGGGTAAGAAATCTCGAATTATGATATTTAGGACAATTCTAGAACCATTTATGAGCTTATAAATGTAACTAGTGTGTTCGGGTTGCACTGTGTGTGTGTTTTAGGTGTATAAACGACTGAGACGTTCAAGGAAAGGACATCTAAAACCCGAAGGCAAATTAAGGTGAGTTCTAGACCCCTTTTTACTGATTTTTAAACGTTTTGGGGCTGGAAATGCATATATATGTTTTTTTTATAAAATTTATGCTGATACCCGTATGAACTGAATGTATGCATGTTTATGTTTATGCTAGATTTATGCCTAGAATCATGTGTATATGTTTAGAATTAGGCATTATGATGTTTGGGACTTGGATTATGGATTAGACTCATGAACAGGTTGCAAATATGTCTGAAAATGGGACTTAGAATAATTAATTACAGGTTGATGAGTCCACCAGTGCTCATACGACCAACAGTGTGGTCGTATGACTAGGAGATGTATTTTTTCTAAAGTGCTAATGAGTCTAACAGGACTCATACGACCAACAGTGTGGTCGTATGACCAAGTAATTTGTCTAAGTGTTGAGCCCAATAGGACTCATACGACCAACAGTATGGTCGTATGACTAAGTAAATTTTCTAAGTATGTTGAAGAGTCCAACAGGACTCATACGACCAACAGTGTGGTCGTATGACCATATGATAATTCTAAGTATAAGATGAAAAGTCCAGCAGTGCTCATACGGCTAACAAGGCTCATACGGCCAGAGGGCTTATACGCCCAACAGGGCTAAAACGCCCAGAATACTTAGAATTTTTCAGAAATTTCCTGCAATACCGAAGTTCGAGGTTTTGACCAGGGTTGACTAGGGTTAACAAATGATGATGTTTCATGCATGTAATGATGATTATGGTTAACCCTTATTGTTACTGATATTATTATCAATGTATTATTGTTAACAATATTATTAAAATATTGTTAAGTATGTTATGATGCTATGTATGATGACGAATGTATGATGATGAATGTATGATGACGAACGTATGATGAGTATGTATGATGAGTGTGTATGTTCCTTGTAATTGTATATGCTTATCTTTCTGAAACTTTACGAATAATGAGAATGAACTAATGAAGTATTATGTATCGTAAAGTGAAAGATAATGAAAGAGGAACATGATGACGAATGCATGTATTAACGAATGAACGAAAAGAAGAATGATGATGAATACATGCATTAATGAACGAACGAATTATGTCTTGCAAGCATTGAATAACGCGATTGGTCCTTCTTTGGATTGACCATGGTCATGGTACCTCTACCGCTTACCTCTAGTACCGTGGCATACGATTTTCCGTCATATGTTGACTACGGCCTGGTAGCTAATAACGATCGGGGTGTAGCATATGGTATTGGTACAATTCACCTTTCAATGCGTGCAAGTAAGTATGAACGGGATTCTTGTCATTCGACCACAGTAATCATAGCCAAGTGCTATGAAGTGGGTAAAGCCTGACAGAATCCATACGAGAAGTTAAAGATAACGATGAATAACGAATGATGAAGATAATAACGAATATTATCTCTGTGTACGTATGATGTATGAACGCACGCACGAAAGGATACTTTTAAATAAGTAAAAGTATGTTTTATTACAAAACTAGAACTCACTCAGCAACGCTGACTTTTATGTATTTTCCAGTTGGCAGGTAGTGTTGCTGAGGATGGCACGAGGTGGCTACTCAGCTCTTTTGGGATGGCATTCTTTTGTTAATGTTTTTGTATTGTAATGCAAACAAACGATATTTTGTAACGGGTGTTGTATTACTTTGCAAAAGCATTTATAGTAAATTTAAAGTTTCCGCTGCATGGTTTTTATTAAGTTGTATTAAATGTATGTTTTATGGGTAATGACGACCAACTGTGAGGTGCCCGGGAACGGGGCCTTACAAGTTGGTATCAGAGCCAAAGTTTAAGTGAAATGGGTAAATTTTTAAAATAAACCTAAACTTAAACTGAAAATGGGACAGAAAGGAAGAGAATGCCATCTGAGTAGCTGCGTGCCATTAGGTATTTTTATTAAAATTAATCATGATTACGTGCGCATGTTATGTGTTTATGTGTACTGTTAGACTTAGATACTAATGTAGTCAGGACAGGTAATGCTCAGGGTGTGAAGAGTAGAGTAAGTGGCTAATCACAACTGGCCACTGTAATTAGGGACTTACTGTACTTGACATAAACTGAGCTATTTCCTTGAATGACCGTGTTGGTGTTTAAATCTTTCAGTATAATAGAAGATGGTCGGTGGTAGATCATCTAAAGCCCCAATTGGTGGAGGCAGTGGCGGAAGTGGTGCGGAACCACGAGCCACAAGAGGTAGGCCTAGACAAGAGAAGAAGGTTCCCGAAGAACCTAATACTACTCCCTCGGGGGGAGTGGATGAGAGTGATAATGTGAGAGCCTCGGTGAAAGAGACGGTGATCGAGGAGGTGCACCAAGTCATGCAGACGATCTTACCGTCTGTAGTGACTGAAGTGATAAAGGCAGTACGTGAAGACGATAGACGAGGGAGGAATCGGTCCTCAGGTAGACAACAACAGGCGGAAGCAGAAACGGTACTATCTGATGATGAAGAGGAAGAGGAAGAAGAACAGTTACGGGAGACAGCCCGGGGTTGTAACTACGGGGCATTCATGAGGTGCAAGCCCCCAACTTTTAATGGTTCTGGTACTGCTACTGATGCTCACCAGTGGGTGATGGAAATGGAAGCTGTCCTCGATATTAGTGATTGCCAGGAGGACAAGAAGGTGAAGTTTGCTACCCACTCTTTCACAGGGTCGGCTTTATGCTGGTGGAAAAATATAGTCCAAGCCGAGGGTAGCAGGGCTATAGGGAAGATGAAGTGGGCTGAGTTGAAAAGGCTGGTGATCGAGGAATACAGTCCTCGTCGGGAAATTTATAGAATAGAGAGAGAGTTCCTGCAGTTGGAGGCGGGGACGATGACCCACCAACAATATACCACCAAGTTTAACGAATTGGCGCTGTTGGTGCCGGAGCAAGTGACGCAGGTGTCTCGAAAGATCAACCGGTATATTCAAGGACTGCCGGCTGAAATTCGTTGGCACTTGATTTCTGCCCGACCAAGCACTTTCAGGTCGGCAGTGGATTTGGCGGGAAGGTTATTCGATGAGCGTGCTGCTTTGGTAAAGGCTGAGGGAAGCAAGAAAGGAAGTGGAGAGAAGAACTGGCAAGGAAAGAGATTTGGTCGGGGTGATACTTCGACAAACAACAAGAAGGCAAGGGTGGATGACCGCCGAGTGGTCGTGTCTGGAGCTGGGGTGAGGAAGTGTGGTAAGTGTGGAAAGGAGCACTCAGGGGAGTGCAAGTGGGGATCCAACCTCTGCTTTAAGTGCGGGAGGACAGGGCACATATCAAAAGATTGCCGGATGGGCAAGTGCTTTAACTGTGGAGAAAGTGGCCATATGAGCAGGGACTGTAAGAAGCCGAGGGCTGAGGCTTCAGGGGTAAAGAAGACGGGAAGTGAAGGTCCGAGAGCAAGTGCCAGGGCTTTCACTATGACGCAGGAAGAGGCTAGGACGGACCCCGATGTGGTGTCAGGTACGTTTTTAGTAAACCAAACTCTTGCTTCTGTGTTATTTGACTCTGGTGCTAGTAAGAGTTTCATTTCTACTACTTTCTGTGCTAAATTGCCTGTTAGAAGTAAATGCCTTGACAAGTCCTTTGACGTAGAAACCGCTATTGGTAAATCCACTAGGGTTACGGATGTGATAGAAGGCTGTGCCATAGAATTAGAGGGCCATAGGTTTGCTGCCAAGTTACATGTGATGCCTCTAGGAGGATTTGATGTAGTGTTAGGGATGGACTGGTTAGCAACCTACGAAGCGAATATCGTGTGCCGAAAGAAGATGATTAGACTGACGGCGACCGACGGGAGTCCGGTGACAACTTATGGCGATCGAGTTACGATGATTCCGAAGGTGATCTCGATGGCGGTGGCGGGACAGTGTATGAGGCGCGGATGTAGCGCCTACTTATGTTATGTAAAGAATGTAGAGACGCCAACACCACAGCTATGCGATGTGCCAGTGGTGTGTGACTTTCCAGACGTGTTTCCCGAAGACTTATCGGGATTGCCACCTGACCGAGAGATCGAGTTCCAGATCGACTTAATACCCGGTGC
The DNA here is from genome assembly GCA_024085815.1 of Flaveria linearis. Classification (NCBI taxonomy): domain Eukaryota; kingdom Viridiplantae; phylum Streptophyta; class Magnoliopsida; order Asterales; family Asteraceae; genus Flaveria; species Flaveria linearis. The sequence continues at coordinate 39,105,234 of CM044007.1, read as the reverse complement.
CCAACCTGTCGCTAAGGCACCGTATCGATTAGCTCCTACGGAGATGAAGGAGTTGATGGAGCAACTGCAGGAGTTGCTTGACAAGGGCTTCATTAGACCGAGTATCTCTCCTTGGGGTGCCCCGGTCTTATTTGTAAAAAAGAAGGACGGTAGCATGAGAATGTGTATCGACTACCGTGAATTGAACAAGTTGACAATAAAGAATCGGTATCCGTTACCGAGAATCGATGACTTGTTCGATCAGCTCCAGGGTGCCAGTTGGTTCTCGAGGATAGATCTTCGATCTGGCTACCATCAATTGAAAGTAAAGGAGCAGGATATTCCTAAAACAGCTTTTCGTAAGCGTTATGGACACTATGAGTTTCTCGTTATGTCATTTGGTCTAACTAACGCGCCGGCTGCTTTTATGGATTTGATGAACCGAGTGTGTCGGCCAATGTTAGATAAATCAGTGATTGTGTTCATCGATGATATCCTGATTTATTCGAGAAGCGAAGAAGAGCATGCCGGTCACATTCGGGAAGTATTGGAAACGTTGAGAAGGGAGAAATTGTACGCCAAGTTCTCCAAGTGCGCCTTTTGGTTACGCGAGGTGCAATTTCTGGGTCACGTAGTGAATGCAGAAGGAATAATGGTGGACCCAGCAAAGGTTGAGGCTGTGATGCAATGGAAATCACCAAAGACGCCATCCGAGATTCGTAGCTTCTTGGGATTGGCGGGCTATTATAGAAGATTTATTCAAGACTTTTCAAAGATATCCTCACCTTTGACAAAATTGACTCGTAAGGATGTGAAATTCGTATGGGGTCGAGAACAGGAGACGGCTTTTGAGGAGTTGAAGGCAAGACTAACACAAGCTCCTGTCTTGACTTTGCCTGAGGGAAGTGAAGACTTAGTGGTCTATTCGGATGCATCTTATTCTGGGCTAGGTTGTGTGTTGATGCAACGTGGAAAGGTGATAGCCTACGCATCTCGACAGCTGAAGACCCACGAAGTCAACTATCCCACACACGATCTAGAATTAGCCGCGGTGGTTTTCGCGTTGAAGATTTGGCGGCACTATCTGTACGGGGCGAAGTGCACAATCTTCACTGACCACAAAAGCTTGAAGTACTTCTTCGAGCAGAAGGATCTAAACATGAGGCAGAGGCGATGGTTGGAGCTGATAAAAGATTATGATTGTGAGATCCATTACCACCCGCGCAAAGCCAATGTAGTGGCTGATGCCCTTAGTCGAAAAGAACGGCCTGAACCGATTCGGGTGAAGGCTTATCAGCTAATCATGACCCCCGATGTGATGACACAGGTTAAGGAGTTTCAAGACGAGGCTTTGAAAGAAGATCGTCTTAACTCCGAAAGGATGAGAGGCCTAGTTACGGAATTGGGTGAGAACACTCTTGGTGTTAAGACCCGATTTGGGCGAATGTGGATTCCTCGATACGGGGATCTACGTGAAAAGATTATGGACGAGGCCCATAAGACCCGATACTCCATTCACCCGGTGCTACCAAAATGTACCACAATATGAAGAAAGACTATTGGTGGCCGGGTATGAAACGCGACGTAGTGGAGTACGTAAGTAAGTGCTTGACTTGCTTACAGGTGAAGGCGGAACACCAGAAGCCCTACGGGAAGATCCAACCGTTGGATATACCCGAGTGGAAGTGGGAGCATATCACCATGGACTTCATCACGAAGTTACCACGTACCCCTAAGGGGTATGATGCTATATGGGTGATAGTTGACCGCTTGACGAAGAGTGCCCACTTCCTACCGATCCGCGAGACGTACTCATCTGAAAGATTGGCGGATCTGTTCATCAAGGAAATTGTAGCTCGTCACAGTGTACCGGTGTCTATTGTGTCTGATCGTGACACCCGGTTTACCTCCAAGTTTTGGAAGAGATTTCACGATGCAATGGGGACGAGGCTACACATTAGTACAGCATATCCTCAGACGGACGGTCAGTCTGAGAGGACGATCCAAACACTCGAAGACATGCTTCGGGCATGCATGATCGATTTTGGAGGAAGTTGGGATGATCACCTGCCGTTAGCAGAATTCTCGTACAACAATAGCTATCATGCCAGTATTGGCATGCCACCATACGAGATGCTATACGGTAGGAGATGTAGGACGCCCGTATGTTGGGGAGACATTGGGCAGAAAGAGTTGGGAGGTGTTGAGGTGATTGAAGCAACGACTGAAAAATTAGAAAAGATCAAAGCCTTCATGAAGGCGGCGAAAGATAGGCAAAAGTCGTATGCTGACAAGAGGCAAAGACCGATAGAGTTCAAGGTTGGTGACCGAGTCATGTTGAAGGTCTCGCCCTGGAAGGGAATCATTAGGTTCAGGAAACGAGGTAAGCTAAGCCCGAGATACATAGGACCTTTCCGGATTGTCGCACGGGTAGGAGAGGTGGCCTATCGGCTTGAATTGCCAGATGAGTTAAGTGGAATTCATCCCACATTCCATGTATCCCATCTAAGAAAGTGCTTAGCTGATGAAGACATGGTTGTACCACTGGAGGATATTGAGGTGGATGAGAGGCTCAACTACGTGGAGCAACCAGTGGCAATCATTGATCGTAAAGAAAAGAGGTTAAGGAATAAAGTGGTTCCTCTTGTGCGTGTACAGTGGAAGCACAGGAAGGGATCCGAGTCTACGTGGGAGACTGAAGAAGAGATGAGACAACATTACCCACATCTGTTTGAGGAATGACAGGTTTCGGGGACGAAACCTATATAAGGGGGGTGGACTTGTAACACCCGTATTTTTTTAGCAAGAAATAAAAGAAAAAGGAAGAAAAGAAAAGAAAATAAAAGAAACTAAAAGGGAGGGACCAAAAGTGCCAAATGGGCAAAGTTATTTTTTATTTTGTACAAAAGGAAGGCATGGTCGCCCATTACCTCCTGCACATTTCTTTGCATCGGTTTTTAGAGAGAGAAAGCAGCAGGAGCAGAAAACCATCGGGATTTTTGAAGAAGAACCTGAGAAATTCGAAGTTTTTGGGTAAGAAATCTCGAATTATGATATTTAGGACAATTCTAGAACCATTTATGAGCTTATAAATGTAACTAGTGTGTTCGGGTTGCACTGTGTGTGTGTTTTAGGTGTATAAACGACTGAGACGTTCAAGGAAAGGACATCTAAAACCCGAAGGCAAATTAAGGTGAGTTCTAGACCCCTTTTTACTGATTTTTAAACGTTTTAGGGCTGGAAATGCATATATATGTTTTTTTTATAAAATTTATGCTGATACCCGTATGAACTGAATGTATGCATGTTTATGTTTATGCTAGATTTATGCCTAGAATCATGTGTATATGTTTAGAATTAGGCATTATGATGTTTGGGACTTGGATTATGGATTAGACTCATGAACAGGTTGCAAATATGTCTGAAAATGGGACTTAGAATAATTAATTACAGGTTGATGAGTCCACCAGTGCTCATACGACCAACAGTGTGGTCGTATGACTAGGAGATGTATTTTTTCTAAAGTGCTAATGAGTCTAACAGGACTCATACGACCAACAGTGTGGTCGTATGACCAAGTAATTTGTCTAAGTGTTGAGCCCAATAGGACTCATACGACCAACAGTATGGTCGTATGACTAAGTAAATTTTCTAAGTATGTTGAAGAGTCCAACAGGACTCATACGACCAACAGTGTGGTCGTATGACCATATGATAATTCTAAGTATAAGATGAAAAGTCCAGCAGTGCTCATATGGCTAACAAGGCTCATACGGCCAGAGGGCTTATACGCCCAACAGGGCTAAAACGCCCAGAATACTTAGAATTTTTCAGAAATTTCCTGCAATACCGAAGTTCGAGGTTTTGACCAGGGTTGACTAGGGTTAACAAATGATGATGTTTCATGCATGTAATGATGATTATGGTTAACCCTTATTGTTACTGATATTATTATCAATGTATTATTGTTAACAATATTATTAAAATATTGTTAAGTATGTTATGATGCTATGTATGATGACGAATGTATGATGATGAATGTATGATGACGAACGTATGATAAGTATGTATGATGAGTGTGTATGTTCCTTGTAATTGTATATGCTTATCTTTCTGAAACTTTACGAATAACGAGAATGAACTAATGAAGTATTATGTATCGTAAAGTGAAAGATAATGAAAGAGGAACATGATGACGAATGCATGTATTAACGAATGAACGAAAAGAAGAATGATGATGAATACATGCATTAATGAACGAACGAATTATGTCTTGCAAGCATTGAATAACGCGATTGGTCCTTCTTTGTGATTGACCATGGTCATGGTACCTCTACCGCTTACCTCTAGTACCGTGGCATACGATTTTCCGTCATATGTTGACTACGGCCCGGTAGCTAATAACGATCGGGGTGTAGCATATGGTATTGGTACAATTCACCTTTCAATGCGTGCAAGTAAGTATGAACGGGATTCTTGTCATTCGACCACAGTAATCATAGCCAAGTGCTATGAAGTGGGTAAAGCCTGACAGAATCCATACGAGAAGTTAAAGATAACGATGAATAACGAATGATGAAGATAATAACGAATATTATCTCTGTGTACGTATGATGTATGAACGCACGCACGAAAGGATACATTTAAATAAGTAAAAGTATGTTTTATTACAAAACTAGAACTCACTCAGCAACGCTGACTTTTATGTATTTTCCAGTTGGCAGGTAGTGTTGCTGAGGATGGCACGAGGTGGCTACTCAGCTCTTTTGGGATGGCATTCTTTTGTTAATGTTTTTGTATTGTAATGCAAACAAACGATATTTTGTAACGGGTGTTGTATTACTTTGCAAAAGCATTTATAGTAAATTTAAAGTTTCCGCTGCATGGTTTTTATTAAGTTGTATTAAATGTATGTTTTATGGGTAATGACGACCAACTGTGAGGTGCCCGGGAACGGGGCCTTACACAAGCAATCCCTATCTTAACACATGTCAGTATCAAAATCTAGAAGCACATAAAACACATAGCACACACACATAATCCCATATTTACTTGAAAACTTTTACCTGATTGCACGTAGCTACTTGGATTGGCATCCTTTATTCGGTCCCATTTTCAATTTATGTTTAGGTTTTCAAAACACTTACCAAATTCTCTTAAACTTTGGCTCTGATACCAACTTGTAAGGCCCCGTTCCTGGGAAACCTCATAGTTGGTTAATCATAGCATAAGGTCACTTTATAAACAAAACATTGTAGCGAAATAAAATAAACATTCACTTAAAACTTGGAAATCATATTGTAGTCATACATTTGTCTTTAAATGGAATAAAACATAGTGCATGGTCTTAAATTAAAATAAAGATTTCATAGACAGGATTGCCATCCATTGCTTGCCAAGTAGCTCCCTAGTGCCATCCTCAGCATCAGCATTTACCTGCCCACTATTATGCATAAAAGTCAGCTTTGCTGAGTAAGTTCTAGTTTTAGATAAATAAGAAAATATAAGCTTTATCCTCCATATAATGACCACGCATACATCATACTACATAACATTTCTTGCATCATATTAAGCATGTTCATTATCTTTCATTCTTTCATTATCTTTCACTTCATCATAAGCGAGATTGCACAAAGCAAGAGCTCCATGTTGATCGACAACGAATGTCGATCCCCGTCGATACACATCATCATGGTAGCTAACCCCGACAGTTGATCCACACTGCAAGGAACATAGCCTGCTCATGAATACGGATCCATCATTATACGTCAGACTCACATAAGTGAAGTCTGTCATAGTGTTTGCAAGACTTTTCATCATCAAACGGGCCCGGGGTAACATTCGTTAAGTTCCACTTCTCATTAATATTATATTTCTCTTAATATATAATACATAACTTATTAAGTACACAACATACCAAGTACTTGTCATCATAACACATAACCGACCCTCGCGGGACAGCGGGGGTTCGGGGACGGCAGCCCCTGACAGCGGGGTCCTAGGGGCAGCAGCCCTTAGTGGGGTACAAGGCACAAAATTTTTATTGTAAGGACTTTATATAGCATATTTTGTTATAGGAAAATTTATTTTCTTGTTAAAATCGCTTGAAAGCTTTAGCTTGAAATACTATGCATAATAGCCCTAAAAACATGGAAAAACTTTTAAATAAAGGGATCTAGAACTCACCTGGATACCATGAGTAACCTCTAAACTAAGCGAGGCTAGGATCACACTACCCAGCCTACAGATAAGTTAACACTTAAAGGGGTTAATTTTTGCCTAAATTCACTGCTAACTTCACTGCCAGATAAGCAGCTTCGCTGGCAGTTTCGCTGCTAGTTTCGCTGCCAGTTTCGCTGAAAGTTTCACTGCCAATTTCGCTGACAGTTTCACTGCCAGTTTCGCATGACAGTTTCGCCCAACTTTCGTTGGAATTCCATGGTTGCGAAATTATCTACGAAACTATAGTTTCGCAGAAAACCCACAGTTTCGCAGCTTGACTATGCAATTTCGCTGGATGCATAGACAGTTTCGCAGATCGCATAAAAATTATGAACCAGCTCGGTTTTAACCCAAAATCGCAACTTTTACATCCAATCTCTTAGTTCATCATCCATGGGGCTATATCTAAGCTTTTACATGTTTTCATATGTAAAAATGTGACCTTTATACGATTCTTTGCAATTTTTCAAAACCCAAAACCCTAGATCCGGGTTTGATCTACAGAAGGGTTTAAAGGCTAATTCTTACCTGGATTTGTTGCTCCTTTCTTATGGTTTGTTGCTCCAACTCCTATATCTTCAATCCCTTAACCTTTGAAGCTCCAAATCATGAGTTTTCTTCACTTTCTCTCTCTACTTTCTCTCTCTATGAATTTAGGAGGCTAGGGTTCAAATGAGGGAGATGGTGGCTGGTTGAATGTGTTAAAGGGCTGATTATGGGCCCTTCATCACTTAGGTTCTTATCCATAAGCCTAATTTAGCCCATAACCCATTTCCGTCCTTTATTAAATATCCACTAATAAAGCCTATTATTCTTCATGACTCGTTTGGACTTTTCTGGTGTTACAGGGACTCCACTTCAGCACTACCATAGGCTTCCCAGTGTTAGGGTCAACGTCAATCTTATGAACGAACCTCTTAGGTTGTTAAGGTCTGAAGTTTACCCATCTGGTGTGGTGTTCACTCTTCAGTGCCATCTCAAACCAGCTTGACATCTTCCTCGGGTTAGCATACAAAAGGTCTAAACACGCTAACCTGTTTAGCTCAAAACCAGGAAGAGTCTTCAGATCGTGTGGATATCTGAAGTTCTCAATCCCCTTCTTCCTCTTCACCGCATATACTTTCAGATCCTCAAAATAAGCCTAACTGATGATCTTGCCTGACACCTTCTGATGTCTCTTAACCTTGTACAGTTTGGTATAGGCGTTTGGCTTTGTAGGTTCACGTTGTGCTTTCATCTCAGACAAATAAACCGCCCATTCAGCCTTTTTTAAATCAACATCAACATCTGGGGCTTGGGCTTTACCTTCACCCTTTTCCTTTTTCTTCTCCTTCTCATCGAGAGTGCCAAAAGTATCACTACCAAATGTTTCACCCAAGTCGGGGATAACATTACCCTCAGGGTCAGTGTACTCTGGATAATACTCTGACGTGACATCTTCGATCTCGATCTCATCCACATCTTGTAGCTCTTTGTCACTAATAACGTCGACTTCTGGAGCATCTTTGACAAGCTCATCTGGATTTAGTTTGAAAACATCGGCGAGCTGCTCATCAGTCAAGTCGTGGATGATTTCTCCCTCCTCTGGAGTGTAACTCACAGACCGTCTTACTATCCCTTGCAAATCAAGAATCATTGTGAGTTGAGTCTGGATTTGCTAAAGGGGAGAAATACCATAGTCATCGGTCTGTTGAGTTGTATCTATTCGATTACACAACCAACAAAGCCTACATTAATAATATATCAAGACATTAAACATAAATTTTCATAAATTACATTAATGTAATAAACATTTGAAGTACAAAATTTTCAAGTACATAAACATTTAAGCATTACTTTTCCCTTTATCGTGTGTCTCTTCAGCTTGAGGGGCTGAGGAAGAGGCTCCTTGATCTTGATTCCTTTTGGTGCACCTCTCCTTTGTCTATTGAGCCGAGGCTGATGTAGTTGCATCACCTGCCTGATCATCCTCATCATCATCATCACCCTTCTTATCCTTTCCCCTCCTTCCAGCTTCCTCCTCATGATTCATCATCACTCGAATCATCATCATCATCATCTCCATCATCATCTACATCACCCTTAATCTTTAGAGGCTCACTCTTCGTACCCTTCAGCCTCAACATCATCTTCTTTTTCTGCTTCTCTAACTCATCAATCCTTCTGGCAGATGAAAGCACTAGCTTGTTTTGCGCTTGCAGGGCACTGTTAGCTCGAACTAAAGCTCTCTCTTAGGCTTCGTTCTTCTTAGTAAGTTCGGTAATTTGCTTACCTTGTGTTGTATTAACTGCCATCAGTTGGTTTAGTTGGTTGGCCCTCATATCATCGGTTGCCAACAGCTTCAGCACTAATCTGTTTAGGCTGGCCAACTGTTCCTCTAACCCAATGGTGGGTAGAGTAGAGCTCTGTGGAGGTTGGAATTGGGAAGATGTGCCCGCTTAGGGAGTAGAAGGTGCAGTGGTGGATGTGGTGTAGATGGGAGTAGCAGTGGGAATGGATTGAGGTGGAACTATTTTAGGTATGGTGGGTGAGATGGATGAGGATATATGTGTGGTGGATGGTATGGTAGTGCTGGTGGCTGGGATTGAAGTGGTGGTAGTGGTTGTGGTTGTGTCAGTGACAGTGGTGGTGGCAGTGGGTGTGGTGGTGGAAGAACTGATAAGTACCAATCTCTGCCTCTTGCCTTTTTTGCCATAGAGTTGTGCCATTCGTTTCCTCCTAGAACCCTTGGTAATTGGGGCTCCCCCTGAGCTCATAGGCTAGTCGGGGGTGTATGATGGATCTGTGAAATCAGTGTCACCACCCTCCGAACCAGCTTGGCGTCCTCCAACCGCCTTCTTTCCTTTCTCTGTAGCAACCACCCTGCAACCTACTCTCCTTGTGAGAGGCTCATCATCAGACTATTTGTCTTCATCAATCATAAAGTCCTGGTGGATAGCAGCTTGCTCAGATCCACTAGGTGCTGAAGCACCACTCTGCTAAGGTCGTAGAGGAATTGTAGACGTGTACGTGGCTCGTGTTTGGCTCGAGCCCTCCTCTCCACCACCTTGACCATGACTTTGGTCATCATCATTGTCGTCGTTGTCGTCATCGTCTGGGATCATGACTGGCTCAACATCGGAGTCGTTGTCATCATGGCGCCACTTCTTTCTAGCGTGTGCGACATAATCGATGTTGGCCAGATGACCAAACAACCTCCTGACTGGGGGCTTCACCTGCTTCCCTTGGTAAACCTTGATCCTTCCAATGGTTGTGTCATCCATAACTTCTAACACTACCTCATCATCCTTGTTCTTGGGCAGTGAGGGGAGCTTCTCGTCAATAATCATCTGTAGGAACCTTGGGTACATATAGAAGCTCTCCTTCCCCTTCACCTCTATGTTTTCCCTCAAATACCTGAAGAACATCCATGAAAAACTGAACGGGTGGTTCAATACCAGTGCAACGAATGCATTCTGGATTTGGTCGCTCATCTAGTCAAATCCTCCTCTTCTTGATGCAATGCACTTGAGGACCACACGTGCCAAGTACTTAAACTGTGGGCACATGTTGCTCTTGTTAAGCATGCCGACATTGATGTCGCTGGCATACTTGATCATCAAGAAGCAACCCCTAACACTCAAGGGATGTAGCTTGGTTGGGTAGTCTCCATCCTCACCCAAATCCAAGACTCTCCTGAAGTCGTCCTCCCCTATATCAATATCCAGTCCGAATATAGAACTTCTGATCCGGTACTGCTTGACTGAGCGATCGACAACAGCATTCTCCCAGAATGCCTGCTGTATGGATCTGTACGGTGTGCATGGAGCTGAAATAGCTCTATATATCCTCGATCGGAGAAGGAAATCGATGATCCCGACAAACTATGAAGCATTCCTAGATGTAGTGTCGAGATAAGCACAGATGTTGTGCTTAGTGCTCATCATCCATCTGTCAGCCATTTTGCTGCGACACATGTAACAAACATGTTAGATCCGTTCACAAGAGAGAACATCTGAGTTACAACAGATTTTATCCAACTGGTTCAATCGTACGATTGAACCATGCGACTAAATTCAGTCGTACGATTGAGCCTCCGACTGTACTTAGTCGTATGTCATGACATGCGGTTGAATCAGTCGTGAGACTGAGTCACTGATTGATTCAATCATGCGATTGAATCGTGCATCTGGCTCTATCGTGCGACTGAAGTTCATCCGTATGTCCTTTCGCATACCCACTATACGAGTCCAAAATTTTGAATCTTTGTCAAAACAATCAATTACACATCAAGATTAGATTCATTAGACGCTCATGGACTCGATTTTACACTTATTGTCTTTTAAATGCATGTTTAGGTTCATTTAAGTGTTCTATTTTAGGTGATATGTTTCGGTTCTTGTTTTAAGTGATTCGAACATTTTGGATCGATTTGACGTTGTTATTTGGCATCTTTTCAGTCTCACTATACCTATAGATGGAAAGTAATCGGTTAGTAAGGCAATAATTAGTCAATGACGGGGAATAATTTGAAAAAGGGTGGGCATGGTAATCGGTGGTTTGTGAGAGCTTTTTGAAATCAAGTATAGGGTTACGACCGACTGAGCCCCTTTTTATACTGATTTGTGATTCAGTCAGGCGACTGGACCCATACGCATGATTCATTCGTGCGACTAAGGTTCAGTCGTGCGACTGAATTAGACTCTTTCAGCCAGTCGTACGATTGGTTCATACTTGTGATCCAATCATATACTTGACCCATACGATGGTCCAATCGTGTGATTGGCTCATACTCATGGTCTAATCGTGCGATGGGCCCATAATTATAATCCAATCGTGCGATTGGCTCATACTTTATGAGTTTGACTTCATTTGTCCCAACCTTTCAAACACTTGAATTTGATATATTACATTATGACCATTGATCATCTCAGACATGATCCTTTTAACTGAAAACTTTTGATCACCTCAGACGTGATTGTTTTTAATTTAAACCGTTTGATCACCTCAGACGTGATACTTTTACGTGAAAACCATTTGATCACCATAGACGTGATCCTTTTAAGATTTCAGAAATAAACTTTTATCAGATAATGTTAGGTTCAACTTGTGACATTCACAGATTTTCTCTTGTTACATAGTCCAACGTCGACTCGATACAAACATAACTAATGCTAAGAAAAACTTTAACCAAACTAAATTAAGACAATCTTTTTGTATTTTTCATTTGAGGTGTGTTGAAAACATTTTGACATTCCTTAAGTGATTTCTCCCCATAAGCATAACAGCTTCAAGCATTTTCATCTTATCTTGAAAGATTCTTATGGAATCATACAGGCATAAACATAATCATTTGGGACATTTTATATTTAGGTAGATACAGAGAACATTATATTTACCAATTAAAGAGTTTTATTCATCTAAGAGTCAGGAGCAGTAATAGCAAATCATGCTAGAGCTGTGAAGTAGTACACATTGATTTTGACCATCGGGGAATGCTACCACGATGATTGTCAGTATATTTGTCCACCAAAATCCATACACAGATTTTTGACATACATTGGTGATTGTTTAGGTTTATTATTTCAACAAGCATTTGTGGATCCCACACTTATATGGTAATCAACTTTCCTCAGGAGAATTTTGAGCGGTCTACGGATTTTTGACAAGAAGAAACTATTCTAAGAGCTTTCAAAGAGATGCCAAGCCTCAGGTTAGTGCCATTGCACAGCAGAGAGGCGCAAACAACAATGAATTCTAGAATATTTAGATTGTGCTTATCCTTAGGTCAGTGCCATCGCACAGCAGAGAGGCACACAACCTATCTTCTTATTAGAGCAATTTTATTTTACATATAACGCACCAACAACATTTGTCATTAGCTTGATTGCGTTTCCCAGTTTTCATGCATTTTGCTCATTTTTTATGGTCATCCGCACACTTTTGTGGCGTTCATTTTGCTCTTCGCCCCTTAATGGAAATAAGTTGATTGTGTTAACCAGGGATGAGATGGAAGCCCACAGCCTGTTGAACGATTTAGTTTTAATTTGTTCAACAATGAAGTGTACTAGTCTATTGTGTTGAATCTACCGACACATCATATAATGGACTAGCAGCCCCTAGATCTACTTTCTCTATGTAATCACAGTAGCAGACTAGCTTACTATCATTTTTCAACTCAGTAGCCTTTGACTTCTTAGACTTATAATTTTCTGTAACTTTGAATATAACATTGTAGAACATTTAAATTTTTTTGGTGTCCCAAACAATTCGATGCCTATGTACTATCATTTTCCATAAACTTGAATCAATTTCACCGATTTGATGTCTTTGCTTTTCAGCTTATCCGCACGCCCCCGTTTTTTTAAGTAATTAAATGCTAACTACTGAAACTAAAACTATTCTCCCCCTAAAATTCTAAAACCGAAAATCTTTTTGTGTTTTTGAATTTTTAAAGACAGAAAAAATAAAATAGAATAACGAAAAATAAAAATAAAAAATAACGCATAGAGACGGACTATGAACTTAATTCGTCTGGAATCACATCATCTTTCTTTTTAACGCCATTGACCTATAATAGATAATGAAATCAAGGTTTATCAAAAGCTTTTGTGTAGAGATCGGCGCGTTGGAAATCCGTGTTAATTTTAACAACATCGATTAATTGTTTTTCAAAACAGTCACGTATAAAGTGATATTTAATTCCAATGTGTTTAGTTTTGGGGTGTTGGACCTGATTTTTTGTGACAGCAATAGTAGCAGAATTATCAACAAATATAGGTGTGTTATCAAACCATAGTCTCGCATTTGTTGTTGAATCCAAATGATTTGAGAACAGCAGCTTGCCACAGCAACATATTCTGCTTCACATGTTAACGGCGCAACAGACGTCTGCTTCTTACACTGTCAGGTGACTAATCGTCTTCCAAAGAACTGATATCACGCAGATGTTGACATGTAATTCAACTTGCAACCACCATAATCTGAGTCACTATACGTTGTTAGCTCGAAGTCATTATCATGAGGATACCACAATCCAAGTGTTGGAGTACCCTTCAGATAACGAAAGATCCTTTTCACCCCAATCAGATGATTTGCTTTTGGTTTTGCCTGATATCTAGAACAGAGACACGTGGCGTACATAATATCAGGATGAGAAGTTGTGAGGTAAATGAGAGATCTGATCATTCCTCGATACATAGTGGCATCTACCAGATCACCATTTTTGTCAGGTGCCACATCATGATTCGTGGCAAGTGGAGTACCTACAACCATTGCATTCTCCATGTCGAACCGACTAAGGATATCTCCAACATATTTGGTCTGATGTAGGAAGATTCCATTGGGTGTCTGCTCTACCTGTAAACCAAGAAAGAACTTCATCTCTCCCATGGCACTTATTTCAAACTCAGCTTTCATCACCGATTCGAATTCTTTACATAATGCTTCGTCTTTTGGAACCGAAGATTATTTTATCCACGTATATCTGCACCATTATTAAATCACCATCTTTTTCTTTAATGAACAACGTGCAGTCAATTACACCTCTGCGAAATCCATGTTTAAAAAGATGAGTAGAGAGTTTCTCATACCAGGCTCGAGGGGCTTGATGGAGCCCATACAAAGCCTTGTCTAGTTTATAAACTCTATCCCGATGGCAACGATGTTGGACCAAAAAAACCAATGAGCCAGATCAGAAAAACCTTTAAGTCCCATAAGACATCACAACAACTGATGAAGGCCTCATTAGCTGTTTGACAAAGACTGAAGACTTCATCAGCTGAAGAATAAAGTACTGAAGATCATCAGCTGAAGACTAAAGTACTGAAGATCATCAGCTAAAGACAAAAGTACTGAAGACTTCATCAACTGAAGACTAAAGTACTAAAGACCATCAGCTGAAGTACAAAGACTGAAGACATCAGCTGATGACAACAACTGAAGACATCAGCTGATGACAACAACTGAAGTTCAAGTCTGAAGTCCAAGTACTGAAGCCTTCAGAGTTTGTCACAACATTTGAAGAAGTATTCTTCAGTTGTTGTGATGGTTTCCTTTCGGTCTTTTCTTTTCAGTAGTTTCATTTCTATTTCAGTACTTGTAAAACGACTGAAGAGCATGTTCTTCAGTCGTTGTAGTTTCAGTAGTTGTAGTTTCAGTAGTTTCTTATCAGTAGTTATAGAGATAGTTTACACTTGTCTTTTGTAAGAAGATGTCAGCTGTTTGACATCTTCAGTAGTTGTGTAAATATCAGTAGTTTGTTGTAATAACAGTTAGATGTCACTGTCAAGTGACATCAGCTGACGTCATCTTTTCCTATAAAAGGAAAGATGACCTAATTGTAAACCAGCCGAAGCGTGTGTTGAATGAATATATACCTTTTAGCAGAAATTCCCTCTCTCTATAACCATACTGTTTCATTGATATATCGTGTGTGTTCTTGCTATAGTTTGTTCTAATTCGTGTACAATTTCGCTGCAAATCCAATCTAATTGAGCAAACAAGATGCTTAGATCCTTTAAATGGTATCAGAGCTGGTTAATCATTGATCGATTTAACAATAGATCATTGAAACTGCTCTTTTGTTATCTACGTTTGATCGAATTAGCAAATTTGCAAGAATCGGTTATAGAGATTGAGTTTCTGCTGCTTCTGGCCAATTATTTGAGGTTCTACGTGGTTTGAGCTTAATTTGTTAAGTTTACCTTGAATTTGTCTGAATTCTGAAATGGTGACACCAACAAATGATCCTCACAATACTGGCTCCTCAACAAAGCCTCCGATGCTTGTTAGGAGTGAGTATAACATATGGCTACGACGTATGCTCCATCATCTGTCTATCAACAGCGCTGGTTGTTGGAAATCAGTGGTGCATCGACCATACAAGCCTATGGTGAGCGTTCCTGAATCAAATGAGAGGGTTTCGAAGAAACCTGATCAATATTCGGACAAAGATCTAAAGCTGTTCGAAATTGAGGCTAAAGCCCATGGAATTCTGGCCATGGCACTGCCTAATGAAATCTATTCAGGGCTTATGCATCATGAAACTGCTCATGATCTCTGGGTTGGTCTGAAGGAACAATTCGGAGGAACTGATGAGATCTTAGCAAACACTAGGGAAATCCTCGCCCAACAATATAAGACATTCTCTCATAGGACGGGTGTGACTCTGACTCAACAGTTTGAGCGATTCCCCTGTTTGATTTCTGAACTGAAAATGGTTAAACAAGAATATTCAAACAGCCAGATGAACAACCGATTCCTTAGATCCCTACCTGAGAGATGGGACACTTACACCATTGTCCTACGCTCCAGTGCAAATCTGGGTATTCTATCTCTCACCCAACTTCATGGGAAACTGCTTACATTTGAAAGCGAGATAGAACAGAAAAGGAAGTTGTCATCATCTGGTAAGCTCGCTGATGACTTTGTATCAGGCAATACTACACTGATAGGTCAGGAGTCAGAATATGCTACATTAAAGAGTGCCTATGATGAGCATATTGATTTCTCTACTAATACTGAACATGCTTTTATTGGTGTTGATGGTAGTATAGGTGGTAGCAGTGATAAGTTATGCTTTTTGATAGAGGATCTGAAGGGCATTCTAGATAATGATCTAGAAGAGATGGATAGTTTGAGCCAAATGGCAATGATCAATATCAGATCTCAAAAGTTCTACAAAAGAACTGGTAGGAAATTCCCTGGACTCTCTGGTAAAACCAAAGTTGGTTTTGACAAGAGCAAGTTGAGGTGTCACAAATGCCATAGGCTTGGACACTTTGCTAGAGAGTGTAGATCATCTGGATCTAACTCATCAGCACCCTTTGTGACTTTCCCAAGCAATAGCTCACAGAACAAAGGGCAATATTCTACCAGTTCTGGTCATCCATCACAAGCTCAGTCATCACCTGCATATTTTGTCCCTCAAGGTCATATGCCATATCCTTACCCCTGCTTCTACATGCCACAGACCAGTCAAGTTCAAGCACCCATTGCTCAATAACCACATGCTCTTCCTGAGCCTCAACCATCCCAATCTCATCAACAATCTCAACCTCAACAACATAGCCTTTTCACCCTAGGAGTTGTTGACTGGACCAGTTTACTAGATGATATGTCTGGTCATGAACAACTGTTTCCTGGTGCTGGTCAACATGGTGGTGACAATCCTTTTGGAAACCTTGCTCTCATGGCCCTGGAGTCTGCTGATAGCTCATCCTCCAATGCCTCCATATCACAGGTATCACAGGTATCCTCTGAGGCCAAAGCCAAGTTATGTTCTGAATCATGCATAGCCACATTTGCATCTATTAGAGAAGCAAATGTAGCTTTAATTAACAAAAACCTTGAGCTAGAGCAAATAATATCGAAAAGAAAAGCTGAATTTGAGTCTGTGCTTAATGATAAGAATGATGAGATTTATAAACTTAAATGCCAAATCACTGATCATAAGGCTAGGGAAGAGGTACTTCTAGAGAAGTATAGAAACCTCAAAGAAACACTTGCAACTAACCTAGTAGAGTGTGAACGCTGGGTAACTTCCTGCAAGAGGTTTGAAATACTTCTCAGCAAGCAGTCAGCTTCCAATGTGAAGTTTGGCATTGGTTATAATCACACTGCTCCTGCTACAGATTTTACTTCCAGAGCAGAAGTAGAAACTAAAGGAGAAAGCAATAACCAATCCTTCTCATTGTGTGATTTACTATCAGATACAGCACCATCAGAGGTTGAAGTCAACACTAATTCCTCACAGAACCAATCAGCTGATATTGATGGTTCTAATGTTGACACTCACATGATCAAAAAGTTGATCACTTCAGGTGTTATCTCACAAAGTACTGAAAGTACTGAAGAGCAAGTTATAACACCTGAAGAACAAACCCAAACTACTGCAAGTACTAAAGGGAAGAAAACTGCAAGTCGAAAGGGTGGGAAAACTACTGAAGAAGATATCAGGAAAGCAAGTACTGCAAGGAAGAAAACTGCAAGTACTGATAGAAAGCTGCTGAAGAACAAGTCTTCAGTAGTTTCATCTTCTTCAGCAGATGATCAACTAAAGATGAAGAAAAAACCATGTGAAATATGTGGCTTATTCAATCATCTTACCGATGATTACCGGTATAAAAAGGGCTCCAAACTCAGACACAATGAGAACATTAAAAAGAAAATGGACAAAATGAAAATTGAGTTTGAGACCAAGTTTGTACCAGCAACATCAAAACCTGTAACCCCAAAGTCCAAAAAGAAATCCAAAAAGGAAGGGGTAAATCAGGCAACAGGTGAGGTTGCTCAAATGAAGATGGTACAACACAGGAATCCATCAAACTCAAGTACAAATGTGTCTGATGAGCTGAAAGCTTTATCACAAAATCAGACACAACTTGTTATGATGGTTCAACATCTATTGGGGAGAGTCAACCAATTAGATGCTCCTGTGCTGAAACCACAGAAAAGGAAATCCAAGCCAAAGGATTCCTCTTCTACACCATCTCCATCACCTCAAGCTGTTATTCATAACAAACAAGTTAGTTTACCATATGTTGATGAGAACAGATCCAAAACCAAAAAGGTTTGGGTCTCAAAACTTAACTAATTTGGTATGACGATTGCAGGGTTCTTTAGCATGCCAAAGAAGCATCTGGTATATAGACAGTGTAGGATCCATGCATATGACAGGGAGCAGCTCTCTTCTTAATTACTACTCTCAAGGAAAGAAGGGGTTTGTCTCTTTTGGCAATGATGCTAAGGGTTACATCATCGGCAAAGGCTTTGTTTCCAATGGGGAAATAGGGTTTGATGATGTTAACCACGTGGAGAATCTCAAGTACAACCTCTTGAGTGTCAGTCAAATGTGTGATAAAGGCCATGTTGCTCTTTTCACCAGTAAGAAATGCAGGATTCTATCATCCAATGTTTTGAGTTTGATTGACAAGGTGTTGGATGATCATACTCTCCTGAAGGCCAACAGGACAGGAAGAGTATATGCCTTAGATCTTTCCAAGAAAATAGATCTATAAGGCCATCCTTGCCTATTCTCCAAGGCTTCTCCTCAAGCATCTACTCTATGGCATAGAAGGCTGGGTCATGTGAATCTCAAAAACATGAACCAGCTCATACACCATGGTTTAGTAAGAGGGTTGCCTATGAAGGAGTTCAAATATGAAGACAACTGCACTGCTTGTTTAAAGGGAAAGCAACACAAAGTTTCATTCCCTCCAATAGAAGAGCCAAAGTCCACTGCCTGCTTACAATTACTGCATATGGATCTTTTTGGTCCTGTCAGAGTGATGAGCATGGCAAAGAAGAAATACTGTCTGGTAATTACGGATGATTACTCCAGATTTGTATGGACTTTCTTCTTGCATTCCAAAGATGAAGCTGCAAAAGCTATTATGAACTTTGTGTTATATGTGGAGAAGCAGTATTCCCTTCCAGTCAAGTGTGTGAGGAGTGATAATGGCATATAATTTAGAAATCACACACTTGATGATGTCTACCTATTAAAGGGAATCAAGAGGCAGTTTAGCATTCCAAGGACTCCTGAATAAAATGGAGTGGTGGAGAGAAAGAACAGGACCCTTATTGAAGCTACAAGGTCAATGTTGGCTGATTCAGGTTTGCCACTGACCTTTTGGGCTGAAGCTGTCAACACAGCTTGCT
Organism: Flaveria linearis; assembly: GCA_024085815.1. NCBI lineage: Eukaryota > Viridiplantae > Streptophyta > Magnoliopsida > Asterales > Asteraceae > Flaveria > Flaveria linearis. The sequence goes on along the minus strand of CM044007.1, from coordinate 39,086,391 downwards.
ATGTGCACAATAGAGTGTTAGTGAATCAAATGTTGATGAAGACTCCTTATGAAGTACTACATCATTTGGCCCCTTTTATTTCATTCTTTAGAGCATTTGGGTGTCCCTGTTACATTCTCAATACAAAAAATCCACTCCAAAAGTTTGAGTCAAAGGTGGATGCAGGGTATTTTGTTGGTTATTCATCTACTTGCAAGGCATATAGAGTTTTCAACTGCAAAACAAAGATGGTTGAAGAGACTTTGCATGTGAAGTTCAATGAATCTCCACATGAAAAGATTCCACAGAACCCTGTGGAGTTATTTGATTTGGACATACTGCAATATGTTCCTTATCAGTCTCCAGCTGTTGTTCCTGTCAATAGTTCTCCACCTGGTGATACTATTGATGATGTAGCTAGTGCTCACCTTTTCATGTTTAGTGACCAACTGCCTGAGTCATCTAAACCTGATGCTCCTGTAGCTTCAGTAGCTCCATCCACAACAAATGCTGATGAGATTTCTGAATCCTCCACTTCATTTGAGCTGCCATCACCAACATGGTTTCAAGAATCTTCATCATCATCTGTTGCTGCTGAAGGTCCTACAAACACTTGCACAGATCTCATTGTGTATCAAGAACTGAAGGATCATCTAATGTCTCAAATCATTGGTGATATCAATGTTGGAGTCTCAACCAGAAGTCAATTGTCTAATTTCTGCTTCTATGCTCTCTTCATCAGTCAGCAAGAGCCAAAGAACTAACATGTTGCATTAAGAGACAATGGATGGGTTGAAGCAATGCAGCTTGATCTTCTTCAGTTCAAAAGGCAGCAAGTGTGGGAGCTTGTTCCTTTACCCCAAGGTAAGTGTGCAATAGGCACTAAATGGGTGTTTAGGAATAAAACAGATGAAAAGGGCCAAATTGTTAAGAACAAGGCCAGACTGGTTGTACAGGGGTTTGCATAAGAAGAAGGTATTGATTATGATAAAACATTTTCCCCTGTAGCCAGACTCGAGGCAATTAGATTGTTTTTAGCTTATGCTGCTTTTCATAATCTTAAAGTTTTTCAAATGGATGTCAAAAGTGCATTTTTATATGGTAAAATAAAAGAAGAGGTTTATGTGTGTCAACCACCAGGTTTTGAGGATAATAAACATCCTGATTAGGTGTATAAGCTTGATAAGGCTCTATATGGGTTGAAACAAACTCCTAGAGCCTGGTATGAAACATTATCAAATTTTCTTCTACAAAATAATTTCACTGGAGGCTCCATTGATAAAATTTTATTCATAAAGAAAGTGGGACAGCATAAGCTACTTGTTCAAATTTATGTTGATGATATTATTTTTGCATCTTCTGATCCACAGTTGTGTGATGAATTCACAAAGCTAATGAAGCAAAAGTTTGAAATCAGTGCCATAGGAGAATTACAGTTCTTTCTAGGTTTGCAAATCAAACAAAGGGCTGATGGAACTTTCATTCATCAGTCCAAATATACAAAAGATCTTTTGCATAAGTTTGATTTACAAAACTGTAAGCCCTGTTCTACTCCAATGAGCAGCACCACACAACTGGATGTTGATCAGAAAGGTAAAGCGGTTGATGAAACCCTTTACAGATGTATGATTGGGTCCTTGATGTACCTTACAGCTTCTAGACCAGACATTATGTTTGCAACATGTGTCTGTGCTAGATTTCAGGCTGCACCTAAAGAATCCCATTTGATTGCAGTCAAAAGGATCTTTAGATACTTGCAAGGTACTCAATCTCTAGGACATTGGTATTCTACAGGGCATTCTTGCAAATTAGTTGCTTTCTCAGATAGTGACTATGCAGGGTGCAAAGTCACCAGAAAATCCACTTCTGGTGGATGCCAATTTCTAGGCAATTGTTTAGTTTCTTGGCAGAGTAAGAAACAAACTTCAATTGCTATATCAACTGCTGAAGCAGAGTACATTGCTGCTGCAAGTTGTACATCCTAGGTACTCTGGCTTCAGAATCAATTGTCGGATTATGGCATTACAGAGACTAAGACACCATTACTCATGGATAGTGCTTCAGCTCTTTGTATTGTTAAGAATCCAGTCCAGCATTCTAGGACCAAACATACTGAGATCAGACATCATTTTATTAGGGATTGTTATGAAAAAGGTCTGATTGATCCAAAGTTTGTTCCTAGTGCTGATGAGCTTGCAGATATATTTACTAAGCCTTTAGACAGTGCAACTTTTCAGAATCTTGTACTAAGGCTTGGTATGCTACAGCTAGAATAAATTGACTAATACTGATGCTCTCAGGTCACAAGTGCTGATGAACATTAGTATACAACAATCAAATACAAGTACTGATGAGTTATTTTGTCTTCAGTATTTTTCATATCTACTGATGTGTTATAACTACTGAAAACTTAAATACTTCAAAGTACTAAAGTACATTATTTGTTAAAAAGAACTGATGAAGTTACAACTACTGATGTGGTTATAACTACTGATGTCTATTTCTAACAAATAAGTACTGAAGAACAAATTTTGTCCACAAGTACTGAAGTGTAATCTTACCCAAGTACTGAAGACAACATTTGTTCACAAGCTCTGAAGAATAATTTATTTTATCAGATTTTCTGAACATCTATTCACAAGAGCTAAAGAATAAACATTCACAAGAGCTGATGACCAATGAAACATCTGAAAAATCAGACAAAGTCTGATAAGTAAGTGTTGAGGTCAGAATGAAACAACTGAATTGACGATAACAACTGATGAGTAAATTTACTCCTCAGCTGATTCAAACAACTGATGTTTCATTTCAAAACAACTGAAGGACAAAACCATGTCTTCAGTAGTTTATAACTACTGATGACTAACACCAAGTCCTCAGTTGTTTACAACAACTGAAGGACAAAACCATGATGTTCAGTAGTTTATAACTACTAATGACTAACACCAAGTCCTCAGTTGTTTACAACAACTGAAGGATAAAACCATGTCTTCAGTAGTTTCTAACTAATGATGACTAACACCAAGTCCTCAGTTATTTACAACCTCTGAAGGACAAAACCATGTCTTCAGTAGTTTCAACTACTGATGACTAACACCAAGTCCTCAGACGTTTATAACAACTGAAGCCAAAACCATGTCTTCAGTAGTTTATAACTACTGATGACTAATACCAAGTCTTCAGTTGTTTACAACCTCTGAAGGTTAAAACCATGTCATCAGTCATTTAAAACAACTGATGACTAACACCACAACCTTCAGTCGTTTTCTTTCAGCCGTTTCATACCCATACCCTATAAATACCTAACCCTAACTTTAGAGTTTTTCATTCTCTCATAACCTAACGTTCCAAAAACTCTGAAACCTCCCTCCTAACATTTATGGCGACCATGCAGCTCAAACCCAGACACAACTGTGTTTCCTATCTTACCAAATCAGCATTTTGGACCAAGTTCGATAATGCCATTGTTCTCATGGTCGATTCCCAATACCAAACGGCCTTTCTCCTAAATCTGACCATCTATGCCGAATCATTACACCAGTTCTGGACGAACGTCACCCTCACTGGGGAGAATGACACCGAGGTCTCTCTTCAGTCATTCGTTAACAACCAACAGGTGGTCATCACTCCTACAATTCTTCACCAAACCCTAAAACTGAATGATGCCACCTTCCCCACTGGCTATCCAAAGGGCACCACTGATCAATCCTTTACCCACCATGGATATCAGGGTGATCTACATGCTTCTACCATCCTCAAGAAGCATTTCCATGACGCGGAACGCCTTATTTTTCACATGGTGAATGTCTTCTTAGCCCCTAAGACTTCTTCTTAGGATTAAATGTCATCTAGGTGGTAGCAGGTATTATTCTCTATCCTTGAGCAACAAGACTTAAATTTTTCTGAAATCAAATTTTTAGAACTTAAGGATATGGCCTCAAAACCTCTTGCTAACCGATGGATACTATATCCACTGTTCATTATGGCCATTATAGAGAACCAGCTGAATGCTGAGGGACTTGTTGGCCTTGGAGTCCCTGCTATGGCTGTATTGGTTGAAGTATACTCCAGGTACAGCTCTGACCAAACACTAAAACAGGATGCCAAGCTGCGAAAACCCAAGCAGCTTGAACCCACAGCCTCCACCTCCAAATCCAAAGTCCCCACCAAACCCAAATCCGAAAAGCCCAAAAAGGCTACTCAGGGAGATGAGTCCCCTAAGGATGCCCCTGCATAACAAAGGCAGGAAATATCTACTGGCATTAATCCCTCAGTAGATACAAGGACTCCACCAACCTCAACCGCTCAGGCATCCTCTCAACAAGAGCCTGAAGCAACCATTTCCGGGGCAGCCACCTCTCTGGAACCTTTCTCACTTGAGAAGGTTACCATTGAAGAGCACCACTCTCCCCAGGTGCAAACTGCTTCACCCCAATCTCCCAATGCAACCGCCCCTCAAAGTCCAACCCTTATTATTGCAAAAATGCTGACTCAGCTCAACGCTCCACCCTCTCCCCAAGAACCTATAACAACTGGGCAAACCCCAACCAATAAGAGGGAGGAACAAAGTGTTACTGAGAGCCCACATCATAGGGATTATCATGTTCAATCTCCTAGTGTGGCAGAGGAGATAAGAACATCTGGTGAGGCTGCCACTTCTCCTGCTTCAGCACATGAATAGGATGAAACTGGTAACATCTCTAAGTCCTCACCAAAGGCAACTACTGATGAAGGATTTAATCCTGAGGTAGGAAGTCCCCAGTACCAAGACAAAGGGGCACATGTGGATACTGAGCCACACTCAGCACATGTACATCCTGATCCAATCAGGAGGTCAGGTGATTCAGCTACAGTTGATGATGACCTGGGCTTCTTTTTTGATGTTCTAGCCCAGAACACTATTCTTGAGGAGGGGGTAAGTAGATTAAAAGAGCTACTTGCAAAATTCTCTCAAGAATCAAGTCCATCTGCCACCATAAACCCACAGATGGCACCTTCATCTGAAGGTCTCCCAACAAACACAGAGCCACTCCTAAAATCTCGACCACCAGCCTCTGCTTCTGGCACCATTGCTCAGGGACAGAACCCCTCTGAGCAAATGGCTGCTATCCTTCAAAATTCCTTGCCTCTCATCACACCCATTATCATTGACATTGTGATTAAAACCCTTGATGAGAGGCTTTCCTCAACCATTCAGCCAATGGTGGATGATGCTGTAGCAAAGAGGCTTTCTGACAGTCAAACCCCTGCAACCAATGCAACCAAAAAGGGGGAGACTCAGTCAGTGAAAGTAATCAAGAGGAAGAGGATTGAGGAGGAGAAAGAGAAAGAAGTTGAGAAGGAGGATGAAACTGAGACGGAGTTGGTTGTGGAGACTGAGAAAGAGAAGGAGGTTGAGAAGGGAACTGACATGGAGAAAGTGACTGAAAGTGCAAAAGACTTTCATGTCACATACAAGAAGAAGAAGGGAGAAAATGAGTCTAAGAAGAAGTTGGACGAGATTATAAAGGAAGCTGATGCCCAACACAGCTGATCAATGGATAACATCATTGATCAGTTGTTTAGGCAGGGTTTTGATACTGCTCAACTTGACTCAGAGATCCGGAAGTTAGAGGTACAAGAGATAGAAAACTGATGGACTTGCTATAGCCAAGAAGAGAAGGAGAGACTTGAGGCTATGGAAAGATTCACTTCGAAGTATCTGGGGAGATCAGTCCTGGAGATCAAGTCATGGCCCAGGGACAGCATCTTGGCAATAACCATCAAGATCTGTTCGTCTGAGGTATTTACCAAGGGGCTGGTCATAGAAGCCCTGAGTGAAGCCGGTGCTGGGAACAGGACTGCTCTAGCCAAGCAAACCAAAGTCTCACTCACAACCAAACTGCTAGAACAGCCTGACAAAATTCCCACACCAAAACAACCACTACCACAACCCACAAAACCAACTCCCTCACCCACAAAACCAATAGCCGATGATGCGCCCTTGAAGAGGAAGAGAAGGGTGTTAAGACTAGAAGAAGAAGTAGAAGAAGATGATGAGGAAGAAGATAGGCTGCCAATCTCGACTGTCATGTCATTGCCTAAGGCCAAAATTCTCCCTCTAACAATTACTCCTGAGCTCCAAAGACAAATAGTTAAAGTGAAGCTAGAAGAAGAAGAGCATCACAAACTACATGATGAGGAGTTGTTGAGAAAGGTAGACAAAGCATATACAGCTTCCTTATCAATCATAAACATGAGGACGCAAGCTCAGAGGTTAAACACTCTCAAGCACACATTTCAATATCAGAAAGAGAGTGTGAGAATTTGGCCTGATCCCAGGGTGTCTCACAGGATCCAAAAGAGAATCATTCCTCAGAGATACAATGGGCAAGTGAAAAAGATCGTAAATGCAATGATCACACTTGCCATTGTAGTATCACCCTGGGAGATCCTTGAAGATTTCAAAAAGGCCTATACATCCAACATGCCCCCATAAAAGATGCTGCAAAATAGAATGGTGAAGAAGGGGTTGGTGTATAAGAGGCTTGAGGAAATCAGGAAGGATGAGCTCCACTTACTACTGGAGGGTAATCACCCTGAAGAATTTGCATATAGAGAGATAACCACAGTGGAGCTCAAGAATGGTAAACAGGTCAAATTCCTTTCTGAGTTCTATGGGCCTGAAGGATTCTTTGAGGGAGAGGCAGAAGAGCTCACCATGGAGGAACAGATTTTATTTTTGGAAGCCTACACCAGAGAATCTTATAGGCTTATAGTTGGGAAGTAGGTCTCATGGATGGGGTAATAGCTCTGTGTCCAGTTCCCCAAGACAGAGTTCCCATCCATCCTTTGCCAATCAGATCTTTGTGACTTCTTCCCAGGCCTGTGCTGATATGGGTCATTCTGAGTTGATCCAGAAGAAAAAGACCAATCATTCTGCCTCAATAAGTGGGACATTTGATTAGCTTAGAGGTTTTGGCTGCATTGGTTCAGGGGAGTTTGTTGGACCAAAAGAACCAATGAGCCAGATCAGAAAAACCTTTAAGTCCCACAAGACATCACAACAACTGCTGAAGGCCTCATTAGCTGTTTGACAAAGACTGAAGACTTCATCAGCTGAAGACTAAAGTACTGAAGATCATCAGCTGAAGACTAAAGTAGTGAAGATCATCAGCTGAAGACTAAAGTACTGAAGACTTCATCAACTGAAGACTAAAGTACTAAAGTCCATCAGCTGAAGTACAAAGACTGAAGACAAAGACTGAAGACATCAGCTGATGACAACAACTGAAGTTCAAGTCTGAAGTCCAAGTACTGAAGCCTTCAGAGTTTGTCACAACAGCTGAAGAAGTATTCTTCAGTTGTTATGATGGTTTCCTTTCAGTCTTTTCTTTTCAGTAGTTTCATTTCTATTTCAGTACTTGTAAAACGACTGAAGAGCATGTTGTTCAGTCGTTGTAGTTTCAGTAGTTGTAGTTTTAGTAGTTTCTTATCAGTAGTTGTAGAGATAGTTTGCACTTGTCTTTTGTGAGAAGATGTCAGCTGTTTGACATCTTCACTAGTTATGTAACTATCAGTAGTTTGTTGTAATAACAGTTAGATGTCACTGTCAAGTGACATCAGCTGACGTCATCTTTCCCTATAAAAGGAAAGATGACCTAATTGTAAGCCAGCCGAATCGTGCATTGAATGAATATATAACTTTTGGCAGAAATTCTCTCTCTCTCTATAACCATACTTTTTCATTGATATATCGTGTGTGTTCTTGCTATAGTTTGTTCTAATTCGTGTACAATTCCACTGCAAATCTAATCTAATTGATCAAACTAGATGCTTAGATACTTTCAAAGGATCCTCGAATCCTTCGGGTTGACTGACGTAAACTGTTTCATGGATCTCACCATGATGATATGCACTTTTCACATCCAATTGATATACTTTGATCTGCATAAAGGATGCATAGGCTAGGACGATTCTAATTGCTTCAATCCTGGCCACGGGTGCGAACACTTCATTGTAGCCAACTCCTTCGACTTGCCTGAACCCTTTAACAACCAGCCTAGCCTTGTTTCTGATTATGACCCCTTGGTCATCCTTCTTACACCGAAGAACCCACTTAGTACCAATTACTTTTGCACCTTTGGTCTGTTGACAAGTGTCTAGATACCTAACTTCTTGAACTGTAGGAGTTCTTATTGCATGGCAGCTACCCATGCCTCATCCTTTAAGGCCTTGCTTACATACATGGGCTCAACTTGAGACATAAAACATCAATATGCCCCATCGTGTATGTACCCCTTTTCTATGATCGCAGCATAGTCAACTGAGTAAAGCTAATTTCTTATCTGAACTCTCGAGAGAATATCCCTAATGATGTTGTCCAGGGGATGATTCACGTTAATCCTAGTTCCGAGAGTTGTGGGAACTGCTATTTCATCATCCAGGTTTGGAGTCACAAGTACAGTTTCTGTGGCTGTTGAAGGACTGGGTTCAGAAGTTCCAATTACTTCATTATCAGCTGCAGGTGTACTTTCAGCAGTAGGAACCTGTTCCTCCTGGTTCACATTTTCAGATTCAGCTTCTTCATCGTCAGAGGAATCACTTATCTCTAGTTCTCCCCCTGAGGAGCTAGTAGTACCTTCTAATGGAGCCAAGGATGTCGAGTCTCGAGTAGGAGTGTTCAGAACATCATACATCATTTGAGTGGCCAACACATCATCATAATGGAAGGAAGGTAGATTGAAGGATTTAAAAAATCCATCATAGTCGAGAAAAAGGAAGGTCCTTTTCCCGTAGGGGGGTGGTGTATCTTTGTACATCAACATTGCACCACACTTCTACCTGACCAGTTGAGTTATTGTAAACCCTTTTGTCTGGTATACTGTAGCCAAGGAAGATACCTTCTTCTGCCTTCTCGCAGAACTTCCCAGTCTGATTTTTCTTTAACAGCATGCAGGGTGCGCCAAATGGTTCCAGATACTCCAAGTTGGGTTTACGTTGCTGGAGCAACTCATAACAAGTTTTTCCATGACGTTTGACCACCAAGACCCGATTTAGAGGATAACACGCATTAGCCACTTCCTCGTTTCAGAATTGAACCGACAGTTTTGAGTCTGCTAGCATTGTCCTTGCTGTTTCTATCAAGCTCCAATTCTTCCGTTCTACAACTCCATTCATCTGTGGAGTGTAGGCAGAAGAGAATTGATGAACAATCCCTTTCTCATGATAGAATGCCTCCATCCACTGATTCTTGAATTCTATCCTGTTGTCTGAACATATTTTCCTTACTTTCAGCTTGTAGAATGACTCCAATGTGGTAACTAGATGTTTGAATGATTCAAATGTCTCTACTTCACTTTCAGAAATATCACCCAAGAGAATCTTAGGTAATCATCCATCACCACAAAGCAGTACCAATCACCAGCTATGCTCTTTGTGTTGAGAGGGCCAATCAGATCCATATGTAGAAGCTCAAGAGGAGGCTCGATAGAATGAACTTTCTTAGATTTGTGAGACTTCTTTGTCTGTTTCCCTTTCTTGCATGCTACGCAAAGTTCTGGAAGCTGGAAGTTCTTGATAGTAACTCCGTCCACCAGATCATTCTGAACCAGATAGTTCATCTTCCTAGGATTGATATGTCCCATTCTCCTATGCCAGGAAACTGAATCCCTTTTAGTTGCTTTTGACAAGAAGCACTGAGCAGTAGACTCAGTAGTGGAGGCTTTTGAAAGGTGTCAGACATACAGGTCATTTTATCTTAAGGCAGAGATTAGAACTTGCTCCTCCGGGATAACATACTCCTTCTTAGTATGTAACACTTCTTATTATCAAACACAACTTAAAGCCCTTATCACAAATTTAGGAGACAGAAAGCAAGTATTTTTGCAATTGCTGAACGTAGTTTACCTTGTCAAACTTTACCTTCTCGTTTCCCGCTTCGCCTTGAGCGGTGATATAACCTCCTTTTTTCCTGCGAATGATACATGTTCCCCTTTAATTTGCTTGACGTTGAAAAGGAGAGACGAATTCCCGGTCATGTGCCTGGAAGCCCCACTATCAATAATCCAGGTATTAGTGATAGCGCTGTAGCGGAAAAACCTGCACAATGAATTGAAATGATTAGTTCAGGTTAGGGACCCAAGCCTTTACTGGCTTGGGTTTCCCAGAGATATCACATATCATAAACTCAACCCACTGACCTTTAGCGGATGAGGAAACATCTTTCTCTTCTTTTCCTCACTGTCACAGAAAGCTTGATTATATTTTAAGGCAGAGATTAGAACTTGCTCCTCCGGGATAACATACTCCTTCTTAGTATGTAACACTTCTTATTATCAAACACAACCTTAAAGCCCTTATCACAAATTTAGGAGACAGAAAGCAAGTATTTTTGCAATTGCTGAACGTAGTTTACCTTGTTTACCTTCTCGTTTCCCGCTTCGCCTTGAGCGGTGATATAACCTCCTTTTTCCTGCGAATGATACATGTTCCCCTTTAATTTGCTTGACGTTGAAAAGGAGAGACGAATTCCCGGTCATGTGCCTGGAAGCCCCACTATCAATAATCCAGGTATTAGTGATAGCGCTGTAGCGGAAAACCTGCACAATGAATTGAAATGATTAGTTCAGGTTAGGGACCCAAGCCTTTACTGGCTTGGGTTTCCCAGAGATATCACATATCATAAACTCAACCCACTGACCTTTAGCGGATGAGGAAACATCTTTCTTCTTCTTTTCCTCACTGTCAAACACGTTACTTGATTTTTCTTTCCATAAACCAGTTTTGTGTAAGGCTGTTTGTGGTAAATAGACGACTGGCTTATGGTATGAACTTTTGGTTCACTAATAGTCCTAGGTTTAACCTTAGGCAACACAACTTCGTTTTGAGTTTGTCTGTGTTGACTTTGGTCTCTTGGAGGAGTCTTTGATCTATTTTTGAAAAATCTTGGTTTTTCATCAAAAAGTTCAATTTCCTTCTTAGGTGTCTGATAATGAGGACAATTTGGAGAAATATGTCCTCCTTTTCCACAATTATAGCAGGATCTCCCTTTGATAGGTGGGGAAGATCTTCTGTGAGGGGTTGAGTATGATTGGGAGCTGGTCTGTTTCTCATCCTTCTTAGAAGCTTCACCTTCTTTAACAAAATTAATTTTTTTGACATTTTGAACGCATTTTTCTTTCTTTTTTTAGGATTTTGATGATTTACACGTTTAGGGTTGTTGGTTTTGAATTTTTAGGTTCTGACGTACATGTTTGTGAACCCGACCCAACACTATCCTTTTCAACTTTAACACACAAATCCTCTTTAAGCATCATATATTTCAATCCCGAAGTAGTAGCCTTCTGTTCAGTGACAGACTGCACAGTTTTACCTGTGGACTCTGGATCACTGACCAGAGGAGTAGTCACCACATGATCCTTAACCGGGTTATTGTTTATTGGTTTACATTTAGTATTCAAAAGGATTTCATGTGGTGGTGGTACTACTTTATATCCCAGACCTTCCCCACCATTACGTTCTTTCGCTAAGTTCGAAACTATATGAGAGGAACTTGCTAAACTGTGCAGTTTTTGATTTAAAAAATTCAACTTTGGCTTGCAAAATTGCTTTTTCCTTTTTAGTTTCCTCTAAAGTAGTTAGATATAATTTAATGTCATTTGATTGATTTAGGGCAACAACCTCGGTTTCCATTAGCTGTTTCCCTAGCAATTCAATCTTTTCTTTAAAACTGCACTCATTTTCTTTTAAACACGGTTTGCTTCAGTGCACAGTTTTAAATCATTTACCAGATTATCATTATGTTCTAATAACCTAGCAAATTTTAGGTCAATGCTTTCTCTAAATTTTTCACATTCAACACAAGCATGTTTATCAAATAATTTTCTTTTGAGTATATACCTGTGCAGAACTGGACGAATCTGCCATAAAAGCAGAGTCGGACTCTTCAATAACAGGAGATTCTGAGTTTGTAGCATTCAACTCTTCCTCAATAAGACGATCTACAACATCCATAGCTTCTTCAATATCTAAACGTGCATGCTCAGCTATGATATATCCCTCGCTTATAGATCCATCATCCAAATCATCAACTTGTGCTACATTTGACTCTCCCTCAGATACGAATCGGAAGGACCAGTCTTGTCATTCATCGCCATGAGCTACCATAGCTTTTGACTCCTTGTTTGATGATGCCCCAATCTTCTCTTTGTCCTGACGGTTGAATGAAGGAAAAGGGTTTCCATTACCGGTCCTCTTCGGCTTTACACATTCACGTTTAAAGTGCCCCTTTTTACCATAGTTGAAGCATGTGACCTTGGTTTTATCAAACCCAAATGTAGTGTCTTTAGTAGCAACCAAGTTCTACCCCATCTTCTTAACAAACTTCTTAGCCCTTCTGTTGATACATCTTTATGTACCTACTTTTTGTTCTTAAATGTACAGTCTTTCATGTCTTACACTGATGTAATCTGATGTAATGTAATGATTCAATGATACATGAAATGCATTTTGATGTTTATTTATGATTGATTATATCATATTATCATTGTATGTGACTCACATGTATGAACTTAATATGTAGGTTTGAAGTTATTGTGCATAGTTCTAAGTCAGTAATGACTTAGAAATGTGTTCAACTTAGTCATGGTTATTCATGCTAATTGACCATACTTATGGCCCATACGCTTGAATGAACCATACTTATGGACCAGTCGCAAGACTGAACCAGGTGACTGGATCAGTCATATGATTGAGACATAAGATTGACTCGGTCACACGACTGAACCTTCAGTCGTGCATGTGAGTCAACCACATGAGTCAGTCGCATGACTGAACCATGCTAATGGTTCAGTCGTATGACTGAACCATGCTAATGGTTCAGTCGTATGAATGAACACCAAAAACCTATAAATACCAATTATTCGTGGAAAACATAACACTTCGAATACTTTCATACCCTAGCCATCCAGAGTGTCCTAAGTCATCCATCCATAGTTCGTTCCTGAATTCATAGTTCGTTCCTGATCGATTCCAACTAGTTCTTAACGTTTGTTTCATCATTGGATAGATCAGGTTGTTCGTTCTCACTTATTGGATCGCCAATCAAATAGAATTCCGCGCTATTTGATCTGGTCTCATGCAGAATCCATTAGTACTCCGTACGAAAACGGTCCTAACAATGGTATCAGAGCTTAGGCTCGTGATTTTCCATGGATTCAATTGGTTTTGGTGTTAAAATACGTTTTCAATCAAAAGATCCACTTTTCGCTTCAAAACGTGTTTTTAACGAGTCTCTGTGTTAAAGTTTCGACCTTTTACCATACGGCAGATTAGGGTTTGTAAAAATTTGCATTTTTGTGTCAAAGTGTTCAAAAATTCGATTTTTTCCCGCAACAGCAGCCTCATCACACGATTAGCTTAATCACACGAATGAATCTCATTCGATATTCAATCACACGACTGGACTCATTCGCAAGTTCATTCGCATGGTTCAGTTATTCCAGTCGGTTGACCTCAAACGTCTTGCTCATTCGCACGACTGAATCAAATCGCACGATTGAAGTCATTCGCATCCTTCAATCGCACGGTGACCTAGTCGTCTTGTTCATCACATAAGGCAATCTGTCCTGGTCTAAGTTCATAAAGTTCAAAGCAATGGAAGATCAGTTTTCTGTGTTCACTACTGGAAAGGACTCGCATATCCAGAATCTTCAACTTCTGAAAATGAGATCGTGAACCACAACAAACCGCCAAAGCTATTAACGTTGGATGAATACCCATAATGGAAACAGCGGTTTGAAATCTACTTGAATGGAGTTGACCCCAATGTGGACGTCTATAGAGACTGGTTACGTGAACCAGTCTGTGCTAATGGGGTAAAATGAGTTTGGGAGGAATGAGTGAATCCCAGAAGACTATGCATAATGCTGAAAAGAAAGCATATGCCTTGTTGACTCAGTCTATACCTAAGGACATTTTCCATCAGTTCTTAAAGAACAAGCACTTGAAAAAGTTATTGGAGGCCTTAGAAAAACATATGAGGGAATGCAACTCTGAAGGCACTGAAGGTTAAAGCTCTTAAAAGGAATTTGACAATTTCTCACCGATAGAAAAGAGAGCTTAGATGACATAATTGATAGATTCTATCACTTAATGAGTGAGTTGCACACTCATGGCATGACCACACCCATGGAAGATAATCAAGTTTTGCTGATGGTCTGCCAGACAAATGGGATCCATTTGTGTCTAATCTGAGAAAAAATGACATTCTTTCAACATTAGACATAAATGATTTCATTATGATTAAGGGAGGTAGAACTGCGTCAGAAATGCAAGTCAAAGAAAGGATCCTACGCTCAGAATCCTACATTGTACAATTCGGTTTCAACTCCTGCCTCATCAGGCGCACCATTACAAACCGTGTATGTTTCTAACTCTTCTGCTCCTTCCTAATGTATTTCCTCAGGAACCGAAATGTCAGGTCTTCTGGAACCCATACATGTTCCTGAGGCAAATACAACCAGCTGAAGACCGAGAATCTCGGAAATGTCACTGGGAAGTTGATAAAGAGCATATGGATCTTCTAGCTGCTGTTGTTCAATTTATGATGGATTTAGCTGGGAAGATTGGAAACTGTCATCTTGTTGACGAGGACTACGAGCAAGTTGATGAACATAGTTGGAGCGCATGGACATCATGTGGGCCTTAGCCAGTGCTGTCAGACGGTCTAAGAAGTTTGTAAAAGACGGAGAAGAACTTGGTTCTACTAGGATACTACATTGGATTGATAAACCAAGGTCACGTGCTTCAACTGTGGAGAAAAGGGCACTTCAAACATGAGTGCATAAAGCCAAAGAAGACTGGGAATGGAAATCCTTTTCCTCTATTCACTGTCAAGATAAGGAGAAGGCATGATCGTCAATAAAGAATCTAAGGCTTGGTTGCTCAAGGAGATGAAGGACAAGACTGGCCCTTCTGTGAAGTCACTGGATCGGTAAACATCGAGCACGATCTTGGCAGAAGGATAAACAACCAAAAGACATCAATAATACGAACAATAATCGAATGATTTTATTGATAAACATAACGATTTTAGCTCGTTACAACTTAAGAATCAAGACTTTTGGCAAGGGAGATCGAGCATGATCTCCCCTCTCATCCGGCAGCGCCTGGGCGCCGGCACACTATCAAAAACCTTTTATTTCTACACATTGAAACTGGTATATATAGCCTCGGCCCATATTAGATGCGACTGGGCCCATTCGTGCGATTGGACCATGCGTATGGTTTAATCGTACGACTGGACCATGCGTATGGTCAATCGTACGACTGGACAATTCTTATGGTTCAGTCTTACGAATGCCCCAATCGCATCTCTCAGTCGCACGACTTGTCCATTAGCATGGCTCATCGTACTACTGAGTCTCATTCGCATATGCTCCACGAATGACCCAGTTTCATGTGTTTACAAGTTGTATAACATTAAGCCTAGACTATTCGTCAAGCGATGGACACCTATATATGACTATATATGCTCCACAAATTCCCCCTGGACGTTGCTTGCGAATAGTAGATAACACTTCTTACAATCCAATCAATCTTTGCTCTGGTTTCCAATAGAACAAACGAACAACATATAGCCAACATTGCCGATCCGTCAGGTTACCACAATATCCGAAAATGAATTTAGGCACAATAGCTTTCGTTTACTTTGCAGAACACCATCATAGCATAAGATTCCCCAATGACTTCAGATAATGACATGACCATTTTCCATTGCTTCAATCTTCACACAGTCTAACCTATTACATTAACAACTATAGAAATTCCCCCTCACGTTAGCATATCCCAATATACATACATTGTGCTCTCCTGTCGTCTTCATACGATGTATTGGGCAAAAGTTGAAGTTCCAATCCACAGCTGACATATCAAGCAAATCAGCATGCACGAAGATTCATCATCAGAACCTGCTCACATCATCACTTTCTGATTGCGTCTTCAATTTCTCTATACGTGAATTCCCCCTAAGAATGAGAATCCTCTCTGTGCGGATAAATATAACTTGATTGCCCATAAATAGTCAGATGCTCCTGACTACCCCATAAAAATCAGCACCGATAGCTGACATCTTCTCTTCTCTCTTTCGTGTTCTAACACATTCCCTATTCTGGAAGTCTACGAATAATGGTGTATCTATCGAACTTGTTTGACATAAGAAACTCAGGGTGAAGTGCTTGCTCATCCTCAACTCTTGCATAGACTCTCCAGGACAATCTTCACTATTGACCCGAACATGAACCGAAATGACCCGATAATTTCCCAAAAAAAATTTTATTTTACCAAAATTTTTCAGAAGGTCCCGACTGATAAAAATGGTTTAGGGAAAAATTCGTGCAAGAAGTTGTTCCAGACTTTTTTTTTTTTGGTCTGGTACACAGCTCTTCGTGCGACTGAAACAGACGAATGAAGACATACGTGCGAATGGTGATTCGTGCGAATGGACACTCGAATGGTTCATAGTACGAATGGATAACATGAATGGGTCAGTCGGGCGACTGAAGTACACGAAAGGGTCAGTCGTGCGACTGAAGGTTCATTCGTACGAATGGTCATACGAGTGGTTCACTCGTGCGATTGAGCCCAGTCGCATGGCCCAATCGCATAACGGTCTGAACGCAGAAAACCGATCTGCAGCCGCCACAAGGCTGAAAAACCCTAATCCGATGATTTGGACGAGACACAGCACAATAATTGTACCACCGGATTCGTTTTTATGATCTGAAGAAGATTCCAAGTCCGCTTTTAAAATAACATCACGCACAATGAGATTTGAGCAAAACAAGATGAACACGAGTGGGTTTAACGCCAAGATCTGAACTTTGATCCAGAAATCAAGAGCTCGGGTTGCTAGAATGATTATTAGATCATTCCGCAGTAACCGCTCTGATACCAATTGTGAATTCACTTGATCGGTAACATCCGAGCACGATCTTGACGGAAGGAACAACCAAAAGACAATCAATAATACGAACAATAATCGAATGATTTTATGATAAAACATAACGATTTTAAGCTCGTTACAACTTAAGAATCAAGACTTTTGGCAGGGGAGATCATGCTCGATCTCCCCTTGCCAAAAGTCTTGATTCTTAAGTTGTAACGAGCTTAAATCGTTATGTTTTATCAATAAAATCATTCGATTATTGTTCGTATTATTGATTGTCTTTTGTTGTTTATCCTTCCGTCAAGATCGTGCTCGGATGTTTACCGATCCAGTGAATTCACAATAGCAGTAAGATTCCCCCTTCCCGACTGATAAAAATGGTTTAGGAAAAATTCGTGCAAGAACTGTTCCAGACTTTTTTTTTTTGGTCTGGTACACACTCATTCGTGCGACTGAAACAGACGAATGAAACATACGTGCGAATTGTGATTCGTGCGAATGGACACTCCGAATGGTTCAGTAGTACGAATGGATAACACGAATGGTCGTCGAGCGACTGAAGTACACGAAAGGTTCAGTCGTGGACTGAAGGTTCATTTCGTACGAATGGACATACGATGTTCATTCGTGCGATTGAGGCCCAGTCGCATGGCCCAATCGCATGAACGGGTCTGAACGCAGAAAACCAGATCTGCAGCCGCCACAAGGCTGAAAAACCCCTAATCCGATGATTTGGACGAGACACAGCACAATAATTGTACCACCGGATTCGTTTTTTATGATCTGAAGAAGATTCCGAGTCCGCTTTTAACAAATAAACATCACGCGCAATGAGATTTGAGCAAAACAGATGAACACGAAGTGGGTTTAACGTCAAGATCTGAACTTTGATCCAGAAATCAAGAGCTCGGGTTGCTAGAATGATTATTAGATCATTCCAGCAGTAACCGGCTCTGATACCAATGTGAATTCACTGGATCGGTAAACATCCGAGCACGATCTTGACGGAAGGATAAACAACCAAAGACAATCAATAATACGAACAATAATCGAATGATTTTATTGATAAAACTAACGATTTTAAGCTCGTTACAACTTAAATCAAGACTTTTGGCAAGGGGAGATCATGCTCGATCTCCCCTTGCCAAAGTCTTGATTCTTAAGTTGTAACGAGCTTAAAATCGTTATGTTTTATCAATAAAATCATCGATTATTGTTCGTATTATTGATTGTCTTTTGGTTGTTTATTCTTCCGTCAAGATCGTGCTCGGATGTTTACCGATCCAGTGAATTCACAATAGCAGTAAGATTCCCCATATGACTGTTTTTCTAGATAATGACATAACTAGTTTCCATTGTTTCAATCTTCACACAGTCTAACCTGTTTAACATTAACAACTGTAGAAATTCCCCCTCACGTTCAGCATATCCCATATATATACGTTCTGCTCTCCGTCGTCTTCATACGATGTATTGGGCAAAAGGTTGAAGGTTCCAATCCACAGCTGACAATATCAAACAAATCAGCATGCACGAAGATTCATCATTAGAAACCTGCTCACATCATCACTTTCTGATTGCGTCTTCAATTTCTCTATACATGAATTCCCCCTAAGAATGAGAATCCTCTCTGTGCGGATAAATATACTTGATTGGCCCATAAATTCAGATGCTCCTGACTACCCACAAAAATCAGCACCGACAGCTGACATCTTCTCTTCTCTCTTTCGTGTTCTAACAACATTCACCTATTTTGGAAGTCCAACGAATAATTGGGTATCTATCGAACTTGTTTTGACATAAGAAACTCAGGGTGAATGCGCTTTGCTCATCCTCACCCTCTGCATAGACCTCCAGGAAACAATCTTCACTATTGACCCAACATGAACCGAAAATGACCCGTAATTTTCCCAAAAAAAAATTTATTTTACCAAAATTTTTCAAAAGGCTTCCCGACTAATAAAAGGTTTAGGAAAAATTTGTGCAAGAAGCTGTTCCAGACTTTTTTTTTTTGGTCTGGTACACAGCTCATTCGTGCGACTGAAACAGACGAATGAAGACATACGTGCTAATGGGTGATTCGTGCGAATGGACACTCCGAATGGTTCAGTAGCACGAATGGATAACACGAATCGGTCAGTCAGGCGACTGAAGTACACGAAAGGGTCAGTCGTGCGACTGAAGGTTCATTCGTACGAATGGAATACGAGTGGTTCTCGTGCGATGGAGGCCCAGTCACATGGCCCAATCGCAGAACGGGTCTGAACGCAGAAAACAGATCTGCAGCCGCCACAAGGCTGAAAAACCCTAATCCGATGCAGCCGCCACAAGGCTGAAAAACCCTAATCCGATGATTTGGACGAGACACAGCACAATAATTGCACCACCGGATTCGTTTTTATGATCTGAAGAAGATTCCGAGTCCGCTTTAACAAATAAAAATCACGCGCAATGAGATTTGAGCAAAACACGATGAACACGAAGTGGGTTTAACGTCAAGATCTGAACTTTGATCCAGAAATCAAGAGCTCGGGTTGCTAGAATGATTATTAGATCATTCCAACAGTAACCGGCTCTGATACCAATTGTGAATTCACTGGATCGGTAAACATCCGAGCACGATCTTGACGGAAGGATAAACAACCACAAGACAATCAATATACGAACAATAATCGAATGATTTTATTGATAAAATAACGATTTTAAGCTCGTTACAACTTAAGAATCAAGACTTTTGGCAAGGGGAGATCATGCTCTTTCTCCCCTTGCCAAAAGTCTTGATTCTTAAGTTGTAACGAGCTTAAAATCGTTATGTTTTATCAATAAAATCATTCGATTATTGTTCCTATTATGATTGTCTTTTGGTTGTTTATCCTTCCGTCAAGATCGTGCTCGGATGTTTACCGATCCAGTGAATTCACAATAGCAGTAAGATTCCCCATATGACTGATTTTTCCTGGATAATGACATAACCAGTTTTGCATTGCTTCAATCTTCACACAGTCTAACCTGTTTAACATTAACAACTGTAGAAATTCCCCCTCACGTTCAGCATATCCCAATATATATACGTTGTGCTCTCCTGTCGTCTTCATACAATGTATTGGGCAAAAGGTTGAAGGTTCCAATCCACAGCTGACAATATCAAACAAATCAGCATGCACGAAGATTCATCATCAGAAACCTGCTCACATCATCACTTTCTGATTGCGTCTTCAATTTCTCTATACATGAATTCCCCCTAAGAATGAGAATCCTCTCTGTGCGGATAAATATAACTTGATTGGCCCATAAATAGTCAGATGCTCCTGACTACCCCACAAAAATCAGCACCGACAGCTGACATCTTCTCTTCTCTCTTTCGTGTTCTAACAACATTCACCTATTCTGGAAGTCCAACGAATAATGGGGTATCTATCGAACTTGCTTGACATAAACTCAGGGTGAATGTGCATTGCTCATCCTCAACTCTTGCATAGACTCTCCAGGACAATCTTCACTATTGACCCGAACATGAACCGAAAATGACCCGATAATTTTCCCAAAAAAATTTTATTTTACCAAAATTTTTCAGAAGGCTTCCCGACTGATAAAAATGGTTTAGGGAAAATTCGTGCAAGAAGCTGTTCTAGACTTTTTTTTTTTTGGTCTGGTACACAGCTCATTCGTGCGACTGAAACAGACGAATGAAGACATACGTGCGAATGGGTGATTCGTGCGAATGGACACCCCGAATGGTTCAGTAGTACGAATGGATAACACGAATGGGTCAGTCGGGCGACTGAAGTACACGAAAGGGTCAGTCGTGCGACTGAAGTTCATTCGTACGAATGGACATACGAGTGGTTCAGTCGTGCGATTGAGGCCCAGTCGCATGGCCCAATCGCATGAACGGGTCTGAACGCAGAAACCAGATCTGCAGCTGCCACAAGGCTGAAAAAACCCTAATCCGATGATTTGGACGAGACACAACACAATAATTGTACCACCGGATTCGTTTTATGATCTGAAGAAGATTCCGAGTCCGCTTTTAACAAATAAACATCACGCGCAATGAGATTTGAGCAAAACAAGATGAACACGAAGTGGGTTTAACGTCAAGATCTGAACTTTGATCCAGAAATCAAGAGCTCGGGTTGCTAGAATGATTATTAGATCATTCTAGCAGTAACCTGCTCTGATACTAATTGTGAAGTCACTGGATCGGTAAATATCCGAGCACGATCTTGACGGAAGGATAAACAACCAAAAGACAATCAATAATACGAACAATAATCGAATAATTTTATTGATAAAACATAACGATTTTAAGCTCGTTACAACTTAAGAATCAAGACTTTTGGCAAGGGGAGATCGAGCATGATCTCCCCTCTCATCCGGCAGCGCCTGGGCCCGGGCACACTATCAAAAAACCCTTTTATTTCTACATATTGAAACTGGTATATATAGGCCTCGGCCCATATTAGATGCGACTGGGCCCATTCGTGCGATTGGACCATGCGTATGGTTCAATCATACGACTGGACCATGCGTATGGTTCAATCGTACGACTGGACCATTCTTATGGTTCAGTCTTACGAATGCCCCAATCGCATCTCTCAGTCGCACGACTTGTCCATTAGCATGGCTCAGTCGTACGACTGAGTCTCATTCGCATATGCTCCTACGAATGACCCAGTTTCATGTGTTTACAAGGTGTATAACATTAAGCCTAGACTATTCGTCAAGCGACGGACACACTATATATATATATGCTCTAACACCTTCCGATTTGTATCTGAGGGAGAATCAAATGTTGCATTAGTTGATACCTTGGATAATGGATCTGCACATTCAGATATCGAAGAAGCTATGGATGTCCTTGATCATCTTGTTGAAGAGGAACTAAGTGCTGCAAACTCAGAACCTCCAGTTACTGAAGAGTCAGACACTGCTTGGTGGTTGATTTGTCTGGTTCTACACAGGTATACTCTAAAGATGAATTATTTGAGAAACATGCTTGTGCTGAATGTAATAAATTTAAGGAAAGCATTGATTTAAAATTTGCTAGGTTATTAGAACACAATGACAATCTAGTAAATGATTTACAACTCTACACTGAACCAAATCATGTTTTATAACAAAATAAGTGCAGCTTTAAAGAAAAGTTAGAACTTTTAAGGAAACAACTAAGGGAAACCAAGGTTTTGACTTAAATCAATCAAATGACATTAAGTTCTACTTAACCACTTTGGAAGAAACTAGAAAGGAAAAAGCAGTTTTGCAAGTTGAAGTTGAATCATTAAAACAAAAACTGCACAGTTTTGCAAGTTCCTCTCACAATAGTTCAAAACTTAGTGAAAGAACGAAATGGCGGGGAACGTCTGGGTTACAAGGTAGTACCGCCACCACATGCATCCTTTTGAATACTTAATGTATAACAATCAATAATAACCCAGTAAAGGATCATGTGGTGTCTACTCCTCTGGTCAGTGATCCAGATTCTACAGGTAAAACTGTGCAGTCTGTCACTGAACAGAAGGCTACTACTTCGATATCAAAAGATAAGATGCCTGTTGAGGATTTGGATGAAAAATTAAAAAGGTAACTTAGGGTTGGGTTCACAAACGCCAATTTCAAAACCTAAACAGTCTAAATCAATGAACCCTAAATGTGTAAGTCATCAAAATCAAAATAAAATGAAAGCAAAAGATGTTCAAAATGTCAAAACAATTAAGTTTGTTAAAGAAGGTGAAACATCTAAAAAGGAAGAGAAACTACCCAGCCCCGACCAAACTCAACCCCATATCAACACTTTGCTCATACTGTCGAAGGGAGATCCTGCTACAGTTGTGGAAAACGAGGACATATTTCTCCAAATTGTCCTTACTATGAGACACCTAGAAAGAAAATTGAACTTTTTGATGATGAAAAACCAAGATTTTCTAAAATCAGATCTAATACTCCTCCAAAACACCAAAGTCAACACAGACAACCTCAAAGCGAAGCTGTTCCACCTAAGGTTAAATCTAGGATTATTAGAGACCAAAATTTCAAATCATAAGCCAGTCGTCTGTTTACCAAACAGCTTTACACAAAACTAGTATCTGGAAGGAAAAATCAAGTAAAGTGTCTGGTAGTGAAGAAGAAAAAGAAAGATGCGTCCTCATCCTCTGAAGGTCAATGGGTTGAGTTCATGATGTGTGATACCTCTAGGACACCCAAGCCAGTTAAGGCTTGGGTCGTAAACCTGAACTAATCATTTCCTTCGTATGTGCAGGGTGTCCGCTACAACGCTATCACCAATACCTGGATTATTGATAGTGGGGCTTCAAGGCACATAACTGGGAATTCGTCCTTCCTTTTCAACATCAAGCAAATTAAAGGGGGCATGTATCATTCGCTGGGAATAAAGGAGGTTACATCACCGCACAAGGCAAAGTGGGAAACAAGAAAATGAAGTTTGAGAAGGTCAACTACGTTCAGTAATTGTAAAAAAAACTTGCTTTCTGTCTCCAAAATCTGTGATAAGGGATTCAAGGTTGTATTTGATAACAAGAAGTGCTACATACTGAAGAAGGAGTATGTCATCCCGGAGGAGCAAGTTCTAATGTCGGCTTTAAGATATCACGACCTGTATGTCTTGGACCCATCCAAAGCCTCCACAACTGAGCCTACTGCTCAGTGATTATTGTCAAAAGCAACAGAAAGAGATTCAGTTTCCTGGCACAGGAGAATGGGACACATCAATCCTAGGAAGATGGATCATTTGGTTAGAATGATCTGGTGGATGGAGTTACTGTCAAGAACTTCTAGCTTCCAGGCTTCTGCATAGCATGCCAGAAAGGGAATTAGACAAAGAAGTCTTACAAGTCAAAGAAAGTTAATTCTATCGACCTTCCTCTCGAGCTTCTACACATGGATCTGTTTGGCCCAGTCAGCACAAAGAGCATAGCTGGGAATTGGTACTGCTTTGTGGTGACAGATGATTACTCTAGATTCTCTTGGGTGATGATTCTGGAAGCTAAATCAGAGACATTTGAATCATTCAAACATCTTGTTACCACATTGGAGTCACTCCACAAGCTGAAAGTTAGGAAAATACGTTTAGACAATGGGACAGAATTCAAGAATCAGTGGATGGAGGCATTCTGTAGTGAGAAAGGGATTGTTCATCAATTAACTTCTGTCTACACTCCACAGATGAATGGCGTGCTGAATAGAAGAATAGGAGCTTGATAGAAACAGCAAGGACAATGCTAGCTGACTCAAAACTGCCACTTCAATTTTGGAACAAGGCAGTGGCTAGTGCATGTTATACTCTAAATTGGGTCTTTGTAGTCAAACGTCATGGAAAAGCTTGTTATGAGTTGCTCCAACAACGTAAACCCGGTTTAGAGTATCTGGAACCATTTGGCGCACCCTGCATGCTGCTAAAGAAAAATCAGACTGGGAAGTTCCGCGAGAAGGCAGAGAAGGTATCTTCCTTGGATACAGTATACCAGGCAAAAGAGTTTACAATAACTCAATTAGTCAGGTAGAAGTGTGGTGCAACGTTGATATACAATGATACACCACCTCACCTGCGGGAAAAGGACCTTCCTTTTTCTTCGACTATGATGGATTTTTTAAATCCTTCAATCTACCTCCTTTCCATTCTGATGATGAGTTAGCTGCTCAAATGATGTATGATGTTCTGAACTCTCCTACACAAGACTCGACATCATCAGTTTCATTAGAAGATACTTCTAGCCCTTCAGGGGGAGAGCTTGAGGTAAGAGATTTTTCCTCCAATGATGAGGCAGTTGAAACTGAGAGTGCAAACCAGGAGGAGCAGGTTCCCACTATCGAAAGTACACCAGCATCTGATAATGATGCAACTGGAACTTCTGAACCCCATACTTCAACAGTTCAGCATCTGGATAATGAAGTAGCAGTACCCACCACTCCCGGAACTCGAGTTGATGTGCATCATCCCCTTGACAACATCATCAGGGGTATTCTATCGGGAGTTCAGACAAGAAATCAGCTATACTCAGCTGATTATGCGGTAGTCATGGAAAAGGGATATCTACACGATGGTGCTTATCGATGTTTCGTGTCTCAAGTTGAGCCAAAGTTTGTAAGCGAGGCTTTAAAAGATGAGGCATGGGTAAGTGCTATGCCAGAAGAACTCCTTCAATTCAAGAAGTTAGGGGTCTGGACTCTTGTGGACAGACCAAAAGGTGCAAAGGTGATTAGCACTAAATGGGTTCTTTGGTGTAAGAAGGATGACCAAGGGGTCATAATCATAAACAAGGCTAGGCTTGTAGTTCAAGGTTTCAGGCAAGTCAAAGGAGTTAACTACAATGAAGTGTTTGCAGCTGTGGCAAGGGTGGAAGCAATTAGAATCTTCGTAACCTATGCATCCTTTATGCATATTAATGTTTATCAACTGGATGTGAAAAGTGCATTCCTTCATGGTGAGATCCGTGAAACAGTCTACGTTAGTCAACCCGAAGGATTCGAGGACCTTATCATTGGGATAGAGTTTATAAACTTGGCAAGGCTTTGTACAGGCTCCATCAAGCCCCTTGAGCCTGGTATCAGAAACTCTCTACTCATCTGCTGAAACATGGCTTTTGCAGAGGCGTAATTGATTGCACACTGTTCATTAAGGAGAGAGATGGTGATTTACTACTGGTGCAGATATTCATGGATGACATAATCTTCGGTTCCCAGAATGAAGCATTATGTAAAGAATTCGAACATGTGATGAAAACTGAGTTTGAAATGAGTGCCATTGGATAGATGAAGTTCTTTCTCGATTTATAAGTAGACCAGACACCAAATGGTATCTTCCTGTATCAGACCAAATATGTTGGAGATATCCTGAGTCGGTTCGACATGGAGAATGCAACGGTTGCAGGTATTCCACTTGTCATGAACCATGATGTGGCACCCGACGAAAATGGTGATCTGGTTGATGCCACTATGTATAGAGGAATGATTGGATCTCTCATGTACCTCACAGCTTCTCGTCCTGATATTATGTATGCCACATGTCTATGTTCCAGATATCAGGCAAAACCTAAAGTGAATCATCTAATTGGGGTAAAAAGGATATTTCATTATCTGAAGGGTACTCCAACACTTGGGTTGTGGTATCCTCATGATGATGACTTTGAGCTTATAGCGTATAGTGACTCGGATTACGATGGTTGCAAGATGAATTACAAGTCAACATTAGTAGGATGTCAGTTCTTTGGATGACGATTAGTCACCTGGCAGTGCAAGAAGCAGACGTCGGTTGCTCTATCGACATGTGAAGCTGAATACGTTGCCGCTGCAAGTTGCTGTTCACAAATCATCTGGATTCAACAGCAAATGCGAGACTATGGTTAGCAATTTTCTAACACACCTATCCTTGTTGATAATTCTGCTACTATTGCTGTCACTAAAAATCCGGTCCAACACCCCAAAACTAAACACATCGGTATTCAATATCATTTCATACGTGACTGTTATGAAAAACATTAATCGATGTCGTTAAAATAAACACGGATTTCCAACGCGCCGACCTCTACACAAAAGCTTTTGATAAACCTCGATTTCAGTATCTGTTAGAGGTCAATAGCAATAATAACAAAGATGATGTGATTCCAGATGAATCAAGTTCATAGTCCGACTTTATGTTTTATGTTTTATGTTTACTTTTCTTTATTTTCTTTTATTTTTTCAGTCTTTAAAAAATTCAAAAACACAAAAATTTTCGGTTTTAGAATTTTAGGGGGAGAATAGTTTTAGTTTCAGTAGTTAGTATTTAATTACTCAAAAAAACGAGTGCGGGTAGATAAGCTAAAAAGCAAAGACATCACATCTGTGAAATCGATTCAACTTAAAGGAAAATGATAGTACACAGGCATCGAATTGTTTGGGACACCAAAAGATTTAAAATGTTCTAGAATGGTATATTCAAAGTTACAGAAATTTATAAGTCTAAGAAGTCACTGCCTAATGAGTGGAAATATGATAGTAAGCTAGTCTGCTACTGTAGTTACACAGAGAAAGTAGATCTAGGGGCTGCTAGTCCATTATATGATGTGTCGGTAGATTCAACACAATAGACAAGTAGACTTCATTGGTGAACAACTTTAAAACTAAATCGTTTAACAAGGTATGGGTTTCCATCTTATCTCTGGTTAACACAATCAACTTACTTCCAATAAGGGGTGAAGAGCAAAATGAACGCCACAAATGTGTGCGGACGACCATAAAAATGAGCAAAATGAAAAAATATGGAACACAATCAAGCTAATGACTGATGTTTTTGGTGCGTTATATGTATAATAAAATTGCTCTAACAAGAAGATAGGTTGTGTGCCTCTCTGTTGTGCGATGGCACTGACATGAGGATAAGCACAATCTAAATATTCTAGAATTCATTGTCATTTGCGCCTCTCTGCTGTGCGATGGCACTGACCTGAGGCTTGGCATATCTTTGAAAGCTCTTAGAATAGTTTATTTTTGTTAAAACCCGTAGGCCGGATCAAAAATCTCCTGTGGAAAGTTGATTACCATATAAGTGTGGGATCCACAAATACTTGTTGAAATAATAAACCTAAATAATCACCAATGTATGTCAAAATCTGTTTATGGATTTAGGTGGACAAATATACTGACAATCATCATGGCAGCACTCCCCGATGGTCAAAATCAATGTGTGCTACACAACAGCTCTAGCATGATTTCCTGTTAGTGCTCATGACTCTTAGATGAATAAGGCTCTGTAATTGGTAAACATAACATTCCTTGTATGTACATAAATATAAAAGGTCCCAAATGATTATGTTTATGCATGTATGATTCCATAAGAGTCTTTCTAGATAAGATGAAACTGCTTGATGATGTTCTGCTCAGGGGGAGAAATCATTTAAGGAATGTCAAAATGCTTTCAACCCACCTCAAATGAAAAATACGAAAAGATTGTCTTATTTTGTTTTTTTAAAGTTTTCTTAGTTTTAGTTATGTTTGTATCGAATTGTCATCGGACTATGTAACAAGAGGAAATCTGTGAATGTCACAATGTGAACCTAACGTTATCTGATAAAAGCCTGTTTTTAAAATGTTAAAAGGATCACGTCTGAGGTGATCATGAGGTTTTCAAGTAAAAGGATCACGTCTGAGGTGATCAAACAGTTTTCGATTAAAAGGATCACGTCCGAGGTGATCAAACAGTTTTCAGTTAAAAGGATCATGTCTGAGATGATCAATGGTCATAATGTCATATATAAAATTCAAGTTTTTGAAAGGTTGGAAAAAGTGAAGTCAAACTCATAAGAATGAGCCAATCGCACGATTGGATCATAAGTATGGACCAATCACACGATTGGACCATAAGTATGAACCAATTGCACGAATGGACCATGAGTATTAGCCAATGACACGATTGGACCACGAGTATGGGGAAAAGTATACGATTGGATCATAAGTATGAACCAATCATACGACTGCCTGAAGAAGTTTAAGTCAGTCGTACGACTGAACCTCAATCGCACGAATGAATCATGTGTATAGGTCCAGTCGCACGACTGAAACTTAGATTAGTATAAAAGGGGCTTAGTCGGTCGTAAACCCTACTTAACTTCAAAAACTCTCAAAAACCGCCTAACTACCCAGACACTCTGCCCCAATTTTTCTTAGGGCGAATACTTCTTCGATTGAGATACTGACCATTTATTGTTCATCCACAGGTACTTTGGGAACGAAATCGTGACTAATGAGGAGATAAAACGAACCAAACAGTCCGAAATTGTAAAAACAAGAACCTTAACTGAAAAACCTAAAATAGAACACCTTAATGGACATAACCGTTGATTTAAATGACATTAAGTGTTATATCGAGTCCGTGTGAACCTAATGAATCTAAACTCGGAGTGGAATTGAATGTTTTGACAAAGATTCAAATTTTTGGACTCGAACAGTGCAGATATGAATGGACAGTCTGATGAACTTCAGTCGCACGTTTGAGCCAGATGCACGATTCAATTCCACAATTGAATCAATCGGTGACTCAGTCGCACGACTGACTCAACCGCATGGCATAACATACGAATAAGTTCAGTCGTAGGCTCAAACGTACGACTGATCTTAGTCGCATGGTTCAATCGTACGATTGAACCAGTTGGTCATAATCTGTTCAAATTCAATTGTTCTTTCTTATGAACGGATCTAACGTATTTGTTTCTTGTGTTGCAGCAACATGGCTGAGAGATGGACGATGAGCACCAAGCACAACATCTGTGCTCATCTAGATGCTACATCCCAGAACACTTCTGAGTTCACCGGGATCATTTCTTTTCTGCGTAGATTGAGGATTTACAGAGCCATCTATACTCCCTACACATCGTACAAGTCTATTCAGCAAGCATTCTAGGAGAATGCCACAGTCGACAGATCAGTTGAGCCATACCGCATCCGAAGTTCTATCTTCGGTCAAGATACCGACATCGAGGAGGACGACCTATGGAGGATCTTGGATCTGGGTGAGGACGGAGCCTACCCAACCAAGCTACATCCCCTGACTGTTTGTGGATGTTTCTTAAGGATCAAGTATGCCGGCGAGATCAATGTCGGCGTGCTAAACAAGAACAACATGTGCCCACAGTTTAAGTACCTGGCAGATGTGATCCTTAAGTGCATTGCCTCCTATCATGGAGGATTTGATGAGATGTCAGACCAAATCCAGAACGCATACGTTGCACTGGTACTGAACCACCCGTTCAGTTTTTCTCTTATGTTCTTCACGTATCTAACAGAGAACATCGAGACGAAGGGCAAGGAAGGCTTCTGCATGTATCCGAGGTTCTTACGGATGATTATTGATAAGAAGCTTCCTGAGTTGCCAAAGGAGAAGGACGATGCAGTGTGTTTAGAGGTGATGGATGACACCACACTGGGTCGGATGAAGGTTTACCGGGGGAAGCAGGTGAAGCCCCCGGTTAAGAAACTTTTCGGCCATCTGGCTAACGAGGACTACGTGGTGCCAACTAAAAAGAAGTGGCGTCAAGACAACAGTGATTCCAATGTCAAGCCCATTGTCGTTCCAGCTGAAGACGACGATAATGATGACGACCATAATGATGGTCAGGGTGTGGAAACACTGGCTCTACTCATCCACGAGCCACCGACACGTCTACTACATCCCCACCACCTCCACATAGTATTTCCTCAGCTCTCGGTGGATCTGAGCAAGCTACCATCCACCAGGACTTCCTGGTTGATGAAGAAGAGGAGGAGTCAGATGAGGAGCCTCTGACAGGGATAGTAGGTAGCCGAGTCGTGGCTACCAAAAGTGGCAAAGAGGCGTTTAGAGGATGCCAGGCTGGTTCTGAGGGTGGTGATGCTGATGTCACTGATCCCACTTATACACCCGACCAGCCTATTAGCCCAGGGGGAGTCCCGATTGCCAAGGGCTTGAGGAGGAGAGGATGGCCCAGCCTCATGGAAAGAAGGGAAAGAGGTAAAGGATTGTTTTGATTACTACCTGCACCACCACAGCTACTACCACCACTCCTACCACCATTACTACCACCACTCCTACCACCACTACTGCCACCACCACATCCACCTCAACCACCCATACAACATTTCCACCAAAACACTCACATTCCCACTACCATCTATACCACATACACCACCACACCTACCTTACCCCAAGCTAGCACTTCCACCTCATTCCAACCTGCACAGGGATCTTCTCTACCCACTATTGGGTTAGAGGAGCAGTTGGCTAGCCTCAACAGACTGGTGCTTAAGCTACTCGTGATAGATGATCTGAGAGCTAACCAGATGAATCAGTTGATGGCATTCAATGCTGCTCAGGGCAAACAGATAGCCCAACTAACAGAGTGGGATGCTACTTACGAGAGAGCGTTGGCTAGAGCTCACTCTGCCCTTACTGCACAGAATGAGTGACTGATGGCATCGGTCAAGAGGATCGAGGAGGTGGATAAGAAGAACTAGAAGCTGATGTTAAGACTGAAAGGGACAAAGGGTGAGCCCTTGAACATAAAGGGTGATGGTGATGATGGAGATGATGATGATGATGATTCTTCTCATGATGAATCGGACGATGATATTGATGAGGTTGAGGCGGGAGGAAGTGGGAAAGATAAGGAAGGTGATGATGATGATGAGCATGATTAGGAAGGTGATGCATCTGCATCAGCCTCAAATCCATCTGCTAAGGAGAGGCGCACTAAAAGGAATCAAGATTAGAGACCCTCTTCCTCAGCTTCTCAAGCTGAAGAAACGCCCGATCAAGGCAAAAGTAATGCTCAAATGTTTATGTATTTAAAACTTTTGTACTTGAATTATGTATTACATTAATGTAATTAATGATTATTATTGTTTCATATCTTGATTAACGAATTATGTTTTATGTGTTGAATGTTAATCAAACAGATGAAGCTCAACAGACAAATGAGAACGACGTCACCCCCGTCAGCAAATCAAGACTCAGCTCACTATGATTCTTGAATGGAAAGGGATCGTAAGACGATCTGTGAGCTACACTCCTGAGGAAGGAGAGATCATCCACGACCTAACTGACGAGCAACTCGCAGACATGTTCAGATTAAATCAGGACGAGCTCATCAAAGGCGCTCCTGAGGTCGATGTTATTAGTGATGAAGAGCTTCAAGGCGTGGATGAGATTGAGATAGAGGATATAACGTCTGAATATTATCCTCAGTACACTGACCAAGAGGGCAGTGTTATCCCTAACTTGGGTGAAACATTTGGCAGTGCTACTTTTGAGAAATTGGATGAGACTGAGAAGGAGAAAGAGAAAGATGAAGGGAAAGCCCAAGCTATAGATGCCAATGTCGATCTTAAGAAGGCTGAGTGGGCAGCTTGTTTATCTGAGATGAAAGCCCAACGAGTTCCTCCAAAGTTGAACGCCTACACCAAACTCTACCGAGTAAAGAACCATCAGAAGGTGTCGGGTAAGATCATAAGTTGGGCATATTTTGAAGACTTGGACGTATATGCTGTCAAGAGGGAGAAGGGGATAGAGTACTTCAGATATCCTCATGATCTGAAGACTCTTCCTGGTTTTGAGCTGAACCGACTAACCTATTTAGATCTTTTGTACGCCAACCCAAGGAAGATGTCAGGTTGGTTTGATACAGCACTCAAGAAGGAATACCACACCAGATGGGTTAACTTCAGGCCTCAACAACCTAAAAGGTTCATACACAAGACCGAAGTTGATCCTATCTCTGGAAGACCGAAAGTAGTGATGAAATGGAGTCCCACGCGCACAATGTCTAAGATCCCACTACGGGAGATGCCTCAGGACTTCACTCCACACCTCAAGTTGTGGTATTATGACTGGCGGACGGGAGAAGCGGTCATAGTTTTGCATAAAGAGGGCAAAATAGAGACTATCCGGGTATTTGACCCAATGTGGCTAACCAACTTGTCTGCAGAAGATGTTTACACACTCTACAAGTGGCCACTATTCTATGACTCACAAGATATTGTACAAGCTCTACAATTCCAACATGTCATACGGCTTTGCTTCACGTTTGAGATTCACGAGGGAGTCACAAGAGAAGAGAAGTACAAGAAGTTTCAAGACCACGTGAAAAATGTTAGACAATAGCCTAAACTAGGTCCAAGGGGGAGTTTGTTGATACATCTTTAAGTACCTGGTTTATGTTCTAATGTAAAGTCTTTCATGTCTTACACTGATGTAATCTGATGTAATGTAATGATTCAATGATATATGAAATGAATTTTGATGTTTATTTGTGATTGATTATATCATATTATCATTGTATTGAATGTGACTCACATGTATGAACTTAATATATAGGTTTGAAGTTGCTTTCCATAGTTCTAAGTCAATAATGACTTATAAATGTGTTCAACTTAGTCATGTGGTTATTCATGCTAATGGACCATACTTATGGCCCATACGCATGAATGAACCATACTTATGGACCAGCCGCACACCTGAACCAGGTGACTGGATCAGTTGTATGATTAAGACATAAGATTGACTCAGTCACACGACTGGACATTCAGTCTTGCGTATGAGTCAACCGCATGAGTCAGTCGCATGACTGAACCATGCTAATGGTCCAGTCGTACGAATGAACACTGAAAACCTATAAATACCACGTAATTCATGGAAAAACATAACACTTCGAATACTTTCATACCCTAGCCATCCAGAGCGTCCTAAGTTGCCCATCCAAGTTTATAGTTCATTTCTGATCGATTCCGACTAGTTCTTAACATTTGTTTCATCATTAGATCGATCAGGTTGTTTGTTCTCACTGATTGGATCGCCACTCAAATAGAATTCCTCACTATTTGATCTGGTCTCACGCAGAATCGGTTAGTACTCCGTACAAAAATGATCCTAACACCTTCTAACAGCACTGGCTAAGGCCCACATGATATCCATTCTTTCCAGCTCAGTTTCATCTACCTGCTCATAATCTTCATCAGCTAGATGACAATTTCCAATCTTACCAGCGACTAACCCGTCATAATACTGAACAACGGCTGCTAGAAGATCCATGTGGTATTTGGCAACTTCCACAGTGACATTTTCGAGATTCCCGGTCTTCAGCTTGGTAGGGCTGGAATCAGGGACAATTCCAGATGAACCTGACGCTTCGCTTCCTGAGGAACTGCTTTGGGAAGGAGCAGATGAATTAGATACGAATGCTGTTTGTAACGGTGCCCCTGATGAAGCTGGAGTGGGAATAGAGTTGTACAGTGAAGGATTCTGAGCGTAGGATCCTTTCTTAGGCTTGTATTTCAGCCATAGTTCTTCCTCCCTTAACTTCAAAATGAAATCATTTATGTCTAAAGTAGCAAGAGTGTCATTCTGTCTCAAATTACTCAAATTAGACACAAATGGATCCCATTTGTCTGGCACACCATCAGCAAAACTTGAGACTTTGTCTTCCATAGATGTGGTCACACCATGAGTATGCAGTTCACTCATCAAATGATAAAACCGATCGATAATATCATCTAAGCTCTCATTTCTTATTGGTGAGAAATTATCAAATTCCTTTTTAAGAGCTTTAGCCTTCAATTCTTTCAAGGTTGCATTACCATCATATCTCTTTTCTAGCACCTCCCACATCTTCTTTGACTACTTGTTTTAAGAGAATTGATGGAATATATCCTTAGGTATCAATTGAGTCAACAGTGCATACGCTTTCTTTTCAACGTTATGTAGAACTTTCTGAGCTTCATTCATACCCCGCAAAGTCAACTTCACCCCATTAGCACTGACTGGTATAGTATAACCAGTCTCTATAGATGTCCAAAGATTAGGGTCAACTCCATTCAAGTAGATCTGAACCCACTGTTTCCACTGAGGATACTCATCCAACATCAACAACTTTGGTGGTTTGTTGTGATTCCTTATCTCATTTTCCAGAAGAAGGATATTTTGGATACTAGAGTCTTTTCCGGCAGTGAATGCAGCAAACTGATCTTCCATTGCTTAAACTTTGACAAACTTGAGACAAGATAGATTCACTTGTGCGATTGAGCAAGGCAACTGGATCAATCATGCGAATGAGTTTAATCGTGTGATTGGATTCAGTCGTGCGAATGAAGAGGACGATTGAGGTCAACTGACTGGAATAACTTAGCCATGCGAATGAGCTATACGAATAAGTCCAATCATGCGATTGAACTATGCGAATGGGATTCAGTCGTGCGATTGAGCTAATCGTGCGACTGAGGCTGCTGTTGCTGGAAAAAGTCGAGTTTTAAACACTTTGACACAAAATTCGAAATTTTCAGGAACCCTAATCTGCCATATGATGAAAAATCGAAACTTTAACACATGCACTCGTCAAAAACACGTTTTTGAAGCAAAAAGTGAATTTTTTGAGTAAAACGTTGATTTAACACCAAGACTAATCGAATCCACACAAAATCACAAGCCAACGCTCTGATACCACTTGTTAGGACCGTTTTCGTATGAAGTACTAAGGGATTCTGCGTGAGACCAGATCAAATAGCACAGAATTCTATTTGATTGGCGACCCAATCAGTGAGAACGAACAACCTGATCGATCTAACGATTAAACAAACGTTAAGAACGAGTTGGAATCAATCAGGAACGAACTATGAACTTGGATGGACGGACTGGGACGCTCTGGACGGCTAGGGTATGATAGTATTCGAACTGTTTTGTTTTTCCATGAATTATGTGGTATTTATAGGTTTTTAGTATACATTCGTACGACTGAACCATTAGCATGGTTCATTCGTGCGACTGACTCATGCGTCTTACTCATACACACGACTGAAGGTTCAGTCGTGCGACTGAGTCAATCCGATGTCTCAGTCATATGACTGATCCAGTCACCTGGTTCAGTCATGCGACTGGTCCATAAGTATGGTTCATTCGTGCGTATGGTCCATAAGTATGGTCCAATAGCATGAATAACCACTTGACTAAGTTGAACACATGTTCTGAATCATTATTGACTCAGAACTATGTATAACAACCTCAAACCTATATATAATGTTCATGAATATAAGTAATACCAATTACAAGAAGAATATGATATAAACAAAGACCATTAAACATCAAAAGCATATCATATTTCATTAAACATTTGCGTTACATATGTGTAAGAAATGAAAGACATTTACAATTAAGTACATAAACTAGGAACAATGTATCAACATTAAGAAAGTTATACAAGCTGACGAGCTCAAGATGGATGTGCAGGACGTTGAAAGGCAGTTACTTCAAACAAGTGCACATGCGGAAGAAGAAGGTGAAGCTGGAGCTGAACAAGAAACATCTGAGAAAGCTGAAGCAAATGTTAGTCAAGCTGGTGAATAGGCTGGTGCTGAAACTGAAGATCAAGATCAAGCCGATGAGGTCCAACCTAGGGGGAGTATTGAAGATCAAGAGTAGGTTGGACTCACCATAGTTGTTAGGTTTAGTTTATTATACATGTATTAGGTTTAATGTTAGTTTATTTCTATTATGTAGGTTGTAGTTTGTTTTGTGTTTTGAACAATTTCACTGACCCAGCGAAACTACGAGCAAAACTATTGTTTCGCTCGTAGTCACCTGACTTTGGTCACCCGCCGAAACTGTGTTTTACAGTAGGGTGAAACTAAGTTTTGGTCAGGACAATTTCTCTGTCTAGCGAAACGGTCATCGAAATTAAGTACTGCCTTTATATTGTAATGATATAACTTTGTGTGCAAGTTTTGCACAACGCTAATATGAATATTCATCTTTTGCAATTATGTTCTTAGTGGTTTTGGATGGAAATCATCTTGTTCATCATCTTTGAGCCTTGTTTTATGCTTGTGATTATGGTTTTGGTTATTATTATCATACTTTTGAAACTCATTGTCTAGATTGTTGTTAGAGTGTCATTTCAGTGGGGTTTTTTTAATGTTTTAATACATCATTTGCACTGATATTCGATCATGTTGGATCAACATATTTTACATCATGATTATGGTGTAATAGATTCAAGTTGTTTGTGTTTTTAGTTATAGGGTTTTGGAGCTAAAGAAGGCATATCTTGGATGAAAAGAAGCAAAACACGAGGTTACAAGGACTGAAGATGTAAATATCAAAACTTACAAGAAATGGCATAAATTGAGGTGTACTGGCGTATCATACGCTGGTTATGGGCGTATAATACGGCGGACAACGTATGGGCTGCGTATCAGTGGGCGTATTTGGATGAAATAACAGAATGTTAGGCGTAGTAGAGATGATAGGTGCGTATGAGACGCCCAGGGTCGGCGTATCATACACCGGTCACCAACAAACCCCCAGATTTTATGGATCTTGAAGTTTATTTAAACACATTCAACCCCAATTCGAAAAAGAACTTTTTCCAGCTGAAGATAGGTAATTTGAAGGTGTCTTTTGGTGCTTGAAAGATTCCAGTACACACAAGAATCATCATTGATCATCATAAAGACAAGATTGAAGATTCCATGAGGACCATGAGTGGGTACTTCCTTTGTGAT
Organism: Flaveria linearis; assembly: GCA_024085815.1. Lineage (NCBI taxonomy): Eukaryota > Viridiplantae > Streptophyta > Magnoliopsida > Asterales > Asteraceae > Flaveria > Flaveria linearis. The sequence continues at coordinate 39,049,469 of CM044007.1, read as the reverse complement.
TGCTTCCGGGAGAATTGATTATGTTAAGTAAGGCATTTTATCTGTTCATTAGGGTTTTGTTAGACAATGGTCTCTGAATGTAAGTTTAACTTTGGGTTACATTAAAAGATTCGTTTATAAATAAAGTTGTTTGTTGAAATTATCAGTTTTCGGTTTCCTTGCATCGTGAACTCACTAAAATCGAGAGGTCACTAAAATCGAGAGGAAATTTGATATAGACGAGTTAATAACATTATCAATGAACAAGTTTTAAAAGTTTGATCCTTTGTTGTTACGTTAATCAAAAGTTGAAATCTTTAGAATTAGGTTTTGGCAAACCCTAGTTTGATCACGTAAATTGTTGAACTTTCATAATTAAGGATCCGGAAGTGATTATTTTCCATATTCTAAGTTAACTAGTTTCAAAGTTCTTTGCTTTATGCAATTGTGTTTATTAATTCATTCAGAGTTTCAATTTTAGTTCTAAAGTTTGAGTCTTTAAGTTAATTGAGTCGTACTTGTTAAACATTTTCCATCTATTCCCTGAGGAGACGACCTTACTTACCCTTGCACAATAAAGGTAGCTAAGACAGGTTATTTAACTTATTTTTGATCGAGTCTCGACAACAAGATCAACATGGTGCCAATGTTTAATTGCTTTTATTTATTTCTTAAAAATTTATAAAAAACAAAAAATATTTTACTTTTCTATTTTTCTCTTTATTTGTTTTCTTGTTCAGTATTGTGCAAGGTAGTTTGTTGTTGGTAACTATTGCATTAATGCATACTAGATTTTCAGGAAGGACTTCACCATTGCAATTTGATCTAGAAATTGAGAAGACTTCAAGAGAGAATCGTGTTTTTCAAACAGCATCAACTTCAAGAACTTCTCATATACATGGTCAAACAAGATCGGAAAAAGGTACATCATCAGCAACAACTCATCGGATTCTGAGTAGACTTTCAAGAACGCCCGAAAGTAACCAATCAAGAAAGATTAATAACCCAGAAAACCAAGGAGGGCCACAACCCAATCAACCTTTGGGAGACATCCCATTACCCATGTTTCCTCCGCCTAATGATCCTCCACATCAACCACAACCTATGCAACCTCAACCTTAAGGGCCGATCCCTATGAATCAAGGGATGCAAAACCATCCCCCTCCCATGAACTTCCAACCGATGCCAGATTTCTTGGGTTGTAATCCAAGTTTTCAGCATGACGTGGAAGGGAGTCATCATAGCAATGAGGACCAGTATTCAGTCGAAGGAAGTCATCACACTAATTAGATAGATGAGTGGATTAAAGATCAAGTCGACAACAACCAACATGATTTTGAGGATTAGGGGAACCAACCGGGCTATCAAAACAATCAACCAAATTGGGATCAGGGGATTATGCCCAACCACTCATTGTTCACAATATGGGAGGTCAACCATTTAATGGCATACTGTCAGACCCCGTTCCCGGGACGCTTACAGTTTGGACCATTATCGCATAAAACGTTTAAATAAAATATTTGCAATGGAATTTAAACTTTTCATTAATAATAATATCGTGTTAACATATCATATCATTTCATGAAACAATATGTTTTCCCAAAATATGGATGCCAGTCTTCAAACATATCCCAGTAGCTTATGCATCCACGCCTGCACCTCCTTAGCATCAAACCTTACCTGCCAACTATTATGCATGCAAAAGTCAATGACGCTGAGTGAGTTCTAGTTTTATAAGTAAAATAATTTACTTTCGTATAATCATATCCTTTACATTTGCACGTTATCATACATTGTACATACATTTAGATAATAATCATAATTATCTTCCGTTATCATTTGTTTTCACACATTACCATACTTTTCATACTTTAATCTTTAATTAGATCCTGTATCATGCTATGCCCCATCATTGTGCACAAAGCAACTACCGTCTTGGGGTCAAGCGACAAGGATCCCGTTTTCACACATTATCGCACTTTATCGCACATCATTGCCAACCACAAAGGTTGAAACCCCTGTGCATACTCAAGGGTTAGCTAAACCGCACACTGTTGAGGTAGCATCTACCTCATAGAGTTGTAAAACTTCATCGTTCGCTTGCAATACTTTCATTCCTTCATTACGTTCCACTCTCATCACCGTTATCATTCACTTTCATTACATAATACTTTACTTATTCATTCGCACGTTTTAGTAAAGTCACATCATAAAATACATAGTTTTGAAAACTATTACATCGTAGAAAGATAACACATCACACATACAGCATACTATGCGAAAACTTACATACATCAACTTTAACATCTCGTGTGAAAACTTAAATTTCGTTCGAGAACAATGCACACTCAGAACCTGCATCTTTAAACATCAAACCATTTCGTGCAAAGGCTCCCGCGCGAGAACTTCTTGTCGTGCGACAATATCATCTCGTGCGAGAGCTTTGCTTATCGCGCGAGAACCCTGCTTTCACGTGAAACCTGCAGATTTAAATTTTCTAATGTACAACTTTAACTACTCCAGCGAAAACTACACGTTCCCACCTATTTCTCTAAATTTTTGCGTCTAAGGTGTCCTAATGAGCCTAACATCATAAGCATCATCATTCTAAGCATAAACAAGCATTTTCAAATGTATGGTATGTATAATAGCCCTAAAACATGAAAAATTACATAAAAAGGGGAGTAGAAACTCACCTTGCGAAGTCTTGACTCAAACACGACCTTCCCGGAGCCTTTAACGAATGAAAACTACATAATCACTTGTTGTATATGTAAATAGTTGTTCCTTAGTACATAAACGAGTTACTACAAAAATTACATACCTTAACACTTCAAATCGGCACTTTCTCTCTCTAAGCGACAGCTTTCTCTCTCTAGCAGTAGCACTTTTCGCATAAGTGAATGCCAGACATGGGTTCGCAACTATTATACCCCAGCTTAACTTTTCGCAGGCTTCTCGTGAAAAAAAACATTCTTTCGCGTGACAACTAAGCCTTTTCGCGCAAGAACATCTCTTCGCACGAAAACTTCTTAAGCCTCTCTTTTCTCCCAAATTTCCGGGTGTTAAAAGTTCACCCCCCTTATTTAGGTTTTGTTCTCGAAACCTGTCAGTCGTCAAACAGATGAGAGTAATGCTACCTCATCTCTTCCTCGGTTTCCCAAGTGGACTCTCACCCTTTCCTATGTTTCCACTGTACTCGCACCAGTGGAACCACTTTGTTCATCAGCCTCTTCTCCTTTTGATCAATGATGGCCACTGGTTGTTCCATATAATTAAGTCACTCGTCAATCTCGATATCCCCAAGTGGCACAATCATATCTTCGTCGGCTAAACACTTCCTCAGATGAGACATGAAACATCGGATGAATTCCACTTAGCTCATCGGGTAGTTCCAATCGATAGGCTACCTCAACTACTTGGGAAACAATTCGAAATGGCCCAATATACCTCAGGCTATACTTCCCTCGCATCCTAAGTCGGATGATCCCTTTCCAAGGTGAGACTTTCAACATAACTCGATCCCCCACCTTGAATTCGATCGGCCTACGCCTCTTGCCAGCGTACGACTTTTGCCTATCCTTCGTCGCCTTCACCAAGGCCTTGATATTCTCCAACTTCTCAGTTGTAGCCTCGATCACCTCAAGGCTTTCCAACTCTTTCTACCCGATCTCGCCCCAACACACGGGCGTCCTACACCTTCTACCGTATAGCATCTCATAAGGAGGCATACCAATACTGGCATGATAGCTGTTGTTGTATGTGAACTCGGCTAAAGGTAAGTGCTCGTCCCAACTTCCACCGAAATCAATGACACATTCCCGAAGCATATCTTCCAGCGTCTAAATGGTCCTCTCTGACTGACCATCGGTCTGAGGGTGGTAAGTTGTACTGATGTGTAATTTTGTCCCCATCGCGTCATGAAATTTCTTCCAAAACATAGATGTAAACCGGGTGTCGCGGTCAGACATGATAGACACTGGTATGCCATGACAAGACACAATCTCCTTGATAAACAGTACCACCAACCTCTCCAATGATACTTTTTGTGGATCGGAAGAAAATGACACCATCTTCGTCAACCGGTCAACAATCACCCATATGGCATCATAGCCTCTTACCGTACGTGGCAATTTTGTAATGAAGTCCATAGTGATCTGCTCCCACTTCCACTTGGGTATATCCAACGGTTGGATCTTTCCGTATGGCTTCTGGTGTTCCGTCTTCACTTGCAAGCAAGTAAGGAACTTGCTCACATACTCGGCTACATCACGTTTCATTTCTGGCCACCAATAGTCGTTCTTCATATCTTGATACATCTTCATGGCACCGGGATGAATCGAGTATCGAGTCTTATGGGCTTCATCCATGATCTTTCCCTGTGACTAGACCCTTCATACGCTTGGAATTAATCTGATCCTCCTTCAGAGCTTCGTCCTGAAACTCTTTGACCTGCTTCATCACGTCAGCGGTCATGATCAACTGATAAGCCTTCACCCGAATCGGCTTGGGTCTCTCCTTTTGACTAAGGGCATGGCCACTACGTTGGCCTTACCGGATGGTAATGGATCTAAAATCATAATCCTTGATGAGCTCCAACCATCTCCTCTACCTCATGTTTAGTTCCTTTTGCTTGAAGAAGTACTTCAAGCTCTTGTGGTCGGTGAAGATGGTGCACTTCGTCCCGTACAAATAATGCCTCCAAATCTTTAACGCGAATACGACTGCCGCTAGCTCCAATCATGGGTAGTGCAGTTAGCCTCATGGACCTTCAATTGTCAGAACACATCAACATGCAACCCAACCTGAATAAGAATCATCTGAATAAACCACCAAGTCTCGCTCCCCTCGGGTAACGTCAAAACTGGAGCTTGATTCAACCTTGTTTTAACCCTTCGAAAGCCTTCTCCTGCTCTGGACCCCACACGAACTTTACATCCTTTCGGGTCAACTTGGTCAATGGAGAAGCTATAGGGAAGTCCTGGATGAATCTCCTGTAATAACCCGCCAAACCCAAGAAACTACAAAACTCGGATGGCGTCTTTGGAGACTTCAATTGCATCACCGCCTCCCTTCGTCGGGTCGTCCATAATCCCCTCAGGATTCACTACGTGACCCCGAAACTGAACTTCATGTAACCAGAACGCGCACTTGAAGAACTTGGCATACAACTTCTCCCTTCTAAGCGTCTCCAACCATCACGAATGTGACCGGCATGTTCCTCCTCGCTTCTCGAGTAAATTAGGATATCATAGATAAATACAATCACTGATTTATCCAACATCGGCCAACACGCCCGATTCATCAAATCCTTAAAAGAAGCTAGCACGTTACTTAAACCACAGGACATAACGAGGAATTCATAGTGTCCATAGCACGTACGAAAAGCTGTCTTAGGAATATCCTGCTACTTCACCTTCAACTGATGGTAACCAGATCAAAGATCTATCCTCGAGAACCAACTGGCACCTTGGAACTGATCAAACAAATCAAAAATCCTTGGTAACAGGTACCGATTCTTCACCGTTAACTTGTTCATCTCACAGTAGTCAATGCACATCCGCATACTACCATCCCTCTCTTCACAAACAGCACCCCATGGAGAGATACTCGGTCAAATAAACCCCTTCTACTCGCAGCTCTGCAACTGTGTCGTCTATTCTATTCTTCATCTCCAATGGAGCCAAACGATACGGTGCCTTAGCAATAGGTTAGGCACCGGGTATCAGATCGATTTGGAACTTGATCTCACGGTCAGGTGGCACACTAGATAGATCCTCCGGGAACACGTTCGGGAAATCACGTACCACTGGTACGTCTGACAGTCATGGTACTGTCACATCCACATCCTTCATAGGCAGATATACACACATCCACGCCTCGTACACTTCTCTCTCCAACACTATCGAATCACTTTTAGAACGGTGTGAATCCTATCACCATAAATCGTCATCATGCTCCCCGGCGGCAACCAATCAAATCTTCTTGCGATACTTGATGCTTGCCTCGTAGGCTGCTAGCCAATCCATCCCTAGGACTACATCGAATCCTCCTAAGGGCATCACAAACAACCTAACAGAAAACTTATGACCTTCCATCTCTAGCTCACACTCCTCTATCACGTCAGAAATCCTGGTAGACTTACCAATTCTAGTTCTACATCGAAGGGCTCATCAATCATTCTACTCCTAGTGGGCAACTTATCATAGAAAGCAGTAGAAATGAAACTCCTACTAGCACCTAAATCGAAAAGGGAGTCACTAGTTTGGTTCACTAGGAATGTACCTAACACAACGTCGGGATCCATCCTAGCTTCCTCTACAGTCATAGTAAACGCCCTAGCCCTTAGCCCTCCCCTCTTTTCTCCTTCCCAGTCTCTTTCCTTTCCCTGGAGCTCTCAGCCCTCAACTTCTTGCAATCCCTGCTCAAGTGCCCCTCTTCACCGCAGTTATAACACCTCATGACCCCACATTCCCTCGCCATATGGCCGGGTCTTCCATACTTGAAACAGATGTTCGATCCCACATTTACAATCACCCATGTGATTCTTCCCACACTTACCACACACCTTCACCACCACATCTGTCGCAGTCGTCTTGCGACCCACCAGCTTCGACTTCTTACCTTTGGGGGTGAATCCACAGCTGCCAAAGCGTTTTCCATTCCAATTCCTATAACCACCACCCTTCTTACTTGACTCCACCACACCACCGCCTCTCGCTCTCATACAGTCCTCCCTGCCAGATCAACCACCAACCTGAACGTACTTCGCCGGGCGGCGATCATATGTCTGCGAATATCCGCCGGCAGACCCTAAATATACCTCTTGATCTTTCGTGACACAGGCGTCTGATTTGGCACCAGTCGTGCCATCTCATTGAACTTCATGGTATACTGTTGGTGCGTCTCTACAAGAACTCCCTCTCAACCTTGTCCAACTCCCTATGATGATAAAACTCCTCGATCACCAACTTCTTTAGTTCTAGCCACTTCATCTAGTTGATCTCCCCTACTTGTCCCACCAGCATAAGGTTGAATCCACAAACAATTGGGTAGCCAACTTTACCTTCTGATCCTCTCGGCACTCGCTAATATCAAGTACCGCCTCCATCTCCCTCGCCCATGGGTGAGCAGCAGCAGCATGCCATTCCCATCAAACGTCGGGGCTTACATAGTCGAAATGCCCCATAGTTACAACCACGTGCAGTTTCCTGCACAGCTTCCTCTTCCTCCTCCTCACTCGAGACAACCGTCTTAGTCTCCAGTTGTTCTCTTTCTTCTCTCCCAGTGGTCCTCCTCTTTTCCTTCCTTTCTTCCTCCCTTAGAGCCTTAATCACTTCAGTCACCACAGACGACAGAATCGTCTGCATGACTTCATGAACCTCTTCCACTACTGCCTCTTTCACTAAGGCCCTCAAGTTAGCACTCTCATTAACACCTTCCTGGTGATGAATCTCGGGCACTTCAGGTGCTGTTTCGGTAGCTCTAGCCTTGTTCCTCATGGCCCGTGGTCCAGCACGACATCCACCACGTATGCCTCTCATGTGGCCTTCAAAGATCTACCACCAGCGATCTCTAAAAGCTATAAGATTTAAACACCAACACGATCATTCAAGGTAATAGCTCAGATTATGTCAACTATAGTAAGTTCCTAATTACGGTGGCCAGTTGTGATTAGCGTTTCCTATCCTAACTACATTAGTATTCAAACCTACTTAAGAGCACATAAATCACATAACATGCTCACGTACTTCCTTTTCATTATCACACATAAAACGTTTACATGCAGGCATGTAGCTACTAGGACTGGCATCCCTTTCCTTTTTGTCCCATTCTTAGTTTTAGATTAGGTTTTAAAAATATTTTACCCAATTCTCTGAAACTTTAGCTCTGATACCAACTTGTAAGGCCCCATTCCCGGGACGCTTACAGTTTGGACTATCATCGCGTAACACATATAAATAAAACATTTGTAGTGGAATTTAAACTTTCATTAATAACAAAATCATGATAAAATATCATATAATTTCATTTTACATCCTATAAGTTTCATAAACATGATATTTTTTCCAAAAATATGGATGCTAGTCTTCAAACATATCCCAGTAGCTTATGCGTCCATGCCTGTACCTCCTTAACATCAAACCTTACCAGCCAACTATTATGCATGCAAAAGTCTGCGACGCTGAGTGAGTTCTAGCTTTATAAGTAAAATAATTTACTTTCATATAATCATATCCTTTACTTTTGCACGTTATCATACATTGAACATACATTTAGATAATAATCATTATTATCTTCCGTTATCATTCGTTTTCACATGATATCGCACTTTTCATACTTTTAATCTTTAATCTAGATCATGTCTCATGCTATGCCCCATCATTATGCACAAAGAAACTACCGTCTTGGGGTCAAGCGACAAGGATCCCGTTTTTGCACATTATCACACTTTATCGCACATCATTGCCAACTACAAAGCTTGACACCCCTGTGTGCATACTCAAGGGTTAGCTAAACGGCACACAGTTGAGGTAGCATCTACCTCATGGAGTTGTAAAACTCCATCGTTCGCTTGCAAGAATTTCATTCATTCATTACATTCCACTTTCATCACCGTTATCTTTCACTTTCATTACATAATACTTTATTTATTCATTTGCACATTTTTAGTAAAGTCACATCATAAAATACATAGTTTTGAAAACTATATCGTAGAAAGATAACACATCACACATACAACATACCATGCGAAAACTTACATACATCAACTTTAAAATCTCGCGAAAAAAATTAACATTTGCGCGAGAACAATGCATCACTCAAAACGTGCATTTTTAAACATCAAACCATTTTGTGCAAAGGCTGCCGCGAGAGAACTTCTTGTTGCATGACAATATCATCTCTCGTGACAACTTTGCTTCTCACGCGAGAAACCTGCTTTCACGCGAAACCTGCATATTTAAATTTTCTAACGTACAACTTTAACTACTCACGCGAAAACTACATGTTTCCCGCCTATTTCTCTAACTTTTCGAGTTTAAGGCTGCCTAATGAGCCTAACATCATAAGCATCATCATTCTAAGCATAAACAAGCATTTTCAAACGTATAGTATGCATAATAGCCCCAAAACATGAAAACTTATGTAAAAAGGGGAATAGAAACTCACCTCTTGAAGTCTTAGCTCAAATACGACCTTCCCGAAGCCTTTAACGAATGAAAACTACATAACCACATGTTGTATACATAAACAATCATTCCTTAGTACATAAAATAAGTTACTACATGAATTACATACCTTAACACTTTGAATCTGCACTTTCTCTCTCTAAACAGCATCTTTCTCTCTTTAGCAGTAGCACTTTTCGCATAAGTGAGTGCCAGACATGGGTTTCGCAGCTATTTATACCCCAGCTTAACTTTTCGCAGGCTTCTTGTGCGAAAACATTCTTTCGCGCGAATTGAGCCTTTTCGCGCGAGAACAACTCTTCGTGCAAAAACTTCTTAAGCCTCTCTTTTCTCTAAAATTTCCAGGTGTCACACATACCAGCTAATCTGGGAGCGCAACATTATGTACCAGCACATGGTGTGGATAGTCATTTTCGTCCCGCCATTGCTATCACTTCTTCTCATATAATTTCACCAACATAAAGGGGGCGAGCTTTTGAAGTCCACCCATAATGTTTGGGAATTCTCCCTTACTTCCATGGTATGGCAACTAAAGAAACCTATTTGCATCTATCTGAATTTGAGGCATCATTAGCACCATTGGTGGCCCACCGGATGAAGTTAAATTGGTCCTATTCCAATTACCCTTAATGACAAGGCCAAAGAATGGTTCATATCTCTACCATCTACAAATATTCACATATGGGTATAAATGCATTAACAATTCTTGGATGAATACTACACTTCCTAAAGGACAGGCGATGCAATCCGAGCCATTCGAGGATTTACACAACAATCAGGTGACCAATTCCATGAAGCTTTTCACCGATTCAAAGAGATGCTAAGAACTTGTCCACATCATGGCATAGCTGATTGGGAGTTGATTTTAGCATTCCATGATGGGCTATCACTGGAGAATGCCAGAGATGTAAATTCCACAAGTGCAGGAATGTTCACCTTAAACCATGAGGATGATGATTGGGATATTCTTGAAAGGATTAGTGTAATCTCTAAGAAGCGTACAAAATCAAGCCGAAGGTCAAGGGGTGCAAACATAAATATAATGAATGATCATATGGCCATGTATAGAATTGCGGTTCTAGAACAGGAAATTGCAAGCCTTAAAGTCGGAAAGAGTGGCGTGGCGAACATATCTAGTGAGTATGAAGTGTGTGAAATGTGCAATGACATCAGCCATCATCGGTCACATGCTACTTGAATTTGGGGAAGAGTGAAAGTGTATAACAATTACAAGGCCAAGGAGAAAGGAAGACATATGATATGAACTCTAACACATATCATCCCGGTCTTAGAAATCAACCAAGTCTTAGATATGCTAACTATACTAACCAATTGAATCCTCCTTTTCAGGTACCAAATCAAGGAAGCAACCAATATTAAGGCCAACAACAAGAATTCAATCAAGGTGGTTATCAAAGAAATGACTAAAATCAAAGAAACTACCAACAAGGTGGTCAATATAATCAAAGGAATCAACAACATCAACAAGGTGCTTCTACTAACAATGTCAATAACAATGCAATTTTGTCAGTAATTCAAGATCTTGCAAAGGACATGAAAGAGTTTAAGCAATTTAGAGAGGTGCAAGAAAAGACCAATGAGGTCATTGCCAAGCAGCTTGGACAATTAGCTGAACAATTGTCCAAACGAGAACTGGGGAAGCTTCCAAGCGATACAACAAAGAACCCTCAACAACAAGCTTCAACTTCAAAGAATGTGCACATCGATTCGGTTAGAAACATTCCTAAATCTGAATGTACTAATTATGATTTAACCACTCTTTCTCAAGTAGTTGAAGGTAACGTCAAGGAAGTTGATGAAGTGGAAGGAAGTGACTTAGGAGAACCAATTATTCCTTTTCAAGTTGTGAAATTTAAAATCAAGTGGGCACTTTTGGATTATGGAGCCGGTGTGAATCCTTCCAGTAAGTTTGTATGACCAATATAACTTTCACCCATTACATGAAACTGACAAAATAGTGGTGCTTGCTGATTCGACATAGAAATAACCTTGGGTATGGTTAAGGATGTGATAATCAAATTATAAGAGTTCTACTACCCTGTAAACTTTATGGTGCTTGATTTTGCACCAGTAAGGACGAATGAGCAACCAAAGGTGATTTTAGGATGACCATTCTTGGCAATAGCCAAAACTCAAATCAATTGCTGAGATGGAATTATCAACATGGCATTCAAAAACCATAAGTTGTTCTTTATGTGTTTTCAAAATCAGTTACATGTGTAATTAACAATGATTGTTCTATATCAGATGCTACTGACAAGTGTACTCCTCCTTACATTTCACATGTAAGCGAGGATATCACCAACAAGAATGGTTTCGATCCTTACAGGTTTGAGCTTGAGAATATGAAATAGGAGGAGAATGTAAAGGTGGAGCCACCAAGGAATGAAAATCCTAGACGAAAGGTTAATATCGATAAACCACCGGATCATAAGAATCAAGGATTAACGATGCAATGTGTGGCTGATGCGTGTGAAAAGTATACATATTTTGATAAAGGTTTTTGGCAGAGATTCAGTTTTAATTGGTTATTACTAATACTAAACTGCACGCACAAAAGGCAAGTGTACCTATCAGGAGGTAATATAGTGATGGTATGAACCGAGTATCAATCCATTAACACACCTAGCCTACTCAACAACCTTAATGGTTGACTATCAGATTTGATTTTTGTTTGCGAAAATCATAAGTTACATTGATGTAATTAATTTTTTTAGGATTTTAGGAATAGTAATGAAAATAAAGTAAAACAAGGTTGAAACTTTTGTATTTAAAACCAGGTAATAAAGGCTATCATCCTAATTTGATTACGCTAATGTAACTGTGATGAAACGGTGGTGTGATTAAAGATATTGATTAAAGTAATTGTGTTAATGTTTATAAATGTGAGTTGGCACGATTTCTCGTCTATCCACTCCGTAGTGACTAGGACCACGTCAGGTTGAGATTTACAGCTTAGGTCAAAGCCCAAGTAATGCAGGTAAATCTTTTGTGACCTTTACGACATACGATTTCTGAAAACATAACTTAATGTAAGAAGAGATTTGATCAAGTTCCTTTCCATCATACCATTAATTTTAGAAAACCATAATAATTACTGTAGATTTCTTAGACTAATAAAGGGAACCCGTAAATGATCAGAAAGTTAAGGTAATATGATTTCTAATAACCATCTCTAGTTAATTAGCCATGGATTTATTATGAAGACCGGTTTCGTGAATAAAAGTTGATCATACATTTTTCAACCGTGTATGACATTCACAATTACAAATCATAAGTTTATAATCTTCCATTCAAATGTAGGTACCACCCATTGAAAGTTTTCCCAAGACCACTATAACATTAACACAATACAAATCAAACCATTAGTTCATCACAAATTATAAAAGTTTCATCTAATTAGGATGATAATGTGAGTATAGCTCATAAAGAGATTGAACATAACAACAAACAACATAAAAGATAGATATGAATTCATCGGTGAAATAGAATAATCAAAATGGTGATCCGTAATGGATGATGTTTAGACAATCCCGAGCATCTTCCAAGTGTTGTATGCACCTCCCGAGCTTCCAAATGATCTTCAAGTCTTGATTCCCGAGAGAATTCTACAAAGTAACCCTCCTACCAAAAGCTTGCCAAAATGGTGAACTTAGGCCTCTATTTATAGGCTTTCTAGAGTGTTTAAGCACGGCCCTGTGCCTAAAAGGCACAGCCCCATGTTGGTACAATGCTTACGAAGTTGGTCGGCTCATACGTGCAGAAGGTGTCGAGCACGGCCCCGTGTTTGAGGTAGGCACGACCCCGTGCTTCATGGGGCGCGATCCCGTGCTTCATGGGGCACGACCCCGTGCTTGCTTTTAGGGGACAGTACTTTTTGTCCTATCAGATGTCCAAACATGAGGGTGTACCAAATTTAGCATAGGGTGTGTTTCAGGCAAGACATGGGGCCGTGCTTAATGAAGCATGGCCCCATGCTTGGACTTGAAAGCTCGGATTTCTTTAATTCTTTGTTAAATATGTTTTTTTGTCCATCTTGCCCTTTTCAACACCTGAAAACACAATTTAATGATTGTAACTACATAATCATCAGTTTAAGGAAGATATTTAGAAACAATTGATGTGCTTTTGATAGGGTTATTATGTATAAGTCAGAGCACATCAAATATCCACACACTTGAAATTTGCTTTTCCTCAAGCAAAAATCACTTAAAATGACAATTCCACCAAAAACCAAATAAATCAAATAATGAATATGTCTTTCGGGAAATATGCAAGTAAAAACTATTTCATCCAAATGTAAACATTTTAAGAATGTATAGAATGATATCCTAGCAAGCAATGGATTAGTTAGGAAAGATTATTATCATGTAAAAATCGACACTTCTCACAAGATACGCTCACACTCGGCTAAATATATGGAGTCATAATTAGGATTAAGTATGACTAATACACTCAATTGCCTAGTATGAATATATGTGTAAAATCATATGCTTGTTAAGGGATCAAATCTCCGCCTACTTAGATATTTACTTGCCTAAATCGTTAGGTCTTTGATGGGTTGTGAAAGGATCTCAGCATCTAGTTTGATCAATTAGATTGGATTTGCAATGGAATAGCATACGAATTAGAACAAATTATAGCAAGAACACACAAGATGTATCAATGAAACAGTATGGTTATAGAGAGAGAGAGAATTTCTGCCAAATGGTATATTTTCATTCAACACACGCTTCGGCACATTTACAATTAGGTCATCTTTCCTTTTATAGGAAAGATGACGTCAGCTGATGTCACTTGATAGTGACATCTATTACAACAAACTACTGAAAGTAGACTAAACTACTGAAGATGTCTAACAGCTGACATCTTCTTACAAAAGACAGGTGTAAACTATTACAACTACTGAAAAGAAACTACTGAAACTACAACGTCTGAAGAACATGCTCTTCAGACGTTTTACAAAGTACTGAAACATAAAATAAAACTACTGATAAGAAACTACTAAAAGAAACAACTGAAAGGAAACTACTGCAAAAGAAAACCATCACAACAACTGAAGAATACTTCTTCAGCTATTGTGACAACCTCTGAAGTCTTCAGTACTTGAACTTCAGACTTGAACTTCAGTTGTTGTCATCAGCTGATGTCTTCTGCTGATGTCCTCAGTTGTTGTCTTCAGTCTTTGTACTTCAGCTGATGAAGTCTTCAGTTGTTGTCATCATCAGCTGATGAAGTCTTCAACAGTTGTTGTGATGTATGTGGGACTTAAAGGTTTTTCTGATCTGGCTCATTGGTTCTTTTTGTCTAACAAGTCAAAAATGGGTTTGTGTCGTAGGTGTTGAACGATCCACTCTACACAGGTGTGGGCTTAAAGGGCTCCTGCTCATGTTTACAAGGTTTCCTACTCACTCTATTAAGTTACAGCCCTTGTTGGGTTCTGCAAGGAAGCATCTCGATAGGTCCGCACCCTGAACCAATGCAACCAAAACCTTTAAGCTTATTTGATGTCCCACTTATTTGGCAGAAAGATTGGTCTTTTTCTTCTGGATCAGCTTAGAAATAACCCAGATCAGCACAGGCCTGGGAAGAGGTTTCAAAAAGTATGATTATCAAAGGATGGATAGGAACTCTTTCTTGGGGAACTGGACACAGAGCTGTTATCCCATCCATGAAACCTACTTCAAACTATGAGTCTGTAAGACTCTCTTGTGTAGGCCTTAAGGAAGGTTATTTGTTCCTCCATGGTGAGCTCTTCTGCTTCTCCCTCAAAAAGTGACTCAGGCCCATAGTACTCAGAGAGGTATTTAACCTGTTTCCCATTCTTGAGCTCCACAGTTATTATTGCTCTATATGCAAATTCATCAGGGTGATTACCGTCTAGAAACAACTGGAGCTCATTCTTCCTAACTTCCTCAAGCCTCTTATACACTAACCCCTTTTTGACCACTCTATTCTCCAGCATCTTTTGTGGGGGCTGATTAGCTTTATAGGCTTTCTTGAAGTCATCTAGGATCTCCCAGGGTGATATTACAATGGCCAGTGTGATCACTTCATCTACGATCTTCTTTACTTGGCCAATGTATCTCTGTGGAATATCTTTCTTATGAATCCTATGAGACACCCTGGGATCAGGCCAAATCCTCACTCTCTCTTTTTAATATTGAAATGTTTGTCTGAGAGTGTATAATCTCTGAGCATGTTTCTTCATATTTATGATTGATAAAGTGGCAGCATAAGCTTTGTCAACCCTTCTTAACAATTCCTCATCATGCTGTTTGTGAAGCTCTTCTTCTTCTAGCTTCACTTTAACAATTTGACTTTGGATCTCAGGAGTAATTGTTGGAGGGTGACTTTTGGCCTTCGGCAATGGAATGACAGCTGAAATTGGCAGACTATCCTCATCTTCATCATCTTCGTCTTCTTCTTCTTCAAGCCTCAACACCCTTCTCTTCCTCTTCTGGGGTGCATCATCGGCTATTGGTTTTGTGGGTAAGGGAGTTGGTTTTGTGGGTTGTGATGTGGATTGTTTTGGTGTTGGAGATTGGGTAGGCTGTTCTAGCAATTTGGATGTAAGTGAGTCTTTGGTGTGCTTGGATAGTTCAGTCCTGCTCCTAGCACCAGCTTCACTTAGGGCTTCTATGATCAACCCCTTGGAGAATACCTCAGACGAACAGATCTTGGTGGTTATTTCTAAGATGCTGTCCCTGGACCATGATTTGACTTCCAGTACTGATCTCCCCAGCTACTTCCAAATGAATCTGGCCATAGCTTCTAATCTCTCCTTTTCTTGTTCACTATGACCAGACTATCAGCTTTCAATCTCCTGTACTTCCAACTTCCTTATCTCAGTATCTAGCTCAGCAGTGTCAAAGCCTTGCCTAAACAGCTGATCAATGATTTTATACATTGACCTGCTGTGTTGGGCATCAGCTTCCTTGACAAGGACTGCTAGCTCCTTTTCCTTCTCCTTTTCTCCACCCTTTTTCTTTTTATATGTGACATGAAAGTCTTTTTCACTTTCAGTCACCTTTTCTGTTTCTTTTCTCTTCTCACTCTACTTCTCTTTCTCAGTCTCCACTACCATCTCCCTCTCAGTTTCTACCTCCTTCTCTAATTCTTTCTCTTTCTTTTTCTCCTCCTCCATTCTCTTCCTCTTGATTGCTTTCACTGACTGAGTCTCCCCCTTTTTGGTTGCATTGGTTGCAGGGGTTTGACTGTCAGAAAGCCTTTTAGTCACAGCATCATCCACAGGGTTTGTATGTTTGAGGCAAGCCTCTCATCAAGGGTTTTATTCACTATGTTAGTGATGATGGGTGTGATGAGAGGCAGGGAATTTTGAAAGATAGAAACCATTTGCTCAGGGGGGTTCTGTCCCTAAGAAATAGTGCTAGAAGCAGGAGCTGGTGGCTGAGATTTTGGGAGTGGCTCTGTGTTTGTGAGACCTTCAGGAGAAGGTGCCATCTGTGGGTGAATGGTGGCAAATGGACTTGATTCTTGAGTCATTTTGGCAAGTAGCTCTTTGAGTCGACTCACCTCATCCTCAAGAATGGTATTGCGAGCTAAAATAACATAGAAAAAGCTCAGGTCATCATCAGTTGTAGCTGAATCACCCGACCTCCTGATTAGATCAGGATGTACATGTGCTGAGTGTGGCTCAGTAATCACATATGCCCCTTTGTCTTGGTACTGGGGACTTCCTACCTCAGGATTAAATCCTTCATCAGCAGTTGCCTCTGGTGAGGACTTAGAGATGTTACCAACTTCATCCTATTCATATGCTAAAGCAGGAGAAGTGGTAGCCTCACCAGATGTTCTGATCTCCTCTTCCACACTGGGAGATTGAACATTGAAATCCCTGTGCTAGGGGTTCTCAGCAACACTTGGTTCCTCCCTCTCATTGGTTGAGGTTTTCCCAGTTGTGATAGGTGCCTGGGGAGAGGGTGGAGTGCTGAGCTGAGTCAGCACTTTTGCAATGATAATGGTTAGACTTTAAGAGGCGGTTGCAATGGGAGATTAGGGAGAATCTGTTTGCACCTGGGGAGAGAGGTGCTCTTTAATGGTAACCTTCTCAAGTGAGATAGGTTCCAGAGATGTGGCTGCCCTGGAAGTGGTTGCATCAGGATCCTGTTGAGAGGATTCCTGAGCGGTTGAGGCTGGTAGAGTCCTTGTAACTACTGGGGGATTAATGCCAGTAGCTACTTCCTGCCTTTGTTGTGTAGGGGCATCCTCAGGGGACTCAATTCCCAGAGTAGCCTTTTTGGGCTTTTTGGCTCTGGGTTTGGTGGGGACTTTGGATTTGGAGGTGGAGGCTGTGGGTTCCCGCTGCTTGGGTTTTAGCAGCTTGGCAGCCTGTTTGAGATGTTGGTCTGAGTTGTGCCTGGAGTATACTTCAGGCAATACTGCCAGAGCAGGGACTCCAAGGCCAACAAGTCCCTCAGCTTGAAGCTGGTTTTCAATGATGGCCATGATGAACCTTGGATATAATATCCATCGGTTAGCCAACGGGTTTCACAGCCATATCTTTAAGTTCTAAAAATATTATTTCAGAAAAAATTAAATTTTGTTGCTCTAGGATGGAATACAATACCTGTTGCCACCTGGATGACATTTGATCCCATGAGGAAGTTTTAGGGGCAAGATAGACATTGACTATGTGAAAGATCAATCGTTCAGCATCATGGAAGTGCTTCTTGAGGATGGTAGAAGCACTAAGGTCACCCTGGTATCCATGGTGAGCAAAAGATAGATCGGTTGTGCCCTTTGGATACTCAGTGATGAAGGTGGCATCATTCAAATTTAGGGTTTGGTGAATGATTACAGAAGTGATGACCACCTTTTGGTTGTTGATGAAGGACTGGAGAGAGACCTCGGTGTCATTCTCCCCAGTGGTAAGGGTGACGTTCGTCCAGAACTGGTTTAGGGATTCCGCATAGATGGTCGGATTAAGAAGAAAAGCCGTTTTGTATGGAGAATGGACCACTAGATCAATGGCATTATCAAACTTGGTCCAAAAGGATGATTTGGTAAGGTAGGCAACACAGTTGTGTCTTGGTTTGAGCTGCATGATCGCCATTAATGTGAGGAGAGAGGTTTCAGAGTTTTTGAAAGTTAGGTTTATGAGAGAATGAAAAACTCTGAAGTTAGGGTTAGGTATTTATAGGGTATGGGTATGAAACGGCTGAAAGAAAATGACTGAAGGGTTTGGTTTTAGGCATCAGTTGTTTTAAACGACTGATGACATGGTTTTAACCTTCAGATGTTGTAAACAACTGAGGACTTGGTGTTAGTCATCAGTAGTTGTAAACTACTGAAGACATGGTTTTGTCCTTCAGTCGTTGTAAACAACTGAGGAATTGGTGTTAGTCATCAGTAGTTGTAAACTACTAAAGACATGGTTTTGTCCTTCAGTTATTTTGAAATGAAACATCAGTTATTTGAATCAGCTGAAGAGTAAAGTTACTCATCAGCTGTTGTCGTCAATTCAGTTGTTTCATTCTGACCTCAACACTTACTCATCAGGCTATCTGATTTTTCAGACGTTTCATTGGTCATCAGCTCTTGTGAATATTTATTCTTCAGAGCTTGTGAGCAAATGTTGTCTTCAGTACTTATGTGTAAGATTACATATCAGTACTTGTGGACAAAATTTGTTCTTCAGTACTTATTTGGTAGAAATAGACATCAGTAGTTATAACCACATCAGTAGTTGTAACTTTATCAGTTCTTTTCAATAAATATTTTACTTCAGTACTTTGAAGTATTTTAGCCTTCAGTAGTTATAACACATCAGTAGATATGAAAAATACTGAAGACAAAATAACTTATCAGTACTTATTTTTGACTTTTGTATACTAATGCTCAGTAGTACTTGTGACCTGAGAGCATCAGTATTAGTCAATTATTCCAACTGCAGCATACCAAGCCTCAGTACCAGATTTTAAAAAGTTACACTGTCTAAAGGCCTAGTAAATATATCTGCAAGCTCATCAGCACTAGGAACAAACTTTGGATCAATTAGACCTTTTTCATAATAATTCCTAATAAAATGATGTCTGAACTCAATATATTTGGTCCTAGAATGCTGGACTGGATTCTTAACAATACAAAGAGCTGAAGCACTATCCATGAGTAATGGTGTCTTAGTCTCTGTAATGCCATAATCCAATAATTGATTCTGAAGCCAGAGTACTTGGGATGTACAACTTGCAGCAACAATGTACTCTGCTTCAGCAGTTGATGTAGCAATTGAAGTTTGTTTCTTACTCTGCCAAGAAACTATACAATTGCCTAGAAATTGGTATCCACCAGAAGTTGATTTTCTGGTGACTTTGCACCCTGTATAGTCACTATCTGAGAAAGCAACTAATTTGCAAAAATGCCCAGTAGAATACCAAAGTCCTAGAGATTGAGTACCTTGCAAGTATCTAAAGATCCTTTTGACTGCAATCAAATGGGATTCTTTAGGTGCAGCCTGAAATCTAGCACAGACACATGTTACTAATATAATGTCTGGTCTAGAAGCTGTAAGGTACATCAAGGACCCAATCATACATCTGTAAAGGGTTTCATCAACCGCTTTACCTTTCTGATCAACATCCAGTTGTGTGGTGCTGCTCATGGGAGTAGAACAGGGCTTACAGTTTTGTAAATCAAACTTATTCAAAAGATCTTTTGTATATTTGGACTGATGAATGAAGGTTCCATCAGTCCTTTGTTTGATTTTCAAACCCAGAAAGAACTGTAATTTCTCCCATGGCACTCATTTCAAACTTCTTTTGCATTAATGTCAGCAAAGAATTTCTTCTTTTGCTGATAAGTCATTCCCTTGAGCAGGATCCCGCTTACGAAGTAATTTGTGAAATCGGCAAACCAAGGATGTTCATCGATTGAGGATTGGATGTTCATAAGGAATTCGTGGGGAAAATTATCATTTATTTTGAATTCCTCTGTTTATGAAGGACTTGAATCTTCAAGACGTGAGAGATGATCGGTAGCCTGATTTTCTACTCCTTTCTTGTCGCGAATTTCAACGTCAAAATCTTAAAGTAGAAGTATCCACCGAATTTGCCTTTGCATCTAGTTTGTTGAACAGATAACAAAGGGTTTCATGATTGGTTTAAACGATTGCTTTTGAAAGGATCAGGTATGAGTGTAATTTGTCAAATGCGAAAACTACCGTAAGAAGCTCTTTCCTGATGTTGTGTAGTTTTCTTGTGCGTCGTTTGGGTTTTGCTCACATAGTGAATTGGGTGGAATTGCTTTTCTTTCCTTTGTCCTAACACGACTCTACCGTGAAATCACTTGCATTGCACATGAGTTCAAATGGTAATGCCCAATCAGGGAAAACCATGATTGGAGCGATGACGAGTCTCTCTTTTAGCAAATCAAATGCACTAATGCATTCATTGGAAAATACAAATTGTGCATCTTTCCCAAGAAGTTGAGTCATTGGTCGTGTGATTTTGGAGAAATCTTTGATGAAACGACGGTAGAATCTTGCATGACCTAGGAAGCTTCTGATTTCTTTCACGGTTATGGGATGTGGAAATTTGGAAATAGTGTTGACTTTGGCTTGATTGACCTTGAGCCCTACTCGAGAGATCTTATGTCTTAACACTATTCCTTCAGTAACCATGAAGTGGCACTTTTCCCAATTCAAAGCAAGGTTAGAATCTTCATATCTAACCAGCATCTTTTCCAGATTTTGAAGAAATTGTTCAAATGAGTTTCCAAAGATGGAGAAGTCATCCATGAAAACTTCTATTGTGTGTTTGATCATGTCATGAAAGATTGCTACCATGCATCTTTGAAATGTAGCAGGGGCATTACATAATCCAAAAGGCATTCGCCGATAAGCAAAAGTGCCATATGGACATTTGCATGTCGTTTTCTCTTGATCTTCGGGAGCAGTAGGAATTTGGAAATATCCTGAGAAACCATCAATGAAACAATAGAACATTTTCCCAGATAGTCTCTCAAGCATTTGGGTCGACGAAAAGCAGAGGGAAATGATCTTTCCTTGTAGCGTCATTGAGTTTGCGATAATCTATGCAAACTCTCCATCATGTAACCGTACGAGTTGGAATAAGCTCATTCTTCTCGTTGGTTACAACAGTCATTCCTCCTTTCTTTGGAAAAACTTGGACGGGACTGACCCAAGGTGAATCAGAAATAGGGTAAATCAAAGTGGCATCTAACAGTTTGAGTACTTCTTTCTTCATCACCTCTTGCATGCTTTGATTTAAATGTCTTTGTGTAGGATTCTATATGCCCAAGACATGTAGAATATTGATGCGGTTAGTATGTTATGATCCAAGTCGGGTTATACCCAATAACAAGCTTAGCAAACACCAATTAATATTTAATTAATGATATGATCATGCAATTAAATATTTACACCAATTTAGAAAATGAGTTTTCTAAATAAGTTGCATATGAGATGGAACAACTTATTAGGATATTTTGTTCAAGAATATTATTTGTAGTGTTATTTAAGTTAGTTAGATAACATCATATAATAAAGACTGTATGAGTTATACAATTAAAAGGTTAATTGTACAAATTAATATGAGACTAGTTTAAATTAATGGGTGATTAAGTTTAAGGAGGAAAACCCTCTTTGATTAAAAATTCAACCCCCCTTGCTTTGATTGGTCCTTTTGCTTTCTTGTAAACCCCATTCATAACTAGTCTTACACTCAACTAAACACTACTCTCAATACATGCAAAGAACAAGAAAAAAAACTCTCCTCTCCCCTCTCAAACTCACGGCAGCAGCATCAGTTAGAAGAGGGTTTTGGAAGTGATTTTTGTGTTTATTCTCCATAACAAGAAGTGTTTGCCATAGTGATTGGGGTATACAAGCTTGAGAGGACCTCCTTTTGGTGCCTTGGTCGATTTCTTGGTCAATATCATCCTCCATTTTCATCACATTTGCTGCTGAAAGCTAGTTTATGGCAGCCCTCTCTTTATGGCTGACCATTGTTGTTTGTGTTTTCATAGCTAGTTTCATTCACATATAAAAGATCCTTTTGTTCTTGGGTTTGTTTATAACTTATAACATCAAAATTGAACCTGAAATTTCTGTTTATAAACCATGTTATAAAGTTCATTTCCGCTGCGTTTTTCATAATGTTTAAATTGTTAAACTATGTTCATGTTCTAACAAACCCTACATTGGCATCTAGAGCCGGTTATGTGGATAGCTAGCTTGTTTTGTCCTTTAAAAATTCATTTTATGGGACTTTATAACCCCTTTAGGGGCTGCTATGTTCATGTATTATGAATCCCCGAACTTTCAAAGTTATATCACACATGCTTGTGATTAAACTTTGAAAGACATGTATGTTGTATTGTTTGTTTGTTTGGACAAAATAAAACCTGAAATTTCAGTTTGTGTTGGCTGAAATTTTGTGTTTTTAGTGGGGATTCATTGTTATTTGGATGATATGATCATTGTTCATTATGGTGCATAAACCTAGCCCTTGACCTTGTGTTATTTGGATGATTGTAATGGTTGTTTTATTCATTAAATTGGGTTGTATAATCATTTGTTTGTGCTTGGTTTAAAGTGTAATTTATTTATTATTGGGATGTAATAAATAGATTAGGTACCTTTCATTTTACTAGAAATCTTGTATTAGGATATAAAATCTTGTAATATGAAGATGCACAAGATGGAAGCACAAAAGGAAGACACAAAAGAAGGACTTGAAGCATTTGGATGAAATTTCAAGTGGGGGTCTTTGGAGATCTCATCTTTTGTGTTGTATTCAACCCTTAGGAAAGACCAAATGACAACACTTATGATGGCAAACAAGCGTTGTCAACATAGTGGCTATGGTTATGCACATATGGTTGATTTATATATGCTTGTTTGATTATCTGTTTTATGTTAATTGTTTGATATGTGGATATACTTGACAATCTAAATAAATAATCATAACAAGCTGTAATTTCATGGTTTTTAATCATTAATATGTTAATAAAAGTTATTAAAAGGATTAACACTTTTAATAAAAGAGGTTTTATTAAAAATGAACCATAGGATATCTTGTATTTGAAAGCATGCAAATATAAGTACATAGAGTTTTCTAAACTAGAATTATGAAATCTCTAAATATTTTAAAAATGAGATCAACACCGTCCTTTTACACAACACTTGAGTCACTCGGGAACTCTTAGTGGGATAAAGGTCACCTAACCATTTTGAGGGAACTTGTGATTTGAGGTGAGAATGCCATATTCGTGGGATAAAGGTCACCTAACTGCTTATTTTGGCAAACTTACACGTGTGTGTAAATAGGGAGTCTTGATTTGCAAACCATGTCAAATGGATCATCTACGATGTGATTTCCAAATGGTGTTGATGGGATTAACATGCCGACTTTACATATGATGTTTCAAGTCGATCCCATACCTCTAGAAGTTGAAAATGGTTGCAACCGTCAATTGTTGACCACCTTATTAATTTAAATTGTAGGATAAAGGTCACCTAACCACTATTTAAATGTAATGTTGGGTTGTAGATTTTAATATGATAGTGACCTTAAAGGGTATTAATTATTAAAATAACAATATCAAAAATACTAAAATTGATCTTTGTTAAATTTTGTAGATGGCCACCAATAACAATGATAATCATGATAATTTATCCATGTCCGCCCAATCTTTACGAGCGATTCTCCAAAAGGAACGTCTAAATCATAACAATTTTATTGATTGGTATCGAAACTTGAGAATCGTTCTCAAGCAAGAGAAACGATCATATGTTTTAGATGATCCTATCCCCGATCAACCTAATGAGGATGATGAGGAGGCCTATAACGATTGGATGAAGTACACTGAGGACTCCGTCCAGGCGTCTAGCCTTATGTTGGCAAGCATGACTCCGGATCTCCAAAAGGAGTATGAACATCACGGAGCTTATGACATGATAACCCAGCTGAAGGAAACGTTTTAACAGCAAGCAAGGGTTAAGCGCTTCGAAACGGTTCGAGCACTCCATGCATGTCGTATGGAAGACAACCAATCGGTTTCATCTTATGTAATAAAGATGAAAAGTCACATTGACCGCCTCGAAAGGCTAAATTGTCCCGTCTCGAAGGAATTGGCCACGGATTTGATCCTCAATGGCCTTACCAAAAAGTTCGAGACGTTCGTGTTGAACTACAACATGAATGCTTGGGACAAAAGCATTGGTGAGCTTCACTCAATGCTCAAAACGGCCGAGGCGGCCATGCGTAAAAGGGTTTTACCTGTTCTCACCATCAATGAAGGTGGGAACAAGAAAAGGCCTCATCCCACACCCAAGGCAAGAGTTGCCAAGGGCAAGGGACCCGTGTGGGGAAAGGGGAAAGGGGTGGCAAGGGTGCCACCCAAAGCACAGGAGAAGATGAAAAAGGTTGCTTCCAATGACCCATGCTTCAAGTGTGGGGAGATTGGACACTGGGCAAGAAATTGTCCTGTCTATCTCCAATAGTTGAAAGAAAAGAGGGATGCTGGGCAAACCTCAGGTACAATATACATGATCTATATTGATTTAAACATAATATCCTCTAACACATGGGTATTAGATACCGGATGTGGAACTAACATTTGCAATTTCTTGCAGGGGTTCAAAAGAAGTAGCAACTTCAACAAAGGGGATGTTAGCCTCTACATGGGCAATGGGGCTAAAGTTCAATTTGAAGCCCGTGGTGACTACATCTTGAAACTTCCAAATGGTTTGGAAGTAATTTTGTACAATGTTTTGTATGCCCCTAGTTTGACTAGGAATATTATCTCTGTAGCCCTATTAAAACATTTTGGATATGTATTATCATTTATTGGAAATGATATCCATGTTACTTTGAATGACATGTTTTACTTTAAAGCTATTCCCATCAATGGTATCTATGAATTGGTTCGTGAAAATACATCGAATGATAGCTTATTGTACCAAACTAGTACCAAGAAGCTCAAATTGGATTTGAGTGACACTTACCTTTGGCGTTGCCGTCTTGGTCATATAAACAAGAAAAGAATACAAACACTACAAAAGAATGGTCTTTTAAAAACAAGTGAATGTGATTCATTTGATGTATGTGAGTCTTGTTTACAAGGTAAAATGACCAAGGCACCTTTTAGTGGCAAAGCCGAAAGGGCAAAGGATTTATTAGGTATCATACATTCGAATGTATGTGGTCCTTTTAAACCTATGACAAGGTACAATGAGAGATACATCATTACCTTTACTGACGACTATAGTCGATATGGTTATGTGTACTTACTAAGACACAAAGATGAAGCTTTTGAAATGTTCAAAATCTTCCAAAATGAAGTAGAAAATCAACTCAATAAGAAAATAAAAATTCTCCGCACCGATAGAGGAGGTGAATACCTAAGTGATGCTTTTAGAGATCATGTTAGAAGTTGTGGTATTGTCTCACAACTATCTCCACCTAGAACACCACAACATAATGGTGTGTCCGAGCGAAGAAATCGAACTCTATTGGATATGGTTCGATCTATGATGACTAGAAGCTCACTGCCTCTATCATTTTGGGGTTTTGCTTTTCCCTCAGCGGCCTGTATTTTGAATATGGCCCCAACCAAGAAGGTGGAAACGACACCTTTTGAAATATGGCATGGAAGGGTTCCATCGCTTTCATATTTAAAAGTATGGGGTTGTGAGGCTTATGTTAAGACTCCCACCCTAAACAAGCTAGAAAGTCATTCCACTAAGTGTATCTTCATTGGATATCCTAGAGATTCTATGGGATAATATTTCTATGATCCATTGGAACAAAAGGATTTTATTGCCAGGAAAGCCGAGTTCTTAGAAGCTAAGTTCCTTACGGAAGGAACTAGCAGTAGAACTGTGGATCTTGAGGAGGATCAAGAGCCACAAACCGAAACATGTTTGGTAGACACTAGTACTCAACATGAGAATGTTGAGAATGATCAAGTGGTTGATCAATATACGTAAAACGTTCACATATCTGGTAGAATTAGTAATCCACCTGAAAGATATGGATTTTTCGTAGATGGATGCTATGTGGTATATTCCGATGAACCAACCACCTATCGTGATGCAATGTCCAATTTGGATTGTGACAAATGGCTTGAAGCCATGAACGTTGAGACGCAATCCATGTATGACAATCAAGTATGGGACTTGGTTGTACCACCTCTTAACTCCAAAGTAGTTGGAAGTAAGTGGGTTTTCAAGAAGAAAACTGATATGCATGGAAACTTGGATAATTATAAAGTTAGACTTGTGGCAAAAGGTTTCACTCAAACTCAAGGAGTTGATTATGATGAGACCTTCTCACCTGTTGCGATGCTAAAGTCTATTAGGATATTGTTTGCCATGGCTGCTCATTATGATTATGAGATTTGGCAAATGGATGTCAAAACTGCTTTCCTAAATGGATATCTTGAGGAAGATGTCTATATGGTTTAGCCTGAAGGTTTTGTCGATCAAAAAAATCCTAACAAAGTATGCAAGTTAAAGAAATCAATCTATGGATTGAAGCAAGCATCAAGAAGTTGGAATCACCGTTTTGATGAAGAAATAATCAAATTTGGGTTCATCAAAAATGTTGATGAAGCATGTGTATATAAGAAAGCTAGTGGGAGCATCATCACTTTCCTAGTATTATATGTCGATGACATTCTACTACTTGGAAATGACATTCCAACCATGGAAGGTGTAAAAGCCTGGCTTGGAAACTGTTTCTCCATTAAGGATCTTGGTGAAGCCGCCTATATTCTGGGAATTAAGATCTATAGGGATAGATCAAGGAGGGTGATTGGTTTAAATCAAAGTGCATACATTGATAAGATCTTGAAAAGGTTTAAGATGGAGAACTCTAAGAAAGGTACGGTACCTATTCAAAGAGGAATGATATTGAGTACGACTCAATGTCCTAGCTCAAAGGATGAGCAAGATAAAATGAAGGCAATCCCATACGCATCTGCTATTGGACCCATCATGTATGCAATGATACGTACTCGGCCGGATGTTTCATGCACCTTAAGCATGACAAGCCGATACCAGCAAAATCCTTGAAACAGTCATTAGATGGCTATTAAGAACATACTTAAGTAGCTAAGGAGGACTAAAGATATGTTCCTAATCTATGGATCTGGTGATGACGAACTCGTTGTAAAAGGTTACACGGATGCGAGTTTCCAAACCGATCATGATGATTCACGATCACACTCAAGATACATTTTCATTCTGAATAGAGGAGCGGTCTCTTGGAAGAGCTCTAAACAGGATGTGGTGGCTTTATCAACTACAGAATCTGAATACGTCGCCGCCTCATTGGCAGCTCAAGAAGCTGCATGGTTGAAGAAATTCATTGCCGATCTAGGGGTTGTCCTTTCCATTCAGGACCCCTAGAGATCTTTTGTGATAACGAGGGTGCGATTGCTCAAATCAAGGAACCTCGTGCTCATCAAAAGACTAGGCACATTGAGCGGAGATTCAACTACATACGAGATGAAGTTGAGAAAAGAAAGATATGTATTCGTAAAGTTCACATGGATCAAAATATTGCGGATCCTCTCACGAAGCTCCTAGAAAAGGTAAAGCATGAAGGTCATACATGTGCCATGGGACTTCGATATTCTAGTGATTGGATTTGATCTGTAATTTCGTATTTGGATAAATGGAACTCTCTTATCACTTGAATAAAATTATTTGGTTTTAATATTTCAATAAATGTTCTAATTTAGCATGTTTAATCCATGGGTAAATAGTTTACTCTAAATGTCTGTAGTCATTCATATTTGTGGGAACAAGTATGAGGGTAAGATTATTATGAACTTGGATTGGTGGATATTCATAAGGATGAATATAGAGCAATTGGTTGCTGCCAAAGTTCATAGATATTTGTGGGATACAAATATTGGACTGACCCGCATCTCAAATTTTACTACTTGGAATCTTCTAGATTTATCATAATTAAATTTGAGTAAATGGCGAATATCATTTGGTATCCTCAGAGCTAAGATACATATTGGGTTTTGATATTTACCAAATGCTATACCTTGAGCTAGTTCTTTACTGCCCTGAAATAATGGACAGTACGTAAGGCTATGTTCAGGTGTGACACGAGGTGTTTGTGAGAAACGTATGTAGTCAAGATGGGATTTGTTCCTCTTATTCATTGAGAGCAAGATGTCTAAGGCCTGATTAAGTTAAATCAACAAGGAATGATCATTCTGTGTCCTTGGATTTAACATGACATCTGTAACAAAAGGATAAATGATTGATTCACCTAAATCATTTCAAGTAGGATACTTGAATGGGATGATGTAATTGAATGGCTATAAGTCATGCGTATTAAGGGTAGTAAACCGTTGTTAAGCGGTATTTACTGCTTGCATCAATCTTCTATGAATCTTGTACAAGTGGGAGATTGTAGGATTCTATATGCCCAAGACACGTAGAATATTGATGCGGTTAGTACGTTATGATCCAAGTCGGGTTATACCCAATAACAAGCTTAGCAAACACCAATTAATATTTAATTGATGATATGATCATGCAATTAAATATTTACACCAATTTCGAAAATGGGTTTTCTAAATAAGTTGCATATGAGATGGAACAACTTATTAGGATATTTTGTTCAAGAATATTATTTGTAGTGTTATTTAAGTTAGTTAGATAACATCAAATAATAAAAAGAGTGTATGAGTTATACAATTAAAAGGTTAATTGTACAACTTAATATGAGACTAGTTTAAATTAATGGGTGATTAAGTTTAAGGGGGAAAACCCTCTTTGATTAAAAATTCGCCCCCCCAGCTTTGATTAGTCCTTTTGCTTTCTTGTAAAACCCATTCATAACTAGTCTTACACTCAACTAAACACTACTCTCAATACATGCAAAGAACAAGAAAAAAAACTCTCCTCTCCCCTCTCAAACTCACGGCAACAGTATCAGTTAGAAGAGGGTTTTGGAAGTGATTTTTGTGTTTATTCTCCCTAACAAGAAGTGTTTTCCATAGTGCTAGGGGTATACAAGCTTGAGAGGACCTCCTTTTGGTGCCTTGGTCGATTTCTTGGTCAATATCATCCTCCATTTTTGTCACATTTGCTGCTGAAAGGTAGTTTATGGCAGCCCTCTTTATGGCTGTCCATAATGTGTTGTTTGTGTTTTCATAGCTAGTTTTATTCACATATAAAAGATCCTTTTGTTCTTGGGTTTGTTTATAACTTATAACATCAAAATAGAACCTGAAATTTCAGTTTATAAACCATGTTATAAAGTTCATTTCCGCTGTGTTTTTCACAATGTTTAAATGGTTAAACTATGTTCATGTTCTAACAAACCCTATACTTTGAGGTTGAATGACGGATTTGAAGTTCTCCTCTATCAGTATTTTATGAGTGCAAAAGGATGGATTTATTCCCTTGATGTCCATGATTTTGCATGCAATTGCTCGTTTATGTGCCTTAAGCACATTGAGCAACTTGTTCTTCTCATCATTTGATAAGGCAAATGAGATTATGACAGGAAGATGAGATGTGTTTACAAGAATAGCGTATTCAGGATGAGATGGAAGTTCTTGAGCTCTAAAGCCGGAGGGTCTTCGATAGAAGGTTTGGCTTTGGACCTAGTTCTTGTTCGATGATCTCAAATGCTTCTTGATAAGATGATGTTTCATCAACTTCTAGTTCTGAAATGATTTAATTCTCACAGATGGGTTCAGTGGTTTGGACCTGTATTAATTGAGTGTTGCAAGCTTCAATTTGACTAGTGTTCTTCAAATGACAGCTTATGATCGAATCGCAAACATTAATATAATAGAGTGAGTCATCATGATGTTAAGGATGTTTCATGGATTTTCCTATGTCGAATGTCACCTCCTCTTCATCCACTCGGAGTGTGAGTTTGCCGATGCAAACATCCATGAGGGCTCGAGCAGTTGCTAAGAAAGGTCGACCCAGGATAAGAGGAACATTCTTATCCTCATCCATGTCAATGATCATAAAATCAACAGGAAATACGAATTTGTCAATTTTAACTAAAAGATTTTCAATGATGCCCCTTGGATATTTAACAGAAAGGTCAGCTAACTACATGCTCATACGGGTAGGTCTAGGTTCACCTAAGTTTAGCTTTTCAAAAACCGTGTAAGGCATAAGGTTAATGCTAGCACCTAAATCAGCTAACGCGTTACTGGTAGAAATATTTTCTATTAGGCAAGGTATGGTGAAACTCCTTGGATTAGTCATCTTTTGAGGTAGTTTATTTTATAGAACTGCAGAGCATTCTTCATTTAAAACTATGTGTGATAACTCTTCCAGTTTCTTCTTGTTTGACAACACACCCTTTAAAAACTTAGCATAATTTGGCATTTAGGCTAAGGCTTTAACCAAGGGCAGATTGATATGGAGTTGCTTGAACAACCCCAGGAATTTTCCATATTGTGCCTCTATTTGTTGTTGTCTCAAACAACCGGGATATGGAGGTGGTGGAACATAGGGTGGTGGTGGCACGTATTTCTTGGCTGGTTCTTCAACAACAACTGGTTGCTTTTGCTTGTCACTTGTATTACTTGGAGTTTCGATTTTCATTTCTTCAAGGATGAGCTATAATGCAGGTGCATCACCTTGACTGGTTTTGCCACTCCTTGTGGTGATGGCTTTCACTTGAGCATTATGGCTTGTCATAGTGTTACTAGGTAAGGCACCTTGGGGTCTTGTAGATAGTTGTTATGCTATCTGACCTACTTGCTTTTCAATGGTTTGCAATGATGCTTTGTTTCTTTTGATGTTAGCCTCCTTTCTTTGGAACCTCTCCTCATTTCTTCGATCAGATTTCCGGATGCATTCATCTGTGGCTTGCGTGGTTATCAACAATTGCTGCAAAACATCTTCCATTGACGATGCTCCATGGTCTTGGTTACTACTGCTTGGACCTTGGTATGTTGGTTTCTATTGTTTGTAGGGTGTCCTATGGTTGAATCTTGATGATGATTGGTTGTTACTAGCTTCTCTGTAATTCGAGTTGCTCCTCCAATTTGAGTTGTTACTATATGAGTTGTTTGGGCCTCCTACGTAGTCAACATCTTCAACCATCATAATCCCATGTGGGCATTTGTTGGTCTTGTGTGAATTCTGCATGTGTTGCATCGTGTTGGAGTTTTCATCAGTTCGGCTTGCAATTGTTTGAATCGTTTGGTTAAAGCTTCTACTGGGCTATAATCAGTGTTTCAGAGTATACTTGATGAATGCCTTTAGAACTGGGTTTGTTTCACAAGGGATTATAGGCAAAGCTCTTCTTAGTTGCTCTTTCTAGGGCTTGGTATGCCTCTATTGGTGTGACACTTCTGAAATCTCCTCCCGCACTTTCGTCTATAGCTTGTTTGTGTGCCCCGTTGATTGCATCGTAAAAAGTTTGACACTGTAGCCACAGATCAAGTCCGTGATATGGGCATCTCCGAAGGAGACCTTTGTATCTCTCCAATGTTGCGTGTAATGATTAATCATCCTCTTGGCAAAAGCATGTGATGCTGCTTCTTAGTTTGGCAGTGCGATCGGCTGGAAAGTATTTCAAAATAAATTGTTCAGCCATTTCCGCCCATGTGGTGATGGAACCGGGCGGAAATGAATCAAGCCAGTCAATGGGTCAGCCGCGAAGTGAAAATGGAAAAAGTCTTAGTCTAATAGCATCGTCTGAACAGTTATTGATTTTGAAAGTTGCACAGATGCGAAGGAATCGTGAGATGTGAGCGTTAGGGTCCTCGTCTTGCAATTGTGAAACTGAACAGAGTTTCTATGAGTTGGATAATACTAGACTTAATCTCGAAATTGTTGGCCGCTATTACTGGTTGGACAACACTAGACTCGTAACCATAGATTGTCGGTGTGGCATAATATGCCATCTTCATTTCCTCGTCTTCATTAGCCATGTCTACTTTAAATGGTGTATGTTGCGAAATATAAGGCTGATGCAACCAAAACCACACTTAGAACAGTTTTGGTGCAACTATGAAAGACTTCTGAAGACAAAAGTTGCACTTCTGAAGATTAAAGCCAAAAAGATATTCCGAAGAGAAGTAATGTCCTCCAAAGACGGTCATCTCTCTTCTGAAGATCAACACTTAGAAAATTCCAAGACAATGACTTCCGAAGCTTAAAATCTTAAAGACCAGCACAAGTCACGGAAGAAGTAGACTCTTCTGAAGTATAAGTGGCTTTGGAAGAACTTGTTCTTTCGAAGCCAATTAACCTTCGGAAGAACCTACTATGAACCAGTGGGTCTCAGCATGGTCCCTCTTACAAGCAGCTACAATCTCTGATATATTACATGGTGTTTTCCCACATCCATGTAGTTGACCAGTCTTTAGTACACTGTTCATTCCTTATCAGTTAGTACAGTTACTAACTTTAGTTGGTATACAAAAATGTAACTCATGGACATGTCATGAGTACCTTATCTAGGAGAGTATTTTATTCTAGATGCCTTGCTACTAACAATGTAGTATTTGTTTAGTAAGTAAGTTTCCAGCTAGTAATCTTTTGTATAACCGGCTGTAGATAGTAGTATATATAGTTCTCATTGTAAGCTCATAAGAGCATGCTTGTAAGAGTCTTGTAAACTTTGAGTTGAGATTTAATATATACAAGTATCTTTAAAACCAACTTTCTTGTGTCTTGCTAACTTAGTATATTATTATCAACTCTTAGAGGATTCTGCTTTATCATTTGAGTGTTACTTAGTGAGTTTAAGAGAGAACACTTGTGTTGAGTGACCTATATCGATCCTGCAATTGGTATCAGAGCTTCCAGGTTCTTGATCGTGAGATCTTACCATCCCAAATCATCTTGATTTTTCACTCATACCCTCACCACACTCAAAAATGGCCATGAACCAGAATTCAAAAGAATTTGAAATGGGAACGATGACTAAAGCTCCTATCATCACCCCAGAAAACTTCAGATCCTGGCGTATGCGGATTGAAGGCTTCATTAAGTATCAAGATAGCCTGATGTGGATATCTATCACTGGTGGCCCTTACAAGCCAATGGTAGCATCATCGGCTGGTAAAGGTGCTATGATAGAAAAGGCTGTTGAAGATTACTCAGATGGACATCGATAGAAAAGCCATGACTGTACTACTTACAACCATACCAAACTCCATCATGGTATGCTTTAAGCATTGCAAGACAGCCAAACAACTCTTTGATGCTTTAACTAAGATGTACTCTGGTTCTACTGATTAAAATAAAGACTCCATGAAACAGCAGTTTGAAAACTTCACCTATATTACTGGAGAGACTCTTAGCCAGCAATATTTCATGTGTATGGATCTTCTCTCATCACTAAATTCTGTTGGAGTATCTCTTGAGAAAAGAGATCTCTCATGGAAGTTCTTGAGTGCACTTCCTCAGGAGTGGACTTTCTACTGTCTCTATCAATAGAAAAGAGAATTTGAACATCTCACAATGGTTGAACTATTTGGCATTCTTGATGGATACCGGGTAGAAATGGAAACTCAAAACGGCGATCAGATGAATAGAATCTTTGGTCCTTCCACTAGCAATGCTCTAGTTGTTGCTGAAGGATCAAGAAACCCCTAGTCCCAATAGTACCTGACTTACTCCCAGTAGCAACCATGTTCTTCTGGGCCCTACATCACTTTCTTGAGACACCAAGGTCTTAACCGGCTCAATCAAGTCCCTTCCCGAACAATTGTGCCTTTGTTTCGGGAAATGAACATTCTAGTGACTTTCAGTTCTACTTTGACGATCTAGAATGCTTCAGCCCAGATGATGCTGAATACATGGACATCGTCCAACAAATGGCTTTGCCGACTTATAGAGCAAAGAAGTTCTTCAAAAGAACTGGAAGGCAGTTCCCTCAGAACCCAACCAACAGCAAATTCAGGTTTGACAAAACCAAGGCCAACTATGTAGGAGTTTAACCTAGAGGCTCGGGAATTCAAATCAAGATGAAGATAAAGATCAGAAGCCAAGTTACCACGCGAAAACAAGGTTCTCACGCAACAACACTTGTCGCGCAAGAACATAGAACTCGCGCGAGAACTCTTTTGTATTATAAATAGAGTTTAGTGTTATGTATTTGGTAGAGCTTTTTCATTTCCTAAATTTTGTAGTCAAAAGTTGTAACCATTGAATTCAGAGAGCTATATAAAGAAGAAGTTATTTGCATTGTGTTTCAATCCTTTGATACTTCTACTTCTTTTCCATATTTGTTTACATTACGTATTCACAAATATGAAATCGATCTGTTTATTGTAGATCCTTACAATTGGGATCATATTTGAACCTAAACAACTAATTGAACACTTGGTTAATCTAATTTTAATCAATCACATGAAAAATTAGTGGTGAAACAGTCAAAATCTCAGAGAAAACATTTGGATGAAAACTTAGTAAATCTACGAAAACAAGGATTTCACGCGAGAAGCTATACTTCTTGCAATATTCAGTTATTAAATAACTCGCGTGAAAACTTGAAGAAGTTTTACACAAAAACCTAAAGAACTCGCGCGATAAGTCTGTTACTCGCGTGATAACTTTTGGTCTCAAGTTTATCTGAATTTTTTTATTTTTAACTGAGGAAGATGGCCAATCTTAGACATATTACTGCTACATTGAATCTCGATAATGAGATTGGCATAAGCACCAAGCCACCGAGACTGCTCAGGGAAGAAGACTATCCTGACTAGGCGTTTAAGTTTGAGAACCATGTCATGTATACTGAACCCCGGATGATGCGATCTATCAAACAAGGTCCATATATTCCGGTATACAATAATGACCAGGGTGAATTGGTTCCCAAACCTGAACATCTATAGGATGAAGATGATATGAAAAAGAAAGAGATTGATGACAAAGCCTATGCTGCTATCACTATGGCATTGACCACTGAGATAGCATAAAAGTTCAAAGACTACAGCAAGGCTAAAGACCTATAGGATGCAATGGAAGAACAGATAATAGGGAATAATGAATGAGAGAAAGTCAAAAAGATATGTTAAACCAAGAGTTTAACATGTTCAATCATGTATTGGGAGAGACCTTGGAAGCACAAATGTCTAGATTTGTGAAACTCATAATGAAGATGAAGAGTGTTGGGATCATTCTGGAAAATATTGTTGTGAACAAGAAGTTGTTGAACTCACTTCCACATAGCTAGAATAACAATTGCAGTACGATTAAAAGAACCAAGGATCTATTCACCTTATTTCTCAGTGATCTGATTTCTACCATTAAGTCCTATGACATGGAGGACAAACAGAGGGCTGCAAATTACATTAACACAATTGGAGTTGAGGCATCTACTTTATGTGCCAAAATGGAAAATAATCCAAATTAATATGTTAGCTACTCCCAGTTGTGTCAGCTTCAGCAACAAGCAGCAACTAGTCATTTATCTGTTAAAGAGCAGGCATTACCCCAAGCTCAATCATTTATATCTTCTCATACTCAAAGTCAATCATCTCCACCTATACAAAAAGCTTTTGTTGTTAACTCACAGCCCACCAGATAGACTATTTAGATTGCAGAAGAGCATCTTACATTATTTACATCATTCATGAATAGTTATAAAGCTTTCTCTGCCGGTCGACTGAATATACCTAACATCATGGTTGATGATCTGCAACAAGTAAACCCTGATGATGTTGAAGAAAATGCCATCAAATATCAGATGGCCATGGTGGTGTATTGTGCTAAAAACTTTGACGTAGAACCACTCTAGTAAGATAGGGTTTGACAAGTCACGTTTGAGATGCTATAACTATGACAAACCCGATCATTCTGCTAGAGAATTAACTAAAGGAAGAACTGCTCAATCTGATACTAACAAGAAGATGGTGACAGTTGAAGTAGAGACAAAATCTGATCAAGCTGGCACATCAAAGAATAAAGCATTGGTTTCACAACTAATGAAGAATATGATTGGTCTGGTCAATTAGAGATTCTTGATATCAAGCTTTCCACAGCTTTGTTGGCTGAGATCAAAACTAAAGAGGAGAATGAGAATGACAATATACTTGCTGAGTTTATATCAACTGATATGTTGAACGGTGTTTTTGGTAAAGAAGAATGTGCTAAGGATGAGATTGTAAAGGAGCTTGAAGAAGTGATCGATGAAGTAGAGAAAGTTTGTGATGAAAAGGACTGTTTTGGTATAACTGTTGAGATCACTCCAGCTCATGATGAACTCAAGGAAGAAGTGACTATTGAGCTTACTTCAGTCCACATTGTCATTCCAACTGCTAAAGAAGGAAAGGATACAGCTATTAAGGTTACTCCAGATTCTGCTCAGGATTTAAAAGAAAATGTTGTTGAGACTATTCCAGCAAAAGTTGCAGAAAGTCTTGTTCAAAAGGCCTACATGGGGAACGTAGTCCATGAAGAGATGAAGAGGAAATCTGACACCGATGAGGTATACATTTTTCTTTGTTCTAATGATTGTTTTGAAAAGATACAAAGACATACAGTTTATAACAAGCATCTGATCTTAGAAGTTGAGAAACTTCAATATCATGCTTGTAAATATAAATCTGATGAGAAAATATATAAAGAAAAGATAGATGGTTTAAACAAATCAATTAATCAATCAAAATTAGATTTATATGATAAAAAAACATAAATGATTTGACAAATCATAACGATGAGCTATCTTTAGAAATAAATAAACTAAACTATGAACTCTTGTCTACTAAATTGAGTGTCAAAAAATTTGAATTATCTTCAAACATGGTTGAAAGTATCATCAAATCTCAAATGATATAAAAGATTAATGGTGGTAAAGGTGGAATTAGATATTCTAACATTGCACCACCAATTAATCATGACTGTTCATCTTTACCTTCATCAATCAACACTTGTGATGAAGAGACCTATGGCTTAGGTTTTCAACCAAAATCCAACTTAAAACCTTCAGTTAATGTGTCATTGACTGTTGATCCTGTCATAACAACTGCAATCAAAATTAATCATGATAATTCTTTTGCAGAAAATATGTAGAGGGAAGGGTTGGTTGTAGAGTGGGAGAGTGATGATGAATTAGTAATTGAGAAAAATAAAACTTGTATTGAAAATCACGTTTGTAATTCATCATCAAATATTTATGAAAGTTCTAAAGTTTCTTTTGTTTCAAACGATTGTTTAAAACTATCAAACAAAGCAAAGAAACTTAAATCAAAAATTGAATATAAGACTAAAGAAAAGAAAAGATTTACACCATCAGTATCTGACTTGAAAACTGATTTCAAAAACAGATTTTTTTCAAAAGGCAACATTGATAAGGAAGATTATATTTTTAAGGAAACCAATGGAAGTTTCTTTAAAAATAAATCTCCTGTTACTGCTAATACTGTGAAACAAGATGTTTGTAGCACAGGTACAAAAGACAATGGTCCTATTCCAGTACTTTCAAGTCATAAAGACAAAGATCAAACAAAAGCCTCATTAGCAACTAAAGAGACTCACTCTCTTAGGACAGATTCAAAAGAACAAGGAAAATGAGATACTGTTAAGGAATCTTTTGGCCAAAGAAATACTAAAGCCAGATTTTTATGATAACTATGGAAGTTATCATCAACAGTTTGAGAAAACAACTCAAGTGCAAAATGTGTATCAAACTATGTGTTGTTATGTATGTGGAAAGCCTAACCACATGGCTAGGAATTGTCGTCATCGAACATTAACAAGTAAACAAAAGTTTCATAATTCTATTGCAAATAATAGAAAAGAATTCTTTCTTAATGCTAAATTTAAAAGAAATTTGGATCAATCAAAATCAGTTCATGATAAAAAAAAAAGATCATCCAATCATAACTTTGCAAAAAGAAACTGCTAACAAGAAACCTTTATCTGTTAATGATGACAATTCAATTACTCCGTAAAGTATAGTTAAGAAATTGGTTTCACATCTGGTCAAGCCAATACAAAAATGGAAAATAAAAGTACAAGAACCAGAACCTAATTTTATTGAAGATTATATCTTCAATGATAAAAGACATACGATACTGAAATCTGTATCATATTTGGATGAAAATGGTCAAGTCAACTATGGCTTGGGTTCCTAAAAATGAATGAATATTTTATTTGTGCAGGAACATCCAAGACCCAGCATCAACAGTGTTTGGCATGTTGACAGTGGATGTTCAAGGCACATGACTGGTAATATATCCTTGTTAAACAACATCAAACCATATAACAGAGGATATATTATTTTTGCTGGAGACAAAGGAGGTAAAATTACAAAGAAAGGTATGGTGTCAAATGGTGTATTAAGTTTTGAAGATGTCAACTTTGTAGAGGAACTAAAATATAATTTGTTAAGTGTCTCTTAAATCTGTGACAAACAATATTCCACCCATTTCACTGATAAAGAATGTTTAATCCTAAAACAAGGATATGTAATACCTGATGAGCGGATTTTATTAAGAACTCTAAGAGAAAAAGACGCATACGTACTTGACATGAATGGATCTCATTCATTCGTAACTAAGTCATGTTTATTGTCTAAAGCCTCAGAGAGTGATTCATTGTTATGGTATCATCGTCTTGGCCCTGTAAACATTAAGAACATGAACAAGTTGGTTAGATGTAATCATGTTATTGGTCTACCTTTGAAAGAATTTCAATTAACTGAGCATTGCTTACCATGTTCAAAAGGAAAACAACATAAATTGCCTCATAAACCAGTTGCTCATACAAAAATTGACTCTATCTTATAATTATTACACATGGATTTGTTTGGCCAGTGAATGTTTTGAGTTTAGGACGTCATGCATACTGTTTAGTCATTATTGACGATTTTTCTAGATTTACTTGGGTTTTCTTTTTAGAAACCAAAGATGAGACACCTCATTTGCTAATAAAGTTCCTAACTCTAGTGGAGAATCAGACTGACAAAACTGTCAAATGCATTCGAAGTGATAATGGCACTGAGTTTTGTAACCGAACATTGAATGAATTCTGTGATTCAAAGGGGATAGCAAGGCAAATCAATTTAGCAGGAACTCCACAACAAATTGGAGTTGTTGAAAGGAGAAATAGAACATTAATTGAATCTGCCAGAACGATGTTATCAGCAGCCAAATTACTTTCATTCTTTTGGGCTGAAATTGTTAACACTTCTTGTTATGTTCAGAATCATGTTTTAATCAGTAAATAACAAAATATGACTCCTTATGAAATCTTTTTCAAACATAAACCTAAAGTCAAATATTTTAAAACATTTGAATGTTGTTGTACTGTGCTAAACACATCTGACTCAAAATCTAAGTTTGATGAAAAAGCTAATGAATGTTACTTTGTTGGATATTCAGCCAATAAAGTTGCATATAGGGTTTATAATAAAAGATCTAAACAAATCACTGAGTCATTTAATATTGATTGGCACGAATCTAATAAAACAGATGTTGGTTCTGCACCTTCATGGGTTTATGATTATGGTTCATTATTTGAAACATTTAATCATTCGTCTGTTAAATCTACAGGTTCTACTCCTTTGACCACATCTATTCAGGATTTGTTTGCTGATGGCGTTGGATCTAATTTATCTCTAGCACAAGGAATATCTTCAAACATACCTGCTTCTGTACCAAACACAGCTGCTTCACAGGATTCTAAATCTGATGTTATTCAGTCTGATTCCGTGGTTGAGCAAGATTCACAAATGTCTGATCAAAGTTGTTCTTCTACACAAGATGATCACATTGATGCTATCCAAGTTCCTTTTGATGATTTCTCAATTCCTAATAATTGTCATCAAGAGGACGATATCGTGTATCATTCTGAAGGAGGAAACACTGTTGAAGAACCAGTGGGGCATATGTCTAACCTAGACGAAGTTATATCTGAAGATGTTATTCCTAAGCAGATAATTCATAAAGATATTCCAACTAAATCCATTATCATTCATTATCACAAGGCGTTCAGACTCGAAGTCGTTCTGGAACAATAAATACATCTTTATACTCTTGTTTTATTTCACAAATAGTGCCAAAGAATGTTAAAATGGCATTGAGAGAAAACAGTTGGGTGGAGGCAATGCAAGTCGAGCTGATGCAATTCAAGAAGCTTAATGTTTGTCATCTGTGTGAACTACCTAAGGGTATGTTGCCAATCGGAACAAAATGGATATTTAAGAATAAAACGGATGAGAAAGATGTCATTGTTCATAACAAGGATAGACTTGTCATACAAGGATTCTATCAAATTAAAGGGCATGATTATGATGAAGTATATGCTCCAGTTGCAAGACTTGAAGCTATACAGATATTTCTGGCATTTGCTTCATACAAGAATTTCAAAGTTTATCAGATGGATGTCAAAACTACCTTTTTGTATGGTGAAATGAAATAAGAAACGTACGTCTGCCAACCACCAAGCTTTGAAGATCCAGATCATCCTAACTATGTCTACAAGTTAGACAAAGAACTTTATGGCTTACATCAAGCACCCCGTACTTGGTATGCTACTTTTACTGAACATTTGCTTGCAAATGGATATACAAGAGATGCTATTGATCAAACATTATTCATAAGAAAGACTGGTGATGATTTGATTCTTGTTCAAGTTTACGTCAATGATATTATCTTTGGATCTACGAACGATGACATGTGCAAGGAATTTGAAGTGGTCATGAAGAAGAAATTCGAGATGAGCTCACTTGGAAAAACATCATTCTTCTTGGGTATCCAAGTTAAACAGGATGATAAAGGAATTTTGATTCATCAAGAAAAGTATATTCATACTATACTTGATAAATATAAGTTTTAAGACTCCAAAATTGCTCCTACTCCTATGTCTTCTCGTCCCACTTTAACTCCAGATCTCATAGGAGAAGATGTTGATCAACACATGTATCGATCAATGATCGGCTCTCTGATGTATCTTACTGCAAGCAGACCGAATATCATGTTTCTTGTTTGTCAGTGTGCATGTTATCAAAGTAATACAAAGGAATCTCACATGAAAGCTGTCAAGTGGATTTTCAAGTATCTCAAAGGTCAACCAACACTTGGTCTTTGGTATCCTAAAAACTCCGATTTCAATTTATTTGCTTACACTGATAGTGATTACGCAGGTTGTAACTTGGAAAGAAAATCAACTACTGGTGGATGTCAATTTTTTAGAAATAGGATGATTTCATGGCAATGCAAGAAGCAGCACATAGTGTCTACTACCACTGCAGAGGCTGAATATGTGGCTACATCAAGTTGTTGTTCATAAATTGTTTGGATTCAGTAACAATTACTTGATTATGGCCTTAATTTTTATGACACTAAAATTTTGTGTGATAATATTGTAGTGTTAAACATAGTGAAGAATCCAATTCAACACTCAAAGACAAAACTATCACACCCTAGGCCCAAGAAGGGTGGAACGTCACAGACTAGCAACAACATATGGCAGCGGAAACAAACCATCATAACAGCACAAAAAGAGAGAACATCATATGGCATTAATGTTTAAAGTAAACTCGGGCTAAGGGTAAGTC
This sequence comes from Flaveria linearis, assembly GCA_024085815.1. NCBI lineage: Eukaryota > Viridiplantae > Streptophyta > Magnoliopsida > Asterales > Asteraceae > Flaveria > Flaveria linearis. Next base: position 39,007,777 of record CM044007.1, on the reverse strand, counting down.
TAGCCCCCAAATGAAACGAGTACATACAACATCAGTACAAATTGTTTCCAACAAAAATAAATGTAAATTGCTCAAATGTTTCATAAAAAACAAGCCAATGCCATGGTCACGGTACTAGATCTAGGTCTTCTACAACCGCTAGACTCCCTTTACGGATTACCTGAAACATGCAAAAAAGAAAATTGTGTCAACTAAAAAGTTTGTGAATTCAAGTGCTTAAAGTTTAAAAACAAAAGATTTCAATAGAATCCACATTTGATTTAAAAAGAATCATAGTTTTACTATTGTGGGGGGGAATCACAATCAACCCTGCACTCAGTCCCGGCTAGCCTCTTCAAAAGTTATGTTGTGCCGGTTAATCCCGAAAGAAGAACTGAGCCTCAAAACAGTGGACCATACCTGCCGGATGGTTCACCCTAGTATCTTATAAAAACTTGTAACATGTCATAAATGACCCCATAGGATCTCAGTGTGGTACCCTTCACGTTCATCACGGAAGGCACTGTGTGTGGAGGATTCCCCAAGTAGATCTACCCATACAAAACAAGTGGTTCACACAAAAATTAATGATCGTGATACAAATAAAAGCAGGTTCTAACATTAACCCCAACATTCAAGTATCATACAATAACTCATAAATGATTTCAGTTTAAGCATAGCATATTTCATCCCAAAAACAGTAGTAAAAAGCTAACACTAGAACTCACCTTAAGGTTCAAGCAAAGGATTCTTCGTGTACCAGGAAAAGTCTCAAGTATAGCACCCTACCATCAAGATTTAAGTGATAGGCTACTGATTCTAAGGTTATGGAAGGTGCACTAGGTGTGCCATGAGGTTGAGTGTCCACTAAGATTTTGATTTGCTTAGACTTGTAGAGAAAATTTCCTTTTATAGTTAGTTCGGGTTTCTTTGGGAAAAATACATGTTTTGCTATGTTGGATCAGTTATACAAGTTAGTTTAAGTTCACCAAATTATTATTAGCCCAAGGGGGTCGGTGTACAGGGATTTGGCAAAATTTACAGTTTAGTCCTCCAAGTTTCAAAATTTACAATTTCTACCCCAAAGTTGTTTTTCTTGCACTTAATGACTTTTATGGCCACATAAAATATTTTGGGGTTAAGTAACTCATTTTAAATAAGTTAACTCCCAATTTCTTTGAATTTAGGTTCGGGTTTAGAATTCTTATGTTTTACGTTACCGGTTATGGTAAAACCGAAGGTTTTTAACAGTCAAGTATTAATTTACTATATTTTGAGTCTTAAGCCTTTAAATATCATTTTAAGGACTTTTTGATAAGTTTCAAATCTTTTGAGAGTGTATTTTAAGCCTATTTTAGTTGAAAGCCTCGTTTTTAGGTTTAACCCGTTATAACGCGTTTTTACCCGTAATTGACCGTTTAACAGCTTGTTTGACCAATTTTTCAACACCTTTAAATCTTATAGCACCTAACTTACTGAAATAACACAATTTCCATGGATTTTTTGTTTTATAAATTATTTCTAAGATTTTTCCTCAAAACGTCACCCGGTTAGTACCCGTTTTTAGTTAAAAATTCCCTTTAATTGTCTTTGGCCATTTAATTAACAAATCCAATCAAAAACACTTTGTTAACCCTTTTTGAGCCTGGAATACTTTTTAATATGATTAAAATCCATGTTTTATTATTTTTAAGTTATTTCACCATCTTTCGGGTCCCTAAATATGTCCAAAATGCTTACAATCCCTACTTTTATAAGTTTTCAGCCATTGACATCTCATCATACACACAATATCATCCAAAACTTACTGAAATAATGAACCTAACTCACGGTTTCATCATATAACCCAAGAACTGTAGGATTCTGTGTGCCCAAGACACTTAGAATATTGATGTGGTTAGTACGTTATGATCCAAGTCGGGTTATACCCAATAACAAGCTTAGCAAACACCAATTAATATTTAATTGATGATATGATCATGCAATTAAATATTTACACCAATTTAGAAAATGGGTTTTCTAAACAAGTTGCATATGAGATGGAACAATTTATTAGGATATTTTGTTCAATAATATTATTTGTAATGTTATTTAAATAAGTTAGATAACATTACAAATTAATAATGGGAGTGTATAGATTATACAAATAAAAGGTTAGTTGTATATATCTAGTAAGAGGACTAGTTAACATAATAATGTGTGATAAAATTTAAGAGGGAAACTTTGTTTTTTTTAAAACCTTGGTCGCCCCCCCTTTAATTCTCATTGGACCTTTGTGTCCTTGAAAACACACAAGTCTTGACTACTCTTGCACTCCACTAACTCATCATTCAATACATGCAAACAAGACCCAAGAACTCTCTCTTCTATCCTCTCATCTTACGGATCAAGCAGCAGCAAGAAGAGGTTTTTGGGTGTTGATTTTGGTGTTCATTCTCCCTAACAAGGAGTTTGCATATAAGCTTGGGGTATACACACTTGAGGGTTCCTCCTCTTGGAACCTTGGTCGATTTCATCTTCCACATCATCAAGTTTGCTGCTGGAAGTTCATAATCTTGAAGGTCTTTTGACAGCTTTCATTTTGGTGTTTTTGGTGTCCAAATCCAAGCAAGAATGATGCTTACTTAGAGCTTTGTGGGAGTCAACATTTGAGGACATCCAACCCTGAAGTTTTGGCCATATTTCAGCCTTCTAACTTCTTTCTTTGGTCGACTTTAAGTGCTGAAAGGTAGTTTGACAGCCCCTTTATGGCTGTCATATTGTGTTGTTTTAATATACACATAGCATGTTTATTCACATATAATGATCCTTTGATTTATGGGTTTGTTCTATACACTTATATGGTCACCTAAAGAACATAATTTTCAGCTTATAAACAGGTTTATAAAGCCATATATCCGCTGCGTTTTCAGAAAGTTTAAATGGTTAAACTCGTTTTTTTGTGTTCTATCAAACCCTACAATGGCATCAAGAGCCGGTTATGTGGATAACTTGCTTGTTCTTGGTCTTTAAAATCAGTTTTAAAGGATAATAATGAACTTATTATAGGCTGATTTTGGCTGATTTAGTAAACCCCAAGTCTTTCAAAGTTATATCTTCATGCTTTTGATTAAACTTTGAAAGATAGGAATGTCAATTGGTTGATATGTTTGGTTGTTGTTTGTTTGGACAAACAAACCCAAATTTTCAGTTTTTGTTGGCTGAAAATTTAGGGTTTCATGGGGTTTATTTAGTTTGTTGAATGATGATTATGATGTTCTTTGATAGTGCATAACCTAGCTTTTGGCCTTGTGTTGTTTGGATGATTGGATTGGTTGTGTTTATTCATTCAATGGGTTGTAATATTTATGTTTATTATTTGGGTTGTAATTATTTATTCATTTTGCTATGTAATTAATAGATTAGGTGCATTTCTTTTATTAGAAAAAATGTATTAGGATACAATTTTTGTAAAAGGAAGATGCACAAGATCAAGACCCAAAGATGGACATCAAAGACATGGAACTTGAAGCATATGGATGCAAGTTCAAGTGGGGTCTATGATGACCTCAATTTTGTGTTGTATTCAACCCTTAGGAAAGACCAAATGACCACACTTGTGATGGCAAACAAGTGTGGTCATAATAGTAGCTAAGGTTATGCACATTATGGATGTTTATGTTTATGCTTGTTTGAATGTTTGTTATTTGATTGTATGGTTGAAATTTTGACATGCATTACAAACTAATTAACAAACTTAACAAGTTATAAAAATGATGGTTCTTAATCATTAAAAGATAATAAAAGGTTATTAAAATGATTTAATGATTTTAAAGATTAAAATAGGTTTTAATCAAAGGACCATAGGGTACCTTGTATTTGAAAGCATGCAAATACAAGTACATAAAGTTTTCTAAACTAGAATTATGAAATCTCTAAACATTTGAAAAACAAGATCAACACCGTCCTTTTACACAACACTTAAGTCACTTGGGAACTCTTAGTGGGATAAAGGTCACCTAACCACTTTGAGGGAACTTATGACTTAAAGTGAGAATGCCATATTCGTGGGATAAAGGTCACCTAACCACTCATTTTGGCAAACTCACACGTGTGTAAGTAGGATGTCTTGATTTGCAAACCATGTTAAATGGATCACCTACAATATGGTTTCCAAATGGTGTTGATGGGATTAACATGCCGACTTTACATATGATGTTTAAAGTCGATCCCATACTTCTAGAAGTTGTAAATGGTTGCAACCGTCAATTGTTAACCACCTTATTAATTTAAATCGTGGGATAAAGGTCACCTAACCACAATTTAAATGTAATGTTGGGTTCTAGATTATAATATAGAATAGCCTTAAAAAGCATTAATTATTAAAAGTAGCAATATCGAAAATACTAAAATAGATCTTTGTTAAATTTTGTAGATGGCCACCAATAATGACAATCATGATAACTCATTCGCGTCCACCCAATCACTACGAGCGATCCTCCAAAAGGAACGTCTAAATCATAACAACTTTATTGATTGGTATCGAAACTTGAGAATAGTTCTCAAGTAAGAGAGAAGATCATATGTTTTAGACGACCCTATCCCCGATCAACCTACTGCGGATGATGAGGAGGCCTACAACGATTGGCTGAAATACACTAAGGACTCCGTCCAAGCGTCTTGTCTCATGCTAGCGAGCATGACTCCGGATCTTTAAAAGGAGTATGAACATCATGGAGCTTACGACATGATAACCCAACTGAAGGAAACGTTCCAACAGCAAGCAAGGATTGAGCGCTTTGAAACGATTCGAGCACTCCATGCATGTCGTATGGACGACAACCAATCTGTTTCATCTTATGTACTTAAGATGAAAAGTCATATTGACCGCCTCAAGAGGCTTAATTGTCCCGTCTCGAAGGAATTCTCCACGGATTTGATCCTAAATGGCCTTACCAAGAAGTTCGAGACATTTGTGTTGAATTACAACATGAATGCATGGGACAAGAGCATTGGTGAGCTTCACTCAATGCTTTAAACGGCCGAGGCGGCCATGGGTAAAAGGGTTTTACCCGTTCTCACCATCAATGAAGGTGGGAACAAGAAAAGGCCTTATCCCGCACCCAAGGCAAAGGTTGCCAAGGGTAAGGGACCCGTTTGGGGAAAAGGGAAAGGGGTGGTAAGGGTACCACCCAAACCACAAGAGAAGAAGCAAAAGGTTGCTACTAATGACCCATGCTTCAAGTGTGGAGAGATAGGACATTGGGCAAGGAATTGTCCTGTCCATCTCCAAGAGTTGAAAGCAAAGAGGGATGCCGGGCAGACCTCAGGTACAATATACATGATTCATATTGATCTTAACGTTACATCTTCTAACACATGGGTATTGGATACCGGATGTGGAACTCACATTTGCAATTTGTTGCAGGGGTTCACAAGAAGTTGGGACTTCAAACAAGGGGATGTCAGCCTCTTCATGGGCAATGGAACTAAAGTCTTAGTTGAAGCTCGTGGGGACTACATCCTAAAACTTCCAAGTGGCTTGGATTTTATTTTGAAGAATGTTTTGTATGCTCCTAGTTTGACTAGGAACATTATTTCTGTATCCCAATTAAGACATTATGATTATGTATTATCCTTTATTGAAAATGATATTCATGTTTCTTTAAATGGTATGTTCTATTTTAAAGCTATTCCCATTAATGGTATTTATGTAACACCAAGAAACTCAAGTTGGACTTGAGTGATACCTATCTTTGGCATTGTCGTCTTGGTCATATATGCAAGAAACGTTTACAAACACTTCAAAAGAATGGTCTTTCAAAAACAAATGAATGTGATTCATTTGATGTTTATGAATCTTGTTTACAAGGTAAGATGACTAAGGCACCCTTTAGTGGAACTGCCGAAAGGGCAAAAGATTTATTAGGAATCATACATTCGGATGTATGTGGTCCTTTTATACCAATGACTAGGAATGGTGAAAGATACTTCATTACCTTTACCGACGATTATAGTCGCTATGGGTATGTGTACTTATTAAGGTACAAAGATGAAGCTTTTGAAATGTTCAAAATCTTCAAGAATGAAGTAGAAAATCAACTCAGCAAGTCAATAAAAGTTCTCCGTACCGATAGAGGAGGTGAATACCTAAGTGATGTTTTTCAAGATCATCTTAGGAGTTGTAGGATTGTCTCACAACTCACTCCACCTGGAACACCACAACATAATGGTGTGTCTGAGAGGAGGAATCGAACCTTATTGGATATGGTCCGATCTATGATGGCTAGAAGCACATTGCCTCTATCATTTTAGGGTTTCTCTTTGCTCCCCGTGGCCCGTATTCTAAATATGGCCCCAACCAAAAAGGTGGAAAGGATACCTTTTGAGATATGGCATGGAAGAGTTCCATCCCTATCATACTTAAGGGTTTGGGGATGTGAGACTTATGTTAAGACTCCCACCCTAAAAAAATTAGAAGTCCGATCCACCAAGTGTATCTTTATTGGATATCCTAGAGATTCTATGGGATATTATTTCTACGATCTACAGGAACAAAAGGTGTTTGTTGCCAGAAAGGGTGAGTTCTTAGAAGCGAAGTTCCTTATCGAAGGAGCTGGCAGTAGAATAGTGGATCTTGAAGAGGATCAAGAACCATAACCCGATGCACGTCTGTTTGAAACTAGCACTCAACATGAGGATGTTGAGGATGATCAAGGGGTTGATCGATACACACAAGACGTTCGCAGAAGTGGTAGAACTAGTAATCCACCTGAAAGATACGGATTTTTCATGGATGGATGCTATGTGGTAGACTCAGATGAACCAACCACATACCATAATGCAGTGTCCAATTTGGATTGTGACAAATGGCTTGAAACCATGAACGTTGAGATGCAATCTATGTATGACAATCAAGTTTGGGAACTTGTTGTACCACCTCTTAATTCCAAGGTAGTTGGAAGTAAGTGGGTTTTCAAGAAGAAAACCGATATGCATGGAAACTTGAATACTTATAAAGCTAGACTTGTAGCAAAGGGCTTCACTCAAACTCAAGGGGTTGATTATGATGAAACCTTCTCACCTGTTGCGATGCTAATGTCTATAAGGATATTGTCTGCCATAGCTGCTCATTATGATCATGAGATTTGGCAAATGGATGTCAAAACCGCTTTCCTAAATGGATATCTTGAGGAAGATGTCTATATGGTTCAGCCTGAAGGTTTCGTCGATCCAAAACATCCTAATAAAGTATGCAAGTTAAAGAAATCAATCTATGGATTGAAACATGCATCGAGAAGCTGGAATCACCGTTTTGATGAGGAAGTAAAGAAATTTGGCTTCATCAAAAACACTGATGAGGCTTGCGTGTATAAGAAGGCTAGTGGGAGCACAATAACTTTCCTAGTATTGTATGTTGATGACATACTACTATTTGGAAATGACATTCCAACCTTGGAAGGTGTAAAAACCTGGCTTGGAAGTTGTTTTTCCATTAAGGATCTTGGTGAAGCCGCCTATATTCTGGGAATAAAGATCTATAGGGATAGATCAAGGCGGTTGATTGGTTTAAATCAAAGTGCATACATTGATAAAATCTTGAAATGGTTCAAGATGGAGAACTCTAAGAAAGGTACGGTACCTATACAAAGAGGAACGATATTGAGTACGACTCAATGTCCTAGCTCAAAGGATGAGCAAGATAAAAGGAAGGCAATCCCATATGCATCTGCTATTAGATCCATCATGTATGCGATGATATGCACTCGACCGGACGTGTCATGCGCCTTGAGCATGACGAGCAGATACCAGCAAAATCCTGGAAACAGTCATTGGATGGTTGTTAAGAACATACTTAAGTACCTAAGGAGGACAAGAGATATGTTCCTAATCTATGGATCTGGTGATGAGGAACTCGTTGTAAAGGGTTACACGGATGCGAGTTTCCAAACCGATCTTGACGATTCACGGTCATAATCGGGATACATTTTCATTCTGAATGGAGGAGAGGCCTCTTGGAAGAGCTCCAAGCAGGATGTGGTGGCTCTATCAACTACAGAATCAGAATACGTCGCCGCCTCATTGGCAGCTCAAGAAGCTGCATGGTTGAAGAAATTCATTGCCGATCTAGGGGTTGTCCCTTCCATTCAGGACCCCCTAGAGATCTTTTGTGATAACGAGGGTGCGATTGCTCAAATCAAGGAACCCCATGCTCATCAAAAGACTAGGCACATTGAGTGGAGATTCAACCACATACGAGATGAAGTTGAAAAGGGAAAGATATGTATTCGCAAAGTTCACACGGATCAAAACATTACGGATCCTCTCACGAAGCTCCTTGAAAAGGCAAAGCATGAAGGTCATACCTGTGCCATGGGACTTCGATATTCTAGTGATTGGATTTGATCTGTAAATTTTGTATTTGGATATTTAGAACTCTTTATTACTTGAATAAAATTATTTGGTTATAATGTTTCAATTAATGTTCCAATTTAGCATGTTTAATCCATGAGTAAATTGTTTACTCTAAATGTCCGTAGTCGATCAGACTTGTGGGAACAAGTATTGAGGATAAGACTATTATGAACTTGGTTTGGTTGATATTCATAAGGATGAATATAGAGCAATGGGTTGCTACCAAGGTTCATAGATATTTGTGGGATACAAATATTGGACTAACCCGCATCTTAAATTTTACTATATGGAATCTTATTGATTGATCATAAGTAAATTTGAGTAAAGGCGAATATCATTTGGTATCCTCTGACCTGAGATACATATTGGGTTTTGATATTCACCAAGTGTTATACCTTGAGCTAATTCTTCACTATCCTGAAATAGTGGATAGTACATAAGGGTATGTTCAGGTATGACACGAGGTGTTTGTGAGAAACGTATGTAGTCAAGATGGAATTTGTTCCTCTTATTCGTTGAGAGTTAGATGTCTAAGGCCTGATTAAGTTAAATCAACAAGGAATGATCATTCTGTGTCCTTGGATTTAACATGACATCTGTAATAAAAGGATAGATGATTGATTCACCTAAATCATTTCAAGTAGGGTACTTGAAAGGGATGATGTTATTGAATAGCTATAAGTCATGCGTATTAAGGGTAGTAAACCGTTGTTAGGTGGTATTTACTGCTTGCATCAATCTTCTATGAATCTTGGGCAAGTGGGAGATTGTAGGATTCTGTGTGCCCAAGACACTTAGAATATTGATGTGGTTAGTACGTTATGATCCAAGTCGGGTTATACCCAATAACAAGCTTAGCAAACACCAATTAATATTTAATTGATGATATGATCATGCAATTAAATATTTACACCAATTTAGAAAATGGGTTTTCTAAACAAGTTGCATATGAGATGGAACAATTTATTAGGATATTTTGTTCAATAATATTATTTGTAATGTTATTTAAATAAGTTAGATAACATTACAAATTAATAATGGGAGTGTATAGATTATACAATTAAAAGGTTAGTTGTATATATCTAGTAAGAGGACTAGTTAACACAATAATGTGTGATAAAATTTAAGAGGGAAACTTTGTTTTTTTAAAACCTTGGCCGCCCCCCCCCCCCCTTAATTCTTATTGGACCTTTGTGTCCTTGAAAACACACAAGTCTTGAATACTCTTGCACTCCCCTAACTCATCATTCAATACATGCAAACAAGACCCAAGAACTCTCTCTTCTCTCCTCTCATCTTACGGATCAAGCAGCAGCAAGAAGAGGTTTTTGGGTGTTGATTTTGGTGTTCATTCTCCCTAACAAGAAGGGGTTTGCATATAAGCTTGGGGTATACACACTTGAGGGTTCCTCCTCTTGGAACCTTGGTCGATTTCATCTTTCCACATCATCAAGTTTGCTGCTGGAAGTTCATAATCTTGAAGGTCTTTTGGCAGCTTTCATTTTGGTGTTTTTGGTGTCCAAATCCAAGCAAGAATGATGCTTACTTAGAGTTTTGTGAGAGTCAACATTTGAGGACATCCAACCCTGAAGTTTTGGCCATATTTCAGCCTTCTAACTTCTTTCTTTGGTCGAATTTAAGTGCTGAAAGAGGTAGTTTGAGAGCCCCTTTATGGCTGTCATATTGTGTTGTTTTAATATACACATAGCATGTTTATTCACATATAATGATCCTTTGATTTATGGGTTTGTTTTATACACTTATATGGTCACCTAAAGAACATAATTTTCAGCTTATAAACAAGTTTATAAAGCCATATATCCGCTGCGTTTTCAGAAAGTTTAAATGGTTAAACTCGTTTTTTTGTGTTCTATCAAACCCTACAAGAACAAGTTGAAACATAGTGATTACACCATTTTCACCTATTACACATGTGTAAAACGTTATAACTCATGTTTAAACATTACCAAAACCTATTGTAACTTTAAAAACAGGTTATTAGAAGGTTAGAAGACTATTTTTGAGTAGGTTAAAATCTTTGCTTTGAAGGGTTACAAGATGTGCAAGTTAGATGGTGCAACAACACCCAAAAAGAGGGTTTTAATGGTGTAAATCGGGTTACACCCATAGAATGACACATATATCAAGTGAGATACCTTCAATAATGTTAAAAGCTTCTCAAGAACAAGGTTGTAGCAGCTAGTTTCTTGTAGATCAAAAAATGGTAAGATTTTCGTGAGAAAAGTGAAGAAAACACAAGATATAGCCAAATCGGGTATAAGGTGGCTTACACTTTGGATGTTCCACGTGTTTAGGAGGATTTTTAGAGTTTGTGAGTTGTTGAATCTCAAACCAAGGCTGGAGATGTCGAACACAATGGAACCTTGCACCCGAAAGCTCACAAAACTTCACCTTCTTGCGGGTTTGAGCTTGGCCGATCCTAGTGATGTTGTGTTCTTCGAATATATGGCTGGAAATAGAGAGGATTTGAGGTGTAGTGTGATTGTTTTCTACTATACTAAACCAAGAGATAGATGAGAGTAAGAGAGGAATGAAGGGTGTAGTGTGTGTGTAGTGTGTTGCATGAGATGGTATTGGAGGATGAAGAGGTGGTGTAGTGAAGAATGGATTGGTGGAGGGAGTGGTGAGAGGGGGGCGGCCGAGCTTGTCTTGTAGTGTGGGGGTTTTAGTTTTAAAATTTTAATTTTAGTTGGTAAATAATATTGTGTAGTATTAACTTATAGTGTAGTGTAGTATATTAGATGGTAAAATTTAGTTAGTTGTTAGGTATTGTGCATGATCATGCATGCATTAATCCAAGAATTATGTGTTCATACACATTTTAATTGTTTCAATTATGATTTAATTTTTGCAAGGGTGACTAATTGACTTTCCCGGAACACTAAGTTTCCTTAAGCTAAAGCTTGAACTAGCTAAATCATCATAAAAAGGCACACGAAATAACAAAAATGGTAATAATAACAACAATAGTAATAATGCTAATAATAATATTAGCAATGATATTAACATTAATATTAATTGAATGGATAATGATGCAGGTTGATAAAAGTTAGAATTATGACCTAGCGGTCGGTTGTCATATTCTCCCACCGTATAGGAAATTTCGTCCTGAAATTTTAGCTTCTATTAGATCCAGAATGGGTGGGTTTGAAGTGGTACGGATAACTCTTTCTTATCTCATCTTCTCGCTCCCAAGTGAATTCAGGTCCTCGCCTAGAATTCCATCTTACCTTGACCTTGGGTATGCGGCTTCGTCTGAGTTTCTTGAATAGTCGGTCAGTGATCTCTATAGGCTCTTCCACAAAGTTCAGCTTGTCATTAATCCTAGCTTCCTTCAATGGTAACTCCATGGTCTTATCTACCATGCATTTCTTCAAATTGACACATGGAAGGTGTCATGTATGTAACTTAACTCCTGACGTAACTTTAATTTATATGCCACGGGGCCAATCCTTGCTAGTATCTCAAATGGTCCAATGTATCTCGGGCTTAATTTTCCTTTCCTTTCAAACCTCACAGTTCCCTTCCATGGTGTTACTTTTAGCATTACCCTGTCACCCACTTGGAATTCTAAAGGTTTTTGTTCTGTCAGCGTATTTCTTATGACGGTCTTTGGCTGCACTTAAACGCTCCTTGATTTTGAATATCTTATCGGTGGTCTCCAACATGATGTCGGGTCCCATTACTTGGCAATCACCGATCTCATTCCAACTCAATGGTGATCGGCATTTCCTACCATATAGGGAATCATACAGAGCTGCCTTTATACTTGCGTAGTAACTATTATTATAAGAGAGCTCCACCAAAGGAAGATGGTTGTCCCAGTTCCCACCAAAGTCAATCACACAAGCTCTTAGCATATCTTCTAAGGTTTGAATGGTTCTTTCACTCTGACCGTCAGTTTATGGGTGGTATGCAGTGCTGAAATCCAGACGGGTTCCTAAAGCCTGCTGGAGTGATTTCCAGAAACGAGAAGTGAAGAGGCTATCACAGTTGGAGATGATTGACAGAGGCACACCATGCCTGGTCACTGTTTTATCGATATACAGTTGAGCCAGCTCGTCAGGTCGTAGTCTTCTTGAATCGGCAAGAAGTGAGCTGATTTGGTTAGCCTATCCACTATTACCTAAATAGCATCATGACCCCTAAAAGTTCTGGGTAACTTTGTGATAAAATCCATCGTGACGTTATCCTATTTCCACTCTGGAATTTTGGGCTGTTGCAGCGTCCCTGACGGTTTTTGATTCTCAAACTTTACCATGGCGCACGTCAGACACTTGCCAACATAAATGACGATTGATTTCTTGATCCCAGGCCACCAGAAAAGTGCCTTTAGGTCTTGGTACATTTTGTCGCTTCGGGGTGAATCGAGTACCTAGATTTGTGGGCTTCGTCGAGGATTACCTCTCTAATCCCCCCATACTTCGGTATCCATGTTCTCACTTCATATTTATATATACCATCGGTACTCCTCTCTAAACGCTTCTCCATTCCTATTAACAATTTCCCTGCTAATTTATCTTCCTTTAGCGCTTCTCCATGAGCTTCTTTCAGCCTTGCGATAAGGTCGGTGTACACATTCATCCTTAAGGCACGGACGCGAAGGGGTTTTTCTCTTTCTTTCCTGCTCAAGGCATCTGCCACTACATTGGCCTTATCGGGATGGTAGCGGATTTCGCATTCGTAATCATTTAATAGCTCAACCCATCTTCTCTGGTGCATGTTTAGCATCTTCTGGTCCAGAATGTGTTGCAAACTTCTATGGTCAGTGTAGATAATGCACTTCGTGCCATAGAGATAATGCCTCCACATTTTGAGTGCAAACACCACGGCACCCAATTCTAGATTATGCGTTGTGTAGTTCTTCTCATGATCATTCAGTAGTCTTGATGCATAAGCAATTACCTTGTTGCGTTGCATTAGTACGCATCCTAGTCCTTGACGCGAGGCGTCACAATAGACTACAAAATCTTCGACTCCTTCAGGGAGGGCAAGGATAGGTGCACTATACGGTTTCTCCTTGAGCATTTCAAACGCTTTATTCTGCTCTCGTTCCCACACAAAGGTGGTATTCTTCTTAGTCAGAGCAGTCAGCGGTTGCACAATGCGTGAGAAGTCCTTGATAAACCTTCTGTAATATCCGGTCAATCCAAGGAATTGCCTTATTTCGGTGGGGGTTTCAGGAATATTCCAGTTCTTAATAGCCTCAATCTTAGAAGGGTCAACTTGAATCCCATTCTCATTTACCACATGCCCTACAAATTGGATCTCTCACATCCAAAATTCATATTTGGAGAATTTGGCATATAATTGCTCATTCTTGAGTAACTCAAGAATCAGCTTGAGGTGCTTCTCGTGCTCTTCCTTACTACAGGAGTAGATCAGGACATCATTGATAAACACACTTACAAATTTGTCAAGATATGGGCAACATACTCGGTTCATGAGATCCATAAATGCAACTGGTGCGTTAGTCAGTCCAAAGGGCATGACCAGATACTCATAATGTCCATATCTAGTTCTAAAGGCCGTTTTGGGTACGTCTTCTTCTCTTATCTTTAGCTAATGGTACCCTGATCTTAAATCTATTTTGGAAATATAACTTGCTCCCTGCAGTTGATCGAATAGGTCGTCGAATCTTGAAAGGCGGTATCGATTCTTTATTGTCAGCTTGTTTAGCTCCCGGTAATCAATGCACATACACAAGGTTCCATCCTTCTTCTTCACAAATGGTACCGGGGCACCCCATGGAGAAACACTTGGCCGTATAAATCCCTTGTCAAGTAGCTCTTGGATTTGTAGCATTAGTTCCTTCATCTCGGGAGGGGCGAGTCGGTACGGTGCCTTGGCTACTGGTGCAGCACCAAGCAGTAGATCTATCTTGAACTCAACCTGTCGATTCGGAGGGAGTCCCGGTAGGTCTTTGGGAAACACTTCCAGATATTTAGAAGCCACTGGAATATCCCCAATCTTCTTCTCCTCTTTAGCCTTCATCACATAGACTATGAAAGCTGGGCATCCCTTCATAAGACTTTTGGTAGCTTTTAAATGAGATATCATAGTATATAGCATGTTACTTCTTTCGCCATGAACCACTAGCACTTTCCCGTCACTCAAAGGTATCTTAAGTAGGCGTTCATCACACACGATTTCGACTCTATGCCTAGCCAGCCTAGCTAGCCAATCCATGCCAACAACCACATCGAATCCTCCTAACTTAATAGCATCAGGTTTATTTTAAATGTGCTACCTTCTAGATTCATTAAGCAATCCTTGATGACATCATTAGTTTTTATGATGTTACCGTCAGCTAATTCTACGGCAAACATATCGGTTAAGATACATGCACTCAAGTCAATAGAAGGCCTAAAAGTACTAGAGACAAAACTGGCAGTTGCTCCAGTATCAAATAGAACGGTAGCAGGATGGTTGTTTATAAGGAACGTACCGTTGACTATATCTGGTTCTTTGCGAGCATCGGCTAGTTCCATCACGAATGCTCGTCCCTTAGGCTTGTTGGGTCTGGCTTCCTTATCTCTCCCCAGCTTAGGACACTTATTCCTCATATGTCCTAGGTCTCCATATTCATAGCATTGTTTACCTGGCGCATACATACAATCTTTAATTAAATGACCTGGTCGTTTGCATCGGAAGCAGGGCATCGGGTTGCACTCCCCTTGGTGATGCAATTTGCACTTGTTGTAGAATGGGCTTGTACCCAAGTATAGCTTCCGTGTCCTCCCACCTTGGTCATCGCGCCTCATACCTTTAAAACCCTTCTTGCTTGACCCTCTACTACTGCCAATTGCTCTGTTCACATTAAACCACTTTCTTTTCTCACCCATCGGCTTCCTCTTTTCATCAGCCCTGGTTTGTTCAGTCCATCCAGCTCTAACTAAATCATCTGTCAAATTGCTGGTGAAGTCAACTGCAGCTTGCAAGGGTTAAGGGCTTGGAGGATCGAACCATTCCCCTGACTCTAGGATGTAACCCCCAGATTGTTAGGACCGAGTACGAACTGGTACTAACCGAATCTACGTGAAACCAGATCAAATAGTGTGGAATCCTATTTGATTGGCGATCCAATCAGGGAGAACATTAATCTGATCAAAATTAATGATTAGAAAACGTTAAGAATTGATTAGCAACGATCAGGAACGCTCTATGAAGTTGGAAGGGACGACTTGGACGTTCTGGGACGGCTAGGGTTGTGAATTCTAGAAGTGTTACGTTTTCCACGAATTAAGTGGTATTTATAGGTTACAGTCTTCATTTGTACGACTGAACCATGAGTATGGCTCAGTCGTGCGACTGAGTCATACGATCCACTCACACGGACGACTGACCCACACGATTGATTCATTCGTATGACTGGGCCAATCTTATGACTCAATCATGCGTTTGGCTCAATCATATGGTTCAGTCATGCGACTGGCCCATTAGCATGGTCCAGTCGTGCGACTGGATCATAATCCTTAGTTAAACATATTCCTGGACCTTTAACGATACAGAACTATTTCTAACAACTGTAACCCATATAACATGTTCATATAAGCATGTAATAAACAATAATATAAATAGATATAACATTCAATAACCAATAATCATTCAATAAAGAGTTTTCATTACATATATCAAAACAATACATTAGGTTAATCAAAATGAAAGTCATTTACATTTAAGCACACTAGAACTAGAACTAGGGACATGTGTACCAACACAGAAGAAACGTGCTACGCCCTTAGATTCCAGTGGCACCAATCAAGCCTGGGCTAAGAAACGGTTGATGTACTCAGTGTAATTAGGACCATTCATCTCCAGACTCAGAAATTCAGACTCCAGCTTCTCGAGTTGATTGAAGGGGCAGTACTTGTTGGTTATCAGCTCCCTGAATTCGGTCCAACTCATTCGGTTATCAGCGTTTCTTCCCCGGGGCTGAGTAACCGTCTTCCACCATTCCAGAGTCGATCCCTTGAGTGATTGGGATGCGAACCTTAGCATGTGGTCCATCTTACACTCACTGATGTCCAGGACAGCTTCCATTTCATCAATCCACCTGTATGTCTCTTGCATGTCATGAAGGTTTTGTAGGAGCATCCATTCTTCAGTGCTTCAGCTTCCTCGTTGTTGCCCTCGTCATTCCCGAATCCATCATTACCACCGGGGTTACTCCGGTCCGCATTGATCTGGGCGATGATGGTTGGAATGGCGTTAGCAATCTGTTGTGCTATGAGGTTGGCAATTCTCTCATCATTCCCTTGATTAGAATTCTCCTCACAAGGAGTTCCTGGTGGAGTAGGGGTTTGGTTTCCGGTTTTTCTGGCTTCCTCATGGCAGCCTCTAGTAGCTCCTTGTCCTCCAATCCGGGTTCCTCTCCTAGTCGGCATTCTGATAGCATCAAAGATAAATTTGTTTAGCATCTCATAATTGGTTTTGAGTAGCCCATGCATCATTTACCCTAATATACCACGTCCTAGAAGGAGGGAGTGTACTATACACACCACTAAGTATGACCAACAATGTTCCATTACATTAATTTAAGACAATTCATCCAGAATGGACACAGGCCAAAATTCGTAACACATAACATGACACATAGCAGTTCAATACAAATAGCTCAGCCAAATTTAGCATCCATAGAAATAGTTTCATAGATAGATTAAGTCAATAGTATGAGCAAGCATAATTGAATCAGAGTTATACTTTACAAGTTGGAAGGTGCCATCACCCCCATAATATTAATAATAATAATAATAATAATAATAATAATAATAACAATAATAATAATAATAATAATATCATATAATAATAGAAATAGAAATAGTTCATCTTCCTCTGCTCTTGCTCCAACCGCTGGACCCCATGCGAAGCCATCATAGCCTGAAACTGGGCAGACTGAGAGGTCCGAGTGGCGTGCTGGAGTGTCAGCTCGTGACAACGGACGGTCTTCAAAATCTCGTCCAGTGCAGCATCAGAGGGTCCTACGTCACTTGCCCGGCGGCTAGACTGGGCGGTCACCAACTAGCACACTAGGGTCGTCATACATGCTGCGCCTAGGTAGTATCCAGTGCTCATCATGTGGGTGGTGTCGGAGTGGGTCAAATGGCGGAGGTGCGGGTATAGGAGTCCTAACAGGTGGTCGAGGAAGAGGTGGCATCCTAAAGGAGACTAGGGGTCCTAGCCTAGCACTCTGGCGTGGACAGGTGATAACACGTGCACCCCTATCCCCGATAGGTAGGATAGGTGAGTGGGTAGGAGCTGCGACATGTGGTGAGTGGGAGCGCGTCCGGCTCCTGGAGGGGGATGTCAAGGAAGAGTCTTCTGACGGCTCAGTTTTGACAGATGTAACGGATATCCAGCCCGGATGTCCGCATCTCCTCATATATTCCTCGTACTCCGTTCATGGCATCGCCTTCCTAAGGCTCCCAGTTGGTGCAGTACCGTCAGTTGGGTATGCTATTGCCTTTCCTTTTTCAGCCATAGCTCTGGTGTCCTGCAAGAAATATCATGAGTGATTTGGTTTCTCATAGCTCATGATTGTAATAATAATAGTTCTTATAGTAGTAGTGATGGCAATAGTATCAGATATCCCAATAGTATCCATAACAAGAGGTGTCAATAAGCAATAGTATCAGAGTCAGTAGTTTTTTCATATAATAACAGGCAAGGTAGTTTATCTTAGGAAAAACCTTTAGACCACTTCAAAAGAAATTTCAGAAATCATAAGTTTCAAATAGAGAAAGGTCCAATCATTACCTAAAGGTCCATGCTAGAATTTACGCGTCAGGTAAATTCATGATTACGTTGATCAAGTATAATCATCAATTTACCCAACCCGATCATCCCAACACTTTCCCACGAGGATGGTCCTAAGGTATCAGGGTTGTAGCCTAGGGTCTATTATGGCATTCCTGACATCTCTACAACCTCTGCATCTGATACCAATCTATCACACCCCGAGCCCAGGTAGGGTAGGACGTCACAGACTAGCAACAACATATGGTAGCGGAAACAAACAATCATAAGAGCGCAAAAGGAGAGAACATCACATGACATTAATGTTTAAAGTAAACCCGGGCTATGGGTAAGTCTAGCCCCTAAATGAAACGAGTACATACAACATCAGTACAAATTGTTTCCAACAACAATAAATGTAAATTGTTCAAAATGTTTCACAACAAAACAAGCCAATGCCATGGTCACATTGCTAGGTCTAGGTTTTCTACAACCGCTAGACTCCCTTCATAGATTATCTCAAACATGCTCAAAAGAAAATTATGTCAACTAAAAAGTTGGTGAATTTAAGCACTTAAAGTTTAAAAACAAAAGGATTCAATAGAATCCACATTTGATTTAAAAAGAATCAAAGTTTCACTGTTATGGGGGGAATCACAATCAACCCTTCACTCAGTCCCGGCCAGCCTCTTCAAAAGTTATGTTGTGGCAGTCAATCCCGAAGGAAGAACTGAGCCTCAAAATAGTGGACCATACCTGCCGGATGGTTCACCCTAGTATCTTATCAAAACTTGTCACATGCCACAAATGACCCTACAGGATCTCAGTGTGGTACCCTTCCCGTTCATCACGGAAGGCACTGTGTGTGGGGGATTCCCAAAGTAGATCTACCCATATAAAAGAAGCAGTTCACACAAGAATTAATGATCATGATATAAATAAAAGCAGGTTATAACATTAACCCCAACATTCAAGTATCATACAATAGCTCATAAATTATTTCAGTTTAAGCATAGCATGTATCATCCTAAAAACAGTAGTAAAAAGGGAACACTAGAACTCACCTTAAGGTTTAAGCAAGGATTCTTCATGTACCGGGAAAAGTCTCAAGTCTAGAACCCTACCATCAAGATTTAAGCGATAATCGATAGATTCTAAGGTTATGGAAGGTGCACTAGGTGTGCCATGAGGTTGAATGTCCACTTAGATTTCGATTTGCTTAGACTTGCATAGAAAGTTTCCCTTTATAGTAAGTTCGGGTTTCTTTGGGAAAAATACATGTTTTGCTATGTTGGATCATTTATACAAGTTAGTCTAAGTTCACCAAATGATTATTAGCCCAAACGGGTCGGTTTATAGGGATTTGACAAAATTTACAGTTTAGTCCTCCAAGTTTCAAAATTTACAATTTCTACCCAAAAGCTTGTCTTTTGCACTTAATGACTTTTATGGCCACATAACAGGTTTTTGGAGTTAAGTAACTCATTTTAAATAAGTTAACTCCCAATTTTTCAGAATTTAGGTTCGGGTTTAGAATTCTTATGTTTTACGTTACCAGTTACGGTAAAACCGAAGGTTTTTAAATGTTAAGTATTAATTTACTATATAAGCATCTTTCTTTATGCCCAAATCAACTAAACTCCCTTTTCTTTCTGCTTAAACCAACCAGCCTTCCTCAGGTGTAAAATGTGATGCTGTACCTGGTCGTTTAAATCAAACCTCTATTTCGGTACAACGAGAAGGAGTGCTTTCCCCTATCTCATTAGCGAAGCTAGAGTACATGAGTAGATATAAGGATGTTCATTCCAAGACTTTTTATGAAAGCATCTAATTAAAGACTCACATTTCTGAAAGAGTTAAGGAGTTTTTTTATAAACGACTTATCTGAAAGAAGCCATAAAGCGCGAACCAAGATCCGTGAGACGAATTTCGGCTGTGTGAGTAAAGACAGCCCTTGCTGCTACGTACGTTGACCTTGACTTGACAGATTCATCCAATTGAACCCAAACTCAAGAAATCCTTTAACAGCAGCAAAGACTTCGAAATGGAAAAAAAAAGGAAATAATAATTGATTTCTGGGGCGATTTCCGCGATGGAAGAGATCAAAGACGGGAATAAGAAGTAATTCCATTACCTTTATTTATTTATGTTTTCTCGAACGAACAGATTTACACCGTCAATGACAGCGCACCAAGGGAACAATGGCTTCCTATTGGCATTTTCCCAGAATTCATGGCCAGAAAAGTCCTTGGCGGTACCTGCTTTGGGGAGAGTTTGATCCGGAAAAAACTAGCGGGTGTCGCCTCTTTCTTGTGTGCTCAGAGGAACTCCAACTTACAACGGTATTTGATCTGTATTTCCAATTCCAGTTCGCGTGGTTCACCGGTTCCACCGAAAACTCTCATTTGTTGAAGCGGAGGACGATGCTTGGGGATGAAGCTATTCAGCGCGGCTTTCTGATGGATGCCTACATCTATCTAATGAATTCAACGGTTCCGGTATAAATGAAAGAAAAAAGGGAACGAGATCGCAATGAGATTTTCATCTCAAAAAGGAGAGCCGAAATAGCAGCCGAGAACGAGGCTGAGATTTTGCTCGCATACGAAGTCTCCAGACCTGTGATTACTACAACCTTCCTCCCCAGAATAATCCTGGGGAGTATGAGGTTCTTGTTCGATGTATGTCCGAATCGATCTCAATGGATCCCTCGTGACTGCCCAGAGGAGAAGAATAGGTGGATTTGAGTCTTAAGCCTTTAAATATCATTTTAAGGACTTTTTGATAAGTTTTAAATCTTTTGAGAATGTATTTTAAGCCTCTTTTAGTTCAAAGCCTCGTTTTTAGGTTTAACCTGTTATAACGTGTTTTTACTCGTAATGGACCGTTTAACAGCTTGTTTGACCAAGTTTTCAACACCTTTAAATCTTATAGAACCTAACTTACTGAAATAACATAATTTCCATGGATTTTTGGTTTTATACATTAATTTATAAGACTTTTCCCTCAAAACGTCACCCTGTTAGTACCCGTTTTTAGTTAAAAATTCCCTTTAATTGTCTTTTGGCCATTTAATTAACAAATCCAATTCAAAACACTTTGTTAACCCTCTTTGAGCCTGGATTACTTTTTAAGATGATTAAAATCCAAGTTTTATTATTTTTAAGTTGTGTCACCATCTTTCGGGTCCCTAAATATGTCCAAAATGCTTACAATCCCTACTTTTATAAGTTTTCAGCCATTGACATCTCATCATACACTGAATATCATCCAAAACTTACTGAAATAATGAACCTAACTCACGGTTTCATCATATATCCCATGAACAAGTTGAAACATAGTGATTACACCATTTTCACCCATTACACATGTGTAAAACGTTATAAATCATGTTTAAACATTACCAAAACCTTTTGTAACTTTAAAAACAGGTTATTAGATGGTTAGAAAACAATTTTTAAGCAGGTTACAATCTTTGATTCAGAGGTTTACAAGATGTGCAAGTTAGATGGTGCAACAACACCCAAAAAGAGGGTTTTCATGGTGTAAATCGGGTTACACCGATAGAATGACATATATATCAAGTGAGATACCTTCAAGAATGTTAAAAGATTCTCAAGAACAAGGTTGTATCGGTGAGTTTCTGTTAGATCAAAGAATGGTAATATTTTGTGAGAAAAGTGCAGAAAACACAAGACATAGCCAAATCGGGTATAAGGTGGCTTACAGTTTGGGTGTTCCACATGTTTGGGAGGATTTTGAAAGTTTGAGAGTTGTTGAATCTCAATCCAGGGCTGGATATGTCGAACACAATGGAACTGTGCACCCAAAAGCTCACAAAACTTCACCTTCTAGTGGGTTTGAGCTTGGCTGATCCTAGTGATGTTGTGTTCATCGAATATATGGCTAGAAGTAGAGAGGATTTGAGGTGTAGTGTTTGTGTTTTCTGCTATAGTGAACCGAGAGAGAGAAGAGAGTGAGAGAGGAATGAAAGGTATAGTGTGTGTAGTGTGTTGCATGAGATGGTATTGGAGGATGAAGAGGTGATGTAGAGAAGAATGGATTGGTGGAGGGAGTGGTAAGAGGGGGGGGCGAGCTTGCATTGTAGTGTGGGGGTTTTAGTTTTAAATTTTAATTGGTAAATAATTTTATGTAGTACTAATTTGTAGTGTAGTGTAGTATATTAGATGGTAAAATTTAGTTAGTTGTTAAGTATTGTGCATGATCATGCATGCATTAATCCGAGAATTATGTGTTCATACACATTTTAATTGTTTCAATTATGATTTAATTTTTGCAAGGGTAACTAATTGACTTTCCCGGAACACTAAGTTTCCCTAAGCTAAAGCTTGAACTAGCTAAATCATCACAAAAAGGCACATGAAATAACAAAAATGGTAATAATAATAACAACAACAATAATAATGCTAATAATAATATTGGCAACGATATTAACATTAATATTAATTGAATGGGTAATGATGCAAGTTGATAAAGGTTAGAATTATGACGTAGAGGTCGGTTGTCACAAAAACACATAGACATCCGAATGTATTTTATCCATGACTATTTTGAAAGGAAGCTTATCCATTTGGAATCAGTTTCCTCAGATAACAACATTGCCCATTTGTTTACTAAAGCATTTGATCATTCCAGATTTGACTTTCTTGTTCAATCGTTAGAAATGATTAACTTTGGTTAACTGTTGCACTTACACCCTCTTTACAAAATTATTTGTCTTTGTTGGTTAAAATAGTAATTTTCTTTAGATAATCACAATTTTAGGGGGAGAAAATTCAAAAATGATACAAAAATAGTGTTTGTTCTTAGGGGGAGTAATTTTGAAAATGACAAAGAAAAAGAAAAATTTTAATAAAAAAACGAAAAAGCTCAAAAAAATCAAAAAATATAGATTTTCAAGTCTCTGTGGTTTGAAATCAGCTTTGTTTTTAAGTCTCTGTGGTTTGACACCACTGTTTGTTCCCGACAATTCGTCAGACATGTTTGTTCTAGTTTAACTTAACGGTTTAAGTTAGAATTAGTTTAAATATTTAGCTTGATGCTAAATTTAATTTAACCTAAAGTCACTAGGTTTGTTTGTTAAAAATTAAATATTAATTGAATTACCGAATAAAGGTAATTAATTAAATTCAATTAATTGTTTGTACGAGGATGTTTCTCCTCGGTAACAGAATAGAATATTCTGTTAATAAATGTGGTTCCGTGACCTTTGATCAAAAACCCTACAGAAAAGTCAAAACCCTTAAACAAACAAAAGTTTATTTTTAAAACTTTACTTTTTGGATCAAAAAGTAACTTTTGGTGAGAATTCAAATGAAGAATACTGTTCTTCTTTAAAATGACTGATGAACACAAAAATAAACACAAAAAGTGTATGATTGTTTGAACGAAAACTAGGGTTTTCTAGGGTTTGGTTGCGGCTGAAAATATGATCAAACAATACCCGTGTATTGTTGTATCAAAAATTCTTAGAAACCAATAAGGTTTCTATGATTTTGTTGTGTTTATCATTTCAAAACAATGAATGTATGATTTTGGAACAATTTTGTGAGCTTGATGTTAGTAAAAACACAAATTCTTCTTCAAAATAAGCAAAAACCGAAGATAGACTCTTGTTTTTCGCACATTTCAAATGTATGATATTTGAAGAAGAAAATGAGATGATTTCAAGATAAAAATGAGTGTGATGAAGCTAATGAACAACTGAAATCATTGGTTTTGATGATTGAGAGAATCGAAATCACTGTTTGATTGAGCCAAAGCTCTGATACCACCTGATGAAATCGATATATGGATCGAATATTACAATCGTATTGTTTCCGTTTATCAGATCTGTGATGCGGAATCTCACAGATCTGTTGATGATTTCGTGATGATGATCTTTATATGCAAGATATGAACATGATGTATGATGATGAATGAATGAAAGATGAATAATCAACAACACATAAATTTCAAAAATATTTCATTCATTCATATGTTTGATATCAAGAGGATTACAAGGGTGTTTGTAAGAAAACAATCTCACACACACTCAACCATGAATTCTCTCAATGTTAGAGGAATTCAAAGGAGTTTGCAAGAACACTTTCACACACACACTCAACCTTGAATTCTCTCTAAGTTAGAGATTACACCTTATGTGTGTGTTTTTTCTCTCTCCAGCTCTATTCTCCCTAATTGGGTTCTATTATCTATATCTTATCTATGGAGAATATATGACTAAGTGTAGTTGTTGGATCTAGGAAGGATAGGACTAGATCATTTTGTATAGGCTTAGAACTTTAATCAAGTCTTGTAATTAATAATGGTAACTGTCAATATATCTATATATGTGCATTTGAATCTATAGGGTAACCCATATATATGTGTGTTGCTTTTTGATTGTTGACAGGCAAAATCAATGTACTTGGTAGGATTCCTGAAATTGACCAAGTATAAGAAACATCTATGGATGAACATTACAAAAGTAAATTCCTGCGGATGATCAAGGATTATATGAATTGAAGACTTCTACGGAAGACAGAATTCCTACGGAAGAACAACACTTCTACGGAAGACCAAGATATCTACGGAAGAGCAAAACTCCTGCGGAAGACAAGGGTCCTACGGAAGTTCAGAACACTTGCAAGATTACAATATCAACAAGTCAAACAAGTCAACCAATCAATCAATATCGAATCCCAAGAGATCCGGTGTTTCCTAACTGACTCTAACCATCTATAAGTACGAGTCCTAGGTTTCACATCTCGGTGAACACAATCAAGCAATATTACGGCTGTCAAGCAATCATGCAACCTTAGCCGCCGTCCCATCAACATCAACATTTTTTCGATTCACAGAAATCGTTGTTCATAGTCATTTATAATTATTCTTTTGTACTCATTACTCGATAATTAATGAAATACTTTTGAATAATTATTGCCTTCGCATTTACTGTGTTTGGCGTTTGTGTTCTTCATCAATTATTAAAACAATTAAACGTCAATTAATGATAATTCCGCGATCATTGATTTGATTTTATTTTAATATTGATAATTCCTGAATTGAGATCCCTGGATTCACAGTAGTCATATATCTCCTTACAATAATAAGAAATATTACATTTAAGCATAAAATGATTACACAAATATTGTTCTAAGTCTGATAAATTCTATATTGCTGATGCGTGACTACCGGGAGCTGACGTCATCGGGACGACCGCTGATGTTGACTGTTGACTTTGACCATGGTTGACCAAGTTTGACTTTGGTCAATTTTCTTCGTTTTGATCAAATTTTTTGCATATTTTCACCGTGTCGGTTTTGATAATCATCATGAGATTCGGCACTTAGGTTTTAGTAAGTATCATCTTCAAATATTCCAACAACTATCAACGTTTCATCGCAAACTTCTCAAAGATCGCACAACCGTTGACTCTGTTGACGCAGAAAGACAAGAAATTTGATTGAGGACGTGCACAAGAAGGGGCGTTCCAAACATTGAAGGAGAAATTGTGCAATGCACATATATTGTCCCTTCCGGATGGATCTAATGATTTTGTGGTGTATTGCGATGCTTCACATCAAGGACTAGGATGTGTGCTGATACAGAGAGATAAGGTGATTGCCTACGCTTCGCGACAACTTAAAGTGCATGAAAAGAACTATACAATTCATGACCTGGAGTTGGGCGATGTGGTATTTGCACTTAAGATATAGAGACATGACCTGTATGGAACTAAGTGCATCATTTACACAGATCATAAGAGCCTCCAGCATATCCTGGATCAAAAGGAGCTTAATATGCGCCAGCGACGATAGGTAGAACTCCTTAGTGACTACGACTGTGAAATCCGGTACCATCCAGGGAAAGCAAACGTGGTGGCTGATGCCTTAAGTCCCAAGGAATGCGTGAAACAACTACATGCACGAGCATTAGGATTGACTATTCAAACGAGCCTGAAAGCTCAGATCCTGACAGCACAAGGTGAAGCGCTGAAAGAAGAGAATATTACAGGGGAAGAATTTCGAGGTCTGGATAAGCAAATGAGTTGCAAGGGAGATGAATTACAGTATTTTGTGGATCGCATATGGCTACCCAAATGGGGAGACGTACGTACCTTGGTTATGGATGAAGCACTTAAGTGAAGGTATTCTGTTCACCCTGGTGCAGACAAGATGTACCACGATCTCAAAGATCTGTATTGCTGGCCAGGCATGAAGAAAGACATTGCTATGAATGTAAGCTGATCTTTACGTGTTCGAAAGTTTAAGCTGAACATCAGAAACCATTAGGATTACTGCAGCAACCGGAGATTCTGAATGGAAATGGGAAAACATAGCTATGGATTTTATTACCAAACTTCCTAGAACGAGTAGTGGGCACGATTCGATATGGGTTATAGTGGACCGTATGACGAAGTCTACACATTTCTTGCCGATCTGGGAGGATTACAAAATGGATAAGTTGGCGAGGTTATACATATATGAGGTTGTGACAAGGCATGGAGTGCCGGTATCGATGATATCTGACCGTGATAGTCGATTTACATCGCGGTTTTAGCAGACGCTACAGAATGCGATGGGCACTCGATTAGACTTGAGTACCGCCTATCACCCGCAAACGGACGATCAAAGCGAACGAACGATACAAACCTTGGAAGATATGCTTAGGGCTTGTGTAATCGACTTTGGTGGTAGCTGGGACACCCATCTGCCGTTGATTGAGTTCTCGTACAACAACAGTTACAATACGAGCATTGGATGCGCTCCGTTTGTAGCCCTGTATGGAAGGAAATGTAGGTCTCTAGTTTGTTGGGCAGAGATTGGTGAAAGCCAGTTGACAGGCCTAGAGATCATTCAGGAAACAACCGATAAGATTTTCTAGATCAAAGACAGACTAAAAGCAGCCAGAGAATGTCAAAAGAGCTACGCCGACAAACATCGGAAACCTCTGGAATTCAACGTGGGAGATCGCGTTCTACTTCAAGTCTCTCCCTGGAAAGGGATTGTACGATTTGGAAAGAAAGGGAAGTTAGCCCCGAGATACGTAGGACCATTCGAAATCACGGAAAGAATTGGTCCAGTGGCATACCAATTAAGGTTGCCACCAGAACCCAATGGTGTACACGATACGTTCCACGTATCAAACCTCAAGAAGTGCTTGGTGGATGAAACTCTTCATGTACCAATTGAGGAAATCAAGATTGATGAAAAGCTTCATTTTATCGAAGAACCAATAGAGATCATGGATCAAAAGGTCAAACGATTAAGGCGCAGCAAGATACCGATTGTCTGCGTGAGATGGAACTCTAAACGAGGACCAGAATTCACATGTGAATGGGAAGACCAGATGAAACTCAAGTATCCACATCTGTTCGTGGATGATACTCCTGAACCTAACTCCAGCTGAATGTCAGGACGAAATTCTCTCAACTGGGGGATACTATGACATCCGTCACCAGAAGGTCCGTCAATTAACATCGTATTTGTTAGCCTTCTTGAATATTCAACATTCTTAGTTTCAAATTTTGCTTCCCTAATTATGTGTATTATCCTAAGTGTGCTTAAAAACTTAAACATTAAACACCTAATAAAACCTTACCCATTATAGATCCCTCTATTTCTCGAATAATTAAGGAGATACTAGTATGTAAAAGTTATGCTACTAGCATTATTACTAACATTATCAATACTATTATTATTAGTATGAATACTATTATCATTATCATTATAAATACTAAGTCATAAATTATTATCATTATCACAATTATTATTATCATTTTATTATTATTATTATCATTATAATTGTTATTAAAACTATTATTAGTAGTGTTACTAGTATTATTATTATTACTATCATTAACATAAATAAAATTATTAATGAGGTTACCATTATTAAAGTTATTATTAGTATTATTATTAGTAATATTGTTATTATTATTGATGTTACAAAATCATATTATTAACACACTATTATTAAATGAATAACAAAGTTGAGGTTCCAAATCATAATTGACTAAACTTAAAGATTCATATGCCTTGGAAGTCAAGGGACTAAAGGGTCAATCTCCCATACTAGGAAAAGGGTATAAAAACCCATTTAAAAGCCATCACCCTTTTATCCAAACCCTACAACCGCCTGTCGCCCCTTCCCCTGCTCTTCGACTCACTTCGCTCTTTCTCCGATGATTTGTTGCCGCAGGCCGCCCAAAGTCGACACTACGCAGGTAGACGACCACCATCTCCTCCTATTACGCCTTATTTCACTTTTCTTGTGTTGGTTCGGGTGTTTGAGTGCTTCCGAGCGAGCAGCACTGTTGAGAGCCTTTCGGATGCATCAATTGCTAAACCATGTTGGAAATCGACTTCCAAGCGTGTTGTGGTGCCACTTGGGTGGTCACAGCGGCTGAAGGCTGCTATGAGCACTCCGGCACCTCTGTGACCTGCGTATGCGTCTGTGTTCTGTCTATACGATTGAGTGTGTGTGTGCGATTGAGTCTGCTTCGTACGAATGAGTGTGTGCGATTGAATGTAGGTATCCGATTGAGTCTGTTTCGTACGAATGAGTATGTGCGATTGAATGTAGGTGTGGGATTAAATCTGCTTCGTACGAATAAACATGTGCGAATGGAAGTATGTGTGTGATTGAGTGGGAGTCATGCGAATGAGTGTATGTGCGAATGAGCGTTGTGTCATGCGAATGAGGGTGTATGTGTATGAATGTTGTGTCGTGCGAATGTATGCGTGCAACTGTACATGTGTATACGAATGAGTGTTGTGTCATGCGGCTGAATGGAGATTCGCACGAGTGAAGGTTGATTCGTACGAATGAAGGTTGATTCGTGAGAATGGATGTTGAGTCGTGCGACTGAAGGTTGTTTATGTGTGAATGCAATCTGGTGTGCGGTGTGTGTAGGTCGTGTAATGCTAAAGTAACATTGGTAAGGTTACCATTGCTAATGATATTATTAATGATAACACTATGATTACTACTACTATTATCACAAATACAAGCAATGATAACATTTTTACGATTATCAAGACTAATATTGGTAACTACTAATATCCTTATCACTTTTATCCACTTAACCATGCTATCATACTAAGTACACCTCTAGCAACAATGAAACTCTTACACTAATATCATTATCAATGGTCACGATTCCTAGTACACAAATCTATATAAGACCTTATGCATATGCCTGCTTGCATGTGTGTGACGCGAGACCGATCCAATCCGAACCGACCGAACGTATTTAATCTCTTTAAGCTATTATTTAATACTTCACAATATATAATAATAGGTGTTTGAACGATTGTTGCTTCATCCTCTGGAACCTTTTATACGTGTACTTCTATCATCAATCAAGTGAGTTTCGCGGCCCCTTTTCATGTTGATTTATTACTTCAATTACTTACAAACTTGGGGGAAAAGTATGCTCACCCTTTTCATGTTGTACAACTCATATTCTTGGAGTTATCGTGTTACTGTTTTGTAAGTCTCTATCTGATACATGCATGAGTTTGTTGTGTGGTGCTTGATTAACAACCATTTAATTCTGGTGTTGGAACCGACGGATAGGTATTGGTAGTACTATTGGGTTGACACCCCTACCCTCGTTTGTTGGTATTCTAGTTAGTACCAGTAGTGGCCAGGAACGGGCCCTAGGGTGAATATATTCCGACAAATATCTGTGTGTACGTCGTAGGTTTGGTTGTGATGCTCATGTTGTCATGTGATTTTGCTTACTTATAACTGTAATCACGATGTTCTGCAAAACTATTACACACCATCAATTTTGTTTACTATTAAACTTACAAACTCACCAACAATTATGTTGACCATATTAAGCATATCTTTTCAGGTGATACAATTAACTGAAGATCCTAGGAGTGCGGCTTTAGTGGAGACTCTAGGACGCATTTTTGAGACTATACAATACTTGACATACATTACTTGACATTGTTGGTCTGATTACATACTATTATACTTTTGGATACTTGTTCCCGAGTTGTGCGAATTTGATTACAATGTTAATACTTATGGCTATGTAGTGGTGGTTATTGACTAGACACGACACAAGTCTCCTTTGTGTTAGGTGTTGTCATGACACTTCATTCATTCTATACATGTCTATTTTGCATCTCTATTGATTACAATGTGTTATGACGATCTCGTCTCGTTACATCCCCGTGTTTCCGCTCTCAGCGGGGGTTGACAAAAAGGTTTAAGTCAATTTGGGGTGACTTGAAATCTCGATAGTGTCATGAAGCTGGATAAGTTATTTGCAAGATGTTTGATTGTGAGATCCACTAAAATCATATAACTTAATCAAAACATGATAAAATCACAGCTTATGAGTCTTAGTAAAACTTGAAGTCTAAGTTTAAGAGGATACAAAATATTGACAATCAACATAAGTAGTCTTATTTAAAATAATTGTTGGACAATGTCAATAATCAATTCCTAAAAAATATGATCCTGTACTTGAAAATTTACAAGAGATGTAAGTTATTTCAATTAATATTTATAGTATTGTTTTTTATAAAATGATGTTTATACTTAGAAAGTTTTTTGTTTTAGCTTTATAAAATAGAAATTTGAAAAATTAAGGGTGTTGTTATAAGAATAAATGCTTTGTTAAACATATCATTTTCATAACAATTAAATAATTCTTAAACAAGATGTTTAAAATTCAAATAAAAATGAAAATAAAATCAAAATGTTAGAAAAATTAAAAGAAAGAGAACTTTTCGCATCTAGCCATGCGAAAAGGTTCACAAGCAAAAGGTTCATAAGCGAGAACTTAGACTTCTCGCGCAAGAAGTCTGAGTACTTATAAAGAGAACAGTTTTGCGAAAACCTGAAGTTATCACAAAATTTCAAACTGATTTCTCGCTCAAATTACTTAGTGTCAAAACTCTGTCAAAATTGTTTATAGTGTTCATTGTTATCGCAAACAAGTATCAAAGTGATTACAAAGGTATATTGTTGTTTATAGCTTCATATTAGAGTGTTTGAAATGAGACCGAATCTTAAATGACTAATAAACACTTACATAGAACAAACTAATGACATTAAACCTTAATAATGACCTAGATGAGAGCTTTGCTACATGCTTTGTTGATTAAAACACTCAAATTCAACATTTGAAAATTTTAAATTTTGAAAAGGTGTGTTTTGCGAAACTAACAAGAAGATGAACAATTGCGAAAAATTTTAAAAAATTCTCATTTTTCGAACTTGTCACGCGAAAGCTTGAGTTATGAGTAAACTCAGTTTAATGCGAAAACTCTACTTTTCGCACGAGAAGTTTAATGCAAAAACTCTACTTTTTGCACGAGAATTTTAACTTTGAAAATTTTGGTTATCTTGCGAGAACCTAATACTCTCGCGTGAAAAGTTTAAGTTTATGAAAATTTTCAAGTGTCAAATTTTTAGTAGAACTTTTGTTTTTAAAAGTATCTTATAACTTATATTTTTTCCTTTTATTATTTCAGATGACTAGACCGTTGGTTTTCAACAAAAATCATAAGGTGGTTGCTTATCTTGGGGATGTACCTGACGACAAGGCAGTTATTTCGCTCACTTATAGATGGACTGAAGTCTTCTCGAATACATTATGCGATTTCGGCTAACCCGTCTATATACACTGAGGTCATTGACCAGTTCTGGCAACAGCAACAAATAAGATAGACGAAGACGGAGAATTGTGCATTACTGTAACAGTTAAAGACAAGAAAGTTGTTACCACTGCCGAGGTGATTAACAGTGCACTACTGTTAGAAGATCACCCTCACGCACCGATCAAGATTGATGATGATGCAGTGAAGGATTGTCTTATACGTATGTGTTACAACCATCGGTACCCATCTCTTGAGAAGAAGTATCTTCCACCTTTCTAGAAGTACTTGTTTCATGTTGTGATTCACTGCCTTAGCAATCTAAAGGCATGCATGGACGGTCTTAGCGCAGTATTTGGATCTTTACTGATTTCTTTAGTCGATGACCTACCATACAACATTTCCAGGGCGATATTTTCTGAGATGCAGAAGAACGTGACTGCAACAGCATCGAAGAAGTTTGTGATGTATCCTCGATTCATATAGTTGATAGTGAATGCTGCTTATCCTGAGTTAGCAGTATCTGATTCATCCACCTATTCTATTATGGTGATAAAGAAGGATATTTTCACTTATCTTATGGGAGCCAAGAGGGAATGCTTGGGATGCTTCACATTTTGCTAAGCTTGGAAGGTTTTCTGACAACTTCTAAGCTGAGCCAAGCACCCGAGAGACTGAGACAAAGACCACTGAGATTCATAGAGATGTTACATCTGGTACATCCACATCTACTTTTCATACTGAAGCTTCTGAGACTGCTTGTCCATCCACGAGTTTGGCTCAAGATCGTTCTGATATGGATGAGGTGAACACATAGTTCACTAGTGGTAGTAGTGAGAAGGATAGTGACCAAATCAGGAATGTACCTTATGTGCTTCTAGAGCGTCCCAGAGTGCGAGAAACACCGACAAAACGCATTACTAAGGAATGAGATGCTGACTTTGTTCCTGATGACTCACCTGTCACTTCTCGTGGAAGGAGAAAGAGGATGGCTAGGAGAGTCAGTGAAAGTCCTCGTGGTAGGGGTAGAGGATGAGGCGTGTTAAGGAAACGTCAGACCCCGATGACCATAGTGACAACAGAAGATGTTCCAGTACAGGACATTCCTGTTACTGTGAGTGGGGATATTCCTACAGTGGTTGTCATAGAATTAACTACTGTGACTTCTACTTCTGCGCCTACTACTTCTATACCCATTAGTTCTGATATTCTGAGAACACCACCAAGAGAGTCTACTCA
Source organism: Flaveria linearis (assembly GCA_024085815.1). Classification (NCBI taxonomy): domain Eukaryota; kingdom Viridiplantae; phylum Streptophyta; class Magnoliopsida; order Asterales; family Asteraceae; genus Flaveria; species Flaveria linearis. The sequence goes on along the minus strand of CM044007.1, from coordinate 38,974,784 downwards.
TGATGATATGTTCGGAGAGACTGATTATCATAACACTACCCTGAGCCCAGACCTTTATCACCCACGAGGGTTACACTGGACCAGAGGGTAAGTGTGTTGGACAAAGAGTCCATAGAGAAGACATAGATTATTGATGAGTTATGCAGAGGGATGATTGATAAAGATGAGAGGATTAAAGTTTGGAGAGCCAACAGCAGGTCATGATCAGTTATGTACAGATCATGGAATAGAACTTAAGAGATCTCACCTCACGTGTGTATTCATCTTTCACACCACATACCAATGAGCTTGGAGAGTCTAGTGGATGACAAGATATTGGTCCAAATGCTGAGGTTGAGATAGTTATGGCTACAGAGCCTGTTGTTGAGCCTGTGATAGCTCCAGTACATGTTAAGGATCCTGTTATTGCTACAGAGCTTGTTGAAGATCCTCTTCATACTAAAGGGACTACAGACAATACTATTGCAGATCAAGAGCCTATATCAGATGACCCGATTCAGGCTACTGAGGATCAGCTTGTACCTTTTACTTGAGGGGCGATTGTTGAGCTTGAGCATATGATGCCTATATCTGGTCTCGTGAGAGATGATGATGATTTGGATCACATTGATTTTGATTTTGATGATAAGGATAGTGATGAGGATGATGATGATGATGATGATGATGATGATGAGGATGATGATGATGAGGATGGTGATGATGATGGTGATGAGGGAGATGGTGGAAATAGAGATGATAAGAAGGGAGATGATGATGACCAAGGTGGAGACACGGGTGCTCCTACTAGTACTGCTGGTTCATCAGGGTCTGCCAATATCTTCGGACCAAGTCCTGATGACACAGTAGACTATACACCCTTGGATCCTGCTACAGAGGAAGCATATGAGAAGGAGTTTTATACATTCCAGCAGACACTTATTGCTGAGAACGAAGAAGAAGGTTTTCTTCGTTTGAGGATTTAGAAGAAATGGTGGTTGATTATACAGATATATTTGAGAACAGTCTCAGAGACTTGTTTTCTAACATCTTGGTAGAAGAAAAATAAATTATAGGAGAGACTAGTGCTACACCGATTGACAAGTCAGCAGACCTAACTAGTCAGACTGTTGTACGTCAGGTCGGAAATCTGACTATTACCTCTCCACCTTCGCCAGCCTATATTCATATGCTGAGACATTCCAAACCTTTTACAAGGTACGGAAACTTAGAACCAATCATTAGCTGGGCGTATGATTCTAAGAAGACACTGTATGTGATAAAGAGACAAGGAGGTGCGATTGAATATTATCAGGATGAACATGACTTCCATACAGTCAGAGCATCTGATTTGTATGCTATGGGTCGTGTTCCTTTTGTCAATCCTAGAAATTACAAGAAAGGTAATTAGATAAGGAACCTGATATATCATCATAGCAAATCCAACTTCAAGGACTTTATTACTACTAAATCAAAAGTCATTGAAGATGAGAACCGTATAGATCCAAACACAAACAAGCCAATGAAGATACGGGTTTACAAGCATCGTAGATATGTGAGAAAGATACCAATTCACACTCCCGTGCTAGTTAATAGCTTGTCCAAGCTAATGTTATAGAGTTGTAAAAAGGATACTGGGAATGCTATTATACGGTGTGTGGATAAAGAATATCGTATCATCGACCCTGTGGATCTACTTAAGTTTGGAAGAGACGATTTGATGAGGTTGCATGCTTGTCCTATCGCAGCTGATGAATCAGTTCATCTTTTAGCAGCACAGTATGGTTGGTTGATAACGAAGGTCTTGAACAATAAGATGTATGGTTATGGAGGCAACTATCAAGTGGATGATATAGACATCTAGACAACATTGATTTACCGAGCCTAGGGGAGATTATAGGAGTTGAACCTAGAGGCTCGAGAAATTAAATCAAGATGAAGATGAAGATCAGAAGCCAAGTTACCATGCGAAAACAAGGTTCTCGCACGACAACACTTGTCACGAGAGAACATAGAACTCGCGCGATAACTCTTTTGTATTTTAAATAGAGTTTAGTGTTATGTATTTGGTAGAGCTTTTTTATTTCCTGAATTTTGTACTCAAAAGTTGTAACCACTGAATTTAGAGAGCTATAGAAAGAAGAAGCTATTTTACATGGTGTTTCAATCCTTCGATACTTCTACTTCTTGTCCATATTCGTTTACATTCCGCATTCACAAATATGAGATCGATCTGTTTATTGTAGATCCTTACAAAGTGCTATAACTGTAATCAACGTGGTCATTTTTCTAGGGAATGCAAAGCTCCGAAATCTAACCCAGGAGCCACTCAAGCCTCCACACATCCTGCTACATATAAAGCTACTTCAACTGAACAACAAACTGCTATTGTTCTCAAGAAGTTGATTGGAGCTACATGGTTCAAGATGTGACCTTGCTCAAGCACTAACGGCTGGAACTGATGATAGCAAGGTATATGAACATCTTTGCACTCCAGCTTGTATTGCTAAATTCAAACTGTATCAAGACTATAACATGGAAATCAAATCTGATATTGAGTCCTTAAACATCTTAAAATCTGATTTTAAAAGCGCAGAATCTGACTATAAAATGAAAATTGAAGAGTTAGAGAAAAATGTGTCCTCTTTAAAGCATGAACAATCCAATTATAGGATTCAAATCAAAGATTTAATTTCCAAGTTAACTGAGGCTCAAGCCCAGCTAGTTATTGTTAGCCCAGGTTGAACACATTTGAATCAAATAATTGAAGAATTATAGATCAAACAATGATAAACAATGAAAACCCAATTAGATCTAACTTGATGGCATATAATTTGTACAAAGTGGAAAGCCCAATCAAATGGTCATCCAACCATTGGTCAACTCTAATTACAATTAACCAATTTATAGTAAATATAATATTCACTAATTGCACTTAGCTCCCTAGACTTAAGCTAATTAATGGAAATTACATATAGAAGATAAAAATGACTAAAACAAGATAAAATATATTTTGTTCACACAAAATATATTTATTACAATAATGTTGGATTCTTTATGCCCAAGACACACAGAACATTGATGTGGTTAGTACGTTATGATCCAAGTCGGTCATACCCAATAACAAGCTTAGCAAACATCAATAAATATTTAATTGATGATATGATCATGCAATTAAATAATTACACCAATTTAGAAAATGGATTTTCTAAATAAATTGTATATGAGATGGAACAAATTATAAGGATATTTGTTCATGGGTATTATTTGTAATGTTATGTGACACCCGGAAGATTTTCCAAGCAAGTCAAATAATAATTATGGGCTTAGTTGGGACCATTTATATAAAATGGGATGGTTGTGGGTGTTAGACCGAGTTAACCCTTCGGGTCACGAGTTTAACGAGTTTGGGGTCGCGGGAACGCCGGGTATATATAAATAGATGGATCAGTTGAGTAACTCTCATTTGCAATCAAACATCCAGTTCTAGAGAGAGAGTGTAGAGAGAGAAAGTGTCGGATCGAGGCTCGGTTGGTCGGAGATCGAAGGCTGGTGTTCGGGGACTCCTAAACAACAAGAATCAAGGTAAGAAACGTAGTGTAATTGCTTCTTTTTGTGAAAAACCCGGATTTAAGTTTTGGGGTTTTAAAAGTGGCAAGAATCACCCAAAAACACACGTTTTTAGGTAAGAAAACATGTAATAAGCTTAGATATAGCTTCCTGGATGATAACCCAAGGGTTTGGGTGGAAAAGATTGGATTTTTGGGTTAAAATGGGCTGATTCGTTAATTTCAGCTCGTTCTGCGAATTTAAGCACTCATCCAGCGAAACTATGCAGCGAAATTAGTAGTTTCAGCGAGACTACAGTTTCGCTGCAGCGAAACTACACTTTCGTCTGGGCGAAACTATAGTTTCTATGATAACTTCGCCGGTGTCCAGGTTAACCCTTAGACACTGCGAAACTAGGGAATTACAACGAAAGTTGGGCGCTTAAGGCAGCGAATCTATTCAACGACTGGCGGAATGCTGCCCAGCGAAATTAGCAGCGAAACTGCTCATTCGCCAAGCGAAACTACACTTTCGCTTGGGCGAAACTATAGGCGAAACTATCAGTGAACTTAGTAGCGAATTTAGGTAGAAATTAACTCTTTTGAGTGTTAACTTATCTGCAGGCAGTGTAGTGTGACCCTCATATTTAAAGCTTGATTGAGAAGCTGCTTGTCAAGCACAGGTGAGTTTCTAGGACCCCTCATTTACTTGTTTTAAACGATTTTGGGGCTGGAACACATATAAATCTGTTAATGAAATATGTATGTTTGACCCATTTGGGGAGTAATCATGGGTAGTATGCTTAAGGTACGATTGTGGCTTGTATGTGTTCGTATGATGTGTTAGTATGAGTCCCCAAGGTTTAGGAGGGACAATTAGGGCTGTTGCACTCGAGAAGATGCATAGTCAAGTCCCGGTCTTCGGGAAAAATGCGGGAGTAAGTCCTTTCATGGGAGTTCCTGTAAGTGCCTGTAGATGAATGTTGATGTAGGCTATGTATGTATGATGCCATGTATGATGATGTATGACTGATATATGTGTGTTCCTTACGATGATGTAAGTATATCTTTCCATGACTTTACGTATTATGACAACGAATGAACAAAGTATTATGTAACGTAAAGTGAAAGATAAAAGAAGAGGAACATGAAAATGAATGCATGTATTAATGAATGAATGAATGAGTAATATGATGATGAATACATGCATTAACGAACGAACGAAAGAAGTCTTGCAAGCATTGGATAAGGTGAACGGGTCCTTCTCGGTGATTGACCATATGTATGGTGCCCCTACCGCTTACCTCTAGTACCGTGGCATACGCTTGCTGTTCATTTAATGACTTCATCCCGGTAGCTAAGACTGATCGAGGTATAGCACATGGTAGTGATACAAAAGATATCCAATGTGCAAGGAAAGATGAAACGGGATCCTTGTCATTCGACCACAGTAATCATGGCTGCGTGCCATGAAGTGGGTAAAGCCTGACAGGATCCATATGAGAACTGAATGATAAAGACGTAACGAATGAATGAGATAGATAATAATAAATATTATCTATATATGTGTATGATGTATGTTCACGAACGAAACGTATAACGAATGAACGTAACGGGATCCTTGTCATTCGACCATAGTAATCATGGCTGCGTGCCATGAAGTGGGTAAAGCCTGACAGGATCTAGATAAGATGTGAAAGATAATGATGTATAATGAATGAACGAATGAATGAAATAGATATTAAAGATATTATCTACATGTATGTATAATGTATGATCGCGAATAAAGAAATGAATGGTTTTAATGAAAACGAAGTATGTTTATTATAAAAACTAGAACTCACTCAGCAACGCTGACTTTTTATGTGTTTCCAGTTGGCAGGTAGTGTTGCTGGGGATGGCACGAGGCGGCTACTCAGCTCTTTTGGAATGGCATTCTCCTTTTGATAATGCTGCCACGCAATGTGTTGTGGGCCCATAATGCACGCAACACATTATGTTGCACGCAAGTGCAAGATTTCTTGAGGATCCCGATAAACAGGAATACTTAAGAAATCTTCTTTATGATGAAAAATTTTTATGTTTTTATACTAGAGGTCACTGTATATGACCATCTTGTAATCAGTAACGATGAAATCTTTTGTATAATGCTTTTGTGATGTAATGCAACATTAGATGTTTTGTAATTGATGTACGTTGTATTAAATGGCAAAAGTATTTATAGTAAAAGGAAAAATTTATCTCAGAAATTCCGCTGCGTGATTTTATTAAGTTTATGCAAATATATGTTTCATGTGCGATGAAAGACCAGCTGTGAGGTGCATTGGAACGGGGCCTTACATGTTATTTAAGTTGGTTAAATAACATCAAATAATAATAGTGTGTATGAGTTATATAATTAAAAGGTTAATTACATAACTTATGAATTAACTAGTTACGATTAAAATGAAAGATTAAAATGGGGGAAAACCCCATTTTGAACCCATCTTTCGGCCGCCTCTTGGTGGGTTGTTGGTTTCATTTTTGTTGTCTTGGAAGTAGACGCAATTAACTAGTCTCACACTCCACACTTTTTCTCTCTCTATTACATGCAAAAGGACCAAAAAATCTCTCTAATCTTGGAAGAAAATCTCGGCTGGAAAGAGGGTTTTCAGCAGCTCTTTGGTCGATTTTGGTGTTCAAAATCCTAGCAACAAAGGTGTTTGCTTGATGCTTGTGAGTATGCAAGCTTGAGGACAACTTCCTTGGTGTTTTTGGCCGTTCAAGAACCTCATCCCCTTCCTCATTCTCATGATTTTGGCAGATCTTGAAAGGTAGTTTCATGAGTTTGTATTTGCTTGTTATTTTATGCTTGATAGCTAGTTCTTTCACATATATTTGATCCTTTGTTCTCGGGTTTGTTGACGATAAATAATATTCTATAAATCTCAGTTTACAAAACATATTATTAAGCTTTGTTTCCACTACGTTTTCATGTTTAAGAGGTTAAACAACTTTGATAAGGTGTCTAACAAACCCAACAATGGCATCTAGAGCCAGATATGTGGAAAACTAGCTTCTAAAGTCCTTGTAAAATTGGTTTTATAGGACTTAAACAACCTAATAGGGGCTGTTTTGTGATGATATAATGAATCCCCAATCTTTCAAGGTTATATCATACATGCTTGTGATTAAACCTTGAAAGATAGATGTCAAATGTTTGATTATTTTGTTTAGCCAAAAACCCTAAATTCTAGGTTTATGTTGGCCGAAAGTTTGGGGTTAAATGGGGATTTATTTTTGTTCTTGAATATTGAATATGTTGTTTAATGTTGGTGCATAACCTAGCCTTGACCTTGTGTTGTGTTGGTTTTGGATGAATGTTTGGTTTTGGTTGATTCATTCATTATGGGTTGTATTATTTATTCTTTTGTGCTTTTATATGGTTGTAATTTATTTATTCATTCAATGGTGATGTAATAAATAGATTAGGTGTATTTTCTTTTATTAGAAATTTTGTATTAGGATATAAATTTTGTAAAAGAAGATGCACAAGTTGGAAGCACAAAAGGAAGGCACAAAGAGAAGTACTTGAAGCATTTGGATGCAACTTCAAGTGGGGGTCTTTGGAGATCCTATCTTATGTGTTGTAATTAACCCTTAGAAAAGACCAAATGATCACACTTGTGATGGAAAACAAGTGTGGTCACCTAAGTGGCTATGGTTATGTGCATGTGGTTGTTTGAATATGCTTGTTTGATTATCCATTTTATATTGATTGTTTAATATGTGGATATGCTTAACAATCTAAATATGTAATCATAACAAGCTAAATATTAATGGTTCTTAATCATTAATATATTAATAAAAGGTTATTAAAAAGATTAATGATTTCAAAATAAAAGGGGTTTTATTAAAAAGGACCGTAGGGTACCATGTATTTGAAAGCATGCGAATACAAGGTACATAGAGTTTCCAAAAACTAGAATTAATGAAAACTAAAATACCTTGGAAACAAGTTTAACACCATCCTTTTACGCGTCACTCGAATCACTTGAGAACTATTTGTGGGATAAAGGTCACCTAACCACTTTTAAGGAACTTGTGTGTTTGAGGTGGGCTTAACGTATTTGTGGGATAAAGGTCACCTAACCACTTGTATGTGTAAACTCACACGTGTGTGTAAGTAGGACAACTTGAATTGGAAACCATGTGCATAGGGTCACTGAAGCATGGCGTACAGTGGTGTTGATGGGATTAAACATGCCAACTAAACATAAGATGTTTAAACGATCCCATAAGGCTAGAAGTTTCAAAAGGTTGCATTTGTCAAGTGTTAACTACCTTGTTAATTTAAAATAATAGGATAAAGGTCACCTAACCATCATTTAAATGTAACGTTGGATTCTAGGTTTTAATTATTAATTGTCCATGAGACATAAAAGGGTATTAATAATTAAAATTTAATATTTCAGAAATACTAATATGAACTTTCTTAATTATTGTAGAAATGGCCGCAAACAATAATGCTACCACCCGATCGTCCATACTCTATCACTGAGAACTATCTTAGAGAGGATCGTCTTAACCATAATAACTTTATGGACTGGTTTCAAAACTTGAGAATTGTTCTCAAGCAAGCGAAAAAGGCCTATGTCCTTGACGATCCCATTCCTGACCAACCCGACCTCGAGGATGTTGAGGCCTATAACGATTGGCTTCAGTACACTGAGGATTCCATGCAAGTTTCCTGCCTCATGTTGGGAACTATGATGCCCGAACTCCAAAGGATTTGGAGCATCATGGGGCATATGACATGATTACCCAGTTGAAGGAAATGTTCCTTCAACAAGCTAGGGTAGAGCGCTTCAAAATGGTTCAAGCGCTTCACGCGTGTCGCATGGAAGAAACCCAATCGGTATCATCTTATGTACTTAAGATGAAAAGCCACATTGATCGCCTTGAGAGGCTTAACTGTCCCATCTCTAAGGTGTTGGCCACGGATTTGATCCTTAATGGCCTAACTAAAAAGTTTGAGACGTTCATAATGAATTACAATATGAACGGGTGGGACAAGAGCATTGGTGAGCTTCACGCAATGCTCAAACAGCAAAGCAGGGATGGGTAGAAAGATTCTACCTATTCTCTCAATCAATGAGGGAGGCTATAAGAAAAGGCCATTCCCCGATCCCAAGGCAAATGTTGCCAAAGGAAAGGGGTACATCAAAGGCAAATGGATCGTTCTCCGTTACCTTAAGCTTCTTAAGCGGAACCTCCAAAGCCTAAGCTTAAGAAGCCTAAGGTAACGGAGAACGATCCATGTTTTGAGTGTGGTGAGATAGGACATTGGAAAAGAAATTGTCCAACCTATCTCAAAGAGTTGAGAAACAAGAGGGATGCTAGGCAAACCTCAGGTACAACTTTCATGATTCATATTGGTTTAAATGTTATTTCTTTAAACACATGGGTATTGGATACCGGATGTGGAACTCATATTTGCAGTTTGTTGCAGGGGTTCAAAAGAAATAACCTCTTCAAGAAGGGAGACACAAGTCTCTACATGGGCAACGGAGCAAAAGTTGATGTCGAAGCCCAAGGAGACTATATTTTGAAACTTTCAAATGGTTTGGAAGTAGTTCTTAAGAACATTTTGTATGCTCCTAGTGAAGGAATTGATCTGCCCAAGATACATATTAAATTGATGTGGCTAGTGTGATATGATCCAAGTCGGGTCATACCCAATAACAAGCTTGTCAAACACCAATAGATAATTTATTTGTAGATAAGATCATACAAATAAATAATGACACCAATTTAGAAAAAAAATGGATTTTCTAAATTATTGCTTATGCAAATGAACATTATTATGTGAATAATTGTTTATGAGATATTATTTATTTTTCATTATTTAGTGTTACTAAATAATAACAAATAATAGAATGTTTAGTTTATAAAGTTTAAAAACTAGTTTTAAATTTTATAAACTTGAGATAAGTGTGTGTTTTAGTTGTGTGTAAGAGTTAAAAGGGTGGGACCCTTTCTCTTAAAGAACACGGCAGCCCACATGGGCATGATGGTGCCATTAAGTTTGTCTTGTAAAGACAAAAGAACACACATGCTATCTCTTCCCAATACATTCCCTTTGCATGCACAAAAAGAGCTTTGTCCTCTCCATATTCTCTCAATCTCTCTTACGGTTTTGAAGAGGAGAAGAAGAGCAATTTTTCAGCATCCAAAAGGAGTAGAAGTGCAGAAAGTTTCAGCATTCAAAAGGGGTTTTGGCTTGCTGAAATTCGGTGTCTATGATTCCTAGCAATCAAAGTGTTTGAAGAAGCTTCGGGTATAGCCTCTTGAGAGCTTCTTCTTTGAAGTTTCAGCCACAAGAACACATTCTTTCATCTCTTTAATCTCGGATTTCTGCAGCTCCAAAGGTTGTGGTTTTTACATTTTATGTTCTTTCATTTGTATTGTAAGGCCCCGCTCGCCGGGCGCCCTACTGTTGGTTCTTCATCGCACATATAACGTACATAATGTGTATAATCAAAAATCAACGCAGCGGAAATGATAAAATATATACATTCTCATTCATTAATAATAGTCATTACATCATTGACTCGATTACAAAATGAAGCTTTCTCTACTTTGTCTCTCCTCATAAGATCATACAGCGACCTCTAGAGGAGATATTAAGCTCAAACATTTAAAGTTTATAATTTTTATACTAAAGAATATTCCTTAGGTAATTCCGTACATCGGAACCCTGACGGAATACTCTTGACACACGCATGCAACATATTTCGTTGCATGTGCTACGCGCACGCTTCCAATGCGTGGCGAACTTATCAAAATCTAAAGAAGATTTCTTAAATAATCCCTTCTAGGGGAATACTCAAGAAATCTCGTAATGGCATGCAACGTGATGAGTTGCGTGCGTTATGGACCCACAACACATGACGTTGCAGCATAGTCAAAAAGCGAATGCCATCCCAAAAGAGCTGAGTAGCCGCCTCGTGCCATCCCCAGCAATGCTACCTGCCAACTGGAAACACATAAAAAGTCAGCGTTGCTGAGTGAGTTCTAGTTTTATAATAAAACATACTTTTACTTATTTAAAAGTATCCTTTCGTGCATGCGTTCAAACATCATACGTACACAGAGATAATATTCATTATTATCTTCATCATTCGTTATACATCATCATCTTTAACTTCTCGTATGGATTCTGTCAGGCTTTACCCACTTCATAGCACTTGGCTATGATTACTGTGGTCGAATGACAAGAATCCCGTTCATACTTACTTGCGCACATTGAAAGGTGAATTGTACCAATACCTTATGCTACACCCCGAACGTTATTAGCTACCGGGCCGAAGTCAACATGTGAACAACAAAACGTATGCCACGGTACTAGAGGTGAGCGGTAGAGGTACCATGACCATGGTAAATCACATAGAAGGACCAATCGCGTTATTCAATGCTTGCAAGACATAATTCGTTCATTCATTAATGCATGTATTCATCATCATTCATTCATTCGTTCATTCGTTAATACATGCATTCATCATCGTGTTCCTCTTTCGTTACCTTTCACTTTACGTTACATAATACTTCGTTCGTTCGTTAATACGTAAAGTCATGGAAAGATATTCATACATCATTATTATAGGAACACACACACACCATACACACATCATCATACATAGCATCATACATACCTCGTCATACATTCATCATCATACATTCATCATCATAAATACATCGTCTTACACAACATCATACATACGTCGTCATACATCATCTCACATTACCTCGTATAATCGTCGTCTACATCCTCGATCATTACTAGGCACTTACCCCCGTATTCTTCCCGAATCCGGGGCTTACTAGGCGTCATCTTGAGTGCCAAAGCACTAAGTGTCCCATCAAGACATTAGGGACTCATACTAGGACCCTATATAACATATCTAGTCCCCAATCATACCTTAAACGTCTAACACAACATTATTCCCAAATGGGTCATACATACATACATCATTAAACCAGTTTATATGTGTTCCAGCCCCAAAACCATTTAAAACAAGTAAATGAGGGGTCCTAGAACTCACCTGTGCTTGACAAGCAGCCTCTCAATCAAGCCTTTAAGACGCGGGTAACACTACACTGCCTGCAGATAAGTTAACACTCAAAAGAGTTAATTTCTGCCTAAGTTCGCCACTAATTTCGCAGGTAGTTTCGCCCGTAAATTCGCCGGGCGAATTAGCAGTTTCGCTGCTAATTTCGCTGGGCAGCAATCCGCCAGTTTCGCTGGACAGATTCGCTACCTCAAGCGCCCAACTTTCGTTGGAATTCCCTAGTTTCGCAATATCTAAGGTCAACTTGGACATTGGCATAGTCGTCAGCGAAGCCATAGTTTCGCTCAGGCGAATATATAGTTTCGCTGAAGCGAAACTGTAACTTCGCTGTAGGTTCCTCCAGTTTCGCTGGACGAACTTACAGTTTCGCTGGACGAGACCTTAATTTCGCAGAACGAGCTGAAATTTACGAATCAGCTCGTTTTAGCCCAAAAATCCAATCCTTTCCACCCAAACCCTTGCATTATCATCCAGGAAGCTATATCTAAGCTTCTTACACGTTTTATTACCCTAAAACGTGTGTTTTTGGGCGATTTTTGCCACTAGAAACCCCAAAAACCCCAAACCGGGTTTTTCACCAAATGTGGCAATTTAGATACGTTTCTTACCTTGATTCTTGTAGTTTTGGAGTCCACAAACACTAGCCTTCGATTCTTGACCACCCGAGCTTCGATCCGGCACTTTCTCTCTCTACACTTTCTCTCTCTAGAATGGCGTTTGAGTGAAAATGAGAGTTGCTCAGCTGATCCATCTATTTATATGCCAGGCGTTCCCGGGACCCCAAATTCGTTAAACTCGTGACCCGGAGGGTTAACTCGGTGTAATACCCGCAACCACTCCATATTCATTAAATGGTTTTCATCCGAGCCCATCACTATCATCTGACTCGATCAGAAAATTTTCCGGGCGTTACAAGTCCACCCCCCTTATTTAGGTTTCGTCCCCGAAACCTGTCACTCTTCGAACAAATGTGGGTAATGCTGTCTCATCTCTTCTTCAGTCTCCCACGTAGACTCCGATCCCTTCCTGTGCTTCCACTGTACGCGCACAAGAGGAACCACTTTGTTTCTTAGCCGTTTCTCTTTTCTATCAATGATCGCCACTGGTTGCTCCACATAGTTGAGCCGTTCGTCTACTTCGATATCCTCCAGCGGAACGACCATATCTTCATCGGCTAAACATTTCCTCAGATGAGATACATGGAAGGTCGGGTGAATTCCACTCAGTTCATCTGGTAGCTCCAACCTATAGGCCACCTCTCCCACACGGGCGATAATTCGGAAAGGGCCTATATACCGCGGGCTCAGTTTTCCCCGCTTTCGGAACCTAATGATTCCCTTCCAAGGCGAAACCTTTAACATGACTCGATCACCGACCTTGAACTCTATCGGTCTTCGCCTCTTGTCAGCATACGACTTTTGTCTGTCCTTCGCCGCCTTCATGAAGGCTTTGATCTTTTCTAACTTTTCAGTCGTTGCTTCCACTACCTCGACGCCTCCCAGTTCCTTCTGTCCAATGTCTCCCCAACATACGGGCGTCCTACATTTCCTACCGTATAACATCTCGTAGGGTGGCATGCCAATACTGGCATGGTAACTGTTATTGTATGAGAATTCTGCTAACGGCAGGTGATCGTCCCAACTTCCTCCAAAATCGATCACGCACGCCCGAAGCATGTCTTCGAGTGTTTGGATCGTCCTCTCAGACTGACCGTCTGTCTGAGGATGATATGCCGTGCTAATATGTAGCCTCGTCCCCATTGCATCATGAAATCTCTTCCAAAACTTGGAGGTGAACCGGGTGTCACGGTCAGACACAATAGACACCGGTACGCCATGACGAGCTACAATTTCTTTGATGAATAGATCCGCCAATCTTTCAGATGAATACGTCTCGCGGATCGGTAGAAAGTGGGCACTCTTCGTCAATCGATCAACTATCACCCATATAGCATCATACCCTTTCGGGGTACGTGGTAGCTTCGTAATAAAGTCCATGGTGATGTGCTCCCACTTCCACTCGGGTATATCCAATGGTTGGATCTTCCCGTACGGTTTCTGGTGCTCGGCCTTCACCTGTGAACAAGTCAGGCACTTACTCACATATTCCACCACATCACGCTTCATGCCTGGCCACCAATAATCTTTCTTCATGTCTTGGTACATCTTGGTAGCACCGGGGTGAATGGAATATCGAGTCTTATGGGCCTCATCCATGATCCTTCCACGTAGATCCCCATACCGAGGAATCCACACTCGCCCAAATCGGGTCTTAACACCTAGAGTGTTCTCACCCAATTCTGTAACTAGACCTCTCATCCTTTCGGAGTTTAGACGATCTTCCTTCAAAGCCTCGTCTTGGAACTCCTTAACCTACGTCATCACGTCTGAGGTCATAATCAGCTGGCAAGCCTTCACCCGAATCGGTTCGGGCCTTTCCTTCCGGCTAAGGGCATCAGCCACCACGTTGGCCTTACCCGGGTGGTAATGGATTTCACAATCATAATCTTTTATCAGCTCCAACCACCGCCTCTGCCTCATGTTTAGATCTTTCTGCTCGAAGAAGTACTTCAAGCTCTTGTGGTCCGTGAAGATGGTGCACTTCGTCCCGTATAGATAGTGTCGCCAAATCTTCAACGCGAAAACCACCGCAGCTAGTTCTAGATCGTGCGTGGGATAATTGACTTCGTGGGTCTTTCAATTGTCGAGACGCATAGGCTATGACCCTTCCGCGTTGCATCAATACGCAACCTAGCCCAGAATAGGATGCATCCGAATAGACCACCAAGTCTTCATTTCCCTCGGGCAATGTCAAGACAGGAGCTTGTGCCAGTCTCTTCTTCAATTCCTCAAAAGCATTCTCCTGTTCTCGACCCCACACGAACTTTATGTCCTTGCGAGTCAATTTTGTCAAAGGTGAGGCTATCTTGGAGAAGTCTTGAATAAATCTCCTATAGTAGCCCGCCAGCCCCAAGAAGCTGCGAATCTCGGTTGGCGTCTTCGGTGACTTCCATTGCATCACGGCCTCAACCTTTGCTGGGTCCACCATTATCCCTTCTGCATTCACTACGTGGCCCAGAAATTGCACCTCGCGTAACCAAAAGGCGCATTTGGAGAACTTGGCGTACAATTTCTCCCTTCTCAACGTTTCCAACACTTCCCGAATGTGGTCGGCATGCTCTGTCTCGCTTCTTGAATAAATCAGGATATCATCGATGAACACAATCACTGATTTGTCTAACATTGGTCGACACACTCGGTTCATCAAATCCATAAAAGCAGCCGGCGCATTGGTCAACCCAAAAGACCTGACAAGAAACTCATAGTGACCGTAGCGCGTACGAAAGGCTGTTTTAGGGATATCCTGCTCCTCACCTTCAGTTGATGGTAGCCCGATCGAAGATCTATCCTGGAAAACCAACTGGCACCCTGAAGTTGATCAAACAAGTCATCGATCCTTGGTAAGGGGTATCTGTTCTTCACCGTCAGCTTATTCAGCTCGCGGTAGTCAATGCACATTCTCATACTACCGTCCTTCTTTTTCACGAACAGAACCGGAGCACCCCAAGGTGAGATACTCGGTCGGATAAACCCCTTATCCAGCAGCTCCTGCAACTGCTCCATCAACTCTTTCATTTCCGTTGGAGCCAAGCGATACGGTGCTTTTGCGACAGGTTGGGCACCCGGTATCAGGTCGATCTGGAACTCGATCTCTCGGTGTGGTGGCAAACCCGATAAGTCTTCGGGAAACACATCTGGAAAGTCACATACCACTGGTACATCGCATAGCTGTGGTGTTGGTGTCTCTACATTCTTTACATAACATAAGTAGGCGCTACATCCGCGCCTCATGCACTTTCCCGCCACCGCCATCGAGATCACCTTTGGAATCGTCGTAACTCGATCGCCATATATTGTCACCGGACTCCCGTCGGTCGCCGTCAGTCTAATCATCTTCTTTCGGCACACGATATTCGCTTCGTAGGTTGCTAACCAGTCCATTCCTAACACTACATCGAATCCTCCTAGAGGCATCACATGTAACATGGCAGCAATCCTATGGCCCTCTAATTCTATAGTACAGCCCTCTATCACATCCGTAACCCTAGTGGACTTTCCAATAGCGGTTTCTACGTCAAAGGACTTATCAAGGCATTTACTCCTAACAGGCAGTTTAGCACAGAAGGTAGTAGAAATAAAACTCCTACTGGCACCCGAATCAAATAATACTGAGGCTAAAATTTGATTTATTAGGAACGTACCGGACACAACGTCAGGGTCCGTTCTAGCCTCCTCCCGCGTCATCGTGAACGCCCTAGCCTTTGCCCTCGGTGCTTCTCCTCCCGTCTTCTTCTCCCCAGAGCCCTCAGCCCTCGGCTTCTTGCAATCTCGGCTCATATGACCACTTTCCCCACAGTTAAAACACTTGCCCATCCGGCAATCCCTTGATATATGTCCCGTCTTCCCACACTTAAAGCAGAGGTTGGATCCCCACTTGCACTCCCCCGAGTGCTCTTTCCCACACTGTACACATTTCCTCAACCCTGCTCCCTTCACGACCACTCGGCGGTCGTCTACCCTTGCCTTCTTATTACTTGTCGAGGTATCACCTCGACCAAACCTCTTTCCCTGCCAACCCTTCTCTCCACCTGCCTTCTTTCCACCCTCAGCCTTCACCAACGCCGCTCGCTCATCGTACAACCTCCCCGCCAAATCCACCGCCGACCTGAAAGTGTTTGGTCGAGCAGAAATCAAATGCCAACGGATTTCGGCTGGCAACCCTTGAATATACCGGTTGATCTTTCGAGACACCGGCGTCACCTGTTCTGGCACCAACAGCGCCAACTCGTTAAACTTGGTGGTATATTGTTGGTGGGTCATCGTCCCCGCCTCCAACTGCAGGAACTCTCTCTCTATCCTATCCATTTCCCGTCGAGGACTGAATTCCTCAATCACCAGCCTTTTCAACTCAGCCCACTTCATCTTTCCTATAGCCCTGCTACCCTCGGCTTGGACTATATTTTTCCACCAGCATAGAGCCGACCCTGTGAAAGAGTGGGTAGCAAACTTCACCTTCTTGTCCTCCTGGCAATCACTGATATCGAGGACAGCTTCCATTTCCATCACCCATTGGTGAGCATCAGTAGCAGTACCAGACCCATCGAAAGTTGGGGGCTTGCACCTCATGAATTTCCCGTAATCACAGCCCCGGGCTGTCTCCCGTACCTGTTCTTCCTCTTATCATCGGACAACACTGTTCCTGCCCCTGTCTGTTGCTGTCCACCGGAGGACTGATTCCTCCCCCGTCTCTCATCTTCACGTACTGCCTTAAGCACTTCTGTCATTACAGACGGTAAGATCGTCTGCATAACCTGGTGTACCTCCTCGACAACTGCCTCTTTCACCGAGGCCCTAAAATCATCACTCTCATCCATTCCCCTGAGGGAGTGGTATTAGGTTCTTCAGGAACCTTCTTCTCTTGTCTAGGCCTTCCTCTTGTGGCTCGTGGTTCCGCACCACTTCCGCCACTGCCTCCACCAAGTGGGGCTTTAGATGATCTACCACCGACCATCTTCTATCTCACACTGAAAGGTTCAAATACCAACACGGTCATTCAAGGAAATAGCTCAGTTTATGTTAAGTACAGTAAGTTGCTAATTACAGTGGCCAGTTGTGATTAGTCACTTACTCTACTTTTCGCACCCCAAGCATTACCCCTACTGACTACATCAGTATCTAAATCTAACAGCACACATAAACCACATTACACGCGCACATAACTTTGATTAACTTTAAGAAAATACCTGATGGCACGTAGCTACTCAGATGGCATTCATCCCTTTCTGTCCCATTTCTCAGTTTAAGTTTTAGGTTTATTTTTTTTGAAAATTTACCCATTTTACTTAAACTTTTGCTCTGATACCAACTTGTAAGGCCCCGCTCGCCGGGCGCCCTACTGTTACTTCTTCATCGCACATATAACGTACATAATGTGTATAATCAAAAATCAACGTAGTGGAAATGATAAAT
The DNA here is from genome assembly GCA_024085815.1 of Flaveria linearis. Taxonomy (NCBI): domain Eukaryota; kingdom Viridiplantae; phylum Streptophyta; class Magnoliopsida; order Asterales; family Asteraceae; genus Flaveria; species Flaveria linearis. Next base: position 38,957,120 of record CM044007.1, on the reverse strand, counting down.
ATATACATTCTCATTCATTAATAATAGTCATTACATCATTGACTCGATTACAAAATGAAGCTTTCTCTACTTTGTCTCTCTCATAAGATCATACAGCGACCTCTAGAGGAGATATTAAGCTCAAACATTTAAAGTTTATAATTTTTATACTAAAGAATATTCCTTAGGTAATTCCGTACATCGGAACCCTGACGGAATACTCTTGACACACGCATGCAACATATTTCGTTGCATGTGCTACGCGCACGCTTCCAATGCGTGGCGAACTTATCAAAATCTAAAGAAGATTTCTTAAATAATCCCTTCTAGGGGAATACTCAAGAAATCTCGTAATGGCATGCAACGTGATGAGTTGCGTGCGTTATGGACCCACAACACATGACGTTGCAGCATAGTCAAAAAGCGAATGCCATCCCAAAAGAGCTGAGTAGCCGCCTCGTGCCATCCCCAGCAATGCTACCTGCCAACTGGAAACACATAAAAAGTCAGCGTTGCTGAGTGAGTTCTAGTTTATAATAAAACATACTTTTACTTATTTAAAAGTATCCTTTCGTGCATGCGTTCAAACATCATACGTACACAGAGATAATATTCATTATTATCTTCATCATTCGTTATACATCATCATCTTTAACTTCTCGTATGGATTCTGTCAGGCTTTACCCACTTCATAGCACTTGGCTATGATTACTGTGGTCGAATGACAAGAATCCCGTTCATACTTACTTGCGCACATTGAAAGGTGAATTGTACCAATACCTTATGCTACACCCCGAACGTTATTAGCTACTGGGCCGAAGTCAACATGTGAGCAACAAAACGTATGCCACGGTACTAGAGGTGAGCGGTAGAGGTACCATGACCATGGTCAATCACATAGAAGGACCAATCGCGTTATTCAATGCTTGCAAGACATAATTCGTTCATTCATTAATGCATGTATTCATCATCATTCATTCATTCGTTCATTCGTTAATACATGCATTCATCATCGTGTTCCTCTTTCGTTACCTTTCACTTTACGTTACATAATACTTCGTTCGTTCGTTAATACGTAAAGTCATGGAAAGATATTCATACATCATTATTATAGGAACACACACACACCATACACACATCATCATACATAGCATCATACATACCTCGTCATACATTCATCATCATACATTCATCATCATAAATACATCGTCTTACACAACATCATACATACGTCGTCATACATCATCTCACATTACCTCGTATAATCGTCGTCTACATCCTCGATCATTACTAGGCACTTACCCCCGTATCCTTCCCGAATCCGGGGCTTGCTAGGCGTCATCTTGAGTGCCAAAGCACTAAGTGTCCCATCAAGACATTAGGGACTCATACTAGGACCCTATATAACATATCTAGTCCCCAATCATACCTTAAACGTCTAACACAACATTATTCCCAAATGGGTCATACATACATACATCATTAAACCAGTTTATATGTGTTCCAGCCCCAAAACCATTTAAAACAAGTAAATGAGGGGTCCTAGAACTCACCTGTGCTTGACAAGCAGCCTCTCAATCAAGCCTTTAAGACGCGGGTAACACTACACTGCCTGCAGATAAGTTAACACTCAAAAGAGTTAATTTCTGCCTAAGTTCGCCACTAATTTCGCAGGTAGTTTCGCCCGTAAATTCGCCGGGCGAATTAGCAGTTTCGCTGCTAATTTCGCTGGGCAGCAATCCGCCAGTTTCGCTGGACAGATTCGCTACCTCAAGCGCCCAACTTTCGTTGGAATTCCCTAGTTTCGCAATATCTAAGGTCAACTTGGACATTGGCATAGTCGTCAGCGAAGCCATAGTTTCGCTCAGGCGAATATATAGTTTCGCTGAAGCGAAACTGTAACTTCGCTGTAGGTTCCTCCAGTTTCGCTGGACGAACTTACAGTTTCGCTGGACGAGACCTTAATTTCGCAGAACGAGCTGAAATTTACGAATCAGCTCGTTTTAGCCCAAAAATCCAATCCTTTCCACCCAAACCCTTGCATTATCATCCAGGAAGCTATATCTAAGCTTCTTACACGTTTTATTACCCTAAAACGTGTGTTTTTGGGCGATTTTTGCCACTAGAAACCCCAAAAACCCCAAACCGGGTTTTTCACCAAATGTGGCAATTTAGATACGTTTCTTACCTTGATTCTTGTAGTTTTGGAGTCCACAAACACTAGCCTTCGATTCTTGACCACCCGAGCTTCGATCCGGCACTTTCTCTCTCTACACTTTCTCTCTCTAGAATGGCGTTTGAGTGAAAATGAGAGTTGCTCAGCTGATCCATCTATTTATATTCCAGGCGTTCCCGGGACCCCAAATTCGTTAAACTCGTGACCCGGAGGGTTAACTCGGTGTAATACCCGCAACCACTCCATATTCATTAAATGGTTTTCATCCGAGCCCATCACTATCATCTGACTCGATCAGAAAATTTTCCGGGCGTTACATGTATGCATTATGTATAAAGATCCATGGGTTGGGGTTGTTTGTTAAAAATGGTTTAACAACTAACTTAATAACATGTTTTAAAATATACATCCGCTGCGTTTTTCATATAAATAAGTTGTATGAAGCTTTGATAAACATGTTAAAACCCCATCAATGGCATCAAGAGCCACTTATACATATGCATACATGTACTACCTTCTAGTTCACGGATTTTGTGGTGCTTGACACCAAACATCCGTGAGTTAGGGGCTGGATTTTTGACCCCTTATGGTGTTTTAAAGATGCTACTTTATGCATACAAGGATCTTTAAAACTCTAGTTTATTATATGATTGTTTATGTGTTCTAAACCCATTAGTTCTTGGTTATGTTGGCCAAAAAACATGGGTTTAAGGGGCTGCCAAAAATCGACTTCTTATGTATGTTTGAATATGTTGTTGTTGATTATGCATAACAAAGCCTAGACCATTTGGATTGAATGATTGGTTGTCATGTGATATTCATTTGGGCATGTAATAATTTATTTTGTTTCAAGTCTAGTCTTGTAATTTATTTATTCATATGGTTTGTAATAAATAGATTAGGAGTTTATCTTTACTAGAAAAATGTATTAGGATACATATCTTGTAAGGAAGCTCAAGATCAAGACTTGAAGAAAAGATGGACAAAGAGGATTCTTGAAGATATGTTTCAAGTGGGAGTCTCTTTGGTCAACCATGTGTCATGATTCTAAACCCTTAGGATATGACCATTTGACACACTTGTTTTGGCTAAACAAGTGTGATCAACTTAGTATGCTTGTTATGCATATATGACTTGTTTGTTTATGTTTCGTTGAATGCATATGATGATGTTTGTTTTGAATATTTGGATGTGATTAACAAACCGTCAACTAAAACAAACAATAAACAAGTAATTGGTTCTCAAATCATTAAGCATAAATAGAATAGTTCTATAAAAGGAGTTAATGGTTTACAAAATAAAATGGGTTTTATTTAAAAGAACCAATAGGGTACCATATGGTTGAATGCATACAATCATATGGTACATAGACTTTTCTAAACAAGAATTGTGAAATTGTAAATCCCTTTTGAAAAATAAGTTAAACACCACCCTTTTACACAACACTTAGGTTACTTGCTAACTCTTAGTGGGATAAAGGTCACCTAACCACTTTGAGGGAACTTGTAACTTGAGGTGAGAATACCATGTTTGTGGGATAAAGGTCACCTAACCACTTATGTAGTAAACTCACACGTATGTGTAAGTAGGACAACTTGATTTGTAAAATATATTAAATGGATCACCTAAATATGTTTTACAAAAGGTGTTGATGGGATAAACATGCCGTTATAAACATGAGATGTTCAAACGATCCCATACCACTAGAAGTTACAATAGGTTGTAATTGTCATTCATGACTACCTTGTTTATTTAAATAATGGGATAAAGGTCACCTAACCAATATTTAAATAAAACGTTGGATTCTAAAATTTTATTTATTAATGGTCTATGAGACATAAAGGGTATTGATAAATGAAATATAATTATATCAACGATTACTAATAGAACTTTGTAAAATCTTGTAGATGGCCGACAACAACAACGCTAATAATGATGTACCAAACCAAAACAACCAATCCCTAAGGGCGATCCTTCAAAGGGATCGTCTAACACCTAACAATTTCATGGATTGGTACCGCAACTTGAGAATTGTTCTCAAACAAGAAAAGCGGGCCTACATCCTTGATGACCCCATCCCCGATGAACCTGACGAGGAAGATGTGGAAGCGTATAATGATTGGGTTAGATATGTGGAAGACTCCGTCCAAGTCTCTTGCCTAATGTTAGCAAGTATGACACCCGAACTCCAAAAGGAGTATGAGCTCCATGGAGCTTATGACATGATCACTCAATTGCGGGAAACGTTCCAGCAACAAGCTAGAGTGGAGCGCTATGAAACGGTTCAAGCGCTTAATGCATGTCGGATGGTGGAATCCCAATCAGTTTCATCTTATGTTCTTAAGATGAAAAGCCACATCGACCGCCTTGAAAGGCTGAATTGTCCCGTCTCAAAAGAGTTGGCCATGGATTTGATCCTTAATGGCCTAACTAAAAGGTTTGAGGCATTCGTCATGAACTACACATGAACGGATGGGACAAGAGCATTAATGAACTTCATTCTATGCTCAAATCAGCTGAGGCGGGAATGGGTAAAAAGGTTTTACCTGTTCTCACCATAAATGAAGGTGGGAAAAAGAGAAAGTCTCTACCCCCTCCTAAGGCGACTGGTGCCAAAGGAAAGGGGCATGTTGGGGGAAAGGGAAAGATGGCTGTTAGGGCGCAACCTCCGAAGCACAAGGAGAAGAAGCATAAGGTTGCTGTGAACGACCCATGCTTCAAATGTGGTGAGATAGGGCATTGGATGAGAAATTGTCCAGTCTATCTGAAAGAGTTGAGAGAAAAGAGGGATGCGGGGCAAACCTCAGGTATAATTTACATGATACATGTTGAGCTGAATGTTATTTCTTCTAACACATGGGTATTAGATACCGGATGTGGAACTCACATTTGTAATTTGTTGCAGGGGTTCAGAAGAAATGAGCATTATGAAAAGGGGAAATAAGTCTCTTCATGGGCAATGGTGCAAAGGTTCATGTGGAAGCCCAAGGAGACTACATTTTGAAGCTTCCAAGTGGTTTGAAAGTTATTTTAAATGATGTATTATATGCTCCTAGCTTGACTAGGAACATAATTTCTGTTTCCCGTTTAAGACAATATGATTATGATTTCAAGTTTGTTGACAATGATATTCATGTTTCTTTAAATCATGTATTTTATTTCAAGGCTATACCTTGTAATGGTATTTATGAATTAGTTCATGAAAACGCAACATATGATAGCTCTATATACCAAGCAACCACCAAAAGACTCAAATTAGATTTGAGTGATACCTACCTTTGGCATTGCCGTCTTGGTCATATAAACAAGAAACGTATACAAACGCTTCAAAAGAATGGTCTTTTAAAAACAAATGAATGTGATTCATTTGATGTATGTGAATCTTGTTTACAAGGAAAAATGACTAAGGCACCCTTTAGTGGAACTAATGAAAGGGCGAAAGATTTATTAGGTATCATACATTCGGATGTATGTGGTCCTTTTAAGCCAATGACTAGGAATGGTGAGAGATACTTCATTACCTTTACAGACGATTATAGTCGATATGGGTATGTGTACTTATTAAGGCACAAGTATGAAGCTTTTGAAATGTTCAAAATCTTCAAGAATGAAGTAGAAAATCAACTCAACAAATCAATTAAAGTTCTCCGTACCGATAGAGGCGGTGAATACCTAAGTGATGTTTTTCAAGATCATCTTAGGAGTTGTGGGATTATCTCACAACTCACTCCACCTGGAACACCACAACATAATGGTGTGTCTGAGTGGAGGAATCGAACCCTATTAGATATGGTTCGATCTATGATGGCTAGAAGCACATTGCCTCTATCATTTTGGGGTTTCGCTTTGCTCTCCGCGGCCCGTATTTTGAATATGGCCCCAACCAAAAGGTGGAAAAGACACCTTTTGAGATATGGCATGGAAGAGTTCCATCCCTATCATACTTAAGGGTCTGGGGTTGTGAGGCTTATGTTAAGACTCCCACCCCAAACAAATTAGATGTCCGATCCACCAAGTGCATCTTTGTTGGATATCCTAGAGATTCTATGGGATATTATTTCTATGACCCACTGGAACAAAAGGTGTTTGTTGCCAGAAAGGGCGAGTTCTTAGAAACAAAGTTTCTTTTGGAAGGAACTAGCAGTAGAACAGTGGATCTTGAGGAGGATCAAGATTCACAGCCCGATGCACGTTTGGTTGAAACTAGCACTCAACAAAAGGATGTTGAGAATGATCAAACGGTTGATCAATACACACAAAACGTTCGCAGAAGTGGTAGAACTAGTAATCCACCTGAAAGATACGGATTTTTCATGGATGGATGCTACGTGGTAGATTCAGATGAACCAACCACATATCATGATGCAGTGTCCAATTTGGATTGTGACAAATGGCTTGAAGCCATGAACGTTGAGATGCAATCCATGTATGACAATCAAGTTTGGGAGCTTGTCGTACCACCTCTTAATTCCAAAGTAGTTGGAAGTAAGTGGGTTTTCAAGAAGAAAACCGATATGCATGGAAACTTGCATACTTACAAAGCTAGACTTGTAGCAAAGGGTTTCACTCAAACTCAAGGGGTTGATTATGATGAAACCTTCTCACCTGTTGCAATGCTAAAGTCTATAAGGATACTGTTTGCCATAGCTGCTCATTATGATTATGAGATTTGGCAAATGGATGTCAAAACCGCTTTCCTAAATGGATATCTTGAGGAAGATGTCTATATGGTTCAGCCTGAAGGTTTTGTCGATCCAAAACATCCTGATAAAGTATGCAAGTTAAAGAAATCAATCTATGGATTGAAGCAAGCATCGAGAAGCTGGAATCACCGTTTTGATGAGGAGATAAAGAATTTGGCTTCATCAAAAACGCTGATGAGGCTTGTGTGTATAAGAAGGCTAGTGGGAGCATAATAACCTTCCTAGTATTGTATGTTGATGACATACTACTATTTGGAAACGACATCCCAACCTTGGAAGGTGTAAAAAACCTGGCTTGGAAGTTGTTTTTCCATCAAGGATCTTGGTGAAGCTGCCTATATTCTGGGAATAAAGATCTATAGGGATAGATCAAGGCGGCTGATTGGTTTGAATCAAAGTGCATACATTGACAAAATCTTGAAAAGGTTCAAGATGGAAAACTCTAAGAAAGGTAGTGTACCTATTCAAAGAGGGACAATATTGAGTACGACTCAATGTCCAAGCTCAAAGGAGGAGCAAAATAGAATGAAGGCAATCCCATATGCATCTGCTATAGGATCCATCATGTATGCAATGATATGCACTAGACCAGACGTGTCATGCGCTTTAAGCATGACAAGTAGATATCAGCAAAATCCTGGTGATAGTCATTGGATGGCTGTCAAGAACATTCTGAAGTACCTAAGGAGGACCAAGTATATGTTCTTGATCTACGGGTCTGGTGAAGAGGAACTCATAGTAAAAGGTTACACAGACGTGAGTTTCCAAACCGATCGAGATGATTCACGATCTCAATCAGGGTACATCTTTATTCTGAATGGCGGAGCTGTTTCTTGGAAAAGCTCAAAGCAAGAAGTCGTAGCATTGTCCACTACAGAGTCTGAATACGTCGCCGCCTCAATGGCAGCACAGGAAGCTGCATGGCTGAAGAAATTCATAGCCGATCTAGGGGTAGTCCCTCCATTCAGGATCCCCTAGAGATCTTTTGTGACAACGAGGGTGCGATTGCTCAAATCAAGGAACCTCGTGCTCATCAAAGACTCGGCACATTGAACGGAGATTCAACTACATAAGGGATGAAGTTGAAAAAGGAAAGATATGTATTCGCAAAGTCCACACTGATAAAAACATTGCGGATCCACTCACAAAGCTCCTTGAAAGGGCAAAACATGAAGGCCATGCTTGTGCCATGGGACTTAGATATTCAAGTGACTGGGTTTGATGTTGTATTTTGTATTTAGATATTAGAACTTATGTTATTTGACTTAATTATATGATAATTATTATCATTTGTTCTTCTATTTTAGCATGTTTAAATCCGTGAATAAATAAGTTATTCTAAACGTCCGTAGTCGATCATACTTGTGGGAACAATTATGAATGTAAGACTATAATGAAATTGGATTGGTTGATATTCATAAGGTATGAATATAAAGCAAGAGGTTGCTACCAAGGTTCATTGATATCTATGGGATATAGATATTGGACTGACCCGCTCTCAATTATTTCTGCATGGAATCTTTGTGATTAGTCATAAGAGATATTGAGTAAAGGCGAATATCATTGTATCCTCAGACCTGAGATATATTGGGTCTTGATATTCACCAAGTATTGTACTTTGACTTAGCTCTTTGCTGTTCTGAAAAATTGGCAGTACATAAGGCTGAGTTCAGGTATGATATGAGGTGATTGTGAGAGACGTATGTAGTCAAGATGGAATTTGTTCCTCTTATTCGTTGAGAGTAAGATGTCTAAGGCCTGTTAAAGTTAAATCATCAGAGAATGACAATTCTGTGTCTCTTGGATTTAACATGACATCTGCAACAAAAGGATAGATGATTAATTCACCTAAATCATATTCAAGTAAGGTACTTGGAAGGGATGATGTTATTGAATGGCACTTAGTCATATACATTAGGGGTAGCAAACCGTTGCTAGGCGTTATTTGCTGCTTACATCAATCTTCTATGGATCTTGTGCAAGTGGGAGATTGAAGGAACTGATCTGCCCAAGATACATATTAAATTGATGTGGCTAGTGTGATATGATAAGTCGGGTCATACCCAATAACAAGCTTGTCAAACACCAATAGATAATTTATTTGTAGATAAGATCATACAAATAAATAATGACACCAATTTAGAAAAAATGGATTTCTAAATTATTGCTTATGCAAATGAACATTATTATGTGAATAATTGTTTATGAGATATTATTTATTTTTCATTATTTAGTGTTACTAAATAATAACAAATAATAGAATGTTTAGTTATAAAGTTTAAAAACTAGTTTAAATTTTATAAACTTGAGATAAGTGTGTGTTTTAGTTGTGTGTAAGAGTAAAAGGGTGGGACCCTTTCTCTTAAAGAACACGGCAGCCCACATGGGCATGATGGTGCCATTAAGTTTGTCTTGTAAAGACAAAAGAACACACATGCTATCTCTTCCCAATACATTCCCTTTGCATGCACAAAAAGAGCTTTGTCCTCTCCATATTCTCTCAATCTCTCTTACGGTTTTGAAGAGGAGAAGAAGAGCAATTTTTCAGCATCCAAAAGGAGTAGAAGTGCAGAAAGTTTCAGCATTCAAAAGGGGTTTTGGCTTGCTGAAATTCGGTGTCTATGATTCCTAGCAATCAAAGTGTTTGAAGAAGCTTCGGGTATAGCCTCTTGAGAGCTTCTTCTTTGAAGTTTCAGCCACAAGAACACATTCTTTCATCTCTTTAATCTCGGATTTCTGCAGCTCCAAAGGTTGTGGTTTTACATTTTATGTTCTTTCATTTGTATGCATTATGTATAAAGATCCATGGGTTGGGGTTGTTTGTTAAAAATGGTTTAACAACTAACTTAATAACATGTTTTAAAATATACATCCGCTGCGTTTTTCATATAAATAAGTTGTATGAAGCTTTGATAAACATGTTAAAACCCCATCACCTAGTTGGACTAGGAACATAATTTTTGTTTCCCTTTTAAACAATGTGGTTATAAATTAAAGTTTGTAAACAATGGTATTTATGTTTTATGGATGATGTATTTATTTTAAGGCTATGCCTTTTAATGGTATCTATGAATTGTTTCATGATGATTCATCCTTTAATAACTCATTATACCAAACAAGCACCAAGAAACTTAAAATGGGTTTAAGTGATTTATATCTTTGGCATTGTCGTCTTGGTCACATAAACAAGAATCGGATTCAAACACTTCAAAAGAATGGTCTTTTGGAAACAAATGAAAATGGTTCATTTGATAAGTGTGAATCTTGTTTACAAGGTAAGATGACCAAGTCGCCCTTTAGTGGTACTAACGAGAGGGCAAAGACTTATTGGGAATCATACATTCGGATGTATGTGGTCCTTTTAAGACGATGACAAGAAATGGTGAAAGATACTTCATTACCTTTACCGACGATTACAGTGGCTATGGTTATGTGTACTTGATGACACATAAATATGAAGCTTTTGAAAGGTTCATAATCTTCAAGATTGAAGTAGAAAATCACTCAATAAATCTATCAAAGTTCTTCGTTCAGATAGAGGAGGTGAATACCTCAGTGTGGTTTCAGGATCATTTAAGAAGTTGTGGGATCGTCTCATAACTTACTCCACCCGGAAAACCACAGCATAATGGTGTGTCTGAAAGGAGAAACCAAACCCTATTGGATATGGTTCGATCTATGATGGCTATAAGCTCACTACCTCTATCATTTTAGGGTTTCGCATTGCTCTCCGTGGCTCGTATTTTGAATATGGCCCGACCAAGAAAGTGGATTCGAACCTTTTGAAATATGGTATGGAAGAGTTCCATCACTATCATATTTAAAAGTATGGGGTTGTGAATCTTATGTTAAGCTAAACACCAAAACAAGTTAGAAAGTCGTTCCACTAAGTGTATATTTGTGGATATCCCAAAGACTGTATAGGATATTACTTCTTGATCCAACAGAGCAAAAGGGTATTTATTGCATGAAAGGCAGAGTTCCTGGAAGCTAAGTTCCTTATGGAAGGAATGACGTATAGAATAGTGAATTTGATGAGGATCAAGATCCACAAGCGATACACGTTTGGTTAACACTAGCAATCAATAAGAGGTTGTTAATGATGATCAAGAGGTTGATCAATACACACAAAATGTTCGTAGATCTGGTAGAGTTAGCATTCCACCTGAAAGATATGGATTTTTCATAAATGGATGCTACGTGATTGACTCCGATGAGTCAACTACATACCATGATGCAATGTCCAATTCGATCATGACAAACTTGGATACTTATAAAGCAAGCTTGTAGCAAAAGGTTTCACTCAAAACTCAAGGGGTTGATTATGATGAAGCCTTCTCGCCTGTGGCAATCCTAAAGTCAATTAGGATATTATTTGCCATAGCTTCACATTATGGACTATGAGATTTGGCAATGGATGTCAAAACCGCTTTTCTTAATGGACATCTCAAAAGAGTCCTAGGGTGATATGGTTGTCAGTCTGATGGTTTTGTCGATCCACGACATCCTAATAAAGTATGCAAGTTAAAGAGATCAATCTATGGATTGAAACAAGCATCGAGAAGTTGGAATCAATGCTTTGATGAAGAGATCAGAAATTTGGTTTCATCAAGAACGCCGACGAGGCTTGTGTATATAAGAAGGCTAGTGGGAGCATAATAACATTCTTAGTGTTGTATGTTATGACATACTACTATTTGGAAAATGATATTCCACATTGGAAGGTGTTAAAACCTGGCTTGGAAGTTGTTTTCCATAAAAGATCTTGTGTGTGAAGCCGCCTATATTTTGGGAATAAAGATCTATAGGGATAGATCGTGGCGGTGATAGGTTTAAATCAAAGTGCATATATTGATAAAATCTTGAAAAGGTTCAAGATGGAAAACTCTAAGAAAGATGGTACTATTCCAAGAGGGACAATATGAGTACATCTCAATGTCCAAGCTCAAAGGATGAGCAAGATCGAATGAAGGACATCCATATGCGTCTGCTATAGGATCCATCATGTATGCGATGATATGCACTAGACTGGGGTGTCATGCGCATTAAGCATGACAAGCAGATATCAGTAGAATCCAGGTAATAGCCATTGGATGGCTGTTAAAAAGTATATTGAAAATACCTTAGGAGGACTAAGGATATGTTTACTAATATACGGATCTGATGAAGAGGAACTCGTTGCAAAGGGTTACACGGATGTGAGTTTCCAAACGGATCGAGATGATTCTCGATCACAATCGGGGTTGTCTTCATTATGAATGGAGGAGCAGTGTCCTGGAAGAGTTCAAAGCAGGACGTGGTAGCATTGTCCTCTACAGAATACAAATACATAGCCGCCTCATTAGCAGCTCAGGAAGCTGCATGGATAAAGAAATTTATTGTCGATCTAGGGGTGGTCTCTACCATTCAAGACCCCTAGAAATCTTTTGTGATAATGAGGGTGTGATTGATCAAATCAAGGAACCCCCGTGCGCATCAAAAGACTAGACACATTAAGCGGAGATTCAACTACATAAGGGATGAAGTTGAAAAAGGAAAGATATGTATTCGTAAAGTCACATCGATCAAAACATTGCGGATCCACTCACGAAGCTCCTTGAAAGGGCAAAGCATGAAAGTCATACTTGTGCCTTAGGACTTCGATATTCTAGTGATTGGAATTGATCTGTTTAGTATTTAAAGTTGGGAACAAATTGTAATTTTACTCGCTTTATATATTTGTGATTTTGAGTCATGTTCCTTTTAGCATGTTTACATCCATGAATATGTTTATTGTTCTAAATGTCCATAGTCGGTCATGTTTGTTGGAACAAATATAACATAAGACTATTATGAACATGGATTGGTGGATATTCATAACGCATGAATATAGGAGCAATTGGTTGCTGCCAAGTTTCATAGATATTATGGGATACAAATATTGGACTGACCTGCATCTCAAATTTTACTACATGGAATCTTCTTAATTGATCATAAGTAAATTTGAGTATCATTTGGTATCCTCCGACTGAGATACATATTGGGTTTTGATATTCACCATGTGTTATACCTTGAACTAGTTCTTCACTGCTCTGAAATAATGGACAGTACATAAGGCTACGTTCAGGTGTGACACAAGGTGATTGTGAGAAACGTATGTAGTCAAGATGGAATTTGTTCCTCTTATTCATTGAGAGCAAGATGTCTAAGGCCTGATTAAGTTAAATCAACAAGGGATGATCATTCTATGTCCTTGGATTTAACATTGATGGGTTGTAGGAACATAAAACCATAGTTTAACCTTTTTAACTTTCTGAAAAACACAGGGATATCTATTTTGAAACATGATTATAAAGCTGAAAAATCATGTTGTTTAGGTGATTATATATGTGTAAAACAAACCCATATTATCAAAGGATCATTTATGTGAACAAGCATGCTATGTATGCTTAAATCAACATAATATGACAGCCACAAAGGGCTGCCATAAAACTACCTTATTGCAGCTCAAAAACCGTGGATGAAAAGGAATGAGATGAAGATGATGATGATGTCGAATATACAGCCAAGACTCCAAGAAGAAGAGCCCTCAAGCTTGTATACCCAAGCCTCCTTGCAAACACCTCTTCTAGGGAGATTCAACACCAAATGCAACACAAAATTGCTCTCCAAAAACCCTTATTGCTGCTGCCTTGGCCATAGCTATTGAGAGAGAGAGAGAGAGATTGTTTTGTGGTTTTGCATGTGATAATGAGATAACTTGGTTGTGTGTTCAACTAGTCAATAATAGAGAGTTTCAAGAAGCAATGGTCCAATGAATAAAGAGAGAGGGGGGGTGGCCGATTTTAAAAGTTTTGAGGGTTTCCCCTCAAAAATTTTTTTATCATCTCTCAATATTAACTAGTTAAAACAAATAAGTTGCACAATTAACACTTAATGTATAACTTATACACCCAATTATTATTTGATATTATTTAACTAAGTTAAAATAACATTTCAAATAATAATATTTGAACAAATATCTGAATAGTTGTTCTATCTCTATGCATCTAATTTAGAAAAGCCATTTTTCTAAATTGGTGTTATATTTAATTGCAAGATCATATCATCAATTAAATATCAATTTGTGTTTTCTAAGCTTGTTATGGGTATAACCCGACTTGGATCATAACGTACTAACTGCATCAATATTCTATGTGTCTTGGGCATAAAGAATCCTACAATCTCCCACTTGCCCAAGATTCATAGACGATTGATGCAAGCAGTAAATACCGCCTAACAACGGTTTACTACCCTTAATATGCATGACTTATGGCCATTCAAAAACATCATACATTCAAGTACCCTACTTGAAATGATTTAGGTGAATCAATCATTTATCCTTTTGTTACAGATGTCATGTTAAATCAAGGACACAGAATGATCATTCCTTGTTGATTTAACTATCAGGCCTTAGACATCTAACTCTCAACGAATAAGAGGAACAAATTCCATCTTGACTACATACGTTTCTCACAAACACCTCGTGTCATACCTGAACATACCCTTATGTGTGTCCACTATTTCAGGACAGTGAAGGATTAGCTCAAGGTATAATACTTGGTGAATATCAAAACCCAATATGTATCTCAGGTCGGAGGATACCAATGATATTCGCCTTTACTCAAATTTACTTATGATCGATCAATAAGATTCCATGTAGAAAAATTTGAGATGTGGGTTAGTCCAATATTTGTATCCCACAAATATCTATGAACCTTGGTAGCAACCATTGCTCCATATTCATCCTTATGAATATCAACCAGTCCAAGTTCATAATAATCTTACTCTCACACTTGTTCCCACAAGTATGAACGACTACGGACATTTAGAGTAAACAATTACTCATGGATTAAACATGCTAATTAGAACATTAATTGAAACATTATAACGAAATAATTTTATTCAAATAATAAAGAGTTCCACATATCCAAATACAAAATTTACAGATCGAATCCAATCACTAGAATATTGAAGTCCCATGGCACAAGTATGACCTTCATGCTTTGCCTTTTTAAGGAGCTTCGTGAGAGGATCCGCAATGTTTTTATCCGTATGAACTTTACGAATACATATCTTTCCCTTTTCAACTTCATCTCGTATGTAGTTGAATCTCCGCTCAATGTACCTAGTCTTTTGATGAGCACGAGGTTCCTTGATTTGAGCAATCGCACCCTCGTTATCACAAAAGATCTCTAGGGGGTCCTGAATGGAATGGACAACCCCTAGATCGGCAATGAATTTCTTCAACCATGCAGCTTCTTGAGCTGCCAATGAGGCGGCAACGTATTCTGATTCTGTAGTTGATAGAGCCACCACATCCTGTTTGGAGCTCTTCCAAGAGACTGCTCCACCATTCAGAATGAAAATGTATCCCGATTGTGATCATGAATCATCACGATCGGTTTGGAAACTCACATCCGTGTAACCTTTACAACGAGTTCCTCATCACCAGATCCATAGAACAGGAACATATCTCTTATCCTCCTTAGGTACTTAAGTATGTTTTAACAGCCATCCAATGACTGTTTCTAGGATTTTGCTGGTATCTGCTCGTCAGGTTTAAGACGCAAGACACGTCCGGTCGAGTGCATATCATCGCATACATGATGGATCCAATAGCAGATGCGTATGGGATTGCCTTCATTTTATCTTGCTCATCCTTTGAGCTAGGACATTGAGTCGTACTCAATATCGTTCCTCTTTTAATAGGTACGGTACCTTTCTTAGAGTTCTCCATCTTGAAACTTTTTAAGATTTTATCAATGTATGCACTTTGATTTAAACCAATCAACCACCTTGATCTATCCTTATAGATCTTTATTCCTAGAATATAGGTGGCCTCACCAAGATCCTTAATGGAAAAAAACTTCCAAGCCAGGTTTTTACACCTTCCAAGGTTGGAATGTCATTTCCAAATAGTAGTATGTCATCAACATACAATACTAGGAAAGTTATTGTGCTCCCACTAGCCTTCTTATACACACAAGCTTCATCAGTGTTTCTGATGAAGCCAAATTTCTTTACTTCCTCATCAAAACGGTGATTCCAGCTTCTCGATGCTTGTTTCAATCCATAGATTGATTTCTTTAACTTGCATACTTTATTAGGATGTTTTGGATCGACAAAACCTTCAGGCTGAACCATATAGACATCTTCCTCAAGATATCCATATAGGAAAGCGGTTTTGACATCCATTTGCCAAATCTCATAATCATAATGAGTAGCTATGGCAAACAATATCCTTATAGACTTAGCATCGCAACAGGTGAGAAGGTTTCATCATAATCAACCCCTTGAGTTTGAGTGAAACCCTTTGCTACAAGTCTAGCTTTATAAGTATCCAAGTTTCCATGCATATCAGTTTTCTTCTTGAAAACCCACTTACTTCCAACTACCTTGGAATTAAGAGGTGGTACAACAAGTTCCCAAACTTGATTGTCATACATGGATTGCATCTCAACGTTCATGGCTTCAAGCCATTTGTCACAATCCGAATTGGACACTGCATTATGATATGTGGTTGGTTCATCTGAATCTACCACATAGCATCCATCCATGAAAAATCCGTATCTTTCAGGTGGATTACTAGTTCTACCACTTCTGTGAACGTTTTGTGTGTATTGATCAACCGTTTGATCATTCTCAACATCCTCATGTTAAGTGCTAGTTTCAACCAAACATGCATCGGGTCGTGGTTCTTGATCCTCCTCAAGATCCACTGTTCTACGGCTAGTTCCTTCCATAAGGAATTTTGCTTCTAAGAACTCACCCTTTCTAGCAACAAACACCTTTTGTTCCAGTGGATCATAAAAAAATATCCCATAGAATCTCTAGGATATCCAATAAAGATATACTTGGTGGATCGGACTTCTAATTGTTTAGGGTGGGAGTCTTAACATAAGCCTCATCACCCCAGACCTTAAGTATGATAGGGATGGAACTCTTCCATGCCATACCTCAAAAGGTGTCCTTTCCCCCTTTTTGGTTGGGGCCATATTTAGAATATGGGCCGCGGAGAGCAAAGCGAAACCCCAAAATGATAGAGGTAATGTGCTTCTAGCCATCATAGATCGGACCATATCTAATAAGGTTCGATTCCTCCTCTCAGACACACCATTATGTTGTGGTGTTCCAGGTGGAGTGAGTTGTGAGACAATCCCACAACTCCTAAGATGTTCTTAAAAAGCATCATTTAGGTATTCACCTCCTCTATCGGTGCGAAGAACTTTAATCGACTTGTTGAGTTGATTTTCTACTTCATTCTTGAAGATTTTGAACATTTCAAAAGCTTTATCTTTGTGCTTTAATAAGTGCACATACCCATAGCGACTATAATCGTCGGTAAAGGTAATTAAGTATCTTTCACCATACCTAGTCATTGGTTTAAAAGGACCACATACATCCGAATGTATGATTCCTAATAAATCTTTTGCCCTTTCGTTAGTTCCACTAAAGGGCGCCTTATTCATTTTTCCTTGTAAAAAAGACTCACATACATCAAATGAATCACATTCATTTGTTTTTAAAAGACCATTCTTTTGTAGTGTTTGTATATGTTTCTTGTTTATATGACCAAGATGACAATGCCAAAGATAGGTATCACTCAAATCCAACTTGAGTTTCTTGGTGTTAGTTTGGTACAATGAACTATTTAAATTATTTTCATGAACCAATTCATAAATACCATTAATGGGAATAGCTTTAAAATAGAACATATCATTTAAAGAAACATGAATATTATTTTTAACAAAAGATAATACATAATAATAATGTCTTAATGGGATACAGAAATAATGTTCCTAGTCAAACTAGGAGCATACAAAAACATTCTTCAAAATAACATCCAAGCCACTTGGAAGTTTTAGGATGTAGTCCCCATGAGCTTCAACTTGGACTTTGGTTCCATTGCCCATGAAGATACTAACATCCCCTTGATTGAAGTCCCTACTTCTTGTGAACCCCTACAACAAGTTGCAAATATGAGTTCCACATCCGGTATCCAATACCCATGTGTTAGAAGATGTAACATTAAGATCAATATGAATCATGTTTATTGTACCTGAGGTCTGCCCGGACAGGACAATTCCTTGCCCAATGTCCAATCTCCCCACACTGAAGCATGGGTTATTGGTAGCAACCTTTTGCTTCTTCTCTTGTGGTTTGGGTGGCACCCTTACCACCCCCTTCCCCTTTCCCCAAACGGGTCCCTTACCCGTGGCAACCTTTGCCTTGGGTGCGGGATAAGGCCTTTTCTTGTTCCCACCTTCATTGATGGTGAGAACAGGTAAAACACTTTTACCCATGGCTTCCTCGGCTATTTAAGCATTGAGTGAAGCTCACCAATGCTCTTGTCCCATGCATTCATGTTGTAATTCAATACAAATGTCTCGAACTTTTTGGTAAGGCCATTTAGGATCAAATCCATGGCCAATTCCTTCGAGACGGGACAATTAAGCCTCTCGAGGCAGTCAATATGACTTTCATCTTAAGTACATAAGATGAAACCGATTGGTTGTCGTCCATATGACATGCATGGAGTGCTCGAACCGTTTGAAGCGCTCAACCCTTGCTTGCTGTTGGGAAGTTTCATTCAGCTGGGTTATCATGTCATAAGCTCCGTGATGTTCATACTCCTTTTGGAGATCCGGAGTCATGCTCGCTAGCATGAGACAGGACACTTGGACGGAGTCCTCAGTGTATTTCAGCCAATCATTATAGGCCTCCTCATCATCCTCAGTAGGTTGATCGGGGATAGGGTCGTCTAAAACATATGATCTTCTCTCTTGCTTGAGAACGATTCTCAAGTTTTCGATACCATTCAATAAAGTTGTTATGATTTAGACGTTCCTTTTGGAGGATAGCTCGTAATGATTGGGTGGATGCGGATGAGTTTCATGATTGTCATTATTGGTGGCCATCTACAAAATTTAACAAAGATTTATTTTAGTATTTTCGATATTGCCAATTTTAATAATTAATGCCTTTTAAGGTCATTTTTATATTAAAATCGAGAACCCAATATTATATTTAAATTGTAGTTAGGTGACCTTTATCCCGCGATTTAAATTAATAAGGTGGTCAACGATTGACGGTTGCAACCATTTGCAACTTCTAGAGGTATGGGATCGACTTTAACATCATATGTAAAGTCGGCATGTTAATCCCATCAACACCATTTGGAAACCATATTGTAGGTGATCCATTTAACATGGTTTGCAAATCAAGTTACCCTACTTGCACACACATGTGAGTTTACCAACATAAGTGGTTAGGTGACCTTTATCCCACCAATGTGGTATCCCCACCTTAAGTCACAAGTTCCCTCTAAATGGTTAGGTGACTTTATCCCATTAAGAGTTTCCAAATGACTCAAGTGTTGTGCAAAAGGACGGTGTTAAACTTGTTTGATAAGAATTTAAAGTTTTCATAATCTTAGTTTAGAAAACTCTATGTACTTGTATTTGCATGTTTTCAAATACAAGATACCCTACGGTTCTTTTAATAAAAACCATTTTATTATGAAATCATTAATCCTTTTAATAACCATTTATTAACACATAATGATTAAGAACCATTTTTATATTAGCTTGTTAAGATCATTTTTATTAAGATTGTTTATCATATCCATTTATCACACATCATTCAATAAAATCACAACCAAACAAGCATAATATAAACGACCGCATGTGCATATGTGCATATGTGCATATGTGCATAACCATAGCATCTAAAGTGGTCCACACTTGTTTGCCATCACAAGTGTGGTCCATAGGGCATTCCTAAGGTCATAACTAAACATATAGAAAGCTTCCAAAAGCCTCCCACTTGAAACCGCATCCAAAATGCTCCATGTTTCTCTTATGACCTTCCTTTGTGCTTCCAATGTGTATGTCTTCATATTACAAGATATAAAGTCCTAATACAAGATATCTAGTAAAATGAAAAATACACCTAATCTATTTATTACAACCCAATAATAAATAAATTACATTTTAAACAAAGCACAAATAAATTAATATACAATCCCCATTGAATAAACAAAACAACCATTGTATACATCCAAACAACACAAGGCCAAAAGCTAGGTTATGCACTATCAAAAGAACAATCATAAACATCATTCAACAAACTAAATAAACCCCATCAAACCCCAAATTTTCAGCCAGCATAAACTGAAAATTAGGGTTTGTTTGTCCAAACAAACAACATCCAGATATATCAACCAATTGACATTCCTATCTTTCAAAGTTTAATCATAAGCATGAAGATATAACTTTGAAAGACATGGGGTTTATTGAATCAACCAAAATCAGCCTATTATGAGTTGATAATCATTCTTTAAAACCGATTTTAAAGGACAAATACAAGCAAGCTATCCACATAACCGGCTCTTGATGCCATTGATGGGTTTGTAGGAACATAAAACCATAGTTTAACCTTTTAAACTTTCTGAAAAACGCAGCGGATATCTATTTAAAAACATGATTATAAAGCTGAAAAATCATGTTGTTTAGGTGATTTATATATGTGTAAAACAAACCCATATTATCAAAGGATCATTTATGTGAACAAGCATGCTATGTATGCATAAATCAACATAATATGACAGCCACAAAGGGCTGCCATAAACTACCTTACTGCTGCTCAAAATCGTGGATGAAAAGGAACGAGATGAAGATGATGATGATGTCAAATATGCAGCCAAGACTCCAAGAAGAGGAGCCCTCAAGCTTGTATACCCAAGCCTCCTAGCAAACACCTGTTGTTAGGGAGATTCAACACCAAAATGCAACACAAATTGCTCTCAAAAACCCCTTATTGCTGTTGCCTTGGCCATAGCTATTGAGAGAGAGAGAGTTTGTTTTGTGGTTTTTGCATGTGATAATGAGATGACTTGGTTGTGTGTTCAACTAGTCAATAATAGAGAGTTTCAAGAAGCAATGGTCCGATGAATAAAGAGAGAGGGGGGCGGCCGATTTTAAAAGTTTTGAGGGTTTCCCCCTCAAAATTTTTTTTATCATCTCTAAATATTAACAAGTTGAATAAATAAGTTGCACAATTAACACTTAACTGTATAACTTATACACCCAATTTATTATTGATATTATTTAACTAAGTTAAATAACATTTCAAATAATAATATTTGAACAAAGTATCTGAATAAATTGTTTTATCTCATATGCATCTAATTTAGAAAAGCCATTTTTCTAAATTGGTGTTTATATTTAATTGCATGATCATATCATCAATTAAATATCAATTTGTGTTTGCTAAGCTTGTTATTGGGTATAACCCGACTTGGATCATAACGTACTAACCGCATCAATATTCTATGTGTCTTGGGCATAAGAATCCTACAAACATGACATCTGTAACAAAAGGATAAATGATTGATTCACCTAAATCATTTCAAGTTGGATACTTGAAGGAGATGATGGTATTGAATGGATTTTTAGTCATGCGTATTAAGGGTAGTAAACCGTTGTTAGGCGGTTTTTACTGCTTGCATCAATCTTCTATGAATCTTGTGCAAGTGGGAGATTGTTGGATTCTTTATGCCCAAGACACATAGAACATTGATGTGGTTAGTACGTTATGATCCAAGTCGGGTTATACCCAATAACAAGCTTAGCAAACACCAATAAATATTTAATTGATGATATGATCATGCAGTTAAATAATTACACCAATTTAGAAAATGGGTTTTCTAAATAAAATGTATATGAGATGGAACAACTTATAAGGATATTTTGTTCATGGGTATTATTTGTAATGTTATTTAAGTTGGTTAAATAACATCAAATAATAATAGTTTGTATGAGTTATATAATTAAAAGGTTAATTACATAACTTATGAATTAACTAGTTACAATTAAAATGAAAGATTAAAATGGGGAAAACCCCATTTTGAACCCATCTTTCGGCCGCCCCTTGGTGGGCTGTTGGTTTCATTTTTGTTGTCTTGGAAGTAGACACAATTAACTAGTCTCACACTCCACACTCTTTTGATGGGTTTAATAGAACACAAAAACGAGTTTAACCTTTTAAACTTTCTGAAAACGCAGCGGAAGATTAGCATTATAACTAAGTTTATAAGCTGAAAATCGTGTTCCCTTTTGACATACATATGTTTTAAAACAAACCCAAAATCAAAGGATCATAATATGTGAATAAACAAGCTATGAACTTATGTAAATGTACATAAAATCACAGCTACAATGAGCTGTGATTACTACCTTTTTCAGCAGCAAAAACGACCAAAGAAAAAGGATTTTGGATGCTTAGATTGGCCAAGACTTCAAGTGTAGATGTCCTCAAGCTTTGTATACCCCAGGCCCTTGATCAAACTCCACTCTTGCTAGGTAGAGCGCACCAAATTTCCACTCAAAAACCCTTCCAAAAGACTGCTATGTTCCGAAAGTTTTTTGAGAGAGAGAGAGAGGGAAATTTTTTCTAAGTTGCATGTGTTGTGTGTGGTGAAAGGATGGAGTCCAACACTAGTTAATTGTGTGTAGTTTTAAGAAGACTAAGGAGCCAATCACATTGAGGGGGGGCGGCCGATTTTGAGTTTGAAAGGGTCCTTTCCCCCTTAAAACTATCACACAATATATTTAACTTGTCTTGCACCTAGAAATTCAATTAACCTTTTAATTGTATCATCCATACAGTCCATAATTAATTTGTGATGTTATTTAACACTTTTAAATAACATTACAAATAATATAATGAACAAAATATACTAATAATTTGTTCCATCTCAAATGCAACTTATTTAGAAAACCTATTTTCTAAATTTGGTGTAAATATTTAATTGCATGATCATATCATCAATTAAATATCAATTGGTGTTTGCTAAGCTTGTTATTGGGTATAACCCGACTTGAATCATAACGTACTAACCGCATCAATATTCTACGTGTCTTGGCCACATAGAATCCTACAATCTCCCACTTGCCCAAGATTCATAGAAGATTGATACAAGCAGTAAATACCACCTAATAACAGTTTACTACCCTTAATACGCATGACTTATAGCCCTTCAATAACATCATCACATTCAAGTACCTTACTTGAAATGATTTAGGTGAATCAATCATCTATCCTTTTGTTACAGATGTCATGTTAAATCCAAGGACACAGAATGATCGTTCCTTGTTGATTTAACTTAATCAGGCCTTAGACATCTAACTCTCAACGAATAAGAGGAACAAATTCCATCTTGACTACATACGTTTCTCACAAACACCTCGTGTCATACCTGAACATACCCATATGTACTGTCCACTATTTCAGGACTGTGAAGAATTAGCTCAAGGTATGACACTTGTGAATATCAAAACTCAATATGTATCTCAGGTCGGAGGATACCAAATGATATTCGCCTTTACACAAATTTACTTATGATCAATCAATAAGATTCCATGTAGTAAAATTTGAGATGCGGGTTAGTCCAATATTTGTATCCCACAAATATCTGTGAACCTTGGTAGCAACCTATTGCTCTATATTCATCCTTATGAATATCAACCAATCCAAGTTCATAATAGTCTTATCCTCAATACTTGTTCCCACAAGTCTGAACGACTATGGACATTTAGAGTAAACAATTTACTCAAGGATTAAACATGCTAAATTGGAACATTAATTGAAACATTATAACCAAATAATTTTATTCAAATAATAAAGAGTTCCATATATCCAAATACAAAATTTTCAGATCAAATCCAATCACTAGAATATCGAAGTCCTATGGCACAAGTATGACCTTCATGCTTTGCCTTTTCAAGGATCTTCGTGAGAGGATCCGCAATGTTTTGATCCGTGTGAACTTTGCAAATACATATCTTTCCCTTTTCAACTTCATCTCGTATGTAGTTGAATCTCCGCTCAATGTGCCTAGTCTTTTGATGAGCATGGGGTTCCTTGATTTGAGTAATCGCACCCTCGGTATCACAAAAGATCTCTAGGGGGTCCTGAATGGAAGGGAGAACCCCTAGATCGGCAATGAATTTCTTCAACCATGCAGCTTCTTGAGCTGCCAATGAGGCGGCGACATATTCTGATTCTGTAGTTGATAGAGCCACCACATCCTGCTTGGAGCTCTTCCAAAATACCGCTCCTCCATTCAGAATGAAAATGTATCCCGATTGTGACCGTGAATCGTCACGATAGGTTTGAAAACTCGCATCCGTGTAACCTTTTACAACGAGTTCCTCATCACCAGATCCATAGATTAGGAACATATCTCTTATCCTCCTTAGGTACTTAAGTATGTTCTTAACAGCCATCCAATGACTGTTTCCAGGATTTTGCTGGTAACGGATTGTCATGCTTAAGGCGCATGACACGTCCGGTCGAGTGCATATCATTGCATACATGATGGATCCAATAGCAGACGCGTATGGGATTGTCTTCATTTTATCTTGCTCATCCTTTGAGCAAGGACATTGAGTCGTACTCAGTATTGTTCCTCTTTGAATAGGTAACCTTTCTTAGAGTTCTCCATCTTGAACCTTTTCGAGATCTTATCAATGTATGCACTTTGATTCAAACCAATCAACCGCCTTGATCTATCCCTATAGATCTTTATTCCCAGAATATAGGCGGCTTCACCAAGATCCTTAATCGAAAAACAACTTCCAAGCCAGGTTTTTACACCTTCCAAGGTTGGAATGTCATTTCCAAATAGTAGTATGTCATCAACATACAATACTAGGAAAGTTATTGTGCTCCCACTAGCCTTCTTATACACGCAAGCCTCATCAGCGTTTTTGATGAAGCCAAATTTCTTTACCTCCTCATTAAAACGGTGATTCCAGCTTCTCGATGCTTGTTTCAATCCATAGATTGATTTCTTTAACTTGCATACTTTATTAGGATGTTTTGGATTGACAAAACCTTCAGGCAGAACCATATAGACATCTTCCTCAAGATATCCATTTAGGAAAGCGGTTTTGACATCTATTTGCCAAATCTCATAATCATAATGAGCAGTTATGGCAAACAATATCCTTATAGACTTTAGCATCGCAACAGGTGAGAAGGTTTCATCATAGTCAACCCCTTGAGTTTGAGTGAAACCCTTTGCTACAAATCTAGCTTTATAAGTATCCAAGTTTCCATGCATATCGGTTTTCTTCTTGAAAACCCACTTACTTCCAACTACCTTGGAATTAAGAGGTGGTACAACAAGTTTTCAAACTTGATTGTCATACATGGATTGCATCTCAACGTTCATGGCTTCTAGCCATTTGTCACAATCCGAATTGGACATTGCATTATGGTATGTGGTTGGTTCATCTGAATCTACCACATAGCATCCATCCATGAAAAATCCGTATTTTCATGTGAATTACTAGTTCTACCACTTCTGCGAACGTTTTGTGTGTATTGATCAACCCCTTGATCATCCTCAACATCCCCATGTTGAGTACTAGTTTCAACCAAACATGCATCGGGTTGTGGTTCTTGATCTTCCTCAAGATCCACTGTTCTACTGCTAGCTCCTTCCATAAGGAACTTTGCTTCTAAGAACTCACCTTTTCTGGCAACAAACACCTTTTGTTCCAGTGGATCATAGAAATAATATCCTATAGAATCTCTAGGATATCCAACAAAGATACACTTGGTGGATCGGACTTCCAATTTGTTTGGGGTGGGAGTCCTAACAAAAGCCTCACAACCCCAGACCTTTAAGTATGATAGGGATGGAACTCTTCCATGCCATATCTCAAAAGGTGTCCTTTCCACCTTTTTGGTTAGGGCCATATTTAGAATACGGGCCGCGGAGAGCAAAGCGAAACCCCAAAATGATAGAGGTAATGTGCTTCTAGCCATCATAGATCGGACCATATCCAATAAGGTTCGATTTCTCCTTTCAGACACACCATTATGTTGTGGTGTTCTAGGTGGAGTGAGTTGTGAGACAGTCCCACAACTCCTAAGATGATCTTGAAAAACATCACTTAGGTATTCACCTCCTCTATCGGTACGGAGAACTTTAATTGACCTGTTGGGTTGATTTTCTACTTCATTCTTGAAGATTTTGAACATTTCAAAAGCTTCATCTTTGTGCCTTAGTAAGTACACATACCCATAGTGACTATAATCGTCAGTAAAGGTAATGAAGTATCTTTCACCATTCCTAGTCATTGGTTTAAAAGGACCACATACATCCAAATGTATGATTCCTGATAAATCTTTTGCCCTTTCGGTAGTTCCACTAAAGGGTGCCTTAGTCATCTTACCTTGTAAACAAGATTCACAAACATCAAATGAATCACATTCATTTGTTTTTAAAAGACCATTCTTTTGAAGTGTTTGTAAACGTTTCTTGTTTATATGACCAAGACGACAATGCCAAAGATAGGTATCACTCAAGTCCAACTTGAGTTTCTTGGTGTTAGTTTGGTACAATGAACTATTTAAAGTATTTTCATGAACCAATTCATAAATACCATTAATGGGAATAGCTTTAAAATAGAACATACCATTTAAAGAAACATGAATATCATTTTCAATAAAGGATAATACATAATCATAATGTCTTAATTAGGATACAGAAATAATGTTCCTAGTCAAACTAGGAGCATACAAAACATTCTTCAAAATAACTTCCAAGCCACTTGGAAGTTTTAGGATGTAGTCCCCACGAGCTTCAACTAAGACTTTAGTTCCATTGCCCATGAAGAGGCTTACATCCCCTCGATTGAAGTCCCTACTTCTTGTGAACCCCTGCAACAAATTGCAAATATGAGTTCCACATCCGGTATCGAATACCCATGTGTTTGAAGATGTAACATTAAGATCAATATGAATCATGTATATTTTACCTGAGGTCTGCCCGACATCCCTCTTTGCTTTCAACTCTTGGAGATGGACAGGACAATTCCTTGCCCAATGTCCTATCTCCCCACACTTGAAGCATGGGTCATTTGTAGCAACCTTTTGCTTCTTCTCTTGTAGTTTGGGTGGCACCCTTCCCACCCATTTCCCCAAACGGGTCCCTTACCCTTGGCAACCTTTGCCTTGGGTGCGGGATGAGGCGTTTTATTGTTCCCACCTTCATTGATGGTGAGAACGGGTAAAACCCTTTTACCCATAGCCGCCTCGGCCGTTTTGAGCATTGAGTGAAGCTCACCAATGCTCTTGTCCCAAGCATTCATGTTGTAGTTCAACACGAATGTCTCGAACTTCTTGGTAAGGCCATTTAGGATCAAATCCGCGGCCAATTCCTTCGAGACGGAACAATTAAGCCTCTCGAGGCGGTCAATATGACTTTTCATCTTAACTACATAAGATGAAACAGATTGGTTGTCGTCCATACGACATGCATGGAGTGCTCGACCCGTTTCGAAGCGCTCAACCCTTGCTTGCTGTTAGAACGTTTCCTTCAGCTGGGTTATCATGTCGTAAGCTCCGTGATGTTCATACTCCTTTTGGAGATCCGGAGTCATGCTCGCTAGCATGAGACAAGACACTTGGACGGAGTCCTCAGTGTACTTCATCCAATCGTTGTACGCCTCCTCATCATCCTCAGTAGGTTGATCGGGGATAGGGTCGTCTAAAGCATATGATCTTCTCTCTTGCTTGAGAACGATTCTCAAGTTTCGATACCAATCAATAAAGTTGTTATGATTTAGACGTTCCTATTGGAGGATCGCTCGTAATGATTGGTTAGACGCGGATGAGTTATCATGATTTTCATTATTGGTGGCCATCTACAAAATTTAACAAAGATCTATTCTAATATTTTCAATATTGCTATTTTTAATAATTAATGCTTTTTAAGGTCATTTTTATATTAAAATCTAGAACCCAACATTACATTTAAATTGTGGTTAGGTGACCTTTATCCCACGATTTAAATTAATAAGGTGGTCAACGATTGACGGTTGCAACCATTTGCAACTTCTAGTGGTATGGGATCGACTTTAAACATCATATGTAAGGTCAGCATGTTAATCCCATCAACACCATTTGGAAACCATATTGTAGGTGATCCATTTAACATGGTTTGCAAATCAAGACATCCTACTTACACATACGTGTGAGTTTGCCAAAGAGTGGTTAGGTGACCTTTATCCCACTAATATGGCATTCTCACCTTAAGTCATAAGTTCCCTCAAAGTGGGTGAGTGACCTTTATCCCACTAAGAGTTCCCAAGTGACTTAAGTGTTGTGTAAAAGGACGGTGTTGATCTTGTTTTAGAATATTTAGAGGTTTCATAATTCTAGTTTAGAAAACTCTATGTACTTGTATTTGCATGTTTTCAAATACAAGATACCCTATGGTCCTTTGATTAATACCCATTTTAATCATTAAATCATTAAATCAATTTAATAAACTTTTTTTCCTTTTAATGATTAAGAACCATTTAATTAGATTGTAAAGTTCATGTAAAAGTTTGTTAAAGCAAATATCACATACATGCTATCAACCACAATAATATAAACAAAACAACATAGCAAATGTGTATAACCATAGCATCTAAAGAGGTCCACACTTGTTTGCCATCACAAGTGTGGTTCAAAGGCATTCTTAAGGGTCACAAACAAATCACATAGAAAGCTTCCAAAAGCCTCCCACTTGAAACCGCATCCAAAATGCTCCATGTTTCTCCTTTGTGCTTCCAATCCATATATCTTCACATTACAAGATATAAAGTCCTAATACAAGATATCTAGTAAAATGAAAATGCACCTATTCTATTTATTACAACCCAATAATAAATAAATTACACTTGAAACAAAGCACAAACAATAGATAATACAACCCAATTGAATGAATGAATACAACCATTACAAACATCCAAACAACACAAGGTCAATGGCTAGGTTATGCACTAAAATAAACATCCATCATATCATCCAAAATATAACTATGAATCCTCTCAAAACCCATGAATTTTCAGCCAACATAAACTGAAAATTTCGGGTTTAGATGTTGTCCAAACAACACAACATATCAATATGTATATCTTTCAAGATTTAATCACAAGCATGTATAATATAACCTTGAAAGTTGGGGATTCAACAAAACAGAAATATAGCAGCCCTTAAAAGGGTTATAAAGTCCATAAAACAAAATTTTTTAAAGACCATACAAGCTAGCTATCCATATAACCGGCTTTAGATGCCATTGATGGGTTTGATAGAACACAAAAACGAGTTTAACCTTTTAAACTTTCTGAAATCACAGCGGAAGTTTAGCATTATAACTAAGTTTATAAGCTGAAAATCGTGTTCCCTTTTGACATACATATGTTTTAAAACAAACCCAAAATCAAAGGATCATAATATGTGAATAAACAAGCTATGAACTTATGTAAATATACATAAAATCACAGCTACAATGAGCTGTGATTACTACCTTTTTCAGCAGCAAACACGACCAAAGAAAAAGGATTTGGATGCTTAGATTGGCCAAGACTTCAAGTGTAGATGTCCTCAAGCTTTGTATACCCCAAGCCCTTGATCAAACACCACTCTTGCTAGGTAGAGTGCACCAAATTTCCACTCAAAAACCCTTCCAAAAGACTGCTATGTTCCGAAAGTTTTTTGAGAGAGAGAGAGGGAATTTTTTTTCTAAGTTGCATGTGTTGTGTGTGGTGAAAGGATGGAGTCCAAGACTAGTTAATTGTGTGTAGTTTCAAGAAGGCTAAGGAGCCAATCACATTGAGGGGGGGGCCGATTTTGAGTTTGAAAGGGTCCTTTCCCCCTTAAAACTATCACACAATATATTTAACTTGTCTTGCACCTAGAAATTCAATTAACCTTTTAATTGTATCATCCATACACTCCATAATTAATTTGTGATGTTATTTAACACTTTTAAATAACATTACAAATAATATAATTGAACAAAATGTACTAATAATTTGTTCCATCTCAAATGCAACTTATTTAGAAAACCTATTTTCTAAATTTGGTGTAAATATTTAATTGCATGATCATATCATCAATTAAATATCAATTAGTGTTTGCTAAGCTTGTTTTTGGGTATAACCCGACTTGGATCATAACGTACTAACCGCATCAATATTCTACGTGTCTTGGGCACATAGAATCCTACATCTTTCTCTCTCTCTTACATGCAAAAGGACTAAAAATTCTCTCTAATCTTGGAAGAAAATCTCGGCTGGAAAGAGGGTTTTCAGTAGCTCTTTGGTTGATTTTGGTGTTCAAAATCCTAGCAACAAAGGTGTTTGCTTGATGCTTGTGGGTATGCAAGCTTGAGGACACCTTCCTTGGTGTTTTTGGCCGTTCAAGAACCTCATCCCCTTCCTCATTCTCATGATTTTGGCAGCTCTTGAAAGGTAGTTTCATGAGTTTGTATTTGGTTGTTATTTTATGCTTCATAGCTAGTTCTTTAACATATATTTGATCCTTTGTTCTTGGGTTGTTGATGATAAATAATATGCTTTAAATCTCAGTTTATAAAACATATTATTAAGCTTTGTTTCCACTGTGTTTTCATGTTTAAGAGGTTAAACAACTTTGGTAAGGTGTCTAACAAACCCAACAAATAAAACTCCTAGTCATCTAAATCTTCAACGTCTTGTCTCGGTTCTTCGTCGTGAACATGTCGGGTTTGACTTTGCGTTGACCTTGACCATGACGTTGACTTTTGTTGACTTTGACTGTCTTGATAATATAGACTATCTTGTACAGCTCCAATAATACTCCCCCTTTGTCTATCATTATCAACGACTTCATAGGAATTTAGCCCCGAGAAGTCAACCATAGAAAGATCTTCAAATTGAAGCTTTCTGAATCTGATGAAAAAGATTATTCATCTCATAATCTCCCCCTATTTATATGCTCCCCCATTTTGAGTGCATCCTTTGTGAAGATATTGGAACAGCTTTCCTAAATCTCTAATCTTGAGTGCTTCAGAAGATGTAGGAGGAGAATTCCTGGCTTGGTATCTTCTGCAAACTTGAGGAACAGGTTCTCTGATCAAGTACACTGTTCAACTGATGATCGTCCATCACTTACAGTAAAAATCTGAAACACATTCACAAACACAATCTCGACATTTCTAATTAGATCATTTCATTTTAACGAAATAAACCCGTGTTTATCTGTATGTGAAAACAATCAACCCGTGTTCGTTTGTATGCTATTTCTGTGAAATGCATGAAAAATGATAAAATTGTAACAACATAAGATGGAAGACCCAAAAGAATTTTAAAATAATTTTTTTATATAAGTTTTATTTTTATTATATATATTTATTATAATATTTTTTTAATTATATATATATATATTTTTTATTTGTATACATATTTTTTTAATTACCGAGAACTGAATCGATCATGAGATCACATCCTCAAGATATACTTTAGCACAAAGATGAATTTAATCATCGACAAGCAATGAGATCATACTGATAACTGAATCTAATCACAGTCTTTGAATGATTTTGAAATTCTCAAACAGATTGATAACGATTGTTGATATGTTTGTCCACTTAAACCCATGACCCATCTTTTTCAACAAGTAGCAGATGATTCGTTAAGGTTCGATTAAATACTTTAGAATGCTAGGATCCCACAATCATTTGGCAAAAACCCTCATCTAACCTTAGGATTTCTTGAATTTTGTTACGATCTTTATAGAGCAAGGCTTGTGCATTAGTGTGCAAGTTATTATCATCAGAATCTTGCATTCTGTGATGAATTCATCGTTAGATGATTTGACACAACTTAGGCCAAAATGGTGAGAGCTCCAGGTCTATACTCACGTATAACAAAGGAGATGACTATTTATTCATGTGCTGATGAGAGCTCCAGGTCAGTACTATCATACAGCAAAGGAGATCATCACTCCAGGTCAGTACTTCCGTACAGCAGAGGAGATTAGCACAAACCCAAGACACATAAATACACCAAACATGGCAAAAAGATATGGCTTATATGATTTGCATCATGGTGGGTGAAAGATCAATTCTCTATCCAATTTTTTTCGGGACTTAGTTTTCATGCAGGCCAAAATGATTGCGTAAATCCAGACATCCTTAAGCATAGATTTTAATTTAAATCATCATGCTGCTGTCTACTTTATTTTTCAGGCTGAACCTACCAAGCATATCATAAATGAATCTGCTTATTTTCTTTTACTTGCAATTAAAAATAAGATGTGAATCAAATAACAGTATCAGTTACTATCATTTCTCATTATAAAGCGCAAGTCATGCAAGAACAAGCATTTCAAGAAGATATACAGTCATTTCTCAGTCATCTCGAATCAAGTTCCCAGTTCTCTTTTCATTTTTTCATTTTTTATCTCTATTATATTCTCCCCCTAAATTTATATTTTTGCAAACCATTTTTTTATTTTTTATTTTTATTTTTTTATATATTTTTTTATAAAACAATGCAAAAATAGAAATTTACCAAAGAAGATCTTCCAAACTACACTGATATCAAGATAAGAAATGAATTATCAAGAAATATGTAGTGACTGTGAATTGAGAACTGTGATTGTGTAGATAAAAAATCCAGATTGTGGATAAAATACCATGACCTTAACCTGTTTGTTCCGCCTCAAACTTGAATTAGAAACAATCTATGTCAGTAAACCGAATTACTAACAGTCCTCCTGAATTGTTCCTGCACTCATTAACACATTAGTTAGAGAGGGGAACCCCGGACATCATAGTCCACGATGTTCCTTTTGCAACGGTAGAAGTAACTTGCTTCAGCAAACAATCTGTTGAAATATTGGGGATATCTGTATCCTTCTTTTTAATTTGCCAAATTTGTTTCGATTCAAATAATTCCGATTTGAATGAATTAAATTTGGAAATCATTTTCTGTTTAAGACCGGAAGGAAAAGAATTTTGTTTTGAACCTTTGGTCATTTTCATCTTTGAATCATGTGAAACCGACTTCATATGAAAAGGTTTGGATGGAGGGTTTTTCATCCAACCATTCAAAGATGGGTGTTTTTCACCTCTTGGACCAGAGAAGCAACCCGTGTTGTGTTCATTATTTCGAACATTCTTTGTACACTTACATCCGGAGAAGCAATTTATTTTGCCTTTACCATCCTTAGCAAGTCTTTGAGGACACTTCTTTACCACATGACCTTCTTTTCCACACTCAAAACAAGCTTTGAAAGGCTTTTGATGCTTGACTGACCCATGTGTAGCATTTGGAATTGAAGATTGCTTTGAGGTTGTTGTAGATTCTTGCTTGTTTTGGTGTTTACTATGTTGAATAGAGAATGAGATCTTCACTGATTGACTAGGTTGTTTTGCAGTTGAAGAAAAGATCCGTATTGGTCTTGATTCAGCTTTTGGAAGCTTTTGAGACCTGACAATTTTAGGTGATATCTTGATCTTAGAGGAACCGACACTGTCCTCTGTGTTTGATTCATCATCTGAGCTTGTCCAGTCTCGTATACATAGATTTTCCTCCAACAGATCTTGATTGACACCTCTTATTGTGTCGGCTTCAGTTATAGGATTCTGATTGCCTGATGATTCGA
Organism: Flaveria linearis; assembly: GCA_024085815.1. Lineage (NCBI taxonomy): Eukaryota > Viridiplantae > Streptophyta > Magnoliopsida > Asterales > Asteraceae > Flaveria > Flaveria linearis. The sequence goes on along the minus strand of CM044007.1, from coordinate 38,923,745 downwards.
CAACTGCTCCTTCTTTGACAAACCTGATAGGAACAAGTGAAGGAATGTTACCTGTTTAGAATTTGTTGAAGAAGGTTGGAGAAGTAACTGATATTGGTTTTGGAACACCAGAGGTGGAATCTTTATTAATCTTCTTATCAGATCCCTGCCTGAGGAATTCCAAACCTACAGGAGAATCCTGCACATCTCTAACCTCTTTAAGATTAACGCTGCTTAAACCTGCATTTAAACTATTAGTGTCTGTATCTTTAATCAAATCATTTGTTGAATGAAGTTTGGGAATTGGAGAGCAACATAGAGTAGATGGAGGTCGAACTAAGTTAAATACAGTTTCACCATCTGAATGATATCCAATCCCATGTTTTACCTGTGCCCCTTGTTGTTTAGCAATAAGCTCATCCTTTTCATGTGTGAAATGGTCCATCTATCAAGCTTTGTTTGAAGCTGTGTTGTTTCAAATTGAGCTAAAACAGCCATTTCTCATAGAATATTATTTTCAACGTTACGCTCCAAAATGGTTCTTCTTAAAAGATCATTTTCAGCCAATGCTTCATTAAGTTTCCTTGAAAAAGCAATTTCATTTTTCTTTAATTCCTGATTAATTATTTTTAATTCTTTTTCATTTTCCAATAACAATCTGTTTGCCTTATAAATCCCAAATAATCAGATTATGCAAGAAGAACACATATCCTGAACAGTCTCATAAGGAAGACCCATGATAGTTCGTTCTGCAGCTAAGCTCTTTTCACAGTTGCAAACCCTTGTGATTTTTTGTTGTTCCTCTTCTTTGACCTTCAGTATCTCGTCAGCCTCATATTCTTTCTCTCTTTATAAGCTTTTCCAACCTTATCATCATCAGTTCTCATAGACTTCGGTTTACTGTCATTGTCGACTCTCAAAGCTTCAAAGTTCTCTACAACAGTTTCTCTAAATTCAAAATTTAAATCCGAATCAGTTCTCAATAACTCCAACTTTTCAATCATCTCTGTTTGTAATCAAGTATGCTTGTTACAGAAGAAACAAGATTAGTATTAAGCGCGTGGGTTTGATGTGGGAACACGGCTTGCTGAAAGTCATTTCTTTGGATATCCAGCTCGAGAGATTTTAGCCTGTTAATCATATCAATAAGTTTTGTGTCAACATAACCTCTTTCTTGCTTCAATATTTTAACTTGATGATTCCATGCAGGCGGAAGAGAGTCAAGAAGCTTGTGAATTTGTTCATGATTACTGAGATCTGGAACATGCTTCTTTAGATTATTTGCCACTTTTACAAATCGATCAATTAAATCTATCAATTTTTCTTTCTTCATTGCTGCAAAAGAGTCAAACCGTCTTTGTGCCGTTGTGAGATATCTGATTTAAAATCTTCTGAAGATGACATTTTATTCAAAATTTTAAACAACTAAACGCCCCAAAAGTATTTTTCCAAAATATTGTAAAATAATTCTCCCCCGGGAAATTTTTTTTTTTTGTAGATCTATTTTTATTTTTTGAAAAGTTATGATCCAATTATAGAAAACGAGGCCCAATGATTTTTTTATATATAAAAAAATTAACTCCCGGTCCAATTTCTTGATTAAATGCCCAAGCCCATTTAAGTTGTTTAAAGTGGCCCACTTTGAAACAACACTTTCATTCAAATAATCAAATAAAAACAAAACCTAACCCTAACACTTGAAAGACATCTCAAGTTGAAAAACTAGGTTAAAAACTCAAACTTAAACACCAGCCTCCTTCTCCCGTTTCTTTGCGAATACAACATCATACTTTCATCTTCTTCCCAAATTCTCTCCGACGACCCACCAACATCTCCGGCGACCTTCAATTCATACGCCCCAAAATAAGAGAGTGCATCTCTGTTTCATATCGGTCAAGCCTAAATTCAAGTCGGAAACTATGTTGGGAGCTCTATTGTCTCGAACATGGTCTTCTGCCCGATGGACAAATCCGGGGGATAAAACCGTTGGAGGCGGTAATAACGCCTTAAACACGTTCTTCAGTGAGACCCGAGCCGGTAAACACGTCCCTCTTGTGGTGTTAGTGGATCTTGAACCCACTGTTATCGATGAGGTCCGTACGGGGACTTACAGGAAGTTGTTTAACCCAGAGCAGCTTATTAGAGGTAAAGAAGATGCTACTAGCGGCGGTGGTTTCAAAGGCAGCAGGGACGGTGGCGGCCGTGGTGGCAGAGGCGGCGGCGGGTTTAGTAGAGGCTGAGGGAGATCATAGAACAAGTTGTTTTGTGTATGTTTTATCTAGTGAAGTGATCCTTTTATAGTTTTGATTTAAGTTTTACCTTCTGTTGCTGTTATGACATTTGCTGTTGTTGGGTTGCTGTTATGGTGGTTGTGGCTAGGGTTTTGTGGAGTTGATTTATGATGGAAACACTTAGTTTCGCTGGGTATAAAGATAGATTCCCGGAACTTCGCCGGAAAACACAAGTTCGCCGGAAAAACACTTAGTTTCGTGTAACACCCGGAAGTTTGACTTTTTGAAGTGATATGCGACTGAGTCTCAGTCGCATGGAATTCATGCGACTGGGGGTTCAATCGCATGATGCTCGGACGATTGAAGCTCAACCGTACGACTAGAGTTCAATCGCACGACTGAAGGTTCAACCGCATGGAACTCATGCGACTGAAGGTCCAGTCGCATGGTGTTCATGCGACTAAAGGTCCAGTCGCCCCTGGACTTCGGGCGACTGAGCTGTACCTATAAAAGAGGAGCAGCTCTCTTCTTTCCCCAACACTTACACACTTCAATCAGGAGAAAGAGCAGAGAGCGATAGAGCAGAGAAAGAAAAGAGAGAATGGGGTGATTCGGGCTCGAGAGGCTATTCAAATCGAAGCTCTTCATATTCTCTGTGATAATATGAGTTCTAGGACCCCTCATTTACTTGTTTTCATACGATTTTGGGGCTGGAACACATTCAAACCTGTTTTTGAATAAAGTGTATGTTTGACCCATTTGGGTGAAATCTTGAGTAACGTGTTTATGGTACGAATTAGGACTTGCATTAGCTATATGATGTCCTAGTATGAATCCCTAAGGTTTAGGAAGGCTAATTTAGGCTGGAAATGAGTTTGGAAGGGTTTGAGACCCGTAAGTCGCGTCTGCAGTTCGTGATGAACTCCAGTCGCTGCCCAGTTACGGTTATGCGACTGGAGGGCCAGTCGCACGACTGAGGAATGATTGATGTCCAATCGTACGATTGAGGCTCAGTCGTACGATTGGGGCTCAGTCGCACGACAGGCCATGCGACTGAGGGTTCAGTCGCATAGATCCATTCGTATAGTAGTACAGACGCACGACTGAGGGTTCAGTCGCATAGATGCCCATTCGCATAGGGTTCATTCGTACGATAGAAGTCCATCCGCACGACTGTATGCCCATTCGCATGGCACAATCGCATGGAGGCCATGCGACTGGAGTACGTTCAATCGCCCAAATAGGGCTGATGTGAATGTGGAGAGAAGTGTATGTATGATGTATGTAGGCTAAGTATGATGTAGCCTTATATGATAGTAATGACTGATGATTTGTCAATACCGATGTTCCTCGATTTGATACATGTTTATCTTTCCACAGTTTTACATGTTATCACTAATAGATGAAATGAAAGTATTACGTAAAGTACAGTGAAAGAGTAATAAAGAAAGTGAAGGAACATTAATAAAAGTTAACAAGTCTTGCAAGCTTATAGGAGTTACACGACTATGTGTCGTTAGCTCAACTGTGTTGCGGGCTAGCTACCCATTGATGCACACAGGGTCAATCAATTGAGATTGGCAGGACCTTTGTGGCGTGCCCCGGATGATCGGGTCGGCCTTGTACATAGTACACATAGCCCTTTCGAGGGATACAGTTGACCCTTCGGGGGATACACATAGCCCTTTCGGGGGAATACAGTTGAGCCTTCGGGGGATATAGATGGCCCGTCATCCGTTTCCCATCGCGTATATAGTTGGGGTATCGCTCACTCGTCCAAACAGAAAGTGAAACATAAAGATAAAGTTTACAGACAAGGCATATAGTACAAAGAACGAACTTTATTTGTTCATACAGTTGATGCGTGCTCGCATATACAGTACAGTATAGTATTTTACAGAAAAGAGTATTTTTATATACTACATATAGAAAGTGTTTTACCACATATAAAACTAGAACTCACTCAGCAACGCTAACTTTTTATGTGTTTCCAGTTGGCAGGTAGTATTGCTGGGGATGGCACGAGGCGGCTACTCAGCTCTTTTGGGATGGCATTCTTTTGTTAGATGCTTTTATGATGTAATACAGCAATAGATATTTTGTAATTGATGTACGTTGTATTAACTGGCAAAAGCATTTACTTTAAATTGAAAGTAAAAATTTAATGTTTCCGCTGCATGGTTTTAATAAGTTAATGTAAATTATATATTGAAGTGCGATGAATGACCAACTGTGAGGTGCCCGGGAACGGGGCCTTACATTTCGCCGGAAAACCGAGCGAAATTACTAGTTTCGGCAGCACTTTCACCGGAAAAACTAGTAGTTTCGCTGGAAACTAATGAACTTTCGTTCAAATGATATAGTTTCGCAACATGAAGATTTGAAGCTCTCAAGAACACGAAGAACACACACCCTAGTGTGTGAGAGTGAAAATATCAGATCTGAAATTTTTCTTTGTATTTCTTGTATAAAAGATGATGTAGATCCAATATATGTTGTATGTCTTCAAATTTGTAGTAAATTGTTGTAGATTAGATGAAATTTCAACTTAGATCTGGTTTCTCTCTCTAGAAAACCCACCAGATCTACTTTCTCTCTCTAAAACTCTAATTTCTCTCTTTAGAATTCTGATGAGCAGCTTCAATAATCTTCAAGTCTTCAATGAATTTGATCCAATTGTGCTTGGATACCAAATTGTTAGCCCAGGTTGAACACAATTGAATTAAATAATTGAAGAATTATAGATCAAACAATGATAAACAATGAAAACCCCAATTAGATCTAACTTAATTGCATATAATTTGTACAAAATGAAAACATCAATCAAATGGTCATCCAACCATTGGTCAACTCTAATTACAATTAACCTATTTATAGTAAATATAATATTCACTAATTGCACTTAGCTCCCTAGACTTAGGCTAATTAATGGAAATTACATATAAAAGATAAAAATGACTAAAACAAGATAAAATATATTTTGTTCACACAAAATATATTTATTACAATAAAACTCCTAGTCATCTAAATCTTCAACGTCTTGTCTCGGTTCTTCGTCTCGAACGTGTCGGGTTTGACTTTTGCGTTGACTTTGACCGTGATGTTGACTTTTGTTGACTTTGACTATGTTGATAATATAGACTATCTTGTACAGCTCCAACAGTTATAGCTGAGGCTAAAGCAAAGAAGTATGATATTGAAGAGCATAACTTCAAAACCATTCTTGCATCATCCTCCCACTCAAAGATACGTTATCAAAACAAAGGTGGGTTGGGAACTAATGAAATTGTTCTACCATATTCTTATGAGTCTATCAGACAACCAAGATGTGATACTGAAGAGCAAGAGGTTACATCTGCTGACCCCCTATGTTATAAGAAGAAGAATGATGCAAATCTGGAGACCATTACAAGGAAGGATCAGGTAGAAAAACCCATCCTTACTAATAATGAACAACCTCTGACCACCAAAGCCAAAAGAAACAAAGCCAAGGCAGCCAGGAAAACTACCAAGAAAGTAGCTGAGTCCAAGCTGAAGATAGACCCAAAGCGAAAGGGTGTGTTTATCTCAGCTGGATTCCAAGTGGTTGGAAGATCTGATCCAAGAAAGGAGTGTAGTACTAACACTCCTATCCAGCAAAAGGATCAGAACTGAAGGGGAAGACTGTTAAGAAATACAAGAAACAATAGGCATCACACCCCATGAAGAGTAACATTGAATGCATAATGTGTGGTCTGCATAACCACATGGCTAAAGATTGTTACTACAATCTGCAAGCACACATTATGCAAATAATGTTAAGAAAGAAGAAGTCAAGGAGGGTTTTACATTTGGACCTTATCACATGGTTCAAATGTTAAGAAAAGGAAAACTTGCTTCCGAAGTCAAATTGGTTTTGGAAGAAACTCATTCTTCCGAAAGGAAAATAGCTTCGGAAGACAAGTCAAAGAAAATTCCAAGGAACAAGAAAATTCCAAGGAACAAGAAAATTCCAAGGAACAAGAAAATTCCTTTGAAACCTTCTGAAAAGAAGACTGCTTTGAAAGAAATGGTTATGAAAGTATCTTCCAAGAAGAAAGAAGCCTCGGAAGAATGCTCTGCTGCTCAAGCTTCATCAAGCTCATCTTCACTGTTCAACCAAAGGATGGAATGGAAGATCAGAGAAGATGCTGCAACCCAAACCTCCTCTTCCCAAACTACAATTGAACCCCGATGCCTACACTTTGGTTTAATTATGTTATCCACATTAGAAGAACCCAAGACTAACAAGGCTTGGGTTTCCAATAATAACTAGCTTTTTCACCTTATATGCAGGGACATCCATATGACAAAAATGGAAATGTACGGATTGTGGACAGTGGATGCTCCAAGCACATGACAGGGAATAGATCTCTTTTTCAACAATTTCACATTTTGACAGAGGACCTGTTCAGATTGGAGGTGAAACCAGAGGATACATTTCTGGCAGAGGTAGTGTATCTAATGGTAAGTTAAAAATTGACAAAGTAAACTTTGTCAAACAGCTTGAACACAATCTGTTTAGTGTTTCTTAATTCTATGATCAAAAGCACCACATGCTTTTCAAAGAACATGAGTGCATTATCCTCAAACCCGAGATAACAATTCCTCCGGAATTGGTGCTTCTTAGATCTCCCAGGAAAGGGGATATGTACAAGCTTGATATGAAAAATGCTTCCCCACTAGGTGAAGTATCATGCTTTCTTTCCAAAGCTATTGGTGATGAGTCAACTCTATGGCATAAGAGAATGTGTCATGTTAATTTTAAAACCATGAATAATTTGTTAAAAATAACTTGGTACATGGTGTGCCTAAAAAGGAATTTTTCTACAAGGATAACTATATTGCATGTTTAAAAGGAAAGCAACATAGGGTTTCTCATAAATCCAAAGAAGTTAACTCTATCACTACTCCATTACACTTATTACACATGGATCTATTTGGTCCCACAAGTATAATAAGCACTGGAAGGAAATCATAATACCTTGTGATTGTTGATGATTTTACTAGATATACATGGGTATTCTTTTTAAGAACTAAAGATGAAACTGCTAAAACTTTATAGTCTTTTATTCTTAAAATAGAAAATCAAATTAATCATAAGGATAAAATAATCAGAATTGATCAAGGGACTGAGTTTAAGAATGAAGTTCTTGACTATTTTGTAACTCAAAAGGGATTGCCAGACAATATAGTGCTCCTAAAACTCCTCAACAAAATGGTGTTGCTGAGAGGAGAAATAGAACACTAATTGAGGCTGCTAGGACTATGTTAGCTGATTCAAAGCTGCCTCTAACATTCTAGGCAGAGGCAGTCAGCACTGCATGATATATGCAGAACAGAGTACTTATAGTTAATCCCCATGGAAAAACCCCTTATGAGCTATGGAACAAGAGACCACCATTCAATGGTTTTCTTAGGTCCTTTGGTAGCAGGTGTACCATACTTAACACAAAGGAGAATTGAGCAAAATTTGCTAAAAAGTCGGATGAAGCTATCTTTGTTGGATACTCTTCAAGCTCCAAAGCTTATAGAGTATACAACATTAAGAATCAACAATTTGAGGAATCATCTGATATTGTTACTAATGAACACACTCCTTGTGTTGGGGGGAATGGCCCTGATCATATCTTTGATTTAGAACTGTTTCTAAACTATTCTAAACCTTATTATGAGAATGTTTCAGCTGGAACAGGAACTCAAAATGACTCAGATGCGATCAACTGTTTGAGTTACACAGACCTCTTCCAAGTTCTCTAAGAATTTCTAAAGATCAACCTCACATCAAGATAACAAGTGGAGCTTCAACCAGTTGTCACCAAAATGAGCCTCAAAAATCATCAAGTGACAACTCAAACACTACACAACACCAACCTGATGGATGTAGCAATCAGGAAACTGTTAATGCTACCCCATAAAAGGCTACTAATGTTGTTTCTCCTTCATTCAACCAGTCCGCATTGTATGAATGTGAAACCCCAGCTTGTCTAAGTGTTCAAAATCTTGAGCAAATTTTTTCAAATCTAGATCTCTCCATGCAATTAGATGGGATCCTTAGGCTCAGAATTCACAACACTCACCCAGCTGAGAGCATCATTGGATATGTTTTTGAAGGTGTGAGAACAAGAAGACAAACTCATAATGGAAATATATGTTTGTACTCATGCTTCCTTTCACATATGGAACCAAGAAAGGTAGAAGAAGCTCTGAAGGATAGTAGTTAGGTTGAATCAATGCAAGAGGAATTGCTTCAATTCAAAATACAAAAGGTTTGGAACCTATGTCCACTACCATCTAGTCAAGTACCTACTGGAAAAAAGTGGGTATTTAGAAACAAAAAGGATGATAGAGGCTTGATTATCAAGAACAAGACAAGACTAGTTGTTCAAGGATACACTCAAGAAGAAGGAATTGACTACACAGATATCTTTGCACCTGTTGCAAGACTTGAGGCAGTTAGAATCTTTCTTGCTTATGCTGCATCCAAGAACTTTACAGTTTACCAGCTTGATGTCAAGTGTGCTTTTCTATATGGGGATATAGACAGAGAAGTCTATATGTGCCAACCTCTAGGATTTGAAGACCCATAGTATCCCAACTATGTGTGCAAATTGCATAAAGTTTTTTATGGGTTACACCAAGCGCCTAGGCTATGGTATGAGACCTTGTCTTAGTTTCTCCTGAAGAATGGTTACACTAGAGGTACCATTGAAAAGACATTATTCATAAAGAAGACTGGAAAAGACATTTTGCTAGTACAAGTCTATGTCGATGACATCATATTTGGCTCTTCAAATGACCAAATGTGTAAGGACTTTGAAAGCATTATGAAGAAGAAGAAGAAGTATGAGATGATTTCAATGGAAAAAATGGACTTTTTCCTTGGAATTCAGGTGAAGCAGATGAAAGATGGGTTCTTCATTAATCAATATAAATATGTCAATGACATTTTAGAAAGATTTGAAATGAAGAATTGTAAGCCAGCAAAGACACCTATACCCAGAAATCACAATATGTCTCGTGACTCTGAGGGAAAGGATACTGATCAGCATCAGTATATGGCAATTATTGGATCTATGATGTATCTCACAGCAAGTAGACCTGATATTATGTTTGCAACATGCATTTGTGCAAGATATCAGGCTGTCCCAAAGGTGTCTCACCTAGTTACTGCCAAGAGAATCCTTATATACCTCAAAGGAGCTCCTAAGTTGGGTCTCTGGTATCCTAAGAATCAAGACTTTAATCTCTATGGCTACATTAATAGTGACTATGGTGGCTGCAACATCAACAAGAAATCAACAACAGGAGGATGTCAATTTCTTGGTAGAAGGATAATCTCCTGGTAATACAAGACGCAATCTTATGTTTCAACATCAACTGTTGAAGCTGAATAGATTATTGTTGCCAGTTACTATGCTCAGTTGCTGTGGATTCAATATTAGATGTTGGATTATGGCTTCAATTTCATGGAGACATGATGTGTTTGAAACGGTCTATAAAAATAAACTGAATTAACTGACCTAGACTTGGACTAGACACTCAAATTTTACCCTAAAAACAACCTAGACCTAGACCACAAAACAGGAAAGTGTACCTATCATGTGCAGAACAGACTCAGGAAGAACGGGAATCGAACCCACGAGACACTAGAATAGAAAGACTAGACTCAACTAAAGGAATAACAAAAAATAATAAGATGGGGGGTTTAATTAGCAACTAAAGACTAAAATTAACAATCATAAAGTAATTAAATTAAGAATTGTAGAATTAAACACAAAGATTTTGATTTTAAATTACTGATTAATTGGAGAGAACACTATCTAGATTGAATCCCAGTCTAGATACATGAATGTAAAGAATGATTCAGAATTGTGGATGGATTGGTTTTCTAAAGATACAAACCCTAAGGAAGACTTAATGGATCCCAGACCATTCACCGGGTGTGACCAAAATGACTCCTAAAGGCATGTGTTACGTATACCAATGGCTAAGTTTTCCTTCCAGTTAACCTAGCAATATTACAGTACCCGATAGGTGTCGGACAACCTAGTCTAACATACCACAAACATTTAACATGCAAGAGGTGAGACATTAATGGTTCAATTGAACATGATTAACAAAGCTATTAACTTACCATATTTTTACTATTTACTAGTTAGTAATCCACCTAGTATCTAATAACCAAGATTAATCATTTAACCTTTATCTTCCAATTTCCAGTTAAGATACACATTGATTTCTCATTCATTAACACATATTAACCTCAGATATCACTACGTCTAGTAAGATCCCTAGTAACCACAAACCTAATGGTACGTGTTAGATATGACAACCACGTTTGAAAGACATTCATAGGCAATCATAAAGGAAAAACATGCATCCATGAACAGAAATCAACACATACTCATCATCCAATTCAACCAAGAACAAGTCTTTTACAATAATATTAACCATCCAACAATTTGATTCATTCTAACATTCAAGATCATCAACTATTCATCATCTAGATAGTGTCTAATGATTTAGCTATTCATAACTAGTTCAAAACATAAACAAAACTCAAAAATCATGGTCCAACACATCGTGTTCAACTTAACAATCGATAAAGAAAGTAAGTAGAACCCGAAATCAAGTACGTGAGTGATCCAAGCTTCAATCCTATGCTCCAATGGCTCCAATATGCTCCAAATCGCCCCTCTGGTTCGTCTTCAGCCGCTCCAAGTCGTGTATTCGTAAAATTTGGGTTCAAAAACGACTTAAACAAGCTTTAAACAAGTTTTTCACGTCTGAGGGTCCCTCGCGTCGTGCGACGGGTTTGGGGAAAACATTCACGCAGCGCGACGGGGTAAAAATCTGATTTTGACGCGGTGGCATTTTCGTAAATAAAGTGAACTCCGAGGGCCGTCGCGCTGCGCAAGGGAAGCTAATTACCCGTCGCGCGACGCGACGGGGGTATCTTTCCATAAAGTTCCTTCTTTTTTTTTTGTTGACTTGTCTGTAGGGTTTGTAAGAACACTAAAACATAGTTTAACCTCTTAAACTTTTGAAAAACGCAGCGGATATATATTTTAAAGCATGATTATAAAGATGAAAAATCATGTTTTTAGGTGATTTATATATGTATAAAACAAACCCATATAACAAAGGATCATTTTATGTGAATAAGCAAACCATGTAGCATAACAAACAACATAATATGGCAACCACAAAGGGCTGCCAAACTACCTTACTGCAGCCTTCAAAAGTTGATAGAAAGAAGAAGTTGAGATGCTGAAAATTTGGCCAAGACTTCAAGATTAGAGGTCCTCAATCTTGTATACCCCAAGCCCTTGAAGTAAACACCACTCTTGCTAGGGAGAGTACACCAAAAAACCCACTCAAAACCCCAAAACTGCTGCTGCTATGCCGAGAGCAAAATGGAGAGAGAGAGGAGTTTCTTTTTCTTGTTACATGTGTTGTGTTGAGTGTTTGGAGGAGTACAAGACTAGTAATGTGTTTCTCTTCTCAAGAAAGCAATTAAACCAATAGGATAAAGGGGGGCTAAATTATCTTAATTCAAAAGGTTTTCCCTCCTTTAAACTAAACATGTACACACATTAAAAATAGTCTTGTAACTAGACATACAATTAACCCTTTAATTGTATGTATAAGTCTTATAAGTTATACAATTAACCATTTAACTTATAAGTTATAAGTCCTCATCATTATTTGGTGTTATCTAACTTATTTAAATAACACTTCAAATAATATTATTGAACAAAATATTCTAATAAGTTGTTCCCTCACATATGCAACTTATTTAGAAAACCCATTTTCTAAATTGGTGTAAATATTTAATTGCATGATCATATCATCAAATAAATATTAATTGGTGTTTGCTAAGCTTGTTATTGGGTATAACCCGACTTGGATCATAACGTACTAACCGCATCAATATTCTACGTGTCTTGGGCACATAGAATCCTACCATCTCCCACTTGCCCAAGATTCATAGAAGATTGATGCAAGCAGTAAATACCGCCTAACAACGGTTTACTACCCTTAATACGCATGACTTATGGCCATTCAATAACATCATCCCATTCAAGTATCCTACTTGAAATGATTTAGGTGAATCAATCATCTATCCTTTTGTTACAGATGTCATGTTAAATGCAAGGACACAGAATGATCAGTCCTTGTTGATTTAACTTATCAGGCCTTAGACATCTAACTCTCAACGAACAAGAGGAACAAATTCCATCTTGACTACATACGTTTCTCACAAACACCTTGTGTCATACCTGAACATATCCTTATGTACTGTCCACTATTTCAGGACAGTGAAAAACTAGGTCAAGGTATAATACTTGGGGAATATCAAAACCCAATATGTATCTCAGGTCAAAGGATACCAAATGATATTCGCCTTTACTCAAATTTACTTATGATCAATCTAGAAGATTCCATGTAGTAAAATTTGAGATGCGGGTTAGTCCAATATTTGTATCCCACAAATATCTATGAACCTTGGTAGCAACCTATTGCTCTATATTCATCCTTATGATTATCAACCAATCCAAGTTCATAATAATCTTATCCTCACACTTGTTCCCACAAGTAGGAGCGACTACGGACATTTAGATTAAACAATTTACTCATGGATTAAACATGCTAAATATGAACATTAATTGAAACATTATAACCATATAATTTTATTCAAATAATAAAGAGTTCCACATATCCAAATACAAAATTTACAGATCAAATCCAATCACTAGAATATCAAAGTCCCATGGCACAAGTATGACCTTCATGCTTTGCCTTTTCAAGGAGCTTCGTGAGAGGATCCGCAATGTTTTGATCCGTGTGAACTTTGCGAATACATATCTTTCCCTTTTCAACTTCATCTGGTATGTAGTTGAATCTCCGCTCAATGTGCCTAGTCTTTTGATGAGCACGAGGTTCCTTGATTTGAGCAATCGCACCCTCGTTATCATAAAAGATCTCTAGGGGGTCCTGAATGAAGGGGACAACCCCCAGATCGGCAATGAATTTCTTCAACCATGCAGCTTCTTGAGCTGCCAATGAGGCGGCGACGTATTCTGATTCTGTAGTTGATAGAGCCACCACATCCTGTTTGGAGCTCTTCCAAGAGATGGCTCATCCATTCAAATGAAAATATATCCCGATTGTGACCGAGAATCGTCACGATCGGTTTGGAAACTCGCATCCGTGTAACCTTTTACAACGAGTTCCTCATCACCAGATCCATAGATTAGGAACATATCTCTTGTCCTCCTTAGGTACTTAAGTATGTTCTTAACAGCCATCCAATGACTGTTTCCAGGATTTTGCTGGTAACGGCTTGTCATGCTTAAGGCGCATGACACGTCTGGTCGAGTGCATATCATTGCATACATGATGGATCCAATAGCAGATGCGTATGGGATTGCCTTCATTTTATCTTGCTCATCCTTTGAGCAATGACATTGAGGCGTACTCAATATCGTTCCTCTTTGAATAGGTACGGTACCTTTCTTAGAGTTCTCCATCTTGAACCTTTTCAAGATCTTATCAATGTATGCACTTTGGTTCAAACCAATCAACCGCCTTGATCTATCCCTATAGATCTTTATTCCCAGAATATAGGCGGCTTCACCAAGATCCTTAATAGAAAAACAACTTCCAAGCCAGGTTTTTACACCTTCCAAGGTTAGAATGTCATTTCCAAACAGTAGTATGTCATCAACATACAATACTAGGAAAGTTATTGTGCTCCCACTAGCCTTCTTATACACGCAAGCCTCATCAGCATTTTTGATGAAGCCAAATTTCTTTACCTCCTCATTAAAACGGTGATTCCAGCTTCTCGATGCTTGTTTCAATCCATAGATTGATTTCTTTAACTTGCATACTTTATTAGGATGTTTTGGATTGACAAAATCTTCAGGCTGAACCATATAGACATCTTCCTCAAGATATCAATTTAGGAAAGCGGTTTTTCCATCTATTTGCCAAATCTCATAATCATATTGAGCAACTATGGCAAACAATATCCTTATAGACTTTAGCATCGCAACAGGTGAGAAGGTTTCATCATAGTCAACCCCTTGAGTTTGAGTGAAACCCTTTGCTACAAGTCTAGCTTTATAAGTATCCAAGTTTCCATGCATATTGGTTTTCTTCTTGAAAACCCACTTACTTCCAACTACCTTGGAATTAAGAGGTGGTACAACAAGTTTCCAAATTTGATTGTCATACATGGATTGCATCTCAACGTTCATGGCTTCTAGCCATTTGTCACAATCGGAATTGGACATTGCATTATGGTATGTGGTTGGTTCATCTGAATCTACCACATAGCATCCATCCATGAAAAATCCGTATCTTTCAGGTGAATTACTAGTTCTACCACTTCTGTGAACGTTTTATGTGTATTGATCAACCCCTTGATCATCCTCAACATCCCCATGTTGAGTACTAGTTTCAACCAAACATGCATCGGGTTGTGGTTCTTGATCTTCCTCAAGATCCACTGTTCTACTGCTAGCTCCTTCCATAAGGAACTTTGCTTCTAAGAACTCACCCTTTCTGGCAACAAACACCTTTTGTTCCAGTGGATCATAGAAATAATATCCCATAGAATCTCTAGGATATCCAATAAAGATACACTTGGTGGATCGGACTTCCAATTTGTTTGGGGTGGGAGTCTTAACATAAGCTCACAACCCCAGACCCTTAAGTATGATAGGGATGGAACTCTTCCATGCCATATCTCAAAAGGTGTCCTTTCCACCTTTTTGGTTGGGTCCATATTTAGAATACGGGCCGCGGAGAGCAAAGCGAAACCCCAAAATGATAGAGGCAATGTGCTTCTAGCCATCATAGATCGGACCATATCCAATAAGGTTCGATTCCTCCTCTCAGACACACCATTGTGTTGTGGTGTTCCCGGTGGAGTGAGTTGTGAGACAATCCCACAACTCCTAAGATGATCTTGAAAAACATCACTTAGGTATTCACCTCCTCTATCGGTACGGAGAACTTTAATTGACTTGTTGAGTTGATTTTCTACTTCATTCTTGAAGATTTTGAACATTTCAAAAGCTTCATCTTTGTGCCTTAATAAGTACACATACCCATAGCGACTATAATCGTCGGTAAAGGTAATGAAGTATCTTTCACCATTCCTAGTCATTGGTTTAAAAGGACTACATACATCCGAATGTATGATTCCTAATAAATCTTTTGCCCTTTCGTCAGTACCACTAAAGGGTGCCTTAGTCATTTTTCCTTGTAAACAAGATTCACATACATCAAATGAATCACATTCATTTGTTTTTAAAAGACCATTCTTTTGAAGTGTTTGTATACGTTTCTTGTTTATATGACCAAGACGACAATGCCAAAGATAGGTATAACTCAAATCCAACTTGAGTTTCTATGTGTTAGTTTGGTACAATGAACTATTTAAAGCATTTTCATGAACCAATTCATAAATACCATTAATGGGAATAGCTTTAAAATAGAAAATATCATTTAAAGAAACATGAATATCATTTTTAACAAAAGATAATACATAATCATAATGTCTTAATTGGGATACAGAAATAATGTTCCTAGTCAAACTAGGAGCATACAAAACATTCTTCAAAATAACATCCAAGCCACTTGGAAGTTTTAGGATGTAGTCCCTACGAGCTTCTACTTGGACTTTGGTTCCATTGCCCATGAAGAGACTAACATCCCCTTGATTGAAGTCCCTACTTCTTTTGAACCCCTAACAAATTGCAAATATGAGTTCCACATCTAGTATCCAATACCCATGTGTTAGAAGATGTAACATTAAGATCAATATGAATCATGTATATTGTACCTGAGGTCTGCCCGGTATCCCTCTTTGCTTTCAACTCTTGGAGATGGACAGGACAATTCCTTGCCCAATGTCCAATCTCCCCACACTTGAAGCATGGGTCATTAGTAGCAACCTTTTGCTTTTTCTCTTGTGGTTTGGGTGGCACCCTTGCCACCCCTTTCCCTTTTCCCCATACGGGTCCCTTACCCCCATACGGGTCCCTTACCCTTGGCAACCTTTGCCTTGGGTGCGGGATAAGGCCTTTTCTTGTTCCCACCTTCATTGATGGTGAGAACGGGTAAAACCCTTTTACCCATGGCCGCCTCGGCCGTTTTGAGCATTGAGTGAAGCTCACCAATGCTTTTGTCCCAATCATTCATGTTGTAGTTCAACACGAATGTCTCGAACTTTTTGGTAAGGCCATTAAGGATCAAATCCGTGGCCAATTCCTTCGAGACGGGACAATTAAGCCTCTCGAGGCGGTCAATGTGGCTTTTCATATTAAGTACATAAGATGAAACCGATTGGTTGTCGTCCATACGACATGCATGGAGTGCTCGAACCGTTTCGAAGCGCTCAACCGTTGTTTGCTGTTGGGACGTTTCCTTCAGCTGGGTTATCATGTCATAAGCTCCGTGATGTTCATACTCCTTTTGAAGATCCGGAGTCATGCTCGCTAGCATGAGACAAGACACTTGGACGGAGTCCTCAGTGTACTTCAACCAATCCATGTAGGCCTCCTCATCTTCCTCAGTAGGTTGATCGGGGATAGGGTCGTCTAAAACATATGATCTTCTCTCTTGCTTGAGAACGATTCTCAAGTTTCGATACCAATCAATGAAATTATTATGATTTAGACGTTCCTTTTGGAGGATCGCTCGTAATGATTGGGTGGACGCGGATGAGTTATCATGATTGTCATTATTGGTGGCCATCTACAAAATTTAACAAAGATCTATTTTAGTATTTTCGATATTGCTATTTTTTAATAATTAATGCCTTTTAATGGTCATTTTATATTAAAATGTAGAACCCAACATTACATTTAAATTGTGGTTTGGTGACCTTTATCCCACGATTTAAATTAATAAGGTGGTCAACGATTGACGGTTGCAACCATTTGCAACTTCTAGATGTATGGGATCGACTTTAAACATCATATGTAAAGTCAGCATGTTAATCCCATCTACACCATTTGGAAACCATATTGTAGGTGATCCATTTAACATGGTTTGCAAATCAAGTTACCCTACTTGCACACACGTGTGAGTTTACCAACATAAGTGGTTAGGTGACCTTTATCCCACAAATGTGGTATCCCCACCTTAAGTCACAAGTTCCCTCTAAATGGTTAGGTGACCTTTATCTCATTAAGAGTTTCCAAATGACTCAAGTGTTGTGCAAAAGGACGGTGTTAAACTTGTTTGTCAAATGTTTAGAGATTTCATAATTCTAGTTTAGAAAACTCTATGTACTTGTATTTGCATGCTTTCAAATACAAGATACCCTATGGTCCTTTTAATAAAACCCATTTTATTATTAAATCATTAATCCTTTTAATAACCATTTATTAACACCTAATAATTAAGAACCATTTTATATTAGCTTGTTAAGATCATTTTTATTAAGATTGTTTATCATATCCAAATATTATACTATCATTCACAAAATCACAATCCAACAAGCATAATATAAACAACCACAATGTGCATAACCATAGCTACTATTATGACCACACTTGTTTTCCATCACAAGTGTGGTCATTTGGTCTTTCCTAAGGGTTGAATACAGCACAAAATTGGGGTCTTCATAGACCCCCACTTGAACTTGCATCCATATGCTTCAAGTCCTTCTTTTGTGTCTTCCTCTTGTGCTTCCTTCCGAGCATCTTTTTTTACAAAATATATATCCTAATACATATTTTCTAGTAAAAGAAAAATACTCCTAATCTATTATTACATCCCAATGAATAAATAGACAAATTACATTTTTAAATAAAGCACAAATAAATTAATATACAACCCCATTGAATAAACCAAAACCAACCATTGTAAACATCCAAACAACACATGGTCTAAGCTAGGTTATGCACTATCATATGAACAATCATAAACATCATTCAACAAACAAAATAAACCCATCAAACCCCATATTTCCAGCCAACATAAACTGAAAATTTGGATTTGTTTGTCCAAACAAACAACAACCAAACATATCAACCAATTGACATTCCTATCTTTCAAAGTTTAATCATAAGCATGAAGATATAACTTTAAAAGACATGGGGTTTATTGAATCAACCAAAATCAGCCTATTATGAGTCGATAATCATCCTTTAAAACCGATTTTAAAGGACAAGAACAAGTAAGCTATCCACATAACCGGCTCTTGATGCCATTGTAGGGTTTGTAAGAACACTAAAACATAGTTTAACCTCTTAAACTTTCTAAAAAACGCAGCGGATATATATTTTGAAGCATGATTATAAAGATGAAAAATCATGTTTTTAGGTGATTTATATATGTATAAAACAAACCCATATAACAAAGGATCATTTTATGTGAATAAGCAAACCATGTAGCATAACAAACAACATAATATGGCAGCCACAAATGGCTGCCAAACTACCTTACTGCAGCCTTCAAAAGTCGACAGAAAGAAGAAGTTGAGATGCTGAAAATTTGGCCAAGACTTCAAGATTAGAGGTCCTCAATCTTATATACCCCAAGCCCTTGAAGTAAACACCACTCTTGCTAGGGAGAGTACACCAAAAAACCCACTCAAAACCCCAAAACTGCTGATGCTATGCCAAGAGCAAAATGGAGAGAGAGAGGAGTTTCTTTTTCTTGTTGCATGTGTTGTGTTGAGTGTTTGGAGGAGTACAAGACTAGTAATGTGTTTCTCTTCTCAAGAAAGCAATTAAACCAATATGATAAAGGGGGGGCTGAATTATCTTAATTCAAAAGGTTTTCCCTCCTTTAAACTAAACATGTACACACATTAAAAATAGTCTTGTAACTAGACATACAATTAACCCTTTAATTGTATGTATAAGTCTTATAAGTTATACAATTAACCATTTAACTTATAAGTTATAAGTCCTCATCATTATTTGATGTTGTCTAACTTATTTAAATAACACTTCAAATAATATTATTGAACAAAATATTCTAATAAGTTGTTCCCTCACATATGCAACTTATTTAGAAAACTCATTTTCTAAATTGGTGTAAATATTTAATTGCATGATCATATCATCAAATAAATATTAATTGGTGTTTGCTAAGCTTGTTATTGGGTATAACCTGACTTGGATCATAACGTACTAACCGCATCAATATTCTACGTGTCTTGGGCACATAGAATCCTACATCGTCTGTCACCCGCAGCGCATCCGTAATCATCGTTTTCTCCAATTTAGCATATTTTCACCTCCTTTTATTCAAAAACCTACACAAACACAAAATATTAAGTAATAAGCAAAAACGAGACGAAATCTAAACTAAATGACTCGAAAAACATATAAAATGTGCACAGAAAATCGATGTATTTTGCAATACATCATATATCCCCACACTTGACACTTTTTCATCCCTGAAAAAGCATTTTACCGTATATTCACAATCAGGGACTACAAACCACACCTGAACAAAATAAATTGAAAAATGAGTCTTAGTTATTGTTTAAACCAAACATCCTAGCACTAGCAAATCAGGTCTCTTTGTCATGTTAGCTATTAAGTTCAAATGAGCAAACTGGGTATGTCAAAAGGATCTCACACCTAGGAAAATACAAGTTACCAATCTATTTTTTTTCCTTTTAATGATAGGCACAAGTCAAACCATTTAGGTTGTTCTACCCGCTATAACCTGAAAACTAACATATCTAAAAGAAACTCATATTCACATGTGGAACATAATGGAACGAAGTTTTGAAAATTTCATAAATCTTTGGTTCACCTAGTGACTCTAGACCCACATATTCCACAACGCCTCACAATTTGTCACTCCACTCGGCTATTTTTCTAGAAACTAGTAAAATTGTACTAGTATTTTTATGGAACACTCAAATACCTAACCATGACATGACATTATCATAAGCTTGAAAGGAATCCAATCTCCACCAAATGACACATGAACCATGCACAAATCAAGTAGGTCTTTAGCAGGGTTGTAACGAGGCTAGGGTTTAGGGTAGGAAACACAAAGGAAAACAAACGAAGGTGATTAGATGAACGTGGTTTTACTAGGCCAACATAATAAACAAATGCTAAACAAACAAAACCGGATCATACTATGGATCCATACTCACTAAACACTACTAACTAGAACTTCTTTCCTTCTCTTTCTTTTCTTTTCTTGAATTTTCTCATCAATATACTTTTTTCATTTTTTTTCATTTCTTTTTTTTTCCACCAATTTTCTCTTTTTTTTCTTTACATAAACGAAATACAATGAAATAAACACAACTGCAAATATAACTAGACACTAGCTCAACCAGTTCATCCAAACACACAGGCCAAAACAAATGGGTTCACACAAAACAAAAGGTTAAGGCTTACTGGGTTAAACAAAGAAAAATGGATAACAAAAAGGCTCAGATGGGCTAACTAGTGGATAAACATTTAAGGGTAAGAAAAAGATAGGCTTCAAAAAGGCTCAAATCCTAAGTGCCTCTATCACTTTTGTGCAAGTTCATTAGTCCATGGTCTCAGCTAGTATATCCTAAACAAGTTCTAAAATGTACATATCATGTGGTAATCACTCAACCAAGCAGATGCATATAAAATGCATATAAATAACGAGTAACAAAAAGGCTTACCTCACAAATCGAAACTGAAGGGAAAAGGGCATAAGTTGTGGAACATTTGTAAGTCTATTATCCCTAGGTTACACCACCAATTTACATGTTCATTTTATGGAATTTAATGGAGCGCCACTAACTTTCTAATTTATTTGCATATATAGGATAGTAGTGTGCCAGATCTATGAGTAATAAGTTTCTATTATACAGTTAGTTTAACAACCTATAGGAGTGCCTTAATTTCCTAACACTTGGCTTCTCGTTTCTCCTAGGATGAGTACCCACAAGACCTCCCATTTTTTTAAGTGAATTAGGAACACCTAGGAGACCTTTCAAAGCTAGTTGGATTAACCTATATCCCACTAATCAACCTATTATTATTATTTTTTTTAACAAAAAAAACAACTGACACTATATACAGATTCGAACGACAGTTACCCATCCCCATACTTGAACATGGCATTGTCCCTAATGCAAAAATGAAAACCTGACCCAAACAACTAAACAAGAAAAACAAAAACTAAAAACAAGGAAAAGAAACAAAAACAGAGATAAACTGGAAAAGACTTAGCTGGTAAAATATAAGAAGACTGTCATGTGCCAGTCTTTTCCAGAAAATGCCTTCCAATTTGAACGTGCTCAGCAAACAATTTCCAATCTCACACACGAACAAAAGCGGCTACCATTCAATCATTCATTTTCTTTCATGTTTTCCACTTCCATTCGGTTATGATTTCCTACAAAATAACTCAAACACACAACAAAACAAAACAAAGAAAAATACCTAGAAATGAAGTAAAACAAAATGAAAAGAAAAATAAGAAACAAGAAATTACATACTATACACTCGGGTGTTATCCCGAGAACCTTCATTAAGCAATTACTCCTTTGGAACCCCGATGAGTTCCAAATCATCCTCGGTGTTCTTCTCAACCGGACCTCCTATGTAAAGCTTCAACCTGTGACCATTCACTTTCCAAGAAATACCTGTATCATCCTCTATCTCAATTGTACCATAAGGAAACACCTCTTTCACAGTAAATGGTCCACTCCACCTAGACTTAAGCTTACCCGGGAATAGTTTCAAACGTGAATTATAAAGCAAAACTCTATGTTGGATCTAGAGTGTATAGGTCTAGATCATTTTGTATAGGCTTAGTACTTGAGTCAAGTCTTGTAAGGTCTAGATCATTTTGTATAGGCTTAGTACTTGAGTCAAGTCTTGTAATTAATACTTGTAACAGTCAATATATATATATATGTGCATTGAATCTATAGGTTAACCCATATATGTGTGTGTTGATTTGTGACTGTTGACAGGGAGAAACAATATACTTGGAAGGATTCATGATATTGACCAAGAAACATCTACGGATGAACATTATTGTTAATCCGTAGATATGTTTCTTACAAGACCAAATGACCAAGTGAATATTCCTGCGGATGATCAAAGGACCATGAAGTGAAGACCCCTATGAAAGAAGGATTTCCTACGGAAGAACAACACTTCTACGGAAGAGCAATTCATCTACGGAAGAACAAAAGTTCTGCGGACGACAAGACTCCTGCGGAAGAACATTATACTTGTGCGATTACAAATACCAAGAAGTCAAACAAGTCAACACAATCAATAACAAATCCTAAGAGATTCGGTGTTTCCTTAGCCGACTCAAACCATCTATAAATACGAGTCCTAGGTTTCACATCTCAGTGAACACAATCAATCAATATTACGGCTGTCAAGAGTTACACCATCGTGCAACCCTAACCGCCATCACATCAACATCAACATTATTCGATTCGCTGAATTCATTGTTCATAGTTATTCTTTATTATTCTTTTGTAATCATTACTTGATAGTTAATGAAATACGTTTGAATAATTATTGAGTTCGCAGTTATTGTGTTTCTGTGGTTGTGTTCATCATTAATCATTAAAACAATTAAACGTCAATTAATGATAATTCCGCGATTATTGAATTGATTTATTTTAATACTGATAATCCTAAATTGAGATCCTCGAATTCATAGGTGGTATCAGAGCTTGGTGCTCATTGATTTAGATCAATTGATCTATCAGTATTAAAATTGTTTAATTGATTTTCAAACAATTAAATCAACGACTTGTCATTCAGCAAGCATTCTCTCATTGCTTGTTTGATTTAGATCTATATTCAAATCAATTGAATACTAGATCTAAGTCTTCGATAGATTTGTCAATTTTAACATTTAAGTTTTGATTCATAATTTTGCATCAAACATGAGTACTTTGGTGGAGGATCTTATCAACCGCCAAAGTTGGAAACCAAAGCTGATTTTAAATCCTGGAAGATCAAGTTCAGGAATCATGTGAATTACACAGATTCTGACTTGTGGGAGTCCATCACTCAGGGTCCTTATATTCCACCCACTCTTGGGCCGGATTATAATGACAAGAATCAGCCGATCAGCACGAAGAACTTGTCACCTAATGATGTCAAGAAGGTCAAAGTCGATATTAAAGCATACAGTTTGCTTAGTATGGCTTTGCCAGA
This sequence comes from Flaveria linearis, assembly GCA_024085815.1. NCBI lineage: Eukaryota > Viridiplantae > Streptophyta > Magnoliopsida > Asterales > Asteraceae > Flaveria > Flaveria linearis. Next base: position 38,900,341 of record CM044007.1, on the reverse strand, counting down.
AGAGATCTTAATCAGGTGCGAGAATTACAAAACAGCAAATTCCCTGTGGAAGATACTTCACACTCTCTGTGAAGGGAGTGATGAGATCCGAAGCATAAGGAAAGACACCCTCAGATCACAATGTGAAACGTTTCATCATATTGAGGGTGAATCAATTCCTCAGCAACTCCATAGATTTATGCAACTTGTTACTGAGATGAATATCTTGGAGTTAAAGTATACCACTGAGGAACTGAACAAGAAGATGCTCCACACTTTGCCTGAAAGTTGGAAGCAAACAGTGTCCATGTTCAAGAACACCATAGATCTCAAGACAACGGGTCTAGATACATTGGTTGCTAAGGTAGAAGCTCTTGAACTGGATGAACAATCAAGAAACAAGAGTATGAGAACTCATGTCTCACCTTATCACTTCAAGGAAACCAAAAAATGCTGGAAGTGCATTTATCTCAAATAATGAAGGTGATAACTCTTGTACTTTAGTGATGATGAAAAAGAAGTCAGTTTTTATGCATCCAAACCCACTAAGAAATCATCTCAAAGTAAAAATCAAAAGGAAAAGGGAAGATCTGCAAAGAAAAGAGATACTTTAGCAACTGCAAACTCTTCTCAACAAAACAAATAGTCAGAACCAATAACTGTGATATTGGATTCTGAAGAACAAAAAGCAGCCTTTGCAGCTTTTAATTCTAGCTTTCAAGCATATCTTGGAAGTTCACTTACATCAGCAAACATCTATCAACAAGACTTGGAGGAACTCCATCCTGATGTAGTAGAAGAGATGGATCTACAATGGCAGATGGCAATGATTGCTTACAGAGCTAAGCAATATCTGCGGAGAAATAAAAATCTGGCTGCAGCAAGCAAAACATCAAAGATTGGTGTTGATAAGTCAAAAGTTAGATGTTTCAAGTGCAATCTCTATGGTCACTCCTCTAGAGAATGCAACCAACAATCATCTCAGCAGTATCAGCAGCAGCAGCAACAACATCAGCAGCAACAGCAATATCAGAATCAGCAATCAACCTCTCAAAGAACTCTGCATAGACAACCTCAGCTAACCTCCCCACCAGCCACAAATACATCAGCAGGACCAAGCAATTCTAAAGAGTCAGGGCTGATCATACTTCAAGATGGAACATGTGACTGGAGTATGTATGAGAAGGAAGTGTTAGAGGAGAATCAAGCATTAATGGCACATATGGAAAACAAAGTTCCTCCTATGGCCAGAGAGGAACAATCATGGAGAGCTGACAACAAGTGGTATGTTGACAGTGGTTGTTCCAGGCATATGACAGGCAACTGTGCACTTCTCCATGACTTCAAACATAAACATGCCTCCTATGTGGCATTTGGTGGGGATAAGAAGGGAGGTAAAATTGTTGGTGAGGGAATGGTAACAAATGGTGTTTTAACATTTGAAAAAGTAAATTATTGTGAAAATTTACAGTATAATTTACTTAGTGTTTCCCAAATTTGTGATCAAAATTACTTAACACTATTTGATAACACTAACTGTTACATTCTTAAGCCAGGTTTTGCAGTTCCAGCAGACTGGATCCTTCTTAAATCATCAAGAAAAGGCAACACATATGTCTTGGATATGAACAACACATCACTCACAAATTATGAGACATGCCTGCTGTCTAAATCTTCAGAAGATGAATCTCAACTGTGGCATAGAAGGCTTGTCCATTCCAACAGGAAGAACATGAATAAATTGGTGAAAAATGACTTAGTCATTGGATTACCAAAGAAAGAATTTCATTGTTCTAATCATTGTTCTTCATGTTACAAAGGAAAACAACACAGAGTGTCTCATAAATCCAAAACAATCAACACTAACACTACACCACTCAAATTGCTTCACGTGGACCTCTTTGGTCCGACCAATGTGCTGAGCATTGGAAAAAGGCAATATTGTTTGGTGATAGTAGATGATTTCACTAGATTCACATGGGTCTTTTTCTTAAAACATAAGAGTGAAACATCTGAAACATTAATGGACTTTGTGATCAAGATTGAGAATCAACTTGATTTAAAAGTTAAAATTTTTAGGAGTGATAATGGAACTGAATTTGTTAATGCTGATTTGGATTCGTTTTGCAGGAATAAAGGGATAGCAAGACAATTCAGTGCACCAAGAACTCCACAACAAAATGGAGTGGCTGAAAGAAGAAATAGAACACTCATAGAAGCAGCCAGAACAATGCTAGCTGATTCTCAGTTGCCCATAACCTTCTGGGCAGAAGCTGTGAATACAGCTTGCAATGTTCAAAATAGAACATTAATTGTCAAAGAACATAATAAAACCCCTTATGAGCTCTTATTTAAAAGAAAACCTTTTAAAGGATATCTTAGAGCCTTTGGGTGTCATGTGTCTGTTTTGAATACTAAAGAACAATTGGGAAAATTTTCTAAAAAAGCCTATGATGGTTTCTTTGTTGGATATTCATCCACTTCTAAATCATATAGGGTCTATATTCCAGAACATAACATAGTTGAAGAGACTCCCAATGTTTCTTTTGATGAATCCATGTTTACTACAAATGTAAAAGGATTATCTTGGTTATTTGATATAGATGCATTAACTGAATCATTTAACACTGGCTATCTGATCAATGCAGGTGCTGCGGATACATGCTATACATTTATGCCTCCAATTTTGAATGAAGTGCCCCTGACAGCTGACCCACCACGAGCTCAACTTTCAACTGCACCTCAGCAAGAATCAAGTCAGCAGCATGAAGTTACATCAGTAAATACATCCACAGATGCATCAGTATCCGCAGATGTAAGTCCTGCGTTAGCCACTGATCAAAGGGATAGAGAGGAGGCGTTGAATCAACAAACCATGCCTTCAACTCAACAATGTTCATCCGTGGATGGTGCTGTAACTCCTACGAAAGTACAAAATGCCTCCGTAGATGTTGCAGTTACTCCTGCGGAAGAACAAAATGCTTCCGTAGAACTTCCTGCGGAAGAAGACAATCCAGCAGCAACTAACGCTCAAGCTGATCCTACCGACCATGAGCCTTTTGATTACTTCATAGACTCACCTTCTCAGCTGACTCCATCTGCTTCAATGGGTTTCTCAAACTTAGAATCCACAGTTCCAGTTGATGCTGTCTCAACAAGCAGAATCCACAAGTCTCATCCAACAGACAATATCATTGGAGACCTGAATGCAAGAACTACAAGGAGCAAAGGAGGAGTGGCAAACATTTGCTTGTTCACCTGCTTTTTGTCTCAAACAGTTCCTGCAAACATTACAGCTGCTCTAAAGGACAACAGCTAGGTTGAGGCTATGCAAGAAGAACTTCAACAATTCAGAAAACAGAAGGTGTGGAATCTTGTAGACTTGCCTCAAGGTCAACATCCAATTGGAACAAGGTGGCTATTCAAAAACAAGCTGGATGACAGGGGTATAATCGTGAGAAACAAAGCTAGGCTTATTGCTCAAGGATATACTCAAGAAGAAGGGATAGACTATGATGAAGTTTTTGAACCAGTTGCAAGAATTGAAGCTATAAGGGTCTTCCTAGCTTATGCCTCCTTCAAGAAGTTCACAGTCTATCAAATGGATGTGAAGTGTGCTTTCCTTTATGGGAAAATTGATGAAGAAGTCTATGTGACTCAACCCCCTGGATTTGAAGACCCTGATTATCCACATAGAGTATACAAGCTTGACAAAGCTTTATATGGTCTTCATCAAGCACCCAGAAAGTGGTATGACATATTGTCATCCTTCCTACTAAAGAATGGATACAAGAGAGGAACCATTGATCAGACACTCTTCCTCAAACATGAACATCAAGATCTTATGGTGGTTCAAATATATGTTGATGACATAATATTTGGATCGACCAATAAGAACCTGTGTCAAAGCTTTGAAGACTTAATGAAATCTGAATTTCAGATGAGCTCCATGGGAGAATTGACATTTTTCCTTGGCTTACAAGTTCATCAGAAAACAGATGGCATTTTCATCAATCAAGAAAAGTACATTCATCAAATTTTGAAGAAGTACAATCTTGCTGATTCAACTTCATGCAAGACACCAGCCTCAACAATAGACAAGATTGTGCCTGACCCTACTGGAAAATCAGTAGATCAAAGATTGTATAGATCAATGATCGGTTCTTTAATGTACTTAACTGCCAGTAGACCTGACATAATGTTTGCTGTTTGTGTTTGTGCTAGGTATCAATCAGACCCAAAAGAGTCCCATCTGAATGCTGTGAAGAGGATTTTTAGATATCTGAAAGGCAAACCTGTATTAGGACTGTGGTATCCCAAAGATGGAGATTTCAGCCTCTACTCCTATTCAGATATTGACTATGGAGGGTGCAACAACAACAGAAAATCCACAACTGGTGGATGTCAGTTTCTAGGACCAAGACTTGTTTCTTGGCAGTGCAAGAAGCAAACCAATGTATCCGTATCCACAGCTGAAGCTGAGTACATAGCTGCTTCAGCTGGTTGCTCACAAGTACTTTGGTTGCAAAACTAATTACTTGATTATGGTTACAATTTCCTTCAAACACCAATTCATATTGATAATTCAGCTGCTATGTTTATAACTGCTAACCCAGTTCAACATAGTAAAACAAAACATATTGAAATCAGATACCATTTTCTGAGAGACTGCTCAGAAAAGGGTCTAATCAAGTTAGTCAAAATAGACACAACAAATCAGCAAGCTGATTTGTTCACTAAAGCGTTTGATTCTGTTAGATTTAATTTTCTGATTGAATCTTTGGGGATGATTAACTTAGAGTAAAACATCAAAAGCATATGACTGACTTTGTGTAGAGCAACAGTTAGGGATGATTTAAGTGTCTGATAGAACATCTATGCATGCATTCTGTTTGGGAAATGATAGTAGACTATGCTTGGTTTTTAAACAAAAGCTCAAACTGACTTGTATCATTCTGATATGTGAGTAGGTTCATCTTGAGTGGAAATAAGCTAAGAGCATGCCAAACTAAAAGATACAGGTAACTGTCTGTGGGAATTCCATTTGAGATTCAGGAAGGTATGTTATCTCCTGATGTGATCAAATCACTTACACAAGCACACTATGTAAAATACTTTATAATCTTCTATCTTTGTAAAGTCATTTTCCCTCTGTTTTGTGTGAACAAAGACCTGGGAATTTGATAAAAGAGTGTGATCTTCATTCTCCCTCTGTTTTGTGTCAACAAAGACCTGGGTTAAGTTCACCTCTGTTTTACGAAAGTAAAGACCTGGTGACTATGAAGATCATATCTCAGCTCTAACAAGAATCACTTATGATCAATTGTACATCAATTCAAAGAGCTTTAACATCAAAGCATTCACGAGACTGTAATATGTCTCAAGATAGAACTTATAACTTAATGTACATAGTCATAAGTGTGAAAAGTAGTGATTTGCCTCACCTATGGAGGACATTCTCTAATGAAAATTGAATGTGGAACTCATGATAGTTACTGATTAACAAACTTCAAAACATGATAAATAGCATGCCTAGTTGATACATTACTCATGTATGAATTTAAGTGGATCTATATACTTACAATCAAGTGTGTAATGAATCAACTAATTAACACAACAGAAGCCAAGTCATAGTATGATCCCTCTATATATATATGCATGCATGTAATTATGTAAGAAAGATGTTTACTTTGTCCTATTAACTGATTTTCTCTCACTTAGACTGTCATATGCCTATCATGCCTGTTTACAACTTAAATTTATGATGAATGCAACAGTTTAACATTAATCACAAATTTAGGGGGAGTAGTTCATGCATGAAAAACAATAAAAAGCTGATAATTGATCTGAAGGAATTGGAACTTGAGCACTAACTTGAATGCAGGATACAGGATGCTTTCTTGTACTTAATTGCCATGCAAATAAAGTCAACAATGTCCAACATCAACTTTTGATTCTACTCAGTAGACATCATACATTTAAATAAAAGTTTTTTTAACAGAACTTTAAGTTCCGCAGAAGTTTCAGGAATACTTCTCATCCGTAGAAGTAACAGTGAAATTTCTGCATCCGCAGAAGTCTCAGTAATACCTCTCATCCATAGAAGTATTGTGTGATTTCTGATTCAGCAGCACATGCATTGTATTTGAGCTAAGGCATCCGCAGATGTCAAAACATCCGCAGATGTTACGGTTCCGCAGATGTTCTGCGGAAGAAGAAATGCATTCGAAATAAACTTAGTATATGGACGGATAAATGGAAAGTGGGCCCAACATAATTAATAAAAGAAATTAATATGTTCGGTTATAAATAAGGTGTCTGACTCAGAATTCATTAATCAATTTTTCAGAACACTTTTTCAGTTTTAACCTAGAAAATCGTCCACTTTCCCCCTCATTCAAACTTTCAAAAATCCGTTCCAAGAAAACATAATCAACATTATCCAGTAATCGGTTACTGTTATTGCGAAGGTAAATCATGTTCTAAACATCAGTACGGAACTGGTTAATCGGTTATTGCCATTAAAACGATTCAACTTCATGTATGCTAACTCAATTTTCGTTGTTGTTTACAGATGGCAAACAGATTCGCAAAGGAACACAATGTGTGCGCGTTCTTAAATGCTGATGATCCTGCGGCTGAAGGATGTCGAGATATCATAAGATATCTTCGGCGGTCTAGGCTTTTCTACGCCTTAACGGCAGAGCCTGTGATCCATCAGGCACACATAATCGACTTTTGGAACTCAGCACGGGTTGAACAACAAGGTGATGAGGAAGTGATTGCTGCTGAGATACTGAATGAGCGTATTCGAATCAATGAAAGCACTATAAGAAGATGTTTGGAATTGGGTGATCGTGAGATTGGGCACCCTGATGTATTCGAGAATGAATACATTGAGAAGGTACTCAACTTGATGGGATACGATGGAGATTATGAGAAAGGGGAGATAAAAAAGGGTAGGCTGTGCAAACCGTATCGATTCTTATGCCATACCTACCTGAAGTGCATGTCCAACAGGAAGTCGGAGCTTGACAGATTTTCTCGACACATATCATCTGGAATCATTGGGATATTCGAGGGTAGAACGTATAACTACTCCAAGTACATCTTTAACTGTCTAAGTGAACAAGTCAAACTTCAGCGGAATGATAAGATGTACATGTTCCCTAGATTTCTACAACTTCTGATCAACTCTGAACTTCCAAGGCTGGACAGAGTTGGAGAAGTGTTTGTTCAAGCACACTAGGGCAAATCTGTGCTGAACAAACTCAGTGGGAAGTACCAGGGTGAGGACATGCCCATGTTCGCACATGTGGTGGGTGCTCAAGCAGACTTACCTCAAGAATTGGTTTGGGTAGATGAAGCAGAGTCATCTACTGAATCTGTTTAAGCTTCTCACTCACCAAGTCAAACACCACCACTCCAACATCACTCAGCAATCCAAACTCCACCACTCCAACATCAATCACCTAGCCAAACACCCCCTTATCAATCACAATCACCAGCCAGCATCAACACCCAACCAATATCACCAATTCATCACCATGAATCTCCACTGCTGATATCCTCATCTTCTACCAAAAACACTCAGCCAATCTCTCCAGTTCAGCAACAATCACCATCACCTTCTCATTCATCCTCACATCACACTCAACCTTTCTCTCCACTACAAATCCAATCCCCTGTACAACCACCACCAAAATCACCAAAACATCCATCACCGGAAAGTGCTAGCACTGAACTTTTTGAGATAACTGAGTCTGTACACTCTGTATACTCAGGAGAGACTGAGTTACTATCTCAAGCCAGCATTATTCCCATCTCTGCCACACACACTGAAGAACAAGTGCCATCAGACAATACTGATCCCATATCTCCAATGAAAGAAAATCAAACTGCTGATGAGCAAAGGGAATTACAACAAGGATTTGCTGAGGATGTCATTGCATATCATGAAGATGACTTAAGTGATAGTGACATTCCTGTCAGCAAAAGCTTTTTGGTTGCTGAGTACAACAAGTTAGTACTCAAATCAAATAAGCGAAAGCAAAGAATACAAGAGCTGAAAGGTATTATTCAAGAGAAAGATGAAGAGCTAATGAAGAAAGATGCAAGTCTGAAAAGGATGAGAGAGGATGCAATAAGCAACAATGAAGTGATTGATGCACTGTTGCAAAAAGGACAAGAGTTGGAGGCATCTTTGAAAATTGAGCAAAATGATAAAGTTCAGATGATCAAACAGAAGGATGAAGAGATAGAGAAGCTGAAAAAGAAGATCTTTATCTTGGAAAAAGGAGAGGCACCAAGTGTTGAACAATCAAAACCTTCAGCGGAAGCTCCAAAGCAATTGATTCTATATTCCAGAAAAAGACAATACTTGGGTGCAATCAAGAAGAAATCAGAAGATGAAGCCTCCCCAAAAAGACAAAAGCTTCCATCCCCTGAACCTACACCTTCAGTAGATGTGTCTACTGTGAAGGTATCATCCGGAGATGATGATGATAGTGAGAAAGAATGGGAGGAGCTGACCAAAATGGAGTCCCCCACTGATAAAAAAGGGAGGAAAGGCCGATGACCTTCTAACCACAGCAGACATTCTGGAAGAGAGGCCTGATTCAAGCATGTTCATGACCCTCATCAACCATGGTTTTCCTTATGACATGGTTGAGAGGATGAATTCTACTGAAATGAAGAATGTACTGAAAGAGTTCGAATTTGCAAGATTCATAATTCCAAACTGTGATTATGAAGCCTTCACTGTCTTTCAGTCATTAGAAAAGATCAAGAAAGACTTAGGCCACTGTGACACAGCCAAGCTTACCAAGTATAACATGGCATGCTGGTTACAGGGCCACAATTACAAACCGCATGAGCTCAAAGGTAGATCTACTGGAGAACTGCGGAGGATGATGGAGCATGTGATGAAAGTGGAATTAGAAACTGGTGTTAAGTTTAGAACCACTGCTCCACATCCAACTCATGAACAACTAAGTAAACTTGCTGCTGATCCAATAACAGTTGAACAAAAGATCAGCACAAGGAAAAAGAAAAACTGATCAGAGCACCAAGGGCAGTAATCCCCGGAAAGGTCTGGCCTCTGGGAACAACAGTTCGAGAAATTACTGAAAAGAAATCAACCCTGATTGAACTGTATGATCATATCATAACTCCCAGTTCTGTGGAAGAACACAGGATTATGGCCTGGAAATATGATCCAGACTGGGATTGTGCAGTAATAAAGAGGACATCTGGAAGAATTCAGTACTTCCATGATGTGGAAGCTCTGTTGAGTCTTCCGGAGCAAGACATCAGGGATTTACAAAGCATTCCAATATCCAACTATCCAATACATCTTAGGGGGAGAGACTTCTCTGCAGCAGTAAATGGTATGAAAACCAGATTTACTGATGATGTGCTCATACAAGCAAAGAAAGATGATAAGGAGCACAAAAGAATCAAACAAAGTAAGAAAAGAAGAACAGCTGAAGTCTCATCTCTTGTAGATGATGATATGCTAAAGAGAGTTGGATGTGACAAAAGCTCAGATACCATCAAAAGCATCAAAGGAAATCAATTCACTTATCCCATCACAAAATGGGGATATGTTGAAAGAAATAAAGAGATGGTATTACTGAGAAATGCTGATGGGAAGAAGGCTGAAAAGATAAGAATTTTCGGCCCAGTGGAGATAAAGATGCTGCATCCAAGCTACACATCATATCTACACGACAAATTCTTCCCAAAGCTATCAGATGAAAAAGCTCAGAATGATCTCTGCCTGTATGTACACATGATACAAGTTGTAGATAAATTGCATGCAAAGGCACACAAGAGAAGAAAGCATGAAGCTGGGATGTTGAAGGGAACAACAATAGAAGAGGTGTCTGAGCTCAGAATCTCAGAAGAAGATGAGCTAGAAATTGTACATAACGATAGTGTAGTGGAAACACTCACTACTGAAGAAGATGTTTTGGGGCTGAGTTATGATACACTGAAGAAGATCAGCAGAATGAAGATCAAGTACAAGTACGATGATCAGAAGACTGCTGTATCTTACTTCTACAATAAGATGATAGCAAGAGTAAAAGAGCTTGCAGTTTTGAAGGACTGATTACAAGGAGCTAAGCCTAAGGGGGAGTATTGTTGGATCTAGAGTGTATAGGTCTAGATCATTTTGTATAGGCTTAGTACTTGAGTCAAGTCTTGTAATTAATACTTGTAACAGTCAATATATATATATGTGCATTGAATCTATAGGTTAACCCATATTTGTGTGTGTTGATTTGTGACTGTTGACAGGGAGAAACAATATACTTGGAAGGATTCATGATATTGACCAAGAAACATCTACGGATGAACATTATTGTTAATCCGTAGATATGTTTCTTACAAGACCAAATGACCAAGTGAATATTCCTGCGGATGATCAAAGGACCATGAAGTGAGACCCCTACGAAAGAAGGATTTCCTACGGAAGAACAACACTTCTACGGAAGAGCAATTCATCTACGGAAGAACAAAAGTTCTGCGGACGACAAGACTCCTGCGGAAGAACATTATACTTGTGCGATTACAAATACCAAGAAGTCAAACAAGTCAACACAATCAATAACAAATCCCAAGAGATTCGGTGTTTCCTTAGCCGACTCAAACCATCTATAAATACGAGTCCTAGGTTTCACATCTCAGTGAACACAATCAATCAATATTACGGCTGTCAAGAGTTACACCATCGTGCAACCCTAACCGCCATCACATCAACATCAACATTATTCGATTCGCTGAATTCATTGTTCATAGTTATTCTTTATTATTCTTTTGTAATCATTACTTGATAGTTAATGAAATACGTTTGAATAATTATTGAGTTCGCAGTTATTGTGTTTCTGTGGTTGTGTTCATCATTAATCATTAAAACAATTAAACGTTAATTAATGATAATTCCGCGATCATTGAATTGATTTATTTTAATACTGATAATTCCTGAATTGAGATCCTCGAATTCATACTCTATCCCTACACTCAAAGTCCTTACCGCCTTTCAACTTCCTATCATGCAACGCCTTAGTACGCTCCTTGTAACTCAATGATCGATCATAGGCCTCTTCCCTAAGCTCATCTAACTCATGTAATTGGAGAAACCGTTTTCTACCCGCCTTAGACAAATCAAGATTGACCGTCTTCAATGCCTAATAAGCTCTATGCTCTAACTCTACGGGTAAATGACACGCTTTTCCATAGATCATCCTAAAGGGAGTGGTTCCCCATAGGTGTCTTATATGCGGTTCTAAAGGCCCAAAGCGCATCATCTAACTTATCGGACCAATCCTTACGGTTTGCTCCTACGGTTTTCTCCAATATCCTCTTAATGCCCCTATTTGCATTCTCTACTTGACCACTAGTTTGAGGATGGTAAGCTGTGGATAACCTATGTGTGACCCCATAACGTGCAAGTGTCTTCTCCATTTGAGCATTACAAAAGTGTGTCCCCCTATCACTAATCAACGCCTTAGGAGTACCGAACCTAACAAACAACTTCCTAAGGAACTGAACCACTACACGACCGTCATTAGTGGGTAAAGCTTGAGCCTCCACCCACTTGGAAACATAATCAATGGCCACAAGAATGTTACGGTTCTTCTGTGACACTGGGAAGGGTCCCATGAAGTCGATACCCCAAACATCAAACACTTCTACTACCTGAATCGGGTTCTGGGGCATCTCGTTTCGAGATGAAATATTACCGGACCTCTGACACGCATCACAACTACTCACAAACTCGAGAGCATCCCTGAACACAGTCGGCCAATAGAAACCAGAATCTAAGACTTTCCTAGCAGTGTAAGCAGAACCAAGATGACCTCGTGCTAAGCCCTGATGACAGTGCTTAAGGATCTCTAATCCTTCTTCTCGACTGACACATCTCCGAATCACATTATCAACTCCTATACGAAAGAGAAATGGCTTATCCCAGATATAGCGTTTGGCATCAGTAAAGAACTTCCTCTTCTGTTGGCGTGTCATGCCCTTAATCACAGTTCCATCTGCCAGGAAGTTTGCCAAATCAGTGAACCATGGGAAACCTTGTTGCTCAGCTTTCACAAAACTCAAAGACTCATGAGGGAATCTATCTCCTATTGCCTCCTCATGCAATTCCTCTCTATTCGGATCCTCCAACCTAGACAGGTGATCCGCTGCCACATTCTCCTCCCCCTTCTTATCCTTGATCTCGATGTCGAACTCAGATAGCAAAGGAACCCACCGTATCAGACGAGGTTTGGCATCTTTCTTTGCGAAAAGGAATCGCAATGCCGCATGATCAGTGTAAACGATGGTCTTCGAAAGCACGAGATAGGAACGAAATTTATCAAATGCAAAGACAACTGCTAGAAGCTCCTTCTCAGTGGTGGTGTAATTCTCCTGAGCTTCATTGAGTGTCTTACTCGCATAGTAGATCAGATGGAAGTGCTTGTCCTTCCTTTGTCCTAGAATAGCCCCGACTGCATAATCACTCGCATCACACATGAGCTCAAAGGGTAAGCTCCAGTCAGGGGCCACTAGGATAGGAGCAATGGTCAGTTGCTCCTTCAGAAACTCAAAAGCCTTAAGACATTACTTGTCAAAGACAAAAGGAACATCTTTCTCAAGAAGATGGGTCATAGGACGGGTGATCTTGGAAAAATCTCTAATGAACCTTCGATAGAAACCCGCATGACCTAAGAAACTACGAATGGATTTCACGTTAGTCGGAGGAGGGAGCCAAGAAATAGTATCTATCTTAGCGCGATCAATCTCTATACCCTCACACAAAATCTAGTGCCCCAAAACAATGCCTTCTGTCACCATGAAGTGACACTTCTCCCAATTGAGCATGAGATCTGTCTCAATGCACCTCTTTAACATCCTCCTGAGGTTCTCTAAACATGAATCGAACGAAACACCATAAACAGAGAAGTCGTCCATAAACACCTCCATGGACTTCTGAAGCATGTCCTGAAAAATGGCTACCATACACCTCTGGAATGTAGCTGGAGCGTTACATAACCCAAACGGCATACGGCGGTATGCAAAAGTACCGTTGGGGCATGTGAATGTGGTTTTCTGCTGGTCCTCGGGTGCGATAGGAATCTGGAAGTAACCAGAGAAACCATCAAGAAAACAGTAGAACTGTTGACCCGACAAACGCTCCAACATCTGATCAATGAAAGGAAGAGGGAAACGGTCCTTCTTGGTAGCATCATTCAGCCTCCTGTAATCGATGCAGACTCTCCAACCAGTCACTGTACGGGTAGGGATTAACTCATTCTTCTCATTCACCACTACTGTCATCCCTCCTTTCTTCGGGACTACCTACACCGGGCTAACCCAATCCGAATATGGAATCGGGTAGATAACTGCAGCTTCAAGGAGCTTCTCTACCTCCTTCTTGACAACCTCCTGCATCTTCGGGTTTAGCCGTCTCTAGGGCTGGACTACAGGTTTGTACTCATCTTCCATGAGTATCTTATACGTGCAAAATGAAGGGTGGATACCCTTTATATCACTAAGTGTCCACGCAATAGCCTCTCTATGTGCCTTAGAAGAAATAATGACAGGAAAAGTGTTCCCACCACCAAAGAAAGCATATTCCAAGTGAGAGGGGAGCTCCTTGAGCTCAAGGGGTGGTGGTTCTTCAACCGAGGGCCTCTCTCTCTCCTCCTCGGGATCATCAACAGCAGTGAGCAACTCAGAATGCTCAACTGGCTCGCTATTTGGGAAGACCTCATCCTCAACTACTGGGTCCTCCTCATCTAACTCATGGGAAGGCAGCAGATCTGCTCCACAAATGTACTCCAGACACGATCCATTTGAGTGAAAAATGAATCAATGAAGTAAATGGAATTGTCTTGAGCACTCGAGTTCTTTATCGCCTTTATGACGTCAAAGGTGACTGCCTCATCCCCTACACGAAGGTAATCTGACCGTCATAGACATCGATCAATGCCTTAGCGGTTCTCAAAACAAGGCGCCCCAAAATGAGTGGAACCTGATCGTCAGCCTCCATATCAAGAATAACAAAATCCACGGGGAACATGAATTTATCAACCTTCACCAACAGATTCTCCACAATGCCCTGTGGATATTTGATAGATCGGTCTTCCAAATAGATGCTCATGCGTGTTGGAGTCGGATCTCCAAGGTCTAGCTTCTGATAGAGAGAATACGGCATCAAGTTGATAGTAGCCCCAAGATCTGCCAGCGTGTGGTTCATAGTAGAACTACCAAACAAACACGGGATAGTGAATATACCCGGATCTGCTAATTTCTTTGGTAGCTTATTTTGAACCACCGCAGAGCAATGTGCGCTAAGAGAGACAGAAGATAGTTCCTCCAGTTTCTTCTTATTGGTAAGAATATCCTTAAGAAATTTAGCATATTTAGGCATATACTGGAGGGCCTCAATAAACGGAAGATTGACCTTAAGTTGCTTAAAAAGCTCTAAGAAATGCCCATAATCTTTGGCATATTTTTGATGCTTCAGGCGCTCAGGATACGGGACTCTAGTCAAATCTACCTCGGGAATCTTCTTCTCTACCTCCTCCTTCTTCTTAACAGACTCTCCGTTCGACGCGGTACTTGCTTGGATTACCCTCTTTGGCGTCCCCCCAGGAGTCTCCATCTCCATCTCCTCATCCATCACCTCTTCATCTTCAGGCGGTGTTACTTCCTTCTCTCCTCTTCTGCCACTGCGAGTAGTCACGGCTTTTGCATGTGTATTTGGGTGTGTGTAAGTGTTAGCAGGGATTGGACCTATAGGGTTCTGATCTAACTTCTTAGAAACCTCACCTACGACACGCTGTAAATCTAGGAAAGCGGACTGCTGGCTCTTAAGAAGAATATCGTGCTCATCTAGATGCTTCTGTGTAACCTGATCTCGAGTAACTAACTGGTTCAACATCTGTGTTTGGCTCGTCAGTAATTCCTCTATCCTCTTCATTCCCTCACCACTACCACCTGAACTACTACCAAAATCGCCTCCAGCAGGTTGAGTGGGCTGCCTCTACTGAAACCCCGGTGGATTTCCTCCTGATCTCCATCCGAAGTTAGGGTTTCCTCTCCACCCGTATGCACCACTAGCTCCTCTTCCTTGACCACCAACAAAGTCTACCTGCTCCTGTGCCATCAACGGGCAATCTATGGTGTCATGTCCTCCTCTGCACATCTCACATTTGTTCACACTCATCTGAAGGTTTTTAATGTCCTTCCTAATAGCTTCTAAGGTAGCTACCATGCCAGTATCAGTAGTGACCTGATGAACACCCCTCGACGAACCGGGGGCTCTGGCCTCAGGAATGGAATTCCTGGAATGTGGGCTCTGCTACTCAGCGAGTGCAAAACTCTCAAACATCTCCTCACACTCTTCTGCAGTCTTCTTCTCCATGATGTGACCTCCAGCTGCAGTATTGAACATCTGCTGAGTGGGGGATGTGAGACCATTATAGAATTTTTCAATCAATGCCCAATCAGTCAGGCCGTGCTGGGGGTAACGGTTGCGCAGGGTGCTGAATCTCTCCCACGCCATGTGATAGAACTCATCAGGATCCATCTTAAACGAGTGAATTTGCTCTCTAAGTCTGGCCGCTTTAGAAGGAGGAAAATATTTCTTGAGAAACTTACCCTTGAGGTCCTCCCAAGTGGTGATGGAATCCTGGGGTTGAGTCTCGAGCTAGGTGGTGGCTCGAGCCGGCAAGTAAAAGGAAAGAGACGAAGATAAATCGCCTCCTTCGTTGCACCAGTAATATTAAACGTATCGCAGATACGAATAAAACGGGACACGTGTCTCGGTGCATGCTCATCAGCCAATCCGTGGAACTAGGTGGCGTTTGTGATGGTGGACATCTCATAAGAAGGAATTGGCCAATTATTGGCATTGGGAACATCAGGACAAGTGATAGGTGACCTACCACCAGTGATGCCATCGTTGGCTCGCTCATGAACAGCGCGCCTAGGAGGGGGATGTGCATTGTCACCCATTCTAGCTAAATCAGGAAAGAAAATCGGGCGTACCATACTATCTAGAACGGCTTTCAAACGTGCTCGAAATTCAATGTACCTCTCCTGCAACTCCCTCTCAGGTTTAGAGAATCCAGAAAACTCAGGTGACCCTTGTGATCTAGTGTGTGGCATGCACTGAAAGAAAGAACGGAAGAATTTAGAAAGATGGACTAAAAGAAATGAATTAAAAACTCTAACAAAAAAAATAATAAAAACTAAAACTATCGTTATCCTAAAGAAAAACTAGACTTGCTATTGCCAAGTGTCCCCGGCAACGGCGCCAAAAACTTGATGTGTTTGAAACGGTCTATAAAAATAAACTAAACTAACTGACCTAGACTTGGACTAGACACTCAAATTTTACCCTAAAAACAACCTAGACCTAGACCACAAAACAGGCAAGTGTACCTATCGTGTGCAGAACAGACTCAGGAAGAACGGGAATCGAACCCACGAGACACAAGAATAGAAAGACTAGACTCAACTAAAGGAATAACAAATAATTATAAGATGGGGGGGTTTAATTAGCAACTAAAGACTAAAATTAACAATTATAAAGTAATTAAACTAAGAATTACAGAATTGAACCCAAAGATTTTGATTTTAGATTACTGATTAATTGGAGAGAACACTATCTAGATTGAATCCCAGTCTAGATACATGAATGTAAAGAATGATTCAGAATTGTGGATGGATTGGTTTTCTAAAGATACAAACCCTAAGGAAGACTTAGTGGATCCCAGACCATTCACCGGGTGTGACCAAAATGACTCCTAAAGGCATGTGTTACGTATACCAATGGCTAAGTTTTCCTTCCAGTTAACCTAGCAATATTACAGTACCCGATAGGTGTCGGACAACCTAGTCTAACATACCACAAACATTTAACATGCAAGAGGTGACACATTAATGGTTCAATTGGACATGATTAACAAAGCTATTAACTTACCAGATTTTAACTGTTTACTAGTTAGTAATCCACCTAGTATCTAATAACCAAGATTAATCATTTAACCTTTATCTTCCAATTTCCAGTTAAGATACACATTGATTTCTCATTCATTAACACATATTAACCTTAGATATCACTACGTCTAATAAGATCCCTAGTAACCACAAACCTAATGGTACGTGTTAGATATGACAACCACGTTTGAAAGACATTCATAGGCAAACATAAAGGAAAAACATGCATCCATGAACAGAAATCAACACATACTCATCATCCAATTCAACCAAGAACAAGTCTTTTACAATAATATTAACCATCCAACAATTTGATTCATTCTAACATTCAAGATCATCAACTATTCATCATCTAGATAGTGTCTAATGATTTAGCTAGTCATAACTAGTTCAAAACATAAACAAAACTCAGAAATCATGGTCCAACACATCGTGTTCAACTTAACAATCGATAAAGAAAGTAAGTAGAACCCGAAATCAAGTACGTGAGTGATCCAAGCTTCAATCCTATGCTCCAATGGCTCCAATATGCTCCAAATTACCCCTCTGGTTCGTCTTCAGCCGCTCCAAGTCGTGTATTCGTAAAACTTGGGTTCAAAAACGACTTAAACAAGCTTTAAACAAGTTTTTCACGTCTGTGGGTCCCTCGCGTCACGCGACGGGTTTGGGGAAAACCTTCACGCAGCGCGACGGGGTAAAAATCTGATTTTTGACGCGGTGGCATTTTCGTAAATAAAGTGAACTCCGAGGGCCGTCGCGCTGTGCGAGGGAAGCTAATTACCCGTCGCGCGACGCGACGGGGGTATCTTTCCAGAAAGTTTCTTCTTTTTTTTGTTGACTCGTCTGGCACCCGCAGCGCATCCGAAATCATCGTTTTCTCCAATTTAGCATATTTTCACCTCCTTTTATTCAAAAACCTACACAAACACAAAATATTAAGTAATAAACAAAAACGAGATGAAATCTAAACTAAATGACTCGAAAAACATATAAAACGTGCACAGAAAATCGATGTATTTTGCAATACATCAAGACACCTATTCATATTGACAACAAGAGTGCCATCTTAATTATAGAAAATCCGGTCAAGCACTTAAAGACAAAGCACACTGACATCAGGTACTATCTTATTAGAGATATTCATAAGAAACATCTGATCAAATTAGTCAAAGTTGACTTAAATGAACAATATGCTGATTTTTTCATAAAGGCATTTGATGAACAATGATTTAAATATCTTATTACAGCTATTGGGATGATAAACATTGACTAACTTATATCATATGAAAAATCTTTTAATATGTGTTTTGTCTATGTCAATCAATCTAAGCCCTGTTACAAAAGGTATTTCTTCCAAAATTTGTTAAGTATGAGTTCTTTCGAATAGAAACTTTCCCTTGAAAAATCTTTGTTTATTTTACGAAGGCAACTTTTCTAAAACATGTATTATCATCGGAAAAGTTTTAAGTCTCGAAAGAGCATTCAAAGTGTTATCCAATCTACTTCTGAAGTGATAAAACTTTTTATTCGGAAGACTCTCTTACTCTCGGAAGTAAGATTATCTTACCTTTGGAAGTAAGTTTGGCTTCGGAAGATATTACACTCGGAAGACTCAAACTCTCGGAAGAAAGCTTTACTGTGTAACGTAAATCTTTGTGCCCCACTCTCTAAAAAGGTAAAGATTTTCTTAATGATTTTGGAATATTTAAATGACTTATCCTTAACGCCCCTTTCACATCATACCCAAACTGTCATTTCACCTTATCTATCTGCCATTTTACCACATTTAAATACTTTTGACATCTCTCATTAATCTTTTTACCCATTTAAAAGCACTAATTGTTCTTCATCTTCACTCTCACTCTTCCAAATTCACTCTACTCTTCCTGAACTTTTTCCACAATGACTCTCAACCCTCATCACAACCAAGTTGCGCTCCTTGACTCTTCAAAGGATGTCGACTTCTCTAAAATCATTCAATTTTTGCTTCAGTCCACCTACTACACAGCCCTCACTGTTAACCCCACTATCTACTCCAACCATGTGGCTGAATTTTGGGCTAACGGTCAAATTGACACCCTGAACGGAGTTAGGGTTATCAAGACAAGAATTTTTGTCCAAGAGTTGGTCATATTGAACAGACCATCAGGGAGCACTTAGAGCCTCATGATGAGGGCTCTCCTATGGAATTCCCTAAATCAGATTTGGAGGATACCTACACCCAAATGGGGTATGGTGGAGATGTGAGCAGGTTAACAGTCTACAAATTCAACTTCTCCTACAACTAGAAGTTCCTGCTTCACATCGTTCTTCACTGTCTATCCAATAAATCTGGGGGATGGGATCAAATTCCCTATTACCTAGGATGCCTAGTTCACGGGTTGGTAAAAGGCCTACGGTTCAATTATTCCATATTTATGCTAAATAACCTCAGGGGAAATCTTCAAAGGGAAACATTTTACATGTATCCCAGGTTTATTCAGCACATCATCAACTGCAAGCTGGATCAGGGTAAGCTTGTCTATGCAGCTACCCTTTCTACTCCTATCATGAGGCCAGCCATCTTTGAAGTTCTGAAAAGGGTGTCCACCAACTTCACCGGAAGACACACTGCACTTCTTCTAGGTATGATTGAGTAATGGCTCCTGGTGACATCCCTGTAAACCCCACAGGTGATGAACCCACACCAGCAACAACCACTTCACTGCAAACTCTTCCTCCTCCTCCTATCAAGTATACATACCAAAAACATCCCAAACGAACCCTTGTTCAATCTTCTCTGATTGAACAAGCCCCTACTGTTCCATCCAAAAAGACTAGAGTGGAAAGATGGGCTCCCACTCAGTCCAAGGTCTAACCATCCTTCACCATTGACCTTAAAATAGGTATTGAGTCTCCCAAGTCTTAATCCCATAAGCCCCAAACCCAAACTGAAAGCCCTCAGGGTGAGTCACCCTGAGCAGCCAATAAGGGATAGCCAAATCATAGGTTTTATGCCTCTAGATATTGATCAAGGTCCCGGGTCATTAGGCACAACTCCCACATCCTTTACTGACCTATTTACCATTACTAATAAGGATTTCATGTTCCTCCAAGGCCATAATGTTTAAGCACAGCCTCGTGCCTAAAAGGCATGACCCCGTTTTAGTACAATGCTTATGAAAGTTGGTCGGCTTGTACGTGTAGAAGGTGTCGGGCATGGCCCCGTGATAAATACGGCATGGCCCCGTGTTTGAGGTGGGGCACAGCCCCATGTTTCATGGGGCACGACCCCGTCCTTGCTTTTAGGGGACAGTACTTTTTGTCCTGACAGATGTCCAAACATGAAGGTGTGCCAAATTTAGCGCAGGGGTGTGTTTCAGGCAAGACATGGGGGCGGGCTTAATGAGGCATGGCCCCATGCTTGGACTCAAAAGCTTGGATTTCTTCAATTCTTTATTAAATATGTTTATTTTGTCCATCTTGCCCTTTTCAACAACTGAAAACACAATTCAACAATTTTAAGTATATAATCATCATTTTAAGGAAGATATTAAGGAACAATGGATGTGCTTTTGATAGGGTTTTTATATATAATTCAGAGCACATCAGTGGCCAAAGCTTGAATGAACAAGAGAATCTATCAAGCCAAGAGAAGCATTTATATGAAAAGAAATTTGGAGAAAAGCATTCAATACGACCACCATAAGTGGTCTTAGGTAAGGTCTGGCTGAAAACCTAAAACTTAACACTTGCAGGAGAAAACCCGAGAACTTTGTGGGTGTGTTCACTATAATCCCTCACGAGACTACAACTCATCCACTCGGATCTATCGAGGGGTTTAAAGGCTTTTTGCATATGCTAAATGCAACCGTGATTCCTACGAAAGTGAGTTGTACTTCGTTTATTAGTTTGTGTCTTCTTTTTTTGTTTTTTTAGTTCAAGCATGCACAAGACACAAGCACTCAAGTGTGGGGATGCACAAGTCCCTTACTGAAGGCTCTCACTAATGATCAGGTCCATGTACTCATTCCTTATCTTATTTGTCTTTTGATTTGTGGTTGAATCTTAACCATACATTGGGAACAATTTATCCTAAGTGTGGGGATGGGGGAAGCAAAGAAAAAAAAAATCCAAAATTGAAAATTTTTTAAAAGATTTTAAAAAATGACCTAAGCAAGCTTGAAAATATGTAAATTGAATCTTTAAGTACAAATCATTAACTAATTACCTACTTAAGCATGGTTTTTGGTTTTTGGTCATGGTTAGGTTCGTTTTGATGTTCAAAAAAGGAAAAAGACTTTAGATTTATCTAAATGAGGGTAATAAGCTAAAAGGTGGATCTTTCATGCAAAGGTTACATTAAATTCCCAAAGTCAAAAGAATAATTCATATGGAATGTTTCAAGCAAGAAACCAAAGTATTGTTGGGTTTGTTAGAACATAAAATCATAGTTTAACTATTTAAACTTTCTGAAAACACAGCGGAAGTATAGCATTATAACCATGTTTATAAGCTGAAAATTATGTTCTTCAAGTGACCATTCAAGTGTATAAAACAAACCCATAAATCAAAGGATCATTTATGTGAATTAACATGCTATGAACATATGTAAAACTACATAAAATCACAGCTATATAGAGCTGTGAATCTACCTTACTGCAGCAGCAAGAACTCGACCAAAAGAGATGTTTGATGAAGATGGAGATGCCCAAAATGCAGCCAAGACTTCAAGGATAGAAGTCCTCAAGCTAGTATACCCCAAGCTCCTTGCAAACACACCTTCTTGTTAGGTAGAATACACCAAGAACAACATGAAAACCCTGCTCAAAAACCTCCTGCTGAAGCTGCTGAAACCGTAGCATTTTTTAGAGAGAGGAGTGCAGAATTTTGTTGTTAGTTGCATACATGATTCATAATCATGGAGTGCAAGAACCTCACACCAAGAACAACATGAAATCAACTCAAAACAGCTCTTCTAACTCTCTTGAACCTTGCTGAAAAAAAACTCTTTTTTCAGCTTCTAAAACCGTAGGATGAAGAGAGAGAGAGCTGAAGTCTTTGTGTGTCTTGCATGCATTGAATGATGGAGTGTGCACTCTTTTGTAGTTCACAAGAGAGTGGAGTGTAGACAAGAAAGCATGTGATTATGTTTACCAAGAGAATCTCTAGAGTTAGTGGAAACACATGACAAGTGCATGTGTGTGTCCTTTTGTCCTCCACATGGGACGGTTTTGTTAAACAAAAAAAAGGAGATTTCTCTTTTAATTAAACATACACATATATGTCTAGTCTTGTTACAATTAACCATTTAATTGTATAAGTAGTATACTCTCATTATTATTTGGTGTTATACAACTAATTTAAATAACACTACAAATAATATTATTGAACAAAATATCCAAATAAATTGTTCCATCTCATATGCAACTTATTTAGAAAACCCATTTTCTAAATTGGTGTAAATATTTAATTGCATGATCATATCATCAATTAAATATTAATTGGTGTTTGCTAAGCTTGTTATTGGGTATAACCCGACTTGGATCATAACGTACTAACCACATCAATATTCTAAGTGTCTTGGGCACATAGAATCCTACAATCTCCCACTTGCCCAAGATTCATAGAAGATTGATGCAAGCAGTAAATAACGCCTAACAACGGTTTACTACCCTTAATACGCATGACTTATGGCCATTCAATAACATCATCCCATTCAAGTACCTTACTTGAAATGATTTAGGTGAATTAATCATCTATCCTTTTGTTACAGATGTCATGTTAAATCCAAGGACATAGAATGATCATTCCTTGTTGATTTAACTTAATCAGGCCTTAGACATCTAACTCTCAACGAATAAGAGGAACAAATTCCATCTTGACTACATACGTTTCTCACAAACACCTCGTGTTATACCTGAACATACCCTTATGTACTGTCCACTATTTCAGGACAGTGAAGAATTAGCTCAAGGCATAATACTTGGTGAATATCAAAACCCAGTATGTATCTCAGGTCGGAGGATACCAAATGATATTCGCCTTTACTCAAATTTACTTATGATCAATCGATAAGATTCCATGTAGTAAAATTTGAGATGTGGGTTAGTCCAATATTTGTATCCCACAAATATCTATGAACCTTGGTAGCAACCCATTGCTCTATATTCATCCTTATGTATATCAACCAATCCAAGTTCATAATAGTCTTACCCTCATACTTGTTCCCACAAGTATGAACGACTACGGACATTTAGAGTAAATAATTTACTCATGGATTAAACATGCTAAATTGGAACATTAATTGAAACATTATAACCAAATAATTTTACTCAAATAATAAAGAGTTCCACATTTTCAAATACAAAATTTGATCAAGTCCAATCACTAGAATATCGAAGTCCTAAGGCACAAGTATGACTTTCATGCTTTGATCTTTCGAGGAGCTTCGTGAGTGGATCCACAATCTTTTGATCAAAGTGAACTTTACGAATACATATCTTTCCCTTTTCAACTTCATCCCTTATGTAGTTGAATCTCCGCTCATTGTGCCTAATCTTTTGATGTGCACGGGGTTCTTTGATTTGAGCAATCACACCCTTGTTATCACAAAAGATTTCTAAGGGGTCTTGAATGGTAGAGACCACCCTTAGATCGGTAATAAACCTTTTATTCATGCAGCTTCCAAAGCTGCTAATGAGGCGGCTATGTATTCCTATTTTGTAGTGGACAATGCTACCCTACTTGTAATGGAGACATACCCGATTGTGATCGAGTTAGTTTGGAAACTCGCATCCGTGTAACCCTTTACAACGAGTTCCTCTTTCTCAGATCCGTATATTAGAAACATATCCTTAGTCCTCTTAAGGTATTTCAATATACTTTTAACAGCCATCCAGTGGCTATTTCCTGGATTCTGCTGATATCTTCTTGTCATGCTTAACGCGTATGACACGTCCGGTCTTAGTGCATATCATCGCATATGTGATGGATCCTATAGCAGACGCATATGGGATGTCCTTCATAAAATCTTGCTCATCCTTTGAGCTTGGACATTGAGATACACTCAATATTGTCCCTCATTGAATAGGTACCATACCTTTCTTAGAGTTTTCCATCTTGAACCTTTTCAAGATTTTATCAACATATGCACTTTGGTTTAGACCTATCAACCGCCTCGATCTATCCCTGTAGATCTTTATTCCCAAAATATAGGCGGCTTCACCGAGATCTTTTATGGAAAAACAATTTCCAAGCCAGGTTTTAACACCTTCTATGGTTGGAATGTCTTTTCCATATAGTACTATGTCATCAACATACAATACCAAGAATGTGATTACACTCCCACTAGCTTTCATATACACACAAGCCTTATCAGTATCCAAGTTTCCATGCATATTTGTTTTCTTCTCGAAAAACCCACTTGCATCCAACCGGTTTGGAGTTAAGTGGAGGGTCAACCAATTCCTAAACTTGGTTGTCATACATGGATTGTATCTCTACGTCCATGGCTTCCAGCCATTTGTCACAATCTGAATTGGACATTGCATCATGGTATGTAGTTGGCTCATCGGAGTCAACCACATAGCATCCATCCATGAAAAATCCATATATTTCAGGTGGAATGCTAACTCTACCAGATCTATGAACGTTTTATATGTATTGATCAACCTCTTGATCATCATTAACAACCTCTTGTTGATAGCCAGTGTCAACCAAATGTGTATTGGCTTGTGGATCTTGATTTTCATCAAATTCCATTGTTCTATGCGTCACTCCTTCCATAAGGAACTTGGCTTCCAAGAACTCTGCCCTTCGAGCAATAAATTCCTTTTGCTCTGTTGGATCAAAGAAGTAGTATCCTATACAGTCTTTGGGATATCCAACAAATATACACGTAGTGGATCGACTTTCAAATTTGTTTTGGGTGTTAAGCTTAACATAAGCTTCACTACCCAATACCTTTTAAATATGATAGTGATGGAACTCTTTCCATGCCATATTTCAAAAGGGTGTCGAATCCACTTTCTTGGTTTGGGCCATATTCAAAATACGAGCCGTGGAGATTAGTGCGAAAACCCAAGATGATAAAGGTGGTAAGCTCATAGCCTTAATGAATTGAACCATATCCAAATAGGGTTCAGTTTCTCTTTTATCAGAATGAAGAACTTAGATAGTTATGTTGAGTTGATTTTCTACTTCATTATTGAATATTTTGAACATTTCAAAAGCTTCGTTCTTATGTGTCATCAAGTGCACACAATAATAGAGATTGTTATCATCGGTAACAGTAATGAAGTATCTTTTCACCAATCTTTGTCATTGTCTTAAAAGGACCACATACATCCAAATGTATCATTCTTAATAATTCTTTTGGTTCACACTTATCAAATGAAACATTTTCATTTGTTTCCAAAAGACCATTCTTTTGAAGTGTTTGAATCCAATTCTTGTTTATGTGACCAAGATGTCAATGTCAAAGATAATAATAACTTAAACCGATTTTAAGTTTCTTGGTGTTTAATGTGTATAATGAGTTATTATGGGACGAATTATCATGAACTAATTCATGAATATCATTAAAAGGCATATCCTTAAAATAAAATACATCATCCATAAAACTTAATACCATTATATACAAACTTTAAATCATGACCATATTGTTTTAATAGGAAACATTAATTATGTTCCTAGTCAAACTAGGTGCATACAAAGGTTTTGAGAACAACTTCCAAACTATTTGTAAGTCTCAAAATAGAGTTTCCTTCCTTGAAGCGCACATTTCTTTTGAACTCCTTTGCAACAATTGCAAGTATGAGTCTCACATCCGGTATCCAATACCCATGTGTTTGAAGAAATGACATTTAATACAATGTGAATCATGAAAATTGTATTCGAGGTTTGCCTAGCATCCCTCTTATTTTTCAACTCCTTGAGATAGGAGGAACAATTCCATTTTATTGTCCTATCTCTCCATACTCAAAGCATGGATCGTTCTCCTTTACTTTAGGCTCATTTGCTTAGGTCTTTGAGGTTTCGTTTTAACCTTTGCTTTGATGTATTCCTTTCTTTTGGCAATAATTGCCTTAAGATCGAGATTGGCCATTTCTTATAGTCTCCCTCATTGATCGAGAGAATAGGTAGAACCTCTCTACCCATCCCTGCCTAGGTTGCTTTTGAGCATTGCGTGAATTTCACCGATACTCTTGTCCCACCCGTTCATATTATAGTTTATTATGAATGTCTCAAACCTTTAGTTGGGCAATCAAGGATCAAATCCTTGGCCAACTACTTTGAGACAGGACATTTAAGCATTTTGAGGCTATCAATGTGGCTTTTCATCTTAAGAATATATAAGATGATATCGATTGGGTTTCTTCCATGTGACATGCATAAAGTGCTTGAACCGTTTCGAAGTAATCTTTCTAATGTTTGTTGAAGGAACATTTCCTTCAACTAGATTATCATGTCATATGCCCTATGATTTTCAAACCCTTTTGGAGTTCGGGAATCATATTCCCAACATGAGGTAGGAAACTAGCACAGAATCCTTAATGTGCTTAAGCCAATCATCAAAAGTCCTTAACATCAACAGCGTTGGTTGGTGAGACATGGGGTCGTCAAGGACATAGGCCTTTACTCATTTTGATAACGATTCTCAGTGATAGGGGATGGACGGTCGGGATGGTAGCATTATTGTTTGCGGCCATTCTACAAAATTTACAAAGTTCTTATTAGTATTTCTTAAAATTTTATTTTAATTATTAATACCCTTTTATGTCTCATAGACAATTAATAATTAAAATCTAGAATCCAACGTTACATTCAAATAATGGTTAGGTGACCTTTATCCCATTATTTAATTTAACAAGGTAGTCAATATTTGACAATTGCAACCTTTTACAACTTCTAGCCTTTATGGGATTGGTTAAACATCTTATGTTTGGTTGGCATGTTTAATCCCATCAACACCATTGTATGCCATGCTTCGGTGACCCTATGCACATGGTTTCCAATTCAAGTCGTCCTACTTACACACACGTGTGAGTTTTTACATACAAGCGGTTAGGTGACCTTTATCCCACAAGTATGTTAGACTCACCACAAATACACAAGTTCCCTATAAGTGGTTAGGTGACCTTTATCCCACAAATAGTTCTCAAGTGATTCGAGTGTCGTGTAAAAGGATGGCGTTAAACTTGTTTCAAAAGGGATTTTTGGTTTTCATTAATTCTAGTTTTGAAAACTCTATATACCTTGTATTTGCATGCTTTCAAATGCAAGGTATCCTATGGTTTATTTTTAATAAAACCTCTTTTATTAAATCATTAATCCTTTTAATAACCTTTTATTAACCACTTAATGATTAGAAACCATAAATTTTTAGCTTGTTAAGTTTGCTAATGAGTTTGTTATGCATATCCAAATATCAAACAACAATCATACAAGAAACAACCAAACAAGCATAATATTAACAACCACAATGTGCATAACCATAGCTACTATTGTGACCACACTTGTTTGCCATCATAAGTGTGGTCATTTGGTCTTTCCTAAGGGTTGAATACAACACAAAATAGAGGTCTTCATTTACTCCCACTTGAACTTGCATCCATATGCTTCAAGTCCTTCTTTTGTGTCTTCTTCTTGTGCTTCCTTCCCGAGCATCTTCTTTTACAAAATATATATCCTAATACATATTTTTCTAGTAAAAGAAAAACACTCCTAATCTATTATTACATCCCAATGAATAAATAGACAAATTATATTTTTAAACAAAGCACAAATGAATAATATTACAACCCAATTGAAAATAACCAAAACAAACATTGCAAGCATCCAAACAACACAAGGCCAAAAGCTAGGTTATGCACTATTATATGACCAATCATAAACATTATTCAATAAACAAAATAAACCCCACCAAACCCCAAATTTTCAGCCAACATAAACTGAAAATTAGGGTTTGTTTGTCCAAACAAACAACATCCAAATATATCAACCAATTGACATTCCTATCTTTCAAAGTTTAATCATAAGCATGAAGATATAACTTTGAAAGACATGGGGTTTATTGAATCAACCAAAATCAGCCTATTATGAGTTTATAATCATCCTCTAAAACTAATTTTTAAAGGACAAGAACAAGCAAGCTATCCACATAACCGGCTCTTGATGCCATTGTTGGGTTTGTTAGAACATAAAATCATAGTTTAACCATTTAAACTTTCTAAAAACGCAGCGGAAGTATAGCATTATAACCATATTTATAAGCTGAAAATTATGTTCTTCAAGTGACCATTCAAGTGTATAAAACAAACCCATAAATCAAAGGATCATTTATGTGAATTAACATGCTATGAACATATGTAAAACTACATAAAATCACAGCTACATAGAGCTGTGAATCTAACTTACTGCAGCAGCAAGAACTCGACCAAAAGAGATGTTTGATGAAGATGGAGATGCCCAAAATGCAGCCAAGACTTCAAGGATAGAAGTCCTCAAGCTAGTATACCCCAAGCTCCTTGCAAACACACCTTCTTGTTAGGTAGAATACACCAAGAACAACATGAAAACCCTGCTCAAAAACCTCCTGCTGAAGCTGCTGAAACCGTAGCATTTTGAGAGAGAGGAGTGCAGAATTTGTTGTTAGTTGCATACATGATTCATAATCATGGAGTGCAAGAACCTCACACCAAGAACAACATGAAATCAACTCAAAACAACTCTTCTAACTCTCTTGAACCTTGCTGAAAAAAACCTCTTTTTTCAGCTTCTAAAACCATAGGATGAAGAGAGAGAGAGCTGAAGTCTTTGTGTGTCTTGCATGCATTTAATGATGGAGTGTGCACTCTTTTGTAGTTCATAAGAGAGTGGAGTGTAGACAAGAAAGCATGTGATTATGTTTACCAAGAGAATCTCTAGAGTTAGTGGAAACACATGACAAGTGCATGTGTGTGTCCTTTTGTCCTCCACATGGGACGGTTTTGTTAAACAAAAAAAAGGTGATTTCTCTTTTAATTAAACATACACACATATGTCTAGTCTTGTTACAATTAACCATTTAATTGTATAAGTAGTATACTCTCATTATTATTTGGTGTTATACAACTAATTTAAATAACACTACAAATAATATTATTGAACAAAATATCCTAATAAATTGTTCCATCTCATATGCAACTTATTTAGAAAACCCATTTTCTAAATTGGTGTAAATATTTAATTGCATGATCATATCATCAATTAAATATTAATTGGTGTTTGCTAAGCTTGTTATTGGGTATAACCCGACTTGGATCATAACGTACTAACCACATCAATATTCTAAGTGTCTTGGGCACATAGAATCCTACAAGTATGCACACAGATGATATAGGCATTAGGATCAAGCCTTAGGAATTGAAAAGCCTTCTTATTTTTTTTAGATCATACCCAACATTACCCATTAGAAACCAAAAGAAACCAATGTGACACCCAATGCTTTATACGATGAAAAGAAGAAAAATATGAAGTCTCTTATTATTCTAGTTTTGTTTTTGATGGAATCCAAATTGGAGAGGTGATTATGTGTTAAAACATGGCCAAAGTGCCAAGCCTCGTACTTCGGTATGCCGATAAAGACGTTTTCAAATTATATGAAAATATAGGTTGAAAAAGGTTATATCGTTCAAAAAGTGAGAAATCAAAAGATGGCCAATGTTAGTGTGCCCCACAAAGGTAAAATAATCATAAAAGATGAGCCAATGTTTGCCCCACAATGCAAAATACATTAATATCAATAATAGAGCTTCAAAGAAGGTAACCTTACCCAATTTTTGGATTTCATCACTTTTTAACCATTTTTATCCTTAGTTCTTTACTCTTAACCTAATCCTAATAAAACATATAAAAGTCCTTTTGATTTTTGTATACTGTAGTTATATTGTGAGAAAATGTGATTATATGCATGGGCAAAACATGAAGGCTTATTAGGCTCGTTTAGGTGAATCTAGATTTAAAGTAACATAATATGGTTAAGAAAAAGTATACGAATTTGGGTATGACCATAAACCAAAACTGAGACTGAGTAAGGGATTGGAGAATGTATTTGATAATAAAAGTTTGAAAGTAACTTAAAAGCTTTGCTTAGGGACAAGCAAAAGGTTAAGTGTGTGGATGTGATCGCGTGATGATTATTCAATGTTTAATTAACTTAAGAGATTGATTTTACATCATGATTATGCTGGAATAGATTCAAGTTGTTTATGTTTTGAATTATAGGGTTTTGGAGCTAAAAGAAGCTTATCTTGGATGAAAAGAAGCAAAACACGGAATTACAAGCACTGAAGATGTAAATATGAAAAGTTACAAGAAAGGCACAAATTAAGGTGTACCTACGTATCAAACGCCGGTTATGGGCGTATAATACGCCGGGCGGCGTACAGGCGGCAAATCAGTGGGCGTATTGGATGAAATGACAGAAGGTTGGGCGTAGGAGAGCTGATAGGGGTGTATGATACGCCTAGGGTCGGCTAGTTCCTTCTTGATTGCTTCCAGGAGAATTGATTATGTTGAGTAAGACTCTTTATGTGTTCATTAGGGTTTTGTTAGACAATGGTCTTTAAATGTAAGTTTAACTTTTGGTTACGTTAAAAGATTCGTTTATAAATAAATTTGCTTGTTGAAATTATCGGTTTTCGGTTTCCTTGCATCGTGAACTCACTAAAATCGAGAGGTAACTTGATATAGACGAGTTAATAACATTATGAATGAACGAGTCTTAAAAGTTTGATCTTTTGTTATTACGTTAATCGAAAAGTTGAAATCGTTAGAATTAGGTTTTGCAAACCCTAGTTTGATCACATAAATTATTGAACTTGCATAATTGAGGATCCGCAATTGATTATTTTCCATATTCTAAGTTAATTAGTTTCAAAGTTCTTTTCTTTATGTAACTATGTTCATTAATTCATTCAAAGTTTCAATTTTTAGTTCTAAAGTTTGAGTCTTTAACTTAATCAAGTCGTACTTGTTAAACACTTTCCACGTATTCCCTGAGGAGACGACTTTACTTTCCTTTACACAATAAAGGTAGCTAAGACCGGTTATTTAACTATATTTTGATCGAGTCTTGACAACCGGATCAAGGGGAAAGCTACCATCCCAGCCTCTAGATCTAAACCAACCCCATTCCCAACCTTGAGTTCTATGATGATGAAGACATAGCTTCAGTGAGTATCATGAGTCTCTCTTCTCCACCCCTACTTAAGGAGAGATGGGTACTCCTACATCACCCATGTCTAGTCCACATCATCCACCCCATTACTAAGGTGGATCTCCCTAAACAAGTTGAGGAGGTCCATATGGATGAGGCTCTCTCTTTTGCAAGTGATTACATCATTAAGAACTCAACCATGGCAACCCAGCCCCTTGACACTTCACCTGAAGCTATCATGATGCAGGGGAAATCTAACAGCCAAGAACAAAGTACTGGTGATGAGGAAGAAGACTTAGGGCCTGCTTGAATGTTTGCCTCTGACCGGACAGAGTCAGAAGTATCAAAAATCCAGACCGGGTCAGAAGCAAAGGAAAGAGTGGGTCTAATGCCTTAAACTGGGTTAATGGGTGGGTCAGTGCAATCAAACACGCTAATCGGCTGACCGAGTCAGCCAGTTAGCGGTCAGGGGGTGGGTCAGTGCAATCAAACAGGGCCTTAGGTCCTATTCTCTCACCCCCCTTGATTCTTCTAATGAAGATGAAGGGAATATAAGACTAAAGGTGCAAAAACAGACTAAAACATGCACCTATTTAGTCTTCAAGGTTAGTCACCTAAAATCTCAGGTGACTATCTTGCAAAGGAGGGTCCATGATCAGCAACTTGAGATTTCTAATCTCAAAGAAAAACTAGCTGGGAAACTTTAAGGAGGACTCAACTATAAACACAAGAACCTATGGATGTGATAGACTTCACCCCAAGCTCACCTATGCAAGAAGGTGATGCTACCAAAAAGGGGGAGAAAGTCCAGGCAATCACATAACCTAGGCGTTCTTCTCAGAGTATGGATATTAAGGATTCACCACCCTCACTTGTAATTGTCCACACTCAACAACTTCCTCAAGTCCACATTGATGTGGACTCACTCATACAAAGCTTCTTTGAGGAGGGTATTCCAAGGGCTATGCCTACCCCACCCTATGATGCTGAGAATGAAATACTAGGGTGGAGGTATGATGCTGACAGGAGAGGCTGATACTGCATAGTCTTTAGGGGCAACAAGAAGTCTTCAATTTTCAGACCCTAAAGTACTATGACAATCTTCCACTAGTCCATATGTCACTTGCCAACCCTAGTTAAAACAAGCAAGCTGATAGACTGACTGAGAGGATTCAAGACATGATAGTTAAAGAGTTCAGACAATGAGGAAGACAAATGCTAACAGGTAATATCATTAGTCAATTGGATGTTGAGGTAGACCCTGAGATTAGATTCAAAGGGGAAATCTTAACTGAAGGCCCAATGATAGACCCTTTGAACCTTGTCACAGGAACTGCTTTAACATTTTCTACCCTTAGTGAGGCACCAGATGGTGAAGGTGCATCACAACCTCTCTCTGGTTAGAGCTTGACTGCTGAACCAAGCAATAAAGGCCAAAGCTCTCTCTAACCTGAGTCACCAAGGCCTGTGAGTGACAAAGGGAAAAAGGAAATTGACTCCTGAGGAGATTGAGGAGGAGGAGAGAGAGAGAGAGGAAGAGGAAGCTAATAGAAGAGAGTTCAACTGGGTCCCCAGGCTTCATAGAAGCTGCAATCAAGGTTGCCCCCATGCCAAATACTCAAGATGACGAGTTAAGGGAAACCGTATCAAACTACTCAGGGACTAGGAACTACAACACAGATGAACTCATCTCTCTTACCTTAGAGGAACTCAATGAAGTGGCAGACACAAAGCTATTAAAGGAGAGGAAGGAGGTAGAGGATGCAGAATTGCTCCTCAAGATCAAGGAAGAAAGGAGCCAGAAAAATCTCTACAAGTATACTCCTACCCTCTCCCCAGTTTAAAAAAGCCCTGAGACGGAGGCTGTGGCAACTTAACAACCTCAGGTAGATAAGAAAGTAGATAAACAAAACATGATTAGCTACCTAAGTGCCACAAGCCTCTATCAGGCATATGCACTTCTTCCCTTATCATATGAGTACATAGAATTCGAGTATCTTAAGCAGCTTGAGCAACAAGTAATAAAAGAACAAAAAGCTGCTAAGAGAAAGATGAGGGTAGAAGCTGCAAAATCAATAGCCATCATTCAAAAGAGCTAAAAGAAGTCTGCTGATAGGTAGAGGATGATAAGCTTCTTGAAGCTATATGGGTTCTTTGGAAGGAGGTTTGGTCTAATGTCTCTATCCACTATGGATAAGCACATTAGAGTGATCAAGCAGAAGATTGAAAGGGGGAGCTTGTTGACTTGCATTCTCCACCAAGTCAAGCTCCTCCTGAAGTTGAGGTTAAGGTTAAATCCCAAGAGACAACACAACCTTGACCTAGAGCTGAACCACAACCAACTTCATCTTCTGATCTACAGAGGGGTCCTGATCCCTCTCCTTTTAAACCTATGAAGGAAGATGACCCAACTGAGAAAGACACATAAGAACAACCTAGTGCTGAAGGCTAGTCTTCTCAGTTAAAGTCATCAAAGAGGAGGAAAAGGATGGCCATGAAGAGGGACACTAAGAAGAAGAAGAAGTCCAAGGCATCCACCTCCACACCTCAAGATGAGTCAGAGCATCTTAAGGTGGCTCAAGAAGAGGCTGATCCAGCAAGTCCAACACAAGTAGAGCCTCTTACAGCTGGAAGACCCATCCTCAACTGGACTTTTAATGAAAATCCATACAGATGGTATGTCATTAAAGATCAAGAAGGTCAAGATATCTATTTCTAGCAAGACATGGTTAATCTTCCTCTACATGATCTAGAATGACATGAGAAGATACTATATGAGTCTGAGGGATCTTGACCAGTTGATGAAAAAAAGGAATGGTCTTGATCCTGATGAGTACTATCAATATCTGAGTATCCTTCTCAATTTTGGTAGCATCAGCCTAGGGGAAGTTGTATAATTATACTTGAAAGGCTGATGCAACCAAAGCAAGTAAAGAGCTTCCAGCATGCATGCATGATATACATAGTAGAAGTTACTTCGGAAGTTTTACACTCTTCATAGAAAATATTTCAAGTGTAAAATCTTCCGAAGCTAAACACCAAATCTTTCAAAGCCAAATATGAAGTCTTTTAAAGCTTTAAGGACAAAGTCTTCCAAAGCCAAAGACTGAAGACTGGTTTCTTCCAAAAATAGAGAAGACATGCTTTCTCTGATCAACTTTTGCATAAAGCTGACCAACTTTCCGCTGCCACTCTGAAGACTCACCAACTTATATAAATTACTGAAAAGGTCCATGCTTTATTGAACTATAGATTATCGTTTGGAGTCTGTAACTTTCTATTTTGTACCTTTTATCCTTTTTGTAATAGATTAGGATGTGAGTTATGACATGTCATAGTTACAAGTCAAAAGACAATCTACCTTTAGCTGTACATTGATCTTGTTGTCTAGATTGGTGTTTCCAGCTGACTTTCAAAGTATAGCCGGCTGTAGGATGTAGTATAAAGTATCTCGGTTCTTATATTTCTTTTTATGCTTTGTAACACTTGTAATAGAACTTGAGAGCAATATACAACATTCTTGAAAACCATACTTATCTTGTTTTTGTTCTTTTGTTCCGTCTCATTACTTACTTGTGTTCTTAGTGTCTTTCTTATAACCCGGTTCCCTATTTGATATGTTAAGTGTTCTAACACTCTTTTTATTGTGAGATTGATTGTATTGACCATCCTTTAATCGGTCCTGCAAATATTTTTTTCAAATTTTTGTCTTTAAAAAACTTTTCCTTTAAAAAGTTGTTTTTTAAACACTCCGATTTTTTTAAAAAAGTACATTTTTAAACAATATCATTTTTTAAGTCCTTTGCATTAAAACTTCTTATTTCCTAAAACTTTATTTTATTTTATAACAAAAAGAAACGTGTTTTAATTTTTTTTTTAAAAAAATTGTTTCACAATTTGAAAAGCTTGTTAATAATATAATCAACATTTAATGCATTATTAAATGATTAAGTTTCATTGTGATGAAACATGTACAATGTTTAGGTAAAACCTAGGTGGAGTAGTTAGAAAAATACCATATGACACGTAAACATTTTGCTTGATTAGAGTAACTAGTTTAGAAAACCGTGTTTTACACTGGTTGTAAAAAATATTAAATTAAAACTTAGTAATTAATATTTAGATATTATTTTATAACAATACTTTTTAAACTATCTTAAGTAATAATGATTAGAATTATGTATAACAATTACCTTAAGTAATAATGTAATAACATTATTTTTTAAACTTTTATTTTAAAAAAAACTTTTGTTTAGAAAAATAATTTTAAACATTCCAATTTTTTTAATTTGTGTTTTAAAAATCATTTAGAAAAAGTTGTCTATATTAAAGAAAATCATATTTAAAAGAAATTTCATTTTTTCTAATAAAAATATGTTTTAAATTTGAAAAGATTATAAAATGATATCTTTAGGATTTAATATCATCATTAAATAATTATTTTTAAGCAAGTGAAAAATCTCTGTATTTTGTAATCTAAAACCGAGTCCGGCAAACGTATGTATGGAGGGTTGAATCTCTGGTAACGAACGCGGTTCAAGTCAAACTCTCGTTCTCGGGTGAATAACTTTCTCAACATTCACGATCACAATCACAATCACAACACAATCTGATCAAAATGGCATATGGATCCTCGGCCCAAGCCTTCGCCCTCATCCTCGAGGGCTTCACGTTGATACCCATAAGCCATTACGGATTAGCTTTTGTGTGCTTTCTCATCGTTTTCATCTACAGTTTCCTAGAGTTCCATTTGCTTAGTGATGCCCTTACTCTGTTCCTTGGATCTCCGGTGTCTCTAACCTACAATTCCGCCTCCGAGGTTTACCATGCCGTGGCTTCAAAGTGCCGCCTTCTTCATGGCAGGTTCGATTTACTCCCTCCAGCTAGTCCGTCTTATATAAAATACAAATTATGTGTTGTCGGTGGGTGG
Organism: Flaveria linearis; assembly: GCA_024085815.1. Taxonomy (NCBI): domain Eukaryota; kingdom Viridiplantae; phylum Streptophyta; class Magnoliopsida; order Asterales; family Asteraceae; genus Flaveria; species Flaveria linearis. The sequence goes on along the minus strand of CM044007.1, from coordinate 38,864,246 downwards.
GGACAAAACCTTCGATGCAATGCAATCCGTGTGTAACATGACCGCTAGCGGCTATAAAGATGTGGATTCAACCCGTAAAGTTCCGTGTTTGTTAGACATCTAATTTCTCAATGTCACAAACCTCAGTAGGAATTTCTTCCACCAACTAACTATGCTTACCTAATTTTGTAGGAAGGCCCAAAAGTCTCAAAGTTCATAATCATGACTGAAATTCACACACGATCACTTTTAGTTAGAAATAAAATAATGGTAATTCAAGAAAGTTAGGAAATGGACTTTGGGCTCAACGGCCGGGTCCTAAGGATAAATAGTTGTACCATTCTCAAATTCTTATGTCATTAAAAGTTCTATTAAGAGTTGGGCATCTTTGGCAACCGAACTGGTCATTAGAAACCTAAATCTAATATGCAGTGACTAAGGAGAATATTGGGTTACCAAATTTTGGTTTTATCACAGTTGCAATCATGACTCTGGCAAGTTATGAATTTGCTTATACATGAACATATGAGAGTAAAAATTCTTGTTCTTAGGATACATGTTCTATTCTTAAAGTCAGGCTTTCTATCCTTAAATAATTCATGCAATGTGAAGGAATCTATTGTTCCTTGTGCTGTTGCTTCTTTAAGGTACATAGCTGCACCTTGGCTCTCAAGTCCACATGTTCAAACAACATTTCTAAATTTTCATGGGAGACCTCCTGCAGTAGATTATAGAAGGTATGTCTTCTCAAAAATTGTTGCTAGATATAATGGAATGAAAATAAATAAATGGATATGCTGAAATGACGGAGAACTTTGCGTGATTGCAAGGAGCAGTTTAGAACTCATGCACAATGGACAAAATACACTTTCCTATAGTCATTCCTATGAACCATCTACATAACTTTAGTGTACCATTTTTACTTTTGAACTATTTGGTTTGATAAAACCAAGTTATAGATTCTGCATCTAATACCTGAATGCTGATACACATAGCCTTAACAAAGGCGATGGTTTTCATGCAAGCATATAACAACTGTTGCACAATTTTAGCATGAATAATAAAACAAGAAGAGTTATTTGAGTAGTAAGTTGTGTCATACATAATAAAAAATATAAAATGAAATCCACAAATTTAGAAGCAGAAAGGATGATTGCCAATTTGTATTTTGTTTGATTACAAAAATAAAAATTTATTTTCAGCTAAAAAAAAAAAAATTAAATGTAAGACATTACTACAGTAGGTACAAGTAATAGAAGTGAGAAATAGCAAAAAAATATAAAACAATGGTAGGTTAGCTAATATTTTGTTTATTACTGAAATTACTTATCTGATATTGACTTTGTCAGGATGACGGTCTGCACATGTTCTAATAGAGTTGAGCTTTTACAGTTCAATTATTCTTATAGTGTATTTGTACTCTACAGAATATTATTTCATGCCTCTGATGGTGGTACCTTTGCTCTGGACTGGCTAAAGAGTTATGATGGTAACACAATCATGACATATATTACATGATCACAAAATTGTCTATTAAACAATAAATGTTAGTCAATAGTGGATCCATAAAATAGGGATTAGGCTTAGTGGATCCATGCTTTAAGGATTATGTTTCCCTTTATTTATGTTTGATGTCTTGTTGTATTGTCCTATATAAAGGACCTTCTATTGATTTACATTACACACAATAATATACAATTAACAATCTCTTTTACCAAGTTTATCTTGGTATCAGAGCTTGCTGTTCGATCTGCCTAAATCCTGCTGCTTCTTCTTCTTCCGCTGTTCGACAGCCCACCCTAATTCCATAAACCCTAATTATTTTCGGTCCACAATGGCCATCACAGCCTTCACCTCAGAACACAAAACAAATCACAATTCTCACAAGTTTGGATTCAAATTAAGCCTACCAACTATGGTTTTTGGAAAACAATGATACAACCCTTTCTAATTACCAATGATCTTTTTGGCTATGTCAATGGATCTATTCCATGCCCAGACAAGACTATTGCTGCTCGCAGCCCTGAAACAAACCCAACTCCCAATCCTGAATACATGAATACATGGTGATCATGAATACATGGTCAAAAAGCCTGATCCCTCTGTTACCCATGCTGGAACTTCCCAGCCTACTTGTTGATCATGAATACATGGTCAAAAAGCCTGATCCCGTCGTTCCTGCTGCTCAGGCCTTCATGGCTACCAGCAACCGTGATTCACCAAGCATTCAACTTCCACCAGAAACAGTTCAGTCTCTTCAACAGTTGCTGACCCAATTAGGCCTCAATGTACAATCTGTACAACAGCAAAATCAGGCTCTTTATACCAACCGGGGAACACCAAATCGTGGTTCTTACAGTCGCCGTGGTCGTGCACGCTTCAACAGCAACAATCCGAACAGCCGTCAGGCTACTTCTGCCACAGGTATAAATTCTAGATTTGCTTGGGCATCTAATCAAAATACAGTCTACGGTTCTTGCAACAGGTGTGGAATTGGACATATTCCCTCACAATGTCCTAACCATGACCCAACAACCATTCGTTCACCAAGGCAGGCCCTTCAAGCAAACTTTGTAGATCAACGCTCACAAGCATCATCATCATCATGGCTGCCGGACACAGGTGCAAGTAGTCATGTGTCGCCTGATCTTTATGGCTTTGACGAATCCGAGCCGTATCATGGTAAGGATACACTTATTGTTGGCAATGGTAAAAGTTTACCCATCCTTCATATTGCTTCTACAAAATTTAATTCTCAAAACAAAACCCTTTCACTTACCAAAATTTTGCACGTTCCACAAATCAAACGTAATCTTCTCTCTGTGCAACGTTTCTGTCAAGACAACAACGTATTTTTTGAATTTCATTCTACCTATTTTTGTGTGAAGGATACGGCTACTCGCACTACCCTCCTCATGGGTCCAAGTAAAAATGGTCTCTACTCCTTCCAACTGCCCAAGTTCCATCCTGTGCCCAATGTTGCCTTTTCAACCGTTCGAGCATCCACCACAACGTGGCATCAACGTCTTGGCCATCCTCATTCGCAGCTGTTAAACTTTATGATCTCAAAAAATAATCTTCCTGTTACATCTAATTCTGTTTTTTCTTCTTGTAATTCCTGTCCTATGGGAAAATCATCAAAGTTGCATTTATCTTCTTCACAACATAAAAGCACTCGTGTATTGGATTTAGTGTTTTGTGATGTTTGGGGCCCAGCTCCTATTTCTTCCTTTTATGGTCACCGTTATTTTTATTATGTGTGGATCATTTCATTAGGTATATGTGGTTGTTTCCTATAAAACAAAAATCTGATGTTTTTATCACCTTTCAACAATTCCACAAAATGGCTGAAAGACAATTTCAAACACAACTTAAAGCTGTTCAAACAGACGGAGGGGGAGAATTTCGAAGCTTATCTTCTTTTTAACAAATCATGGGATTATCCATCGCCATTCCTGCCCTCACACTAGTGAACAAAATGGCTTTGTTGAAAGAAGACATCGTCATGTTGTTGAGACTGGTCTCACTCTAATGGCGCAATCGGGTGTTCCAAAGCGTTTTTGGAATTTTGCATTTGACACGGCCACATATTTGATAAATCGCATGCCATCTCGAGCCGCTTCAAATATTTCTCCATTTGAGCATCTTTTCAAACGTAAGCCCGACCTATCCTTTCTTCGTGTTTTTGGATGCCAATGTTTTGCACACCTACGTCCATATAATCCACACAAGATGGATTTCTGCTCCCTACCTTGTGTCTTCTTAGGGTATATCTCTTCTCATCATGGGTATCATTGTCTTGACCCTGCCACTAACCGAATTTATGTGGCTCGACACGTCCGGTTTCATGAGGCACATTTTCCTTTTCTCCAATCCTCCTCATCTCCCTCGCCCACATCCACTCCTGATCCTTACTTCTCATTTTTTCCATCTTCTGTACCACAAACCAGCCCACCTACTACACCAGAACAATCCAGCAACCCAAACAACCCAACCAGCCCAATCTATCATTCAACCACCACACCAGATTCACCAGCCACTAGCTCCAGCAGCACCACGAGCCCAACAGCCTCACCCACCAGCCCAATAGACTTACCACCCAACCCACCAGATCAAACCACAAGCCCACCGACTAGCCCATCTCACACAACCAGCCCAACCAACCCACCAGACCAACCCACCAGCCTACCTGCCGGCCCATAAGCGGTCCACCTTATTCCCAACAGCCCACTGACCTATCATCCAACTCTTCTCCAGCCCACAATTTACCTCAACCACCTCTCCAATATACCTACAGTCGACAACAACCAACCCAACAACCATCTCAACAAACCACAACAAATGAAAATCAACCACGTCCACGACCGGAAAATCTTCGTCAAAATCCAAAACAACGAACTCCTTACAATGCCACAGCCTTTCACATCACCACACAACCCTACTCAACCGAACCCACCTCTTTTGCTGTTGCCAACAAAAGTCCACAATGGCGTGCTGCAATGGCCGAAGAATTCAAAGCCTTAACGAGAAACGACACATGGACTTTAGTACCACCTGTTCCCAATGCTAATGTTGTTGATTGTAAGTGGGTGTACAGGTTGAAACGTGATGAACAAGAGAATATCAAACGTCACAAAGCTCGTTTGGTAGCAAAAGGATTCAGTCAACAACCGGGAATTGATTACCATGAAACATTCAGTCCCGTGGTAAAATCAACCACCATTCGTGTGGTTCTCTCCCTTGCCGTGACAAGGCACTGGCCGCTCAGACAATTGGACGTGCAAAATGCATTTCTACATGGTGATCTCAAGGAAACTATTTATTTACGCCAACCACAGGGCTTCATTGACTCACAAAAGCCAAATCATGTGTGTCGGCTTCACAAGTCCCTATATGGGCTCAAACAAGCTCCAAGGGCCTGGTTCAACCGTCTTTCTACGGTCCTATTGCATCTTGGATTTCATGGATCTAAAACTGACCCATCTCTTTTTATTTACTCTCACAACGATTCCTTAATGTACATGCTTGTTTATGTGGATGACATCATCCTGACAGGCAACAATTCTCAATTGATTAATCACACCGTTCAGAAGCTTAGCACACATTTGCAATTCAAGACATGGGTCGGTTATCCTATTTTCTGGGCATCGAGGTTCTTCACAAGAACAATGATTTGATTCTTTCACAACAAAAATATATTCATGATGTCATTCAGAAAGCAGGTCTCTCTCAATCAAAACCGGTTGACTCACCCATGCACACCAACTCAAATTTAGCTATTGGTGATAGTTCACCCTTTCATGATCCAGTCAAATTTAGACAGACGGTTGGAGCTCTGCAGTACCTAATCCTTACCAGACCTGACATTACTTTTGCTGTCAACAAAGTTTGTCAATTTATGCACTCTCCAACAGATAATCATTGGTCGGCTGTAAAAAGAATTATTCGGTATTTACAAGGAACCTCACACTATGGCTTGCTGATTAGACAAAAATCACCGTCGGTGCTTCATGCCGACACAGATGCCCACAGCCACTCTCTCACAGCCTTTTCTGATGCAGACTGGGCTGGATCTCTTGATGACCGTCGATCCACCGGAGGATATGCAATCTATCTTGGATCAAATCTTATTTCATGGCGTGCTCGTAAACAACGTACTGTCTCTTGGTCATCAACAGAGGCAGAATATAAAGCCTTAGCCGACACTGTTGCTGAGTTAACATGGCTTGAAGCACTTCTAAAGGAGCTTCAGGTGTCTATGACCCTGCCGCCTATCTTGTGGTGTGATAATCTCGGCGCCACTTATTTATCGGCCAATCCGGTTTTTCATGCTCGCACAAAACATGTGGAGATTGATTTTCATTTTGTCAGGGAAAAAGTTGCTCAAAGAAAACTCTCAGTCCAGTTTATCAAAACAGATGATCAAATTGCAGATGTATTCACCAAGCCTCTATCATCACAACGGTTCCTACTTCTTAGGTCCAAGCTACGGGTTGCTCCCCGGCCTTAGCTTGAGGGGGAATATTAAACAATAAATGTTAGTCAATAGTGGATCCATAAAATAGGGATTAGGCTTAGTGGATCCATGCTTTAAGGATTATGTTTCCCTTTATTTATGTTTGATGTCTTGTTGTATTGTCCTATATAAAGGACCTTCTATTGATTTACATTACACACAATAATATACAATTAACAATCTCTTTTACCAAGTTTATCTGATACTATCTATCATTTTACACTATACACCCCCTAAGATATCATATTATCTTGCTGTCAAAAACACAAATCTTTATCCTGTGAGCATTTTCTCATTCATGAATTGAACAAATTATACCTTAATTATGTGTTTTGGTTTTGCAATTAATACACATGGTGTTTGTATTAACTTGTATTTTGGGTAATGAAAAAATGCAATTTGATTTGTTATAAGTACACTATATGAGGACATACTAAAAAAACTAGGAAGAAAAGGGTGACAACATGGAATCATAAAGACCATTGCTACTTGTGGGTATATTAAAAAGTAATTAGGAATTCAGAATATAAGCTCTTTGTTAGGATTCACGGGCGTAAACGAATATCACACGGACAAAAAAATAAACAACACAAGGATTTAACGTGGTTCGGTCGGTGTGACCTACGTCCACGGGCTGCAACTAAGGTTTTCTTTATTTGCTCAGTACAAAGATTACAAATACATGATAGGGTATGTATAGAGACTAATTAGGGTTAACAACTTAGTGAACCCAAGCCCAAAGCCTTCACAAACCCAACAATCTCCCACTTGAAGGCTTTGCGATAAATTCTAGCCCACCATTCAAGTACAAAGCAACCTAGTCGTCTAGTAACTTTAGTATGACAGTAACAGAATTAACTAACAAAGTGTAATGAACATTTATTAAGTGAATTATCAAGTGATACCTCTAATACACACACTAATCACCTATTTATAGTGTTAGTAGAACTAACTATTTACACATGAAGTCCCTCTACTTTAAAGACTTAACATATCCAACGCTAAACATACAAATACAAGCTAGTACAAAGAATTACAATCTAACAATCACCCCCTTAATTCTTTGAATCCACCAACTCCCAAAAGCTTCTTCATTTCCACAAACTTCAACCTTGGAAGAGCTTTTGTCAGTATATCAGCTCTCTGTTCCTCACCACTTATATGCCTCACTATCACCATTCCTTTCTCTACACACCCACGAATATAATGGTATCTGACATGAATGTGTTTAGATCTTCCATGAAAAACAGGATTTTTCATTAATTGCACAGCTGATTTGTTATCCACATGCAGCAATATAGGACCCATCTTCTTTCCTGTAAGTTCTTCCAATAAACTTCTCAACCATACTGCCTGCTGAGCTGCAGCAGTGGCAGCCATAAACTCAGCTTCACATGAGGATAAAGCCACTGTCTCTTGCTTCTGGCTTACCCAACTTACAGGTCCTTCACAATAGTAAAACACAATACCTGTAGTACTCTTCCCATCTGCTTTAGTTGGAGCATGAGAGCTGTCACTAAACCCAACCAACTCATTTACTCCACCATGCTTGTACCAAATCCCATTATCAACAGTACCCTTTAAGTACCTCAATATGTGCTTCACAGCCTGCCAATGAGATGTTCTTGGAGATTCCATAAACCTACTTGTGATTCCCACAGCATAGCACAAATCAAGTCTAGTCTGTGTTAAGTACCTTAAGCATCCAATGACCCTTCTGTACTTTGTAACATACACAATCTCATACTCTTCATCTTTACCCAGCTTTAAACCTGGATCCATAGGAGTCTTTGTTGCATTACACTCCCACATTTTCTGATCTTCCAGGATCTTCTTAGCATAACCTGATTGACACAAGAAAATCCCATCACCTTCTTGTCTCACCTCAATTCCCAGATAATACTTCAACAGTCCAAGATCTGTCATTTCAAACTGGGATTTCATCATAGACTTAAACTCCTCAACTGCCTCCAAAGTAGACCCTGTCATAATAATATCATCAACATAAACCCCAATTATCAGTGAACCAGTATCAGACCACCTTCTGTATACAGCATGTTCCTGAGGGCACCTCCTAAACCCAAAATTCAACAAAGTAGCATGAAGCTTCTCATTCCAGGCTCCAAGAGCCTGCTTCAGTCCATACAAAGCTTTTATGAGCCTGTACACCTTCTTCTCTTGACCAGATTTCACAAACCCTTCTGGTTGAACCACATACACCTCTTTTAATTCCCCATTCAGAAAAGCTGTTTTAACATCAAGATGATGAACCTTCCAACCATTTGTTGCAGCCAATGCCATGATCATTCTAATAGTCTCCAACCTTGCCACAGGGGCAAAAACCTCCTCCTAATCAATACCATACTTCTGCACATAGCCCTTTACTACTAACCTGGCCTTGTGCCTTGTAACTGCCCCCTCTGCATTCCTTTTAAGCTTGAAAAGCCATTTCAATCCAATTGGTTTCACCCTATTTGGACATTGAACTAACTCCCAAGTCCCATTCCTCTCAATGCTATCAAGTTCATCTTGCATAGCCTTCCTCCATTCTGGCTTATCTTTAGCCTGCTCAAAACAAGTTGGTTCCCTCATCAACAACAGTTCTGATTCTTCAAACACAGGAGGTTCAAAAGGGATCTGCTGTTGGATATCTGTTCTGCAAAACACATCTTCCATACTTCTAAATCCCTTTGAGGAGTGTCATCATAAGTTGATCTGGGAATCAGATCATCATCAGAGGCATTCTCCTCATGTACACCCCCTGAATCCTGAACATGATCAGTTTCAGGACCCATAAAATCACCATCAGCCCCTTGAATACCATCATCATCAGGGGAATTAGAAACCTCAGCCTCATCCAAAGAACCATGACTCTGCACACTGTGAGTCACTGCCACCCCAAAGTCAGCATACTTCTGTCTTGGTTGATCATGCTTATCATCTTCCCAATTCCAAGGTACTCCTTCTTCAAACTTTACATCTCTACTGACCACAACTCTACCTTTATCCGGATCAAACATTCTGTAGGCTTTGGAGCCTGGTTCTATGCCCAGATGAACCATGGGTTTACTTCTATCCTCCAACTTTCTGATCTGAATATTTGGCACTCTCACATACCCTTTACACCCAAACACTCTCAGGTGTTTCAACTTAGGCTTCCTATTATACAGACTCTCATAGGGGGTAATTCCATCCAAAGCCTTAGTTGGACTTCGGTTCAGCAGGAAGACTGACTGTCTTACAGCCTCAGCCCACAAATACAAGGGCATATCCATTGCCTTTAACATAGATCTCACCATGCCTATCACAGTTTGATTCCTCCTTTCCACCACTCCATTTTGCTGTGGAGTGTATGGTGCTGTCAAGAACCTCTTAATTCCATCTTCACTGCATAGTTGCTCAAATGTTCCTGAAGTGAATTCCCCCCCTCTATCAGTCATCAAAGCTTTAAGTTTGAACTCAGTTTCCACTTGAATCTGAGCTTTAAACTGCTGAAAGGCTATAGGTGCCTGGTCCTTAGACTTGAGTATATACACCCACATGTATCTTGAGCAATCATCTACCAGCAACATGAAATACTTGTTCCCAGCAGGTGTGGGTGGTTCTAAGGGACCACACAAATCTGCATGGACAAGTTCCAATGGGACTTTTGCTCTGAAGTTGCTAGAACCAGGAAAGGACTGACTCCTGTGCTTTCCTACTAAGCAACTCTCACACAGTTGCGACTTATGATTAATTTTGGGCATACCTCTGACCATGCCTAACCTGGACATTTGATTAATGGCCTCAAAATTCAAATGACCAAGCCTAGCATGCCATATCCAGGCAGTGTCATTCATCACAGTCAATAGACACTTAGGTGTTGCAACCTGCAAATGGATCTTGTACAACCTGTTTTCAGACTTCTTCACCCTCATCAAGGTTCTTCCATCGCTTTCATACACCCACAAGAATCCATTCTCCATTAATATCCTACAGCCCACTTCATCAAGTTGGCCTAGGCTTAGGATGTTACTCCTCAATGCAGGTATGTAGTACACATTTGTGACTACTCTGTGTTCTCCATTCTTGCACTGGAAACAGATTGAACCTCTTCCTTTGATAACAACCACTGATCCATCCCCAAATTTTACTTTTCCTGTGACACCTTCATCAAGATCAGTGAAGTGGGAGTGGATGCCAGTCATGTGGTTGCTGGCCCCATTATCAAGATACCAGGAGCAAGTATCCCCCTCCTGTGGCAATCTTTTGGGGAACACCCCCTGTTCCTCCAATAGACCTAAGTCTTTTGAGAGTTTTGCCATCAACAAGGTAGGTTCCTGGTCTTCTTGGGCCTGTGCAAGATGTGCTTCCTGTTCTCCTCTCCTAGGAGCCTTGCATTCACTTGAATAGTGCCCTAGCTTATCACAATTATAGCACCTTATGCTCCTCTTATCTTTCTTGTTAGCATTTCCACTTCTTTCACAGTTCTCAGGGTTGGATTTCCCTCCCCTGCCCTTTGTAAACCTTCCTCTCCCTCTGCCTCTGGCTTTGTTATCACTGGTGGCATTACCCCTCTGGTAATCAGTTTTGGACTCTTTTCTTGTCCTTTCTTGCCACTCAGCTTTAGTCAGGAGAAGCTGACTAGATGGGTTCTTACTTTGTGTCACTAGCCTCAGCCTTTCCTCATAGGCCTTCAACCGCCCAACCAGTTCCTCAAACGACATCTTCTCTAGATCCGAAAACTGCTCAATTGCTGCCACAATTGGCAGATACCTTTCAGGTGCAACCTTTAAGACTTTTCTGACTTGCTTCACATCTGGGATTACAGTCCCCAGAGCTCTGTATCTTGAAATTAACTCTCCCATCTTCCCAGCGAACTCATCTATTGACTCATTTTCCCCATGCCCAACATTTCAAACTCATGATCTAGTGTTTGAATTCGGGCTTGCTTCACTCTTTCTTCCCCTACATACCTTTTCTTCAAGGCTTCCCAGACATCTTTCGCAGTCTTGAATGCAGCCACTTGCATCAAGACATCTTCTGGTAAAGACTGGAAGATGAAGGCCCTCGCCTTCTTGCCCAGTTTCACATCAACTGCGGCTGTACCAGGGGGTTCTATGGCATCCCAGATTCCCTGGGCATCCATAAAAGCTTCCATCTTAATTGACCAGGAAGTGTAATTCGTCGGGGTTAGCATCGGGATCTTGAACGAAATGGAGTCGCTCGTATCTTTCAGCACCACCTGTGCACCGCGATCTGCCATCGAGTTCACTTCAGAGTCTTGAATTGGGGTCAATTTCGCAGATGATCAGATCTGACGAATCAATTACAATCACCGATGATTGTAATCGAGAGTTCAAGAATTGTATTCCAATGGGATTCAATTCGGTCGACGATTCGAACCGAGCGGGAGATCAAGATCGATCGAGAGAGAAGAGGTTTTGGATCGAGAGCCGTTAATGCTCTGATACCAAATGACAGTAACAGAATTAACTAACAAAGTGTAATGAACGTTTATTAAGTGAATTATCAAGTGATACCTCTAATACACACACTAATCACCTATTTATAGTGTTAGTAGAACTAACTATTTACACATGAAGTCCCTCTACTTTAAAGACTTAACATATCCAACACTAAACATACAAATACAAGCTAGTACAAAGAATTACAATCTAACATAGTAATCTTGAAACAAGTCTTTCAAGCCTGCAGTACCCAAAGAATAAGCTAAGACTCTATCATATCTCCTAGTTGCAGTGACCCCTCATCATCAAGTACCAGAAGGGCCAGTTGAAGCTCCGCCGAGCTCCATCTCAGTCGTGGCTAGTCTCGCCAACGACTCATCCTCCATCTTAACCGATTTAGACATTCCACCAGATTCAAAGATACACCTAGGATCACCATCACTCTCCAAATTCAACAAACAATCACCAGGAGAGAATTTTTCAATCATAGTCTTTAAAACCCAACGGTTCTTTATAACTGTACCCGGAACACGTCCCGTGCTTCTGCTGTCCACCGAATCCCCTGAATGGTTTAGGCTTTCGAACTCGTTCACCTAACATCCTTGCTCCAGACTTCTTGTTTGCAAAATGATTGCTCTTAGCACCAGATTTAACGGACCGGATTTTGTTGTGCTTAACCAGGACGATCATACATCCCTCAGTAGGTACCTTAACCATATACAATGACACAAACTTTATACCATGAGCAATAACCAGATTACCATTGATCAATCTCTACTTACCACCACCAAACCTTACTTCCAGTTCTTGTTCATACAGCTGACCAACTGAAATCAGTTTCTTTTTCAGCCCCGAAATCACCCTAACATTCTTTAGGTTCCATGTATTTCTCAATGAAGTAACCAAATCAATATCCCCCATGCTCGTTACTTCAAGTATCTCGTCATTGGCTAATCGTACCTTTCCAAAATCACTATGTTTCAGGTTAACCATCGTTTCCCGTTGTCAATGGCGTGGAACGAAGCCCCAGAAGGCTAGTATCCATGACCCATGAGTCCACACTTTTTTCCACACCAAGTATCAATGCATCATCATCAGAAACATCCCCAACAACAGTGTTCAATTCTTCTTTATTTGGACACTGACTTTTAACGTGTTCCACCTCATTGCAGCTCCAACATTTCACATTCTTACTAGGTTTAGATGAACTCCTTTCCTGACTCCCACTTATCCTGTTATTACCTCGACCCCTGCCAACATTTAACAACTCATTATTTGATGATTCACCCGAGTTCCTTCTTCTGACATCTTCCATAATTAGATCCCGAATAACATCAAGAGTGAAACCCTTAGTCCCCATAGAACTTGAAATTGCAGTCACAGTTCCAGACCAACCATCAGGCAGAGACGACAACAGCAGTAAAGCCTGAACTTTATCTTCAAACTTAATTTCAACATATACAAGTCTTGTTAAGATTGATTTTAGATTTTTGATTTGAACAGTCACTGAGCTTCCTTCTTGTTAGCTTCCTTCTTGTTAGGATTAAAACTGGTACGAACACAAACAATAGAGAACAATAAACAATAATAGACACGAGAGATTTATATAGGTTCGGTCGCGATGTGCAACCTACGTTCTCTTGGGGCAAATAGGGTTTTCTTTTATTGAGTGATAAAGATTACAAGTACAATGAGATGCATATATAGACTACAATTAGAATTAATCCCTTTAGTTAATAATCTAACTAAACTGGGCGTAATTAGAACTTGGGCCGGCCGAGCCCAACTGCTCCAAATTAATTCACCCGAAGTCTACACCCAACAATTCTCCCACTTGGAGGCTTCGAAACACGTTCAGTTACACTCCGCTTCTTTGCACTTCTGTAAAATCCCTTCGATTTTTGCACCCCCTAGCTACCCCCGCCTTCTCAACATTATTCCTAAAGCACCACTGCTGGCAAACATAGATTCCTCGCACCTGAGACGCAAACTGATTGCTACATCACTGATCAATCTGACAAAATGATACCTCATCCCAATGTGCATTGTTTTACCATGATAGACTGGATTTTTGGCAAGTTTCACTGCACTCTCTTTGTTACAATACAATGAGTAATCAGACTGCTATTTACCTAATTCTTCAAGAAAAGTCTTTAACCGTACTAACTCTTTACTAGCTTTAGCAACGACCATGTATCTGCCTCTGTTGTTGATAGAGCTACACTTTTCTGAAGTCTGGACATCCAGCTAACTACTGTTTCTCCCACTGTAAAGACATACCCTGTAGTGCTTTTGAATGTCACTTTACAACCACCCAAATCAGCATCAGTATAACCTCTGAGAATTGCATCTTATCCTTGAAACATAACCCCATTTTAGATGTACCCTTCAAGTATCTGAGTATCCACTTAACTGCTTCCCAGTGTTCTTTCCCCGGATCTGACATAAATCGACTAACTACCCCAACTGCATGAGCAATGTCTGGTCGAGTGCAGACCATGGCATACATGAGACTGCCAACCGCGGATGCGTATGGAATTTTAGCCATCTCTGTTCTTCTTAAGATTTAGGAGACTGATCTTTGGTAAGCTTGAAGTGACTTCCCAATGGTGTGTTTCTAGACCTGGTATTTTCACTATTTATCTTGAATCTTTCCAACACTTTCCCTATGTATTTTTCTAGACCTGGTATTTTCATTATTTAACGTGGTTCGGGCGGTGTGACCTACGTCCATGGACTGCAATTATGGTTTTATTTATTTGCTCAGTACAAAGATTACAAATACATGACAGGGTATATATAGAGACTAATTAGGGTTAACAACTTAGTTAACAAGAAAACTAAACATGGGCCCAAGCCTAAAGCCTTCACAAACCCAACACGCTTCTTATCAATAAGGTCATTTTCATTTGATTTTTATCAAGAAAACTAAACAAACAAACATACCCAATATATCCCCCTAAAAAGCAGGGTCTGGGAGGGGTAGGTGGTGGCGAGTCTTTCCTCTATCTTGAGAGAGAGAGATACCGCTTCCAAAGAACCCCCGACTCGAAAACGATAACAAGCAGATTATAAAGCATACAACACATAGGTATATAAGCATAGACATATTCATAAGTATATTCATAAGTATAACAACCAGACTATAGTGCATACATCCCATAAGCATACATCACATAAGCATAAGCATAATAACCCGAAGATAGCGCATACATCAAATAAGCAATATGCTTCACCCATAAAGGGCAAATGTCGATAACCTACACATCACGCAGGGGGTCACGCATCAGGTCTTCCTTTACTCCTACCAACAGATCCCACTAGAAGTCCTTAATTTTACCAAGAAAATTAAACGGGTTTTATTAAATGCTTAGATGTTTAGAGGTCATTTTCATTTGATTTTCATTACTACTTTTTTAGAATAATGCAATGCTTTATTAGTTGTAGGATTCATCTTGCTTCCATTATTTTAAGCTCTTCAAAGTTTGCTTTGACGCTAAAGGATAGTTGTATGAGCTTACTATTAGGGCATGAGACATGGTATCGTGTAATATTGTGACAATATTATGATATTTTGAAAACATATTCCATGACGAGAAGCTTGCAAAATGAATTGCCAAACATGCTTGTAACAGTTTATTTCATTTATCGCCGGATCTAAAGTTTTGCATAATCTTGCAGTTATGGGAGATTCAACATATGAAGATGATAAAACCCCGATCGTTATTGTAGTCCCTGGATTAACTAGTGATTCCTCTTCGGCTGTAAGTTCAAATTATTGTCAGCTGATATGGTTAATGTCAAGCCTGAATGCTCACTAAACCTGCTTTAATTCTAATGGGTATTTTGGTTACAAACATATACCATTTGATCAGGGCGTTATAATGCCATGTTGTAACCATAGTAGTCGAAGGCTCTAAGAGCACTAAAGGCGCAGCAATGGTTCCGACCAATCCGCTGTTAGAATCATATCCGTGCTGTTGATCAGTTTTCTGTTGCTAATGTTTGATGTCTTTTCTAAAACAGTTCTCAAATAGAATAGCTGGAAGGTTCAGACTCGAGCCATTGCTGTGTTTTGTTCACTGTTTTTGACCCTAAACCAGAAGCTTTTTCTGGTCCAGCCGTGTTATATACCTAACACAAATGGGCCCAAAAACCCCGCCCAATACCCTCTAAATCGAGTGCTATACGATTTGAATTTAAGATCTGGCCCAATTTCTAATTCTTTTTAGACCACAACTAGTCCAAAAAGAAAATCCAACTGGAACCCCACCTCAATTTGGGCCTGTTTTTAGCCCTTTAGAGACTATACAACACATTACATCTATTACATTTGTTCAAAATACAAGCAGAACATTTTGATTGTGATTAAAACACGCCCTAAGCCTTTGGGTTGACTTTCTAGTCAAAGTAAATATTGACCTTTTGGCTTTAGTCAATATTGATTTTTTCGCCCCAAAATCTTCCCTTGTTTTTCTTGTTTGCCAAATCTATACCAACCATCATAACGTCTCCTGGATACCCAACAACACCTTCCGTCATGACACCTAACATTACCGATTTTGTGAATGTATCCCACTTGTGGATGTGTTCTTGTTTATTGACATGGCACTTTGTATCGCTAGACTCTACCTGGATTGCTAATTTAGAAAGGTTTTCTGGATTGCTAACCTGAACTAATCACATTAAATCTGAGTACACATCGATACTAACAATTGTTTTGACTTTTTCTCTGGTCCATATTTTCAGGTCTTTTGTACCCCACCTTGTAATTTATATATGCATTTGTCTACACACCTCCAATGAGGAATTCTTTTGTTTCGAATATATTTTTTAAAGGATTTTGTATTTCTATAGTCAAATAAATTAGAATATTGGCTAGGTGAGAAGTATGCAACTTAGTTAGTAGGGAAGCCATTATGGTTTAAATTCATAGCTAGCAAAATGTTGTAAATTTTTTTAAGGTAACCTATAAAGTTGTGTTGTGTGGTGTGACATATTCATAGTTTTTCCACCCTTTTCGGAGTTTAGAGGACACTACATACTTATACGTGTGTGTTTGTGTATATATACACATATATAATGTTTCTTTATTCTTTAGAAATATAGGATATTATGTCTTGTTTATATGTGCCTCACTATTTACTTTTATATCATGTTTCTTTCTCTCGGTAGGAATGCGATTACACTGTCCCTTATATTTCAGAAAATGAATAATAATGGAGCGAGTGCGACTATTCTAATAAAATATATCTTGGTCTTAGTCTTTCTTTTATTGATCAACAATCATATGATCCTTATTGTTGATAATTATTTTTTAGTACATCAAGCATCTTGCCTTCTCTACGGCAAAACGAGGATGGAATGTTGTTGTTTGTAATCATCGAGGGCTTGGAGGAATTTCTGTTACTGTGAGTTGTAACTTATTTATTACATTGAGGAATTTTTGCACTTTAATGTTTGGTTATTTGTCTTATTGTCATGTTTGATTTGCCAGCTATTGCAGCGTTTTGATCACTTAAGTTGCTGTTAATTGTTTATTGGTGTATTATGTGTCTGCATGCAGTCAGATTGCTTTTATAATGCGGGGTGGACAAATGACATACGAGACGCCATCAACCACCTTCATCATGAATATCCTAATGCACCTCTTTTTGCAGTTGGGACTAGCATTGGTGCTAACATTCTTGTACAGTATTCTTTTATATCTCTTTTTCTTCTAAACCACCCTTGCAAATAGCTATTTTTAATGGTCTATGCTTTCCTAGTAATGATAGTCCATGCTTCAAGTTTTTTATTTTACTATAAGATAGTTTAAGCATTCATCTACCAAAGGGCATTTAGTCCACTGGTATGGTATCTTGGTGTGTTAAAAGGTGCCTCCTTCCTTAGAGGTCTGGGTTCAAATCTTATGGTGGATTGTGGTGTAAAGTTAGGAGTAGATTAGATGGGTTTGTGAGATGCCGTTCTAAATAAAAAAGTTTTGGCTTTCATCTCAACATCAAAAGATAATAACAAGGCTTTTTGTTGAATAAAGAGTATGTATAAGTGAAACAACCAATTCCCCTTTTTTGTTTTACTATGTATGAGGTCACTAAAGGAGTTAGGTTGTTTCTTCTTATAGGTTAAGTATCTTGGAGAACATGGGGAAGATATTCCTATTGCTGGAGCGGTTGCCGTTTGCTCTCCTTGGGACCTTTTGGTTAGTTTTCTACTTCTGGAGAATGATCTAATTGTGAATATATTGTCTTGCATGTGTTTTAACAATTAATGACATGCCTATCTAGTTCTTAATGTTTTAAGTTATAATTTTTTGTTCACCACGAACGTGTGTGATAATCACATTCTTAGGGCTTTAGGAAGAATAATATTGATTGTATGCATGTTATTAAAGGCATAGATCGCTAACCAAATTCTGTTTGGTCACTGGCTGATGAATGCCTGATCAGTTTCGTTTGGTCGTTGTTAATCAGTTTGGTTGCTAACCGGGAAACACAAGCAAAAAAACAAAAGAAAGTAGTAGAAGCAGAAAGACAAAGATACAAACAAACAAACAAACATACCCAGTGTCTCCCGCTGAAGAGCAGGGTCTGGGAGGGGTATATGGTGGCAAGTCTTTCCTCTATCTAGAAAGATAGAGAGACCGCTTCCGAAGAGACCCCCGACTCGTTAACACAGGCAATAACAATAACAATCATAATACAACGCATATACAAAGCATATAACAAAGCATAACAAAGGCAATAACCATCATAATACGAAGCATATAACACAATGATATATATCACAAGAAGAATTAGATAATGCGCATGTAACACCCAAAAAGGATAAATGAGGAAAACTACACCTAACTTGTGGGGTACGGCCATATGTCACCGTATACCCTTCCCACCCACAACACCCACTAAAAGTCCTTAATTTTAATTCTACGCCTCCACTCACTTCTATCCTCGATCATGTTCTCAGAGAGATGCAAGTCCATCATATCTCTCCTAATAACCTCGTCCCAAGTCAACCTAGGTCTACCTCTGCTCCTCCTACCCTCTAAGCTGATATTCTCTACTGCTCGGACTGGTGCTGCCATCGTTCTCCTCTTCACGTGCCCAAACCATCTTAATCTTCCCTCTCTTATTTTTTCTGTGATACACGCCACCTCTAGCCTCTGACGAAAGACGTCGTTTCTTATCCGATCCAATCTTGTGTGTCCACACATCCACCTCAGCATTCGCATTTCTGCGACCTCTATTTGTCTCTCGTGCGATTTCTTTATGGCCCAACAGTCTGTGCCGTATAACATAGCTGGACGTACTGCCACTCTGTAGAATTTTCCCTTTAGTTTTGCCGGGAACCTCTTATCACACAAAATCCCTGATGCTGCTCTCCACTTGCACCATCCTGATTGTATACGGTGTGCTACATCGCTGTGTATTTCTCCATCTTCCTGTACGTACGAGCCAAGGTATTTGAACCTAGACGTCCGGGGGACCGCCATGCCTTGGATACTGATTTGGGTGTCCTCTTCGGCCTCACCACTAAAGTTACAATGCATGTATTCTGTCTTAGCGCGACTTATCCTTAAGCCCCTGCGTTCTATTGCTGATCTCCACTGTTCTAATCTCTCGTTAAGCACCGTCCTAGATTCCGATATTAAGACAATATCATCCGTAAACAGCATACACCATGGGACTGGCTGTTGTATAGACTTGGTCATCTCGTCCAGCACCACTGTGAAGAGGAATGGGCTCAATGCCGATCCTTGGTGGAGTCCTACTTCCACCGGGAAGTAGTCTGTGTCTCCGACAGGTGCTCGTACACATGTTTTTGCCCCGTCATACATATCCTTTATTATTTTGATATACCTTTCTGGTACCTTTCTAAGTTGTAGACTTTCCCAGATGAGTTTCCGTGGCACACTGTCATATGCTTTTTCTAGGTCAATGAATACCATATGCAGGTCTCTTTTCTTTTCTCTATATTTCTCCATTATCCTCCTTATGACGTGTATAGCTTCTGTTGTAGAGCGGCCTGGCATAAATCCAAATTGGTTTACCGCTATCTGAGTTTCTCGTCTAATTCTCGTGTCAACAATTCTTTCCCATAGCTTCATCGTGTGACTCAATAGCTTTATTCCCCTGTAATTTGCGCAACATTGGACATCTCCTTTTTTCTTATATATGGGGACTATGACACTGCTTCTCCACTGCTCTGGCATCTTTCCTGTCTTAAAGATAGTGTTGAATAAGTCCGTTAGCCATTGTAGGCCCTCATCTCATAGGCACTTCCACACTTCAATCGGGATGTTGTCTGGCCCCACCGCCTTAGCCCTTCCCATTTTCTTCAAAGCTCTCTTAACTTCATCGACTGTGATGCTTCTACAATAACACTTGTTTTGTTGCGTCGTTTGAGTTGTTTCGTCGATCTCCGTTTGTTGATTACGGTTCGTTATGTTGAAAAGGTTATCGAAGTAAGTGTTCCATCTCCCCTTGATGTCTTTCTCCCTCACCAAGACCTTTCCATCCGCGTCCTTTATAAACTTCACCGATCTCAAGTCCTGTCTACTACGTTCCCTTGCCTTGGCAATCTTAAACATGTCATGTTCACCCTCTTTTGTCTCTAATCGCTTATACATCCTCTCGTATGCTGTGTTCTTTGCCTCTGACACAGACTTTTTCGCCTCTCGTTTTGCCTCTTTGTACTTATCTTTTAGCTCTGTTCGTTCTTCCTCATTATTACAGCGTAAAAGCTCTCTAAAACTTTGTTGTTTAATTCTTATCTTCTCCTGTACATCTTCGTTCCACCACCAGGATTCCTTGTGACCGATTTTCCTATTTGTTGTAGTCCCAAGCGTTTCTTTAGCTGCTTGAATGACTCTAGTTGCCATAGCCTCCCACTTTTGGTTTGCGTCTTCCTGTGGCTCACTCGGGTTCATTGGTATGATTTTATCTCTAAAGATGGTAATCTTTTCGTCTTTGAGTTGTCCCCATCTGATCGTAGGTCTACTTCTCTTAGTTGGTTGGACACTTGCTCTCTTGAGTCGTATATCTGCCACCAACATGTGATGTTGAGTGACTACTGTCTGTCCCGGTATTGTCTTGCAGTCCTTCCACGAGCTACGATCTTCTCTCCTCATCAGCAAATAATCTATCTGTGTGTGTCTCCCGCCGCTGCTAAACGTAATTAGATGCGATTCTCTTTTCTTGAAAAACGAATTTATGATGCTTAGTTCATGCGCTAATGCAAAGTCAAGAAGCTCCCTACCGACGTCATTCCTCAGACCATACCCAAAGCCTCCATGCACCAACGGGAAATGATCGTTGTCCTTACCGATATGCCCATTAAAATCTCCTCCTATGAATATTTTTTCTTCTCGGGGTATGTCTCCCATAACGTGATCTAAACTCTCCCAGAACTTCTTTCTTTCCGTATCCCCTAGTCCAACTTGCGGTGTATACGCACTAACTACAGCCACTACCTCGTCTCCTATTACTATCCTTAACAACATCAGTCTATCATCGATTCTTCTAACCTCCACTACATTATCCTGAAGTTCTTTAGCTACTAAAAAACCTACTCCATTTTTTGTTCCATCTGACCCTGAGTACCATAGTTTATACCCATTACACTCCTTTGCCCTCCCACCTCGCCATCTAGTCTCCTGGAGACACGCTATCTGAACCTTACGACTCCTTAACACATCTATTATCTCTAATAACTTACCAGTAAGTGTTCCTACATTCCACGATGCCACTCGTAATTTATAACCCTTATTCCCTGTAGTTGCATCTCTCGTCACTGTACATGATCTCGGGACAACATAATGTCTCCTGTTATCTATTATACCTCACTCACCCAACGTGACAAGAAACACCTTACAAAGAGGGTGCCACACTAATAAAGCATAAACAGAAGCAGTCAAACACAATTACCACCAGCAACAGAAATATATCAAATCACAAGACAATGTGACTAGCACAATCAAATCCCTATTTAAAAGCAGAGTGCTGGTACCCCTAACCCAGCCAATCAGTCCAATCTAAACTATTTAAAATCAGAACAAGTAGCTATTTAAAATCAGGAGCAGAGAATATGAACTAACAATCAGACTAGAAGCAGGGATATAAACTAACAATCAGACTAGTAGCAGAGATATAACCTAACAATCAGCACAATCAGTCCAAATGACAAAATATAAATAGATCACCCAAATTAAACGAACAAGTAGCTATTTAAGAACAAAATATAAATAGATCACCCAAATTAAGAACACAATTAGATGCCCACAAATAGAGACAGGGGATGGCTCTCCCTGTTAAACAGTGCTGGTCCTCCTAACCCAGCCCAAACAATGCCTACAACAAGAGAATATTCGTGATGCAGAATAATAAAAACAGGCAGAAGAGAATGATGGAACGAACTCACCCAGGGGTACCCAAGTTAGGGTATTCCTATCCTTTAGCAAACAACCAGAACCAACTAGCACCACCCAATTTGGTACTTTGACTTTATCAATAGATCTAGGGTTTTAACCCTAGAACACCAAACAGAAAGTTTCAGCCGGCGCCCTTCCTCACCGGGGTCGATCGAGAAACAGATTTGTAGCAGGGGTCGATCAGATTTTCTCGAATGGGTCGCCGGTGCTCTCGAAGGGGTCGATCGATTGCGCCGGTGCTCTCTTAGGGGTCGATCTGATTTTGAAGAGATGCGTAGCAGGGGTCTTCGAGATGTTCTCGGCTGCTCTCGAAGGGGTCGCCGGTGCTCTCGAAGGGGTCGATCGAGTGCGCCTGTTCACTCAAGTCTATCTTATCTATGACATGTTGATCAAATTACATTACAAAGGTCTATATTTAGAGGGAAAAGCAGGTTATAAAACCCTTTCAAATTGCAGCCCAAGATTGCTGGATATAGGCTGGAAACAGGCTGGCCTAATTGATTTTTTGGCAATCTGTCAAAAATAGCTGATTTCTGTCAAATATAGCTGATCCTAGGGCCAGCTGCTCTTTGATCGCGGCGTCAACACGCCTGACCGTCTCCCGCTTGGAGGCTTGATCACTTCAACTGCGCTTCTCTTCAATGGTTTCGTGGATCACCCCCCCCCCCCTCTTCCCTCTTCTAATTTTTAAATGCTTTACCTCCATCTAATCTCCCTTCACCTCATTTCCCTCTATCCAACAGAGAGGAAGCGCTGGATCACTTAGTGAACTCTGTCAAAGCGACAACCTTACTAGTTGCTATAACGGTCGCCCTCGTATGTGTGTTTGTGCATTATCAATAATTCTAAAGACTTTAATCGCGGGCGATCATCTTTCACTAGTTTTTTTGCTTGGGCATTTGTGCTAGGGTAATGATTGATGTTTCAAAAGGAGTCACAGTGGGCCTATGTAAATTTTGTTAATTTATGAACTTTCTAATCATGTTCACAAGCACAACATGGTTATATGTATTGTCATTCATAAACATTGTAGTTTTTAAACATTTCTTAATCTTTAGAATCTTTCTTATGTTCTGCATGAGATCAATAAAATGTGCTACACATGGGTCTAATAAATGAGTTCTTGAAGCGTTCAAGAATTTACGTATAAAGACAACTAGAAAATTAACATCATACGAGAATAACATACTAAGTATTATCATGCTTAGTTATAAGTTACTTACCTGCCTTAAACATAATTTGATGCATTATCTTTCACCACTTGTACTGCATTCTACTGTCTTATCTCATCATCCATTTCTTCAAGCATTACATGTATTAAGTGTCCTTCTAATCTCTGATGTGTCTATTGACTTCACAAACACCATCCTTTTAGGAGAATTGACCAAAAAGTTCACAATATGTTTTTGAACGGTTGAATCACACCATCAATCGGATAAAATAGAACATCATTTGATAGTCCATTGTTTATTGTGATTGTTCACCTCTATTTTGGTGTCGTCTGCTTCTTTTGTAAGTAGCGGCAATCTCAATTCATTCATGGTTGGTGCTTGAAATCGCGGACCAAACTATGCAACTACTTCCAACATGATTTGAAAGCTATCATAGTTGGTCGCGTGGAAAAGACTACATGCGTCATAGAACCACCTACCTATCTGCCTACAACTGTTAGGTGTTCATTTCTCTTTTACATATTTCATTTATTGTATATTGTCTTCCTCCTTCATGCCTCTTTGTGTGTCTTTAGGCTTAGGAGTGAAGAACATGTCCATAGGTCTCTTTTGCCTTGGCCTTTTAGACGCATTTGCTTGACCCTAATCTCTTGTCCTCTCCACCTTTGTTACCACGCATTTTTCATTCTCTTCATTACCCTGATCAAAATTATTAATCATGGGTCTATTACTTGTTTAGACTTGGTTTTTTTCAGAAAAAAGTATTTCATCTCTTTGCATACACACGTGGGACACGTGTAATATCCTACAACATGTCAAAACCCACCAATTAAGTGTTGCCTTAATGGATATACCCCTCTGGTTTGTTTTCCACTGAGTTTCAAGATGAATTTTGTTTGTGGGGTCAACCGTGCCATATATTCTACTTGGTCACCCGTATGAGTTGCATCTGTCGTACCAAGATCGACTTCACCACCATTAGCGTCCACTTAAATTGATCCATGAACATTGAACAATTAGTCAATTTCAAATCAGCGAAGTACTGATTTATATTTGCTACACTTACTGCTAGCAGAGGGCGGGCCTTGGGGCAGCGGTAAAAGCTGTTCCTAAGGGACCGAAGGTCTTAGGTTCGATCCGTGGAAACGGCCTCCCCACAAAATGTGGGGGAAAGACCGCGTACATCTTCCCTTAAATGGGACGGACCCTCCCTGGACCCTGCGAAAAAGCGGGAGCTCTTTGCAGCACCAGGTACGCCCCTTTTTTTTACTGCTAGCAAAAGTTGAGCCAACAAGAAATTACTGAACACATGGTCTAACGAAATAACCGAGTACTTAACAAATAAAAACTTGTTCTAATGAAATCAGTGAACAAATCATAACAAATGAAATGTATTTGTTACTGCCTACAAGAACACATGACAAATGAAACCAGTGAACAAACATGACAGACCCTTTGAAAACATAAACACACAACAAATAAAAAAAATAAGCGATCCATATCATAAACACTAGAACAAATTAATAAGCGAATAAATCATACACAAGAGCCCGAGAGTGAGTCTCGACCACATCTTACATTCTTACTGCATACCTTTACCCGTGATAAATCACCAAAAAATGGAAATGCATCCCTAAACATGCTAACACTACCGTATTGACTGAACACCGCAATATGTGAGCGATCAACATAAAGTGCTTGTGGGGTGGGATGTAATTTGTTGTGAGGCCTTTCCAACATCCAAATATTTTTCCTTCAACCATAGCATGCCTGACTACCACTTAATTGGAATTACTCATCATGAACCAGTAACCATAAATAGAGTTTACATTTAGTCAATGGATGAGCGTAGAAAACTCAGTTTGGGATTCAATGTGTATGTGACTTGTTGGGGCTTCACAAACATATATTCATGCTATAATGTAATACTTATCATGAATAGGGCTATATGCCTCTGTGTGTGTGTGTGTTCTGGACATTAGGTTTCTTCTAATGTCATTATTAGGGTTTGGTAAACTGTTTTTTACCATTGTAGTATAGTACTAGTCTATATAACCACGGTTTACTTTTGAGATTAAGCTCGTCTCTGATCATGATTCTTGAAAACATCTGATAATTACTAGTTCTTTTTCTTTTTTTTTAAATCTGTTGTTTTATATGAAACTCTATCTTTTATAGACCGTCCGCTATTGAGCATCTTTTCTGTTCTTGAGAAATATATTGCACTCTATGTGTCACATTTTAACGTGATGTTATTATTTAATGTATGATTTGGCAGATTGGCTCTAGATTCATATGTCGCAGGACTGTTCAAAAGTTCTATGATAGGGCTCTAACTGTTGGTCTTCAAGAGTATGCACAACTGTATGTGGTTTATGCTTTTCTATTAGTCATTGCCCGCATTATGTTTAAGATCTTTGTTGCATTGTCTTAACTTTTGTTTTCCCATTACAGGCATCAAACACTTTATTCAAGACTTGCAGACTGGGATGGTATTGTTAAGGTAGTAGGCTCTATGGTTGCAAGTTTAGTTTAGTAAATGTTCGTTCGTTTTTTGTTCTTTTTGTTAAAACCATATATATTTTTTCTAAAATATTGGTGATTTGAAACATGAACAACATTATTTAATATAACTTGATTACTCCCCTTTCTATAGTCACGCACAATACGGGATTTTGACAATTACGCGACCCGTCTAGTTGGGAAGTTTGAGGTAAACCTTATCCGACCTTGCTCTGTAAACATAACATATAAGCATGATGATGTGACTTTTTTTCTTTTTGAAGACTGTTGATACATACTATAGACATTGCAGCAGTGCGCAGTATGTGACTAAAGTTCGTATTCCATTACTATGTATAAGTGCTTTAGATGATCCTGTCTGTACTTGGGAGGCAATTCCATGGGATGAGTGCAGGTATTCTATTTCATCTCTGCCCTTTAAAAAAATAATTAAATAAAATTAGTTTTTTTTTGTTTTTTTTTTTTTGAACGACAAACATATCCTACTCCTAAATTACACCAAATTAATTAACACTATGCCTAGGTTTGAACCCGTTCCAAACGTCAAAGCCTCTACCAAATGGGCTAGCCCCACATTTAATAGAGGAAAAAAGGGAGAAAATTAGCTGAAATAGAAATGTGTCCCAAAGTGTATTTTTAATGCATAGAACCTCCTAAAAATCAAATTGATAAAAAATACGGTTTGTAATCGTATTTGGCACACTTGTTATAATGTTCAATAATGCCGTTTCTGTTCTTATCTCGCTTGGATTTCATCCAGAATTTACTTTAATACCTGATCACCTTTATTCTTGATTTATGTTGGTCCGGTCCCGATAGAGCAAATAAAAACATTGTGCTGGCTGTCACACGGCATGGTGGACATCTTGCTTTCTTCGAGGGTCTTACTGGATCTAGTTTATGGTATGCTTTTATCTTTAAGTTCCATGTGTATCTGAATATTTTTTGTTTGTTTTGAGTAAGTTAATAGGAGCTGGTGTTTTCGTTAACCGTGCCATGCCATTCCAGGTGGGTGAGAGCCGTGAATGAGTTCCTTGGTGCTCTGCACAGCAGTCCCTTAATGCACACACAAAAGAAGGTCAGTTGAAGTTGAAATTTGGGGAATATTATTATTGTATGCTGCGTGAATTATTTGCGAACGTAATGAAAGTTATGTATGCTGAGGTGATATTATTTGCGAACATGTAACAGAATTCTCCACATTTCGTAGAAGAATCTTGTGTTGATCAAGGCCCATATGTTAATGTTTCAAATGGAATGGTTGCTGCCGTCAGCAACCATGATCGATTAACAAGTGATGAAGTAGACGATGATCTGTCGATAGTGGATGATGATGATGATGTCGTAAAAGAACATGTACTCGCTCCTAATGATAATACGAAGGCACTAGATCTGGCTGGCATCTTAAAATGGTTAAGTCAACTGTTTCTTCAAAGTAGAAGATCAACATGGATGCTTTCAACATTGCCATTGCTTGGTGTAGCCCTCCATTTATTCTTTATCAAGAATTTTACAAGTATCTACTTCCAAAACTACTCAAGTAATTGTACAAGTTGTAGCTATCGGTGTTGTGCTATCTGTTCGGTCCATGAAAATATTTGTTGAATGGATAGGAGATTTTTGTAAATGAATTGTTGCCTAGCAGAA
Source organism: Flaveria linearis (assembly GCA_024085815.1). NCBI lineage: Eukaryota > Viridiplantae > Streptophyta > Magnoliopsida > Asterales > Asteraceae > Flaveria > Flaveria linearis. The sequence goes on along the minus strand of CM044007.1, from coordinate 38,837,030 downwards.
TAAACTGTTGCCTTCAATACGAGGAAACTAAAAACTTTAATAACAATAATAAAATAAGTAAATAAATAAAATAAAAATAACAATAAAAATAACAACAATTAATGAATGGCCATTGATAATAATATTGATATTTATAATAATAATAATAATGATGATGATAATAAAGATACTAACAATGATAATAGTAATAATAGTAATTGGAGAAGCAACAATAATAGTAAGTAGTAACAGTAGCAGTAGTAACAGTAGCACTAGAAGTAGGGGCAGCAGGAATAGTAGTAATAACAATAGGAGCATTAGAGGGAGGGGGGGAGGGAGTTTTTAGATTTGAAAGAGGTTCATATATAAAGCGTATTTTTGCTATAAAGTGTGAGAAGATATGATAAGTAAAAAAAAGTCATAAAAAATTATATCTCACAATCTAAATCGAATTTCAAAAAAATAATTTCGAGTTTTTGTTCCCCTATATTTATACAAATAATCTCACCCTTTATATTTATATGATTTATATGTTTATTTTTTTTGACGTATAAAAATGTGTAAAATGACTTAAACGAGATGCAAGTGGGAGATGTTTGACGGTTTCATTTATTTCAATATACCTTTACATAAAAGTATTACTTTTTATATTTGTTTGAAAGTTTTATCTAAATGACCACACAACAACGCATGGGTTTCACTCATATTTTTTATATTTATTTTCATACGAGGTCTACGAAGTTTATCGCTCAAGACTACGCAACACTTGTGTCCATAAGACATTAAAAAGAAACATGCAACAAAGTGCGGGTTCAATAGCTAACTTTGGTAAATTCTTACAATACTCTTTTATCTTTCTTACTTAAACTGCTAAATTTTTTGTCAAAACTAAAAAATCATTCAATTTTTAAGCGAATTTTGAAAAAGGTTTTCTTTAACATTCAAGGTGGTACATGAATTAATTCAAGGTTTCATTAATAAATTAATTGAACAACCAATCATAAAAATCATAAGGGTCGACTCTTTTTGCGTATAGGTTACGAGCTCACATAAGGATGCTTTTGTCACATATCGACAATTATAATTTTCACTTTTGGATGAATTGAAGATATATTGTTCACATGCGGGTGTTAGAATCAACTATGCACTTCAAGCCAAATCTTATAAGAGTTACCCATCAATATTTCGTGCAAGTGAACGACCAGGTCCCAGTGAACACGGACAAGATACGAGTGTAGTCAAGCAAGTTGTGGTGATGACTTTTTATTACTTGATTTAGAGAACTTTTGTAATCATGAGGGCATTCTTATCATTGTCATTCTTATTACGGGTGACGTCTTCCCTATTAATAGTAGAGTATGTTTGTAATAAGGTAACTATGATAAAATTCTCTCCGTGTTCATCAACGTATAATAAATGTTTATGATTGAAATAAGAATGACATTTATTTGTGAAAAGCTCATCTTCTTCTTAATAAAATCATCTTCATCAATATCCAATTTGTGAGATTCCGCATCCCAAAGTCGTTATTACAACAAAACATAAACAAAATATTCGATCTAGACCTAAGATTACATTAACAAGTGGTTTTAGAGCCTTGACTTTTTGTTTACAAAATTTGATCTTTTGATTGTTTTGTTTTTGACGGATTCAAAGCTACCATTATCTTAGACTCAAGATTTCGTGACGATTTGTAAGTTCTCATAACAATTGAACAACTTTTGATCATACTTTGAAGATTTTTAAACTTTCTGCATTCACGTGTTGTCAAGATCTTATCTTGATCTTCAAACATTTGTTTTTTAATCAAATTAAAGCTTCCAAGCTTTAGTCTTGATCATCAAACATGTGTTTCTTTAATCAAATTAAAGCTTCCAAGCTTTAGTCAATGTTTTCAGAACCGGTTTGGACAACGAACCGTACGCTGAACCGTTTCCCAGTCAAACCCCGATCCGTTTCCCAGTCCGACCACTGATTCGGGACGAACCGGATAGTCGAATCCATCGAAAACGAATTGGGCTGCTCAGATCAGCCTACCTTCCGATTCCCGGTCGGACCGACCGAATGATTCAAGCGTAAGAACACTGGCTTTAGTTTGTGATCTCTAACATATCTATAAAGTTTCATAGCAAACAAACATGTCTTGATCCATTACTTTTTAGATCTAGATATTGTGTTAGTTTCATTTGTTGTTACCATTAATTGGCAAGACTGCACCTCAGATTAGTTCATGTCTTTTTTCTTTTTGCAATTCAGGGTATCGACTACCATATTAGCTTTGCCAGAGTGATAATGGATCTTGCAATCGTGATCCTTTATATAATCCACCCATCATCATTGTCTCATATTTAAATCCTTCTATCCGAAGATATACTTTAAGATTTTACGATCTATGAAGATTTTTCAATTGACGCCATGTAAAAGTGTCTCCATATCTTGAGAGCGAATACCACAACGGAAAGTTCCAAATCATGAGTACAATAATTAACATCGTGAGCCTTTAACTTCTGAGAAATGTAGGAGATCATGTTTCCTAGTTGTATTAAGACACACCCTAGCCTTAGACATGAGGCATTGAAGTAAACCACCAAATCCTCATTTTTGTCTGGCAGTGATAAAATGGGTGCTTGAGACAACCTCATCTTTAGTTCTTGGAATGTGTCCTCTTGACCTTGTTCCCATTCAAACTTTACTTCGGTTTGAGTTAACTTTGTTAAAGGGATGCAATCTTTAACAAATCTCGAATGAATCTCTCGTAATACCGCACCAATCCAAGAAAGATTTGAATTTCCGAGAGTATTTGGAGAGTCCCATTGCATAATGGATTCTATCTTTTCTGGATCTACAAAATTCCATCTGGGTTATTGACATGACCCAGAAATTAAACTTCCTATAACAAGAAGGTGAACTTTAAAACTTTGGCATACAGTTTCTCCATTTTTAAGATTTCTAACACCTCTCGTATATGACAAGCGTGATCGGGATCATTCTTTTAGTAAATCAGATGTCATCGATGAACACAATCACTAAAATGTTTAAAAATATATAGCACACTAGACTCATTAATCCATGAATGGTGCGGGTGCATTAGTAATCCAAATGACATTATGAGTAATTCATAATGTCCATCACTCATTCAGAAGGATGTCTTCACTATGCCTTGCTCCTTCACTTTCAATTGATGGTATCCTAACCTTTACTCGATTCGTGAGAACCAACTTGCTCCTTGCAGCTGATTGAATAATTCATCAATCCTTGGTGGAGGATACTTGTTCTTCACTATGTGCTTATATGATTCTCGATAGTCGATACACATTCTCATGTTTCTATCTTTCTTTCTCACAAACAATACCAGAGCGCCTTAAGGTGAGATGCTCATTCTGATGAAACCTTTATCGAGTAGATCCTGAAGTTGAGTCATGTGTTCTTTTAATTCAGATGGACTAATGGCTATGGGTCTTTGGCTAGAGACCAAGCTCTAGATACTATATATATATGGAATTATATTTCTTGGTCTAGTGGTATTCCCGTCATGTCCTAAGGGAACATGTTAGAGAATTGGCATACCACCAGAACATCCTCTATCCTTGGTGTTGAAATACGTTAATCCTTAACATAAGATAGGCAAACACATAAACGATGCTTCATAAATATCTCAACCTTCATTGTTGGGATGATCTTTGGTACATAAGAATCTTTATAGCTGTAGATTAGGCTACCATTAGGAGCGATTAAACAAATCATTTACCTTTGACATTAATATTGGCCTCATAAGCAACCAACCAACCCATTCTCAATACAACATCAGAACCTCTGAAAGCCATAATAAACAGTCTAACAAGAACCTAGGACCCTCAAGCTCTATGTAACAATCATCAACTACCTCAGTCACCTAGTCGATCTTCCTATAGTAAGTTCTACCTCAAAGACATTTTTTGTTAATTTATCTCTATATTTTAGCATGGTGAAAAGGTAGAAGATATGAAACTTTTGCTAGCATCTGAGTCGAATAACACAGTAGTGAGAACATTTTTGACCAAGATCGTCCCTGAACTAACATTTGGGTTAACCTTTGCATGCTCTAATGACATGTTATAAACCCTTGCCTAAGTCTTGGGTTTCTCAATGACCTTTCTATGATCTTCATTTCTTGAACATGCATTTCCTATCTTTAGCTTCCTATAACTTAGACATAGGATACTTGCTATGAAAATATTAATAAAAATGGTACAACAAGTAAAATAACTAAAATTTCAGGACATGTAGCAAGTAGCTAAGGATGACATATCAATATTCATTCATATACCCCTTCATTTTGTCATAATGAAGTCAATACCTTCATACAAAAGTTCATGCAAGAATAGTCAAATTCGAAGAGTTCACCTATACCTCGCTTTGGTGCACCATAATAAGAGTGTCCTTCACTTTCCTTCCTCGTCTATAAAGAACTCACTAATCTCTTTCAAGTTGTAACATGATGAATACCTTGTTTGAAAGCTGTAGGATCGATATTGTTCTCTCAACACTTAGTGTTTCTTACAAACTGTTAAATATCACTCGTTTGATGAATGCAGAATCAAGAACTCAGTTGATAATAATATAATAAGTAAAGAACACAAGAAATGATTTTCAAGATACTTGTATATATTATCTCTCAACTAAGTATTACAAGATTCATGCAGAAGCATGGATAGTAAGTTACAATGAGCGACTATATATACTACTATCTACAGCTTGTTATACGTAGATAACATGCTGGGACTTACTTCTAAACAATACTACATTTCTAGAGGAGGGTATCTTAGATAAAGTGTAACACCCGGAAAATTGACTGAGCAAGTCAAATAATAATAATGGGCTTAGACGAGACCATTTAATAAAAACAGGATGGTTATTGGTGTTAGACCAGGTTAACTCTTCGAGTCATGAGCTTGAGGGGTTTAAAGTCCCGGGAACGCCCGATGTATATATAGACGGATCAGCTGAGCAACTCTCATTTGCACTCAACACCCAGTTTCTAGAGAGAGAGAGTGTAGTGAGAGAAAGTGCCGGATCGAGGCTCAGTTGGTCAAGAGATCGAAGATTTGTGTTCGTGGACTTCCAAACAACGAGAAGTCAGGTAAGAAACATCGTTTGATTGTTCGTTTTGGTGAAAAACCTGGATTCTAGTTTTTGGGTTTTTGAAAGTGACAAGAATCGCCTAAAAACTCGCGTTTTTATGTAAGAAAACATGTAAAAAGCTTAGATATAGCTTCCTGGATGATAACCCAAGGTTTTGGGTGTAAAAGATTGAGTTTTGAGGTTAAAATGGGCTGATTCGTAATTTTCAGATCGTTCTGCGAATTTAAGGACTCATCCAGCGAATTTATAGATTCTTCCAGCGAAACTATGAGGTTTCATCCAGCGAATTTATAGATTCATCTCAGTGAAACTATAGTTTCGCCAATAAGTTCGCAGACATTGTTATCCAACGAAAGTTGGGCGAAACTGGCAGCAAAACTAGCAGCGAAACTGCTAGCGAAATTGCCAGCGAATTTAGCAGCGAAGCTGCAAATTTTTCCAGCGAAACTGCTGGCGAATATAGCAGCGAAACTGCTAGTTACTTAGCGAAACTAGCAGCGAAGTTAGCAGCGAAATTAGGCAGAAATTAACCCCTTTGAGTGTTAACTTATCTGCAGGTGGAGTAGTGCAACCCTCTCTTTTAAAGCTTGATTGAGTAGCTACTCATCAAGTACAGGTGAGTTCTAGATCCCCTTATTTAAACGTTTTTCCATGTTTTTGGGGCTATTATACATAGTAAATATAAGGTTTTCAAGATAAGGATTTCAAGGTGTTTTAACAAGAAAATACATTTTTCTAAAGTAAAATGTGACATTCAAATAGCTCAAAATAATTTTCGGGCGCGCTGACCTGGCAGCCCGGCCCCAGCCAGGGGCGTTGCCCCTTGGACCCCACTAGGGGCTGCTTCCCCTAGGACCCCGCTGTCAGGGGCTGCCGCCCCCGAACCCCCGCTGTCCCGCGGAGGGTCGGTTACGTGTTAAGATGACTAGTACGGGGTATGTTGTGTACTTAATAAGTTACGTATTATATATTAAGTGCCTTAGTATGTTAGTTCTATGTTTGGTTGGCGTTGGAAGGATGTTGGATCACTCAGGCAGTATTAGAAAGATTCCTGAAAAGCCCTACGCAACCATATTGGACTTAGGATTTTCTAAGTGGTCTTAACTGGTCGAATAGAGAGATAGGCTCTGTTATGATGTGATGGCCTATGCTTAATGTGTGCATGAAGATGTGACGAAATTTATGTTGAATGTGTATGATATGTTATCTTTCTTCGTTAAAGAGTTTTAAAACGTACGTATTATGTTTTATAATACATATTGTATGACTTTACGGGATATGATAAAAGAATGAATAAAGTAATGAACGTAAAGTATGATGTAACGAAGGGAAAGATAATGATAAAGTACAAATGTATGAATACAATATAGTACGAAACGAATGATCATATGGAATAATGAACGGATGAAAGGCTTGCAAGCAAGTGCATGAGGTGAGCGACTCTGTGTCGCAACAGACTCAAAAGAGGTCCTTGTCGCGTACTACGGTATTGCAGGAGACAGGATCCAGATGAATGAGAGTAAGAATGGCTTGCAAGCAGAAGGAAAGGAGGTTCACGACTCATTAAGAGTTGTTAGCTCAACTGTGTGTGTATGTTATAGCGTGCGATCTTGGCTAACCTTTAAGGGGGACATAGACACAGTGGGAGTTCAGTTTTGGTAACTGCTCCGATACGTGCGATATGGTATTTACTGTGTGCTATGTAGCGTGCGATGATGGCCTACCTCATGTGGATTATGTGGCGTGCGATTTTGGCTAACCCATGAGATGGCGTGCGATTTTGGCTAAACCCCAAGAGATTCTCACACACAGGGAGAGTTGATCTTAGTGACAACTCTATTGGTGCGAATTGCACGAGATGAGACAGTGAGGTGAGCAACTTTGTGTTGTAACAGACTCGAATGGAGTCCAATCCAGATGATTGACTCGACGGGATCTTTGTCGCGTATCCCGGCACAGACGTGAGTCGGGGATATTGCACGAGACAAGATCTAGATGAAAGAAAGAGAACCATGAAAGAAAGAAAGTATGAACCGAACGAAGGTTAAAGAACGTAATGAAAGTTAATGAACGAATGAATGAACGAACGATGATGAAGATAATAATAATAATTATTATCTGTATGTATGTATGATGTATGCTCACGAACGAAATACTATAATAAGAATGAAACGGGATCCTTGTCATTCGGCCTCAGTAATCATGGTTGTGTGCCATGAAGAGGGTAAATCGTGACCGGATCTATATGGAAGTGAAGGATAGAGAATGAATGAAAGTTAAAGATAAAGAACGAATAGACGAAAGAAATGATCATACGTATGTAATGAACGCACGAAAGTAAGATACGTACGAACGTATGTAATGAATGTATGAATGAAAGAAAGAATGCAAAGGTTAAGATGAACGGTACACGAACGGAAGCTAATGAATGAACGATGAAGATAATAATAATATTATCTATGTGTACGTATGTTGTGTGACCGCATTTATGTAAAGAACGGTTTAACGAGAGTAAAGTATTTTATTATAAAAACTAGAACTCACTCAGCGTCGCTGACTTTTGTATGCATGATAGTTGGCAGGTATTTTGGTTGATGCTGAGGAGTTGCAGGCATGGATGCATAAGCTACTGGGAGTGTTTTGAGGCTGGCATCCATATTTGACATGTCATTGTATTTCAAGACGAAAACGAATGTTGTAAAGTTATGAAATGACATGTTTTAATTATTAATGAATGTTTTAAATTCCGCTGCAAAGTAAATATGTGTTTCAAAATGTTTTATGTGCGATGAACGACCAACCGTAAGGTGCCTGGGAACGGGGCCTTACATAAAGTATTATCTAAGATAAGGTAGTCATGACAGGTCCATGACTTACCTTTTGGTCACCAACTAAAGGTGGCAGCTGTACTAGCTACGGAATGGTGAACAGTAGACAAAAGGAAGGTCAACCACATGAACATGGAAGGCATCTTGCAGAGAATCAGAGAAGGCAGCAAGTGTCAGTCGGACCATGCTTTGTCCACTTATTCATACTGTGACTCTTCTGAAGGTAAAATGGCTTCGGAAGAATAAGTTCTTCCAAACCATTTTATACTTCAGAAGACACAACTTCTTAAGAGGCTTTGTCTTCAGAATACTTTGTCTTCATTCTTCTAATTGTCTACTTCGGAAGGAGATCTTCTAAGTTTTGGAAGACTGAGTTCATCCTTTGGAAGCTCTTTGGAAGATCACCATAGAAGCTTCAGAAGTTGCAGCATTGCCTTCGGAAGACTTCTCTTAGTTGTACAGATTTCTTCTAAGTATTGTTTTGGTTGCATCAGCCTTAATAGATCCAACAAACTCCCCCTAGGCTGATGCTACCAAAACTACACTTCCTTCTTCAACTTGTAACTCCTCTTCAGTTCTTGCCTTTTGTTTAATTCGGCAAGATGAAGGCTGTGAATAAATCTTCTGATATGAGCAGCTATCATGGAGTTAGAGGGATTGGTGAATGGTCTCTCTGCTAGCTCAGTAATATCAAATCTTCTTAAGTGTAGCAGAGCTAAGGCATTGAACCTGTTTACCTCTCCATTCTCCCTCTCCACAATGAAGTTGTGAGAAGGTTCATCAATCTCCATTGGATTATTTTCTTCCTAGGAATGAGGGGCAAGTTTGGCAGTCTATCCCCATTCCTAGTGTCCATCAGGCTTACCAATTTTCTTCTTAGCTTTTTCTCTTCTTCATTTAATGAATTAGAGCTTAAGGCTAGAAGATTCAATGATTGGTGTAGAGTCTCTCGAGGTAGATCTAGGAAGGCATTTCTCGTGAGAGAGCTTGAGGATCCATCAATGTATTGTAATATGATGAACCCTTCCTCATAAGAGATGCTCCTCACTTTTGAGCAATTGTTGAGTCTCCTTTTGATCTCCCTAATCTCTTCTAAGGTTGGAGTTTTGGATGGTTTAGAGGATGGTTTGGGTATTGATTGGGTTTTAGGTTGTGTTTTGGGTTGTAGAATATGTAGTGGTGGTGGTTGTTGAGAGGCAGAGGAAGATGGTAGTGATAATAAGGATGGTGTGGGTTCAGGGTGTATGGTTCAGTGATGGGTTCAGTTTTAATAGGGAAAGAGAAGGGTATAGGTTCAGTGATGATTTCAGTTGTTGTGGGTTGTGGTTTGGGTGCTAGTTTGGGTTTCATCCTCTGTATCTCCTGAGATACCTCCTTCTTTCTTCCTAAGTGAATGTTAGCTTTGATATCACTGACATGTCGCTGTAGGGTCTTCTCTAACATTGGCCCAACTTGCCTGCCAGTGAAGCCATGTGCCCTGAGATAAGCCTTCATACAGGCTTTATCTCCCACTTTCTTGGTAGCTGCAAGCTTGGCCTCTTCTTCCTTCTTCTTTCTCTCCCTTGTTTTCTCCCTAGTAGCTTTCTTTCTTTCCTTACTGATTTGATCCCGTTCTCTGTTGACAAGAAAAAGAATCATCTCATTCTCATGAGGACTCAGTTCCTCTTGAGCACAGGAAAGCTATCCTCTCCTTCCTTTTCTTCAACTCAGCTTCTTCTTTCATCTTCCTTGCCTTCTCCTCTTTAGCCATCCTTGCTGCATTCTCCTTTTCTTTTGCAGCAAGGTCGCCTCTTCCAATTTGACAAGCTCATCAAGTGGGAGTAGTAGCAGTTCTTCATTTGCTACTCCCAAGCTGATGAGCTTGTTAATTATCTCCAACCTCTTCTTTTCATTGATAGACTCCTGAGATGTTGCTACTGCTTTGTTGCTTGCAGCTAACAATTTTTTGGTAGGGAGTCTACCCTTTCTTCTCAATATGTTTAACCTCTCATCCTCACGAAGTTCCTCATCAGTCATCTTCCTCTTACCTTTGTAATCATGAAGAGATACTTCCTTTAGAGATTCTAGTTTTAAGGGTTAAGGTTGAGAGGACTGAGGATGAGGTTGAGAAGTTTGTGGTTGATCTTATGGTATTTGTGGAAGGATAGGAGTTATAAGTAAGTGTTGGACCAAAAGAACCAATGAGCCAGATCAGAAAAACCTTCAAGTCCCACAAGTCATCACAACAACTGCTGAAGACCTCATCAGCTGTTTGACAAAGTCTGAAGATCAATAGCTGAAGACTAAAGTACTGAAGACTTCATCAGCTGAAGACTAAAGTACTGAAGACTATCAGCTGAAGTATAAAGACTGAAGACAAAGACTGAAGACATCAGCTGATGACAACAACTGAAGACATCAGCTGATGATAACAACTGAAGTTCAAGTCTGAAGTCCAAGTACTAAAGCCTTCAGAGTTTGTCACAACAGCTGAAGAAGTATTCTTCAGTTGTTGTGATGGTTTCCTTTCAGTCTTTTCTTTTCAGTAGTTTTCTTTTGCATTTCAGTACTTGTAAAACGACTGAGGAGCATGTTCTTCAGTCGTTATAGTTTCAGTAGTTTCTTTTCAGTAGTTGTAGAGATAGTTATACTTGTCTTTTGTAAGAAGATGTCAGCTGTTTGACATCTTCAGTAGTTGTGTAACTATTAGTAGTTTGTTGTAATAACAGTTAGATGTCACTGTCAAGTGACATCAACTGACGTCATCTTTCCTTATAAAAGGAAAGATGACCTAATTGTAATGTTTCCGAAGCTTATATTGAATGAAATACATCCTTTGTGCAGAAACTCTCTCTTATTCTATAATCGTACTGTTTCATTGATAAATCTCTTGTGTTCTTGTTTGAATTTGTTAATTCGTGTGCTAATTCCGCTGCAAAATCCAATCTGATCAAACTAGATGCTGAGATCCTTTCAGTAAGTCCTCACTGTTAACCTCAGAGGCTAGATCAAGGATGGCCTCTGTGAGAATCAGTTCATCAGACAGAGATGATAAGCTAACAATCACTTCCGCAGCTAAAATTTCTGCTTCAGAAGAGATTGATGTTGCACCATCTATCCTAACTGAGCCAGTTGCTGGGCCATCAGTCCCTATTTCCCCTTTGAAGTAAATCTCAGGTTCCATAGTGACCTTAGGTTGACCAACTTCCACCTGAGTGGTAGGTGGTGCACTGAGCCTTTGAAGCTCTTTTGCTCCAAAGTAGGATATGGCAACATCAGGGATGGTTGTTCAAGTTAGGAGCTCATCAGAAACCGTGTGAAAAATTTGAGAAGGTTTATGAGCATCCTTGGATCCACTTGAAAACTCAAAGGAGGTGGTTGTGGGAAAATAGTAGATGATTGCTTTTATGTAGGGTAAAGGGAGGATAAAGTTGTAAGAGTTAAAGATTGAGGTTCCTCAGAAATTTGAGATTCCTTATGAGCTTGTTTCTGTACATTCTCCCCCTTTTTGTTAGCATCATCTTGTGAAGTATATGAGCTAGAGGAAGAACTTAAAGAAACCTGAGTTGGTACATACCTTACAGACTTCTCAATCTGTGTCTCAGCTAGTTTTTCCTTAAGATCTCTAATCTTAAGTTGTTGAGTGGGAAACCAGGTTTCTAAGATCCTAACCTTGAATTCAAGGTCTGAGACCTTAGAGAGCAGGTACTCAATGGTGAGTTTCAGTCTTCCCTCATCTTCATGTGAAGAATCACAGGGAGATGAGACAACATACCTAGCATGTATATCCTTATCACCAGTAGTGGTTGCTTGGCACCCTGGATTCCTTTGCTCAATGATATCTCTTTCAGAGATGTCAATGGGCAGAGTTGCCGTAGACTCAGTCTCATTGATGTTACCACTGTCCTGAAAGCTCAATGAGAGACTCTTAGTAGTGGCAGCTGAGCGTACATGAGTCCCCTGCACACCAGTGTGACTCACCTCAGTTATTGTTTGTTGATGTGGGTCAGAGATCAGAGGTTTCCTTTGGCTCTGTTGATCTAAAGAGAGATGTGATAGATCAATTTCATAGCTTTAAGGAAACATGAAATCCTTATCAGTTTGGGTTAAAAGGTCAGTGAAGGATATGATAGGTATTCCTAATGACCCGGGACCTTGGTCAACATCTAATGACTCAGAGATAGTGATGTGGCTGTCCCTTTTTGGTTGCTCAGGAGAGTATTGTGACTTATCCTGAGGGCTTGATGTTTGGTGATGGGCTCATCAGGTTGAGACTGAGGAGACTTAACATTGATATTGAGGTCAATTGGAGGGAAAAGTTAGACCTTAGGCTGAGTGGGAGCCCGGTGTTCTACTCTAGCCTTTTTGGGCTGAACAGAGGGGGCTTGTTCAATCAGAGTAGATTGAACAAGGATTCACTTAGGACATCTTTGGTAAAGGTATTTGACAGGTAAGGAGGCATTTTGAAGTGGAGTGGTGATTGCTGGTGTGGGTTCATCAACTGTTGCTTTAACAGGGATGTCCCCAGGAGCCATAGGCTCAAGCATACCTGGAAGCAGAGGAGTGAGCCTTCCAGTGAAATTGGTGGATATCTTCTTCAGCATTCGGAAGATACCCAGCCGCATTTAAGGAACTACTAGAATATCTTTATATTCTAGTTTATCCAGGTCTAGTTCACAGTTGATAAAGTGCTGAATAAATCGAGGATACATATAGAATGTATTCTTGATGAGATTTCCCCTCAAGTTATTCAGAACAAACCTGGAATAGTTGAACCTCAATCCTTTGACCAACCCATGAACTAAACAGCCTAGTTCATAAGGGATTTGATCCCAACCGCCTGATTTGTTAGACAGACTATGAAGGATAATATGTAGTAAGTACTTCCAGTTGTAGGAGAAGTTAAATTTGTAGACAGTGGACTTACTGATATCACTTCCATATCCCATTTGAACATAGGTGTTTTCTAAATCAGGTCTTGGAAATTCAGTTGGGGCTCTAGCATTATGAAGCTCCAAATGTTCCCTGATAGTGGTTTCACTCACCACTATCTCTTGTCCACAGAGTCTCGAATGAATTACCCTTTCATTATTGATGATGAATTCGTTTTGACTATTTGTCCAGAAGTCAGACATATGCTTAGAATAGATGGTGGGGTTTATTGTAAAAGCGGGAAGGTATATGGATTGTGTGAGGAAATGAATGCTTTGAGCAAAATCGCTATCCGCAAATGAATCAAGGATAGCAATCTGGTTATGTTGCGGGTTTAGAGCCGTTGTTTTTAGAATTTTGAGAAGGTGGGGATTCAAGCTTGAAGATTATGGTGGAAACAGTAGGCTAGGGTTTTGACAGTGGTAAAGAATGTATAAAAGAGAGTTAGAGTCCTTTAAATATGGAGTAAAAGATCAAACCGATAAGGTGAAATAACACTATGCGGCTTGATTTGACAGAGACGGTAATGATGTTTTATTCAAAATACTCCAACAATCTTCCAGAAAATCTTACTTTTTGCAGAGTGGGACCCAAATGTTTTCATTACAATTTTAAAGTATTTTTCCAACAATACCTGCTTCCGAGAGAACTTTAAGGTTTCTCTCTCCTGACTATCTTCCGAAGCCAAATTTGCTTCCGAAGCAAAATCTGTCATTAAGACTATTTTGCTTCCGAAGGAAAAATGTGGTTTCGTAGAAGTAGAAAGTTTCCTTCGGAAGAAGGTTGATCTATGATCAAATTGTCTTCCGAAGTATAATTCTATTAAAGATGTGTCTGGATTAGAGGAATTCTCCTTCGGAAGAAGATTAAGACTATCTTCCGAGGGTAAATTTCTCTTCGAAAGAGTTTATATTTCAAAATTTTTGAAGAAATATCTTTTGTAACAGGGCTTATGTTGTAAATAGACACATTTGGCTTAACATTTTGTACGAAATAATTAGTCAAGATTTATCATCTCAATAGCTGTAATTAAATACTTAAATCTTTGTTCATCAAAAGCTTTGGTGAACAAATTAGCATATTGTTCATTTGGGTCAACTTTGACCAATTTGATCAGATTTTTCTCATTAATATCTCTAATGAAATGATACCTGATGTCGATATGTTTTGTCTTAGAGTGCTTGACCAGATTTTTAGTGATTGAGGTAGCACTCTTGTTGTCTATGTGAATGGGAGTCTCCATGAAGTTGAAGCCATTGTCTAACATCTGATTTTGAATCCATAGTAGTTGAGCACAACAACTAGCTGCAGCAATGTATTTAGCCTCAACAGTTGATGTAGAGACACATGATTGCTTCTCACATTGCTAGGAGATGATCCTTCCACCAAGAAATTCACATCAAGAAATTAACATCCTCCTGATGTGAATTTCTTGTTGATGTTACAACCACCATAATCACTGTCAGCATAACCATAAAGGTTTAAGTCTTTGTTCTTAGGATACCAAAGGCCCAGTTTGGAAGCTCCTTTGCGGTATCTAAGTATCCTCTTGGCAGTGATGAGGTGAGACACCTTGGGAGTAGCTTGATATATTGCACATATGCATGTAGCAAATATTATATCAGGTCTGCTTGCAGTGAGATACATTAGAGATCCAATAATTGCCCTGTACTGATGCTGATCAGTATCCTCCCCCTTAGAGTTAGGAAAAAGATTGTGATTTCTTTGTATAGGTGTCTTAGCCGGTTTATAATCCTTCATCTCAAATCTTTCTAAGATGTCCTTGACATATTTAGATCGATTTATGAAGAATCCATCTTCCATTTGCTTCACTTGAATTCCCAAGAAGAAATCCATCTTTCCCATGGAACTCATCTCGAACTTTTTTCTCATGATGCTTTCAAAGTCTTTACACATTTGGTCATTTGAGGAACCAAATATGATGTCATCAACATAGACTTGAACAAGCAACATGTTTTTCCCTGATCTTCTTATGAATAATGTCTTGTCTATGGTGCCTCTGGTGTAGCCGTTCTAGAGAAGAAATAGAGACAATGCCTCATACCATAGCCTTGGTGCCTGATGCAGCCCATAGAGAGCTTTATCTAATTTGCACACATAGTGGGGGTGCTGTGGGTCTTCAAAACTAGGTGGTTGACACACATAGACTTCTCTGTCGATGTCCCCATACAAAAATGCACATTTGACATCAAGTTGATACACTGTGAAGTTCTTGGATGCAACAAAAGCAAGAAAGATTCTTACAGCCTCAAGTCTTGCAACAGGTGCAAATACCTCAGTGTAATCTATTCCGTTCTCTTGTGTGTATCCTTGAACTACAAGTCTAGCTTTGTTATTGATAATAAAACTTCTATCATCTCTTTTGTTCCTGAACACCCACTTTGTGCCAATGGGAACTTGACCAGGTGGTAGTGGACACAGATTCCACACCTTTTGCCTTTTGAATTGAAGCAATTACTCTTGCATTAATTCAACCCAATTGTTATCCTTGAGAGCCTCTTCTACCTTTTTAGGTTCCATTTGAGAAAGAAAGCAAGAGTACAAGTAGACATTCTCATTGTGAGTTTGCCTCCTGGTTCTCACACCTTCTGAGACGTCCCTAATGATGTTTACAGCTGGATGAGTGTTATGAATCCTGATTCTGGGAATAACATCTAGTTGAATAGATAGATCCTGATTTGAATGATTCATACCAGGATTGTTAGCATTGGTTCCAGCTGATATTTCTCTTTCATTCAATGAAGATTGATTGAGTGAATGAGTAACATCATCAAAAATGTTTTGTTGTAAGATAGTATCATCAGTTGCGTGTTCCTCCAGATAGCTATCTTTATTAGCTTGGTGTTGAGGCATGGAGTTGTCATTTGAATTGACTTGATGCTCATTCAGCTGACAACTAGTTGAAGCTCCATTGTTTCCTGACAGATTCAGACTTTCAGGGCTTGTAGTGGTGGGAACTTGTTCTTCATTCCTTCTTGGAGAATTTGGAATGGGTCTGGGCAACTCAAATATTTGATCATCATCCGAGTCACTTTGAGTTCCTGCTCCAGCTGAAACATTCTCACAAGATTGTTTAGAATAGTTAGGAAACAATTCTAAGTTAAAAATATGGTCAGGACATTTCCCTTAACACAAGGAGCGTTAGGACCATGTACGTACGGAGTACTAATGGATTCTGAGTGAAATCAGATCAAATGGCGCGGAATTCTATTTGATTGGCGATCCAATCAGTGAGAACGAATAACCCGATCGATCTTACGATGAAACAAACGTTAAGAATGGATTGAAATCGATCAGAAACGATCTATGAACTTGGATTTACGACTTGGGACGCTCTGGACGGCTAGGGTACGAAGTATCATGAAGTAATTCGAAGTGTTCTGTTTTTCCATGAATTATGTGGTATTTATAGGTTATAAGTGTTCAGTCATACGACTGAACCATTCGCATGGTTCAGTCGTGCGATTGAAGCATGCGATTAACTCATACGCATGACTGAAGGTTCAGTCGTGCGATTGAACCAATCTTATGTCTCAATCATACGACTGATCCAGCCACCTGGTTCAGTCGTGTGACTGGTCCAAAAGCATGGTTCATTCATGCGTATGGGCCATAAGTATGGTCCATTAGCATGAATGTCCACATGACTAAGTTAAACACATTTCTAAGTTCTTATTGACTTAGAACTATGTAAAACCAACATCATACCTGTATATTTAGTTCATACATGTGAATCACAATCAATATAAATATAACACGACATAATCAATCACATATGACCATCACAATACATTTTATATATAATCAATCACTTCATTACATTTGATTACACATTTGTAAGACATGAAAGACTTTTACATTTCAGAACATAAACTAGGTACATGAATATGTATCAACAAACTCCCCTTTGGACCTAGTTTAGCTAATGTCTAACAGTCTTCACATGCTCCTGAAACTTCTTGTACTTCTCTTCTCTTGTGACTCCCGCGTGAATCTCAAACGCGAAGCAGAGTCGTATGACATGATGGAATTGAAAAGCATGTATAATGTCTTGCGAGTCATAGAATAGTGGACACTTGTAGAGTGTGTAGACATCTTGCTCTCTTTGTGCAAAACTATGACTGCTTCTCCCGTCCGCCAGTCGTAATACCACCATTTGAAGTGTGGAGTGAAGTCCTGAGGCATTTCCCGTAAAGGGATCTTTGACATTGTACGCGGAGGACTCCACTTCAGCACTACTTTAGGCTTTCCAGTGTGAGGATCAACTTCGGTCTTATTTATGAACCGTTTAGGCTGTTGAGGCCTGAAGTTGACCCACCTGGTGTGGTATTCCCTCTTTAACGCCATCTCGAACCACCCCGACATCTTTCTGGGATTGGCGTATAACAGGTCTAAACAGGCAAGCCTGTTTAGCTCAAAACTGGGAAGAGTCTTCAGATCATGAGGGAATCTGAAGTACTCTATCCCCTTCTCCCTCTTCACGTCGTAGACATCCAAGTTCTCAAAATACGCCCAACTAATAATCTTGCCAGACACCTTCTGATGCTTCTTAACTCTATAGAGTTTGGTGTAGGCGTTAGACTTTGGTGGTTGTCATTGGGCTCTCATTTAATCTAGACACATGGCCCACTCAGCCTTCTTAATATCGACATCAGCGTCCGAGGCTTGGGCTTTCCCTTCTTCTTTCTCTTTCTCTTTCTCTTTCGCATCAACAGCTCCAAACGTATCACTGCCAAATGTTTCACCCAGATCGGGGATAACATTTCCCTGTTGGTCAGTGTACTGTGGATACTCTTGTGCAGTGATATCCTCGATATCAATCTCATCGATGCCTTGCAGCTCTTCATCACTGATGACATCAACCTCGGGAGCATCCTTGACTAGCTCATCCAGGTTGAGTCTAAACATATCAGCCAGCTGCTCGTTTGTGAGATCATGAATGATCTCTCCCTCTTCGGGGGTGCATCTCACAGATCGTCGCACGATCCCTTGCAAATCAAGAATCATTGTTAGCTGAGTCTTGATTTGCTGAAGGGGTGCGACGTCATAGTCGTCTGCTTGTTCAGCTTCATCTGTTTGATTAAACATTTAAAACACAATCTCACACACATCAGTAATTAGGATAATTAAACATTAATAACCATTAATTACATTAGTGTAATAAATAATTCAAATACAAAAGTTTTTCAACTACATAGAAATTTAATCATTACTTTTGCCTTGGGAGCTCGACTCTTCAGCTTGGGGAGTTGAGGTGGAGGGTCGCGGATCTTGATTCCTTTTGGTGCGCCTCTCCCGAGCCGATGGATTTGAGGCTGATGCAGATGCATCACCTTCATGCTCTGGCTCATCATCATCTCCCCCACCTTTGTCCTTTCCACTGCCTTCAGCCTCATCCACTTCTTCATCATCATCATCTGATTCATCATTGGATGAATCATCATCATCATCATCTTTGTCATCACCATCACACTTGATCTTTAGAGGCTCACCCTTCGTCCCTTTGAGTCTGAGAAGAAGCTTCTTGTTCTTCTTCTCGACCTCCTCTATCCTCTTGACCGAGGCCATCAGCAGCTCATTCTGTGCTATCAGAGCACTATGAGCTCTGGCCAAGGCTCTCTCGTGGGTAGCATCTCTCTCAGTCAGATGGGCGATCTGTTGACTCTAAGTTGTATCCCTCTCTGTCAGTAGGGCTATTCGCTTGCCCTGTGCAGCATTGACTGCCATCAACTGGTTTATCTGGTTTGTTCGGATGTCATCAGTAGCGAGCAGTTTGAGAACCAGACGGTTGAGGCTAGCCAGCTGCTCCTCTAGCCCAACAGTGGGCAGAGGAGATCCCTGTGGAGGGATCGACGATGTGGAAGGGCCGGTTTGGGGCATTGTAGATGTGGTGGTGGATGCTGTGTATGTGGGAGTAGGGATGAAGGTGAATGGTGAAGGAATGGATATGGGTATGGTACGTGTGGTGGTAGGAAGAGTGGTGGCTAAGGTGGTGGCAGTAGTGGTGGTTGTGGAGGTAGCAGTGGTTGTTAGAGTGGTGGTAGTGGTGGTAGGAGTGGTGGTAGTGGTGGTAGGAGTCGTGGTAGTGGTGGAGGTGGTAGATGTAGTAGTGGAGGTGGTAATAAGAACTATCCTCCGTCTCTTGCCCTTCTTGCTGTGGGACTGGGCCATTGTTTTCAGCCTCGAACCCCTGGCAAGCTGGGCTCCTTCTGGGCTAGTTGGCTAGGGAGGTGTGTAAGTGGGATCTGATGTCTCAGCACCTTCAGCCCCAACCTGGCATTCTCCAACCGCCTCCTTGCCCCTTTCGGTTGCTACTACTCGGCTACCGACTGTCCTCGTTAGAGGCTCCTCATCCGACTCCTCCTCTTCTTCATCAAACAAGAAGTCTCGGTGGATGGCAGCCTGCTCCGATCCACTAGGAGCAGAAGTACTACTGTGTGGAGGTGGTGGAGATATGGTAGATGTGTCAGTGGCCCGTGATTGACTGGGGCCTATATCTCCACCACCTTGACCATCATCATGGTCATCATCATCTTCATCGTCATCAGCAGGAGCCATAATAGGCTCGATGTCAAAGTCACTGTCATCGTGACGCCACTTCTTACGAGCTGGCGCCACATAACCCTCATTGGACAGATGGCCGAAGAGTCTCCTCACAGGGGGCTTCACCTGCTTCCCCCAGTAGACCTTCATCCTTCCTAGGGTGGTATCATCCATCACCTCTAGGGTCACAACATCATCCTCCTCTTAGGCAGCATAGGAAGCTTCTTGTCTATAATCATCTGCAAGAATCTTGGGTACATGCAAAAGCCTTCCTTGCCTTTAGCCTCAATGTTCTCCGTCAGGTAGGAGAAGAACATGCGTGAAAATCTGAACGGGTGGTTCAGCACCAGTGCGACGTATGCATTCTGGATTTGGTCTGATAACTCATCAAATCCTCTTCTCCTAGAGGCTATGCATTTCAGGATCACATGTTCCAGATACTTGAATTGCGGGCACATGTTGCTCTTATTTAGCATACCGGCATTGATGTCGCTGGCGTACTTGATCCTGAGGAAGCATCCCCGTACCGTTAGGGGATGCAGCTTGTTTGGGTGGGTTCCATCATCACCAAAGTCCAAGACTCGCCGCAGGTCGTCTTCTCCAATCTGTATATCTTGCGAAGATAGAACTCTCGATCAGAAAGGCTCAGTAGACCGGTCGACAACGACATTCTCCCAGAATGCCTTCTAGATCGACCTATAAGGAGTGCAAGCAGTAGAAATAGCCTTGAAGATCCTCGATCTTCATAGGAAGGCTATAATCCTGGTGAACTCAGCAGCGTTCCAGGATGTAGTATCTAGATGAGCACATATGTTATGCTTGGTGCTCATCGTCCATCTCTCAGCCATTTTTTGCTGAAATACAAGAAACCAACACATTAGTTCCATTCATAATAGATAAACAATTTGCTTGGAACAGATTTCGACATAACTGGTTCAATCGTGCGATTGAACCATACGACTGAGTTCAGTCTTACGATTGAGCTTGTGAATTAACTTAGTCGTATGCTATACCAATACGGTTTAGTCAGTCGTGCGACTGAGTCACCGATTGAGTTAATCATGCAATTGAATCATACGTCTGGCTCAATCGTGCGACTGAGTCAAACGACTGGCTCCATCGTGCGACTGAGTCATACGACTGGCTCAATCGTGCGACTGAAGTTCATCAGCCTGTCCATTCATGTCTTGCACTGTTCGAACCATTAAATTTGAATCTTCATCAAAATGATAAATTAAACTTCGTGTTCAGGTTCATATGGTTCGCAGGGACCCAAAACAACACTTAATGTCATTTAAATCAACTTTATTTTACATTTAAGTGGCCTATTTTAGGTCATTAGTCCTGTTTCTTTGTTTTATGAATTTCGACCCATTTAAGTTCGATTTATCTGTCATTTGATCCCAATTTCGTCTGCACAGTACCTAAAGATGAACACTAGGTTGTTAGAAATGAAATCGGAGTGTAATCGTAGATTTTGGAAATTTTGGCAGAGTGTCTGGGTAATGGGCGGTTTTTGAGAAATTTTGAAGTGGTAGGGTTTACGACCGACTGAGTCTCTATTTATACTATTATGGGATTCAGTCGTGCGACTGGACCTATGCGCATGCCTCAGTCATGCGACTGTATCCATGCGCATGATTCAATTATGCGACTGGAGTTCAGTCGTGCGACTGACTCAGACTACTTCATTCAGTCGTACGATTGGTTCATTCTTATGATCCAATCGCATGGTTCCCCCTCATACTCATGGTCCATTGTGTGACTTACTCATACTTATGGTCCAATAGTGTGACTGGTCCATACTTATGATTCAACCGTGTGATTGGTCCATACTTATGGTCCAATCGTGCGATTGGCTCATACTTATGAGTTTTACTTCATGCATTTCCACACACACTCAAATTCAAATTTTGATAAATAAACGTTATGGCCAATGATCATCTCAGACATGATCTTTTAACATAAATCCTTTGATCACCTCAGACGCTTTTAAGTTAAAAACTGATTGATCACCTCAGACGTGATCCTTTTAATTGAAATCTTTTGGTCACCTCAGACGTGACCCTTTTAAATATTTAATACTTGATCATCTCAGACATGATCCTTTTAAATTCACACCAATATGGTCACCTCAGACGTGACCTTTTTAATTTTATGATTCACAGAGTTCATCTAGTTACATAGTCCAACATAGACACCTAATCGATAGATAAAACAGAAAACAACGTAAATTGAAATAAAACAGAACGTATTTTTGTGGTTTTGTTTGAGGTGGGTTGAATACATTTTAATTTTCCTTAACGAATTCTCCCCCTAAACAAGACAGCATCCAACATTTACATCTTATCTAGAAAGACTCTTATGGAATCATACAGGCATAAACATAGTCATTTGGGACCCTTTAGCATATATTTGCTTAACTTATTCTCATTTGTCTAAGAGTTTTGTTGGACCAAAAGAACCAATGAGCCAAGATCAGGAAAACCTCTAAGTCCCACATGACATCACAACAACTGCTGAAGACTCCCATCAGCTGTTCTGACAAAGTCTGAAGAATCAACAGCTGAAGTTCAAAGAACTGAAGTACAACAGCTGAAGATCCCAAAGTACTGAAGATAAGTACTGAAGTCTAAAGTACTGATAAACACAAGTACTGAAAGACTTCAAGTACTGAAGACAAGTGCTGAAGATCAAAAGTCTGAAGAACTGAAGAACTGATGAACAACTGCGGATGCACAAAGTCTGAAGACAACGACTGAAGATATCAGCTGATGACAACTACTGAAGTCATCAGCTGATGAATCATCTGAAGACCAAAGTCTGAAGACCAAAGTGCTGAAGGTTCAGAGTTTGTCACAACAGCTGAAGAAGTCTTCTTCAGTTGTTGTGATGGTTTATTTTCTTTTCAGTAGTTTTATGTTTTTTATTTCAGTAGTTTGTACAACAGCTGAAGAGTTTGTTCTTCAGCTGTTATAGTTCAGTAGTTGTAAACGACTGAAGAGTTTGTTCTTCAGTCGTTGTAGCTTTTCAGTAGTTTCCTTTTCAGCACTTGTAATAGATAGAACACTTAGGAAATTTTGTAAGAAGATGTCAGCTGTTGTGACATCTTCAGTAGTTGTGTTCTATCAGTAGTTAGGTTAATAATTGTTTAATGTCAGTGGAATCTGACACAGTATGGGTCATTTTCCTATAAAGGGCAGTGACCTGAATGTATTCTAGGCCGAAACACGAAATAAATGAATATTATTCCTTCAAGGCAGAATTATTCTCTCTACATCTACTTTTGGTTTGCATGCAATATTCTTTATGTTCTTGCTTTAATTGCTAATATTCATGCTAAATCCGCTGCGAACACAATCTAATTGATCAAACTAGAGGCTGAGATCCTAACAAATGGTATCAGAGCAGGTTAATCATTGATCAATTTCACAATTGATCATTTGAAACTGCTCTTTTGATCTCTAAGTTTGATCGAATTAGCAATTTGCAAGAATTAGCTGTAGAGAGAGAGATTCTGCTGTTTCTGGCCAAAAACTTGAGGTTCTCTTGGTGGTTTTGAGCTACATTTGTTTTGTTTAAACTTGAGTTTGACTAATAACTGAGATGACTACACCAACAAACGATCCTCACAATACTGGTTCCTCAACCAAGCCACCGATGCTTGTGAGGAATGAGTACAACATATGGCAAAGACGTATGCTTCACCACTTGTCTGTCAACAGTGCTGGTTGTTGGAAGTCAGTGGTGGATGGACCATACAAGCCTACGGTGAGCGTCCCTGAATCTAATGAACAGGTTCCAAAGAAACCTGAACAATATTCGGACGAAGATCTAAAGCTGTTCGAGATTGATGCTAGAGCCCATGGAATTTTAGCCATGGCTATTCCAAATGAGATTTACTCAGGGCTCTTGCATCATGAAACTGCTCATGACCTATGGGTTGCTCTAAAGGAACAATTTGGAGGAACTGATTCGGTCTTAGCAAACAATAGGGAAATCCTCGCCCAACAATATGAGACATTCTCATATAGAAAGGGTGAGACTCTGACCCAGCAGTTTGAGCGGTTCTCTTGTTTGATTTCTGAGCTGAAGATGGTCAAACAAGAGTACTCCAATAGCCAGATGAACAACAGGTTCCTCAGATCACTGCCTGAGAGATGGGACACTTATACCATTGTCCTACGCTCCAGTGCAAATCTGGAAACTCTATCTCTGACCCAACTTCATGGGAAACTGCTCACCTTTGAGAGAGAGATAGAGCAAAAGAGGAAGTTGTCCACCTCTGGCAAGTTCGCTGATGACTTTGTTCAAGGAAATGCTGCCTTGATAAGTCAGGAGTCAGAATATGCTTCATCAGAAAGTTCTTATGATGAGCATATTGATTTCTCTACCAACTCAGAACAAGCTTTTGTTGGCGTAGGTAGTAGTTCAGGAGGCTACAGTGATAACTGGTGCTTCTTGATGGATGATTTGAAGGGCATTCCAGATGATGATCTGGAGGAGATGGATATTTTGAGCCAAATGGCAATGATCAATATCAGATCTCAAAAGTTCTACAAAAGAACTGGTAGGAAATTCCCTGGTCTCTCTGGCAAAACCAAAGTTGGTTTTGACAAGAGCAAGTTGAGGTGTCACAAGTGCCAAAGGCTTGGACACTTTGCTAGAGAGTGTAGATCATCTGGATCTAACTCCTCTGCACCCTTTGTGACTTTTCCAAGCAATAGCTCACAGCACAGAGGGCAACCTTCATCCAGTTCTGGTCATCCATCACAAGCACAGGCATCACCTGCTTATTTTGTGCCTCAGGGGTATATGCCATACTCTTATCCCTGCTACTACTTGTCTCAGTCCAGTCAAACTCAAGCATATTCTGCTCAACCACCACAGGCTCTTCCTGAGCCTCAATCTTCCCCATCTCATCATCAAACACAACCTCAACAACACAGCTTCTTCACCCCAGGAGTTGTTGACTGGAGTAGTCTACCAGATGATCTATCTGGACAGGAACAACTACTCCAAGGTGCTGGTCAACATGGCGGTGATAGTCCTTTTAGAAATCTTGCTCTGATGGCCCTTGAGTCTGCTGAGGGGTCATCATCCAATGCCTCATCACAGGTATCATCTGAGGCCAAAGCCAAGCTTTGTTCTGAATCATGCATAGTAGCATTTGCTTCTATTAGAGAAGCAAATGTAGCTTTAATAGATAAAAATCTTGAGCTAGAGCACACTATTTCCAAAAGAAAAGTTGATTTTGAGGTTGTACTAAAAGAGAAAAATGATGAGATTTACAAGCTTAAATGCCAAATCAAAGATGGTAAAGCTAGGGAAGATGTACTTCTAGAGAAGTACAGAGACCTCAAGGAAACTCTTGCAAACACCCAAGTAGAGTGTGATCGATGGGTGCAATCATGCAAGGGTTTTGAAATGCTTCTAAGAAGCAATCAGCTTCCAATGTGAAGTTTAGGATTGGTTATAATCACACTGCTCCTCCTACAGATTTCACTTTAAGAGCAGAAGTTGAATCTGATAGAGAGAGCAATAACCAATCCTTCTCATCATGTGACCTACTATCCTCTGATTCAGCATCATCAGAGATAGAAGTCAGCAACCAATCAGCAGATGCTACAAGAGCTGATGGTTCAAATGCTGACTGTCACATGATCAAAAAGTTGATCAACTCAGGTGTTGTCTCTAGAAGTACTGAAAGTACTAGAGAGCAAGTGATAACACTTTAAGTTCAAACCTCAACTACTGCCAGCCCTGAAGAGAAGAAAACTGATAGTAGAAAAGGTTTGAAGACAACTAAAGAAGAGGTCAGGAAAGCAGGTACTAAAGGGAAGAAAACTGCTAGTACTGATAACAAACAGCTGAAGAACAAGTCTTCAGCAGTTTCATCTTCTTTGGTTGATGATCAACACAAGATGAAGAAGAAGCCATGTGAGATATGTGGCTTGTTCAATCATCTTACTGATGATTGCTGGTACAAAAAGGGTTCCAAACTCAAACAACAGGAGGAAATTAAAGAGCAGATAAAGAAAATGAAAAATGAGTTTGAAACCAAGTTTGTACTAGCAACATCAAGGCCTGAAATCCCTAAGCCCAAAGCTAAATCTAAAAGGAAAGTAGGGAATACTCAGGAAACAGCTGAGGTTGCTCAGAAAAAGATGGTACAACATAGGAATCCATCATCAGCAAACTCCAGTGTGTCTGAAGAGCTGAAAGCTTTATCACAAAGTCAGACACAACTGGTGATGATGGTTCAGCATCTAATGGGAAGAGTCAACCATTTAGATGCTCCTGTGTTGAAACCACAGAAAAGGAAGTCCAAGCCAAAGGGTTCCTCTTCTATACCATCTTCTTCACCTCTGGCTGTTACACATAACTCACCTGTTAGTGCTGCACCTATAGTTGAGAACAGACCCAAAACCAAACAGGTTTGGGTCTCTAAAACTAACTAACATGTGGTTATGATTGCAGGGTTCTTCAACATGCCAAAAGAGCATCTGGTATGTAGACAGTGGAGGATCTATGCACATGACAGGAAGCAGCTCCCTTCTTAATGACTACTCTCAAGGAAAGAAGGGATTTGATTCTTTTGGCAATGATGCAAAGGGTTACATCATCGAAAAAGGCTTTGTTTCCAATGGGGAAATAAGGTTTGATGATGTTAACCATGTGGAGAATCTCAAGTACAACCTCTTGAGTGTCAGTCAAATGTGTGATAAAGGCCATATTGCCCTTTTCACAAGCAAGAACTGTCGGATCCTGTCATCCAAAGTTCTAAATTTGATTGACAAGGTGTTGGATGAATACACTCTCCTGAAGGCCAACAGGACAGGAAGAGTGTATGCCTTAGATCTTTCCAAAAAGATAGATCTAAAAGGCCATCCTTGCCTATTCTCCAAGGCATCTCCTCAAGAGTCTACTCTATGGCATAGAAGGCTGGGGCATGTTAATTTCAAGAACATGAATCAGCTGATAAGCCATGGTTTAGTAAGAGGATTGCCTTTGAAGGAGTTCAAGTGTGAAGACAACTGCACTGCTTGCTTAAAAGGAAAACAACACAAAGTTTCATTCCCTTCAATAGAAGAACCAAAGTCCACTGCCTGCTTGCAGCTCCTGCACATGGATCTCTTTGGTCCTGTCAGAGTGATGAGCATGGCAAAGAAGAAATACTGCCTGGTAATTATGGATGATTATTCCAGGTATGTATGGACTTTCTTCTTGCACTCTAAGGATGAAGCAACCAAGACTATCATGAACTTTGTGTTATTTATAGAAAAGCAGCATTCCCTACAGGTCAAGTGTGTGAGGAGTGACAATGGAACAGAATTTAGAAACCACACACTTGATGACTTCTACCTGTCCAAGGGAATTAAGAGGCAGTTTAGTATTCCTAGAACTCCTGAGCAGAATGGAGTGGTGGAGAGAAAGAAATGGACTCTCATTGAAGCAGCAAGGTCAATGTTGGCTGACTCAGGTTTGCCACTGACCTTTTGGGCTGAAGCTGTCAATACAGCTTGCTATGTACAAAATAGAACTTTAGTGAATAAGAGGTTGATGAAGACTCCTTATGAGATTCTTCATCATTTGGCTCCTCTAATTTCATTCTTTAGAGCCTTTGGGTGTCGATGTTTTATTCTCAACACTAGCAACCCACTCCAGAAATTTGCTAGTAAGGTGGATGCAGGGTATTTTGTTGGTTATTCATCAACTTGCAAGGCATACAGAGTCTTCAACTGTAGGACAAAAGTGGTTGAAGAAACTCTGCATGTTAAGTTCAATGAATCTCCAAAGGACAAGATTCCACAAAACCCTGTGGAGTTGTTTGATCTGGACATACTGCAATATGTTCCTTATCAGACTCCAGCTGTTGAGCCTGTCAACAGTTCTCCACCTGGTGGTACTGATGATGATGTAGTCAGTACTCACCTCTTCAGGTTTAGTGACAACCTGCCTGAGTTCACTAAACCTGATGCTCCTGTAGCTTCAGCAGCCCCATCCACAACAAATGCTGATGAGATTTCTGCAAGCTCTACTTCATTTGAGCTGCCATCTCCTACATGGTTTCAGGAATCTCCATCACCATTTGTTGCTGCTGAAAGTCCTACAAACACTTGCACTGACATTATAGTCTATCAAGAGCTGAGGAATCACCCCACATCTCAAATCATTGGTGATATCAATGCTGGAGTTTCAACCAGGAGTCAATTGTCCAATTTCTGCTTCTATGCTCTCTTCATCAGTCAGCAAGAGCCAAAGAACTATCATGTTGCATTAAGAGACAATGGATGGGTTGAAGCAATGCAGCTTGAGCTTCTTCAGTTCAAGAAACAGCAAGTGTGGGAGCTTGTTCCTTTACCCCAAGGGAAGTGTGCAATAGGCACCAAATGGGTATTCAGGAACAAAACAGATGATAAGGGCCAAATTGTCAAGAACAAGGCCAGGCTGGTTGTCCAAGGATTTGCACAAGAGGAAGGCATCGATTATGATGAGACCTTTGCTCCTGTGGCAAGACTGGAAGCAATCAGACTGTTCTTAGCTTATGCTGCCTTTCACAATCTTAAGGTTTATCAAATGGATGTCAAAAGTGCCTTCTTATATGGAAAAATAAAAGAAGAAGTTTATGTGTGTCAACCACCAGGCTTTGAGGACAACAAACATCCTGATTGGGTGGACAAGCTTGATAAGGCTCTTTATGGGCTGAAGCAAGCTCCTAGAGCTTGGTATGAGACACTCTCAACTTTTCTTTTAGAAAACAAGTTCACTAGAGGCACCATTGATAAAACCTTATTCATCAAGACTGTGGGACAACATAAGCTCCTTGTTCAAATTTATGTAGCTAGAATAATTTGACCAATACTGATGCTTTCAGTTCACAAATACTGATGAGCATTAGTATGCAAAGGTCAAATATAAGTACTGATGAGTAATTTAGTCTTCAGCATTTTCACAACTACTGAAGACTAAAAGGCTTCAAAGTACTGATGTACATTATTTGTTGAAAACAACTGATGTAGTGAGGTGGATTACAACTACTGATGTATCATTTTCAAACAAATAAGTACTGAAGAACAAATTTTGTTCACAAGTACTGATGTGTAATTTACACAAGTACTGAAGACAAAATTTGTTCACCAGCTCTGAGTATTTCATCAGCACTTGTGAACATCTGATCACAAGAGCTGAAGGCATAAATACTCACAAGAGCTGAAGGGTCAATGAAACATCTGAAAGTCAGCCAAAGAGCTGATGAGTAAATGTGGAGGCCAGCATGAAACAACTGATTTGATGGAAACAGCTGATGAGTAATTTTACTCTTTAGCTGATGCCAACAACTGCTGTTTCATACCCAAACAACTGAAGGACAAAACCATGTCTTCAGTAGTTTCACAACTACTGATGGCTAACACCAAGTCCTCAGTTGTTTACAACAACTGAAGCAATACCATGTCTTCAGTAGTTCACAACTACTGATGTCAGTAGTTCACAACTACTGAAGGCTAACACCAAGTCTTCAGTTGTTACAACGTCTGAAGATGGAAACTAGGTCTTCAGTAGTTTATAACTACTGAAGACTGACAATAAGTCTTCAGCTGTTTACAACATCTGAAGGACAAAACCAAGGTTTCAGTAGTTTCATCTACTGAAGACTAACACCAAGTCCTCAGATGTTACAACCACTGAAGGTTAAAACCACGTCATCAGTAGTTTCAACAACTGATAACTAACACCAAACCTTTAGTAGTTTTCTTTCAGCCTTTGCCATACCCTATAAATACCCAACCTTCAGAGCTTTTCATTCTCACTTGACCTAACTTTTCAAAAACCTCTGAAATTCCCATACACCATTAATGGCGGCCATGCAACTCAAACCTCGACACAACTGTGTCGCTCATCTCACCAAACCGCCATTCTGGGCCAAGTTTCATAATGCCGTCGATCTGATGACCGACTCACAATACCAGACGGCATTCCTCCTCAACCCCACCATATACACCGACTCCTTGGCGGAGTTCTGGACGGATATCACCGTCCAAACCGGAGAGAATAACGGCGAGGTCTCTCTCCGGTCCTCCGTCAACAACCACCCAGTGGTTATTACTCCAGCTACTCTTCGAGAAACCCTAAAGCTGGAGGATGCCACCTACCCAACCTCCTACCCCAAAGGCGCCCTCGATCTATGCTTCACTGCCAATGACTATCAGGGCGACCTTTCAGCCACCACCTTGTTGAAGAAACACTTCCCATATCCCCAACGACTGATCTTCCACATGGTGAATGTGTGTCTGGCTCCCAAAACTTCTTCATGGGACTAGATGTCAACAAGGTGGCAACAGGTATTGTATTCTATCCTTGAGAAACAACCCCTAAACTTTACTAATATTATATTTTGGGAACTCAGGGATATGGCCACAAAACCCATTTCTAACCGATGGATCTTGTATCCTCGGTTTATAATGGCCATCATCCAAAGCCAGCTTCAAGCTGAGGGACTTGTTGGCACTGGAGTCCCTGCCATGGCTGTTCTAGCCGAGGTATACTCCAGGCACAACACCGACCACACACTCAAACAGGCTGGCCGGCTGCGAAAACCCACGCAGCAGGAACCCACAGCCTCCACCTCCAAATCCAAAGTCCCTACCAAGCCAAAAGCCAAGAAGCCCAAAAAGGCTACTCAGGGAAATCAGTCCCCTGAGGATGCCCCTGCAACACAAAGGCAGGATGTGGCTGCTGGTTCGATTCTCCCAGCAGCTACCATGACTCCACCCACCACAACCGCACAGGTTTCCTCTCAACAGGAGCCTGATGCAACCACAACTGGGGCACCTACACATCTGGGGTCTTTCTCACTTGAGGATACTGCCATTGAAATGCACACTCCTCCCCATGTGCACTCTGCTTCTAGCCCATCTCCCACAGAAGCCGCCCCACAAAGTCCAACCCTAATGATTGCCAAAGTGTTGACCCACCTGAGCACTCCACCCTCTCCCCAGAAACCTATTACAACTGGGGAGACTCCAACCGAAGAGGGGTGGATACTAGTGCCGGTGGGAGCCCCCAACACAGAGAATCACATGTCCAATCTCCCAGTGTGGCTAGGGAGATAGGACAATCTGGTGAGGCTGCCACTTCCCCTGCATCAGCACATGAGCAGGGTGAAGCTGGTACAAGCAATAAGACCTCACCAGAGGAAACTGCCGATGATGGATCCAATCCGGAGGCTGGAAGTCCCCAGTACCAATACACAGGGGCACATGCTACTACTGAGCCACACTCAGAGCATGTATATCCTGACACAGTCAGGAGGTCAGGTGATTCAGCTCCCACTGATGATGACCTGAGCTTCTTCTACGATGTAGTTGCTCACAACATTATCTTAGAGGATGAGATAAGCAGACTCAAAGAGCTGCTTGCTCAAATGACTCAAGATAGAAGTCCATCTGCCACCACCAACCCACAGATGGCACCTTCACCCGAAGGTCTCACATACACTGAGCCACTCCCACAAACTCAGCCACCAGCCCCTGCTTCTGGCACTAGCTCTCAGGTCCAGAACCCCCTGAGCAGCTAGATGCTATCCTTCAGAAATCCCTGCCTCTCATCACACCCATAATCACAGAAATTGTGATAAAAACCATTGATGAGAGGCTTCCCACACATATCCAACCTCTGGTGGAGGTTGCTGTTGCTAAAGCCCTTGCTGAGAGTCAAACCCCAACCAATGCACCCAAAAAGGGGGAGACCTCAGTGCAAGGTAAGAGGAAGAGGGGAGAGGAGGAGCTAGAGGTAGGTAGAAAGGAGGTGGTTGAGAGGGAGAAGGTTCAGGAGACCAAAGGGAAGGGGAGGGAGGAGGAGGAGAGAGCTGAGAAAGAAGTGACTGGAATCCAAAAGGATTTCAGTGTCACTTATCAAAAGAGAGGAGAGGTGAGGGAGAGTGCTGATCCTGATCTAGCAGCCCTTGTCAAGGAGGCTGATGCTGAGCATAGCCGTTCAATGGACTCTATCATTGAACAGCTGTTCAGGCAAGGCTTTGACAAGGACACTGGCCTGCTAGATCAAGAGATCAGGAATATGGAGAGAAGAGAGATTGAGTACCGATGGACTACTTATAGCCAAGAGGAAAGAAAGAAACTTGAGGCTATGAGTAGGTTCACTTCGAAGTACCTGGGCAGACCAGTCCTTGATGTCAAGGCATGGACCAGGGACAGACTCTTGGCAATAACCACCAAGATTTGTTCGGCAGGTGATTTCACTAAGGGACTGGTTGCTGAGGCCCTCTCTGAAGCCGGTGCTGGGAACAGGACACTGCTAGTAAAACAGACCAAACCAGCCCTTATCTCTAGGTTACTAGCAGTGCCTGACAACATTCCCACACCAACAACCCAACCACAACCCACTAAACCAACCCCTCCACCATCAAAACCCGCAGCCAATGATCCACCCTTGAAGAAGAAGAGAAGGGTGTTGAGGATGCAAGAAGAAGAAGAAGAGGAGGATGAGGAGGATAGACTGCCCCTTTCAGTAGTCATCCCTCTACCAAGAGCCAAACCCCAAACCATCACTCCCACCTCACAGATGGACACTGTGAGGGTGAAGATAGAGGAAGAGGCACAGCAGCAGCTTCATGATGTTGAAATGCTTAAGTCAATTGACCAAGCATATGCTGCCTCTACCTCTATCATGAATATGAAGAAAGAAGCTCTGAGACTCTTCACTCTCAAACAAACCTTCCAATATAACAAAGAGAGAGTGAGGACTTGGTCTGATCCTAGGGTGGCTCACAGGATCACAAAGAAAGATATTCCTGTGAGGTACAAGAGCCAGATGAAGAGGATTGTAGATGAAGTAATCACAGTGGCTCTTGTAGTAACACCCTGGGAAATTGTGGATGAGTTCGAGAAAGCTTATAAGTCTAAGCAACCTCCTGAAATGATGTTGGAGAACAGGATGGTGAGGAAAGGCTTAGTTTATAAGAAGCTTGAGAACTTCCACAAAGATGAGCTCAACTTGTTGCTAGAAGGCAGACATCCAGTTGAATTTGCATATAAGCAAATCACAACAGTTGAGCTCAAAAATGGGAAACAGGTCAAGTATGTCTCAGAGATGTACGACCATGAAGGATTGTTCGATGGTGGGGCTGAAGGCATGGCCAAAGAAGAACAAATGATCTTTGTCCGAGCCTACACCAGAGAATCCTACAGGCTAGTACATGGGAGGTAGGTTTCATGGATGGGATAACAGCTCTGTGTCCAATTCCCCAAAACAGAGCTCCCATCCATACTTAGCGAAACAAATACCTGAAACCTTCTCCCAGGCCAGTGCTTATCAGGGTCAACTTCTGATCTGATCCAGAAGGAAATAGACCAATCTTTATGCCAACAATAAGTGGGACAACAAATAATTAAAGGTTTTGGCTGCATTGGTTCAGGGGGAGTTTGTTGGACCAAAAGAACCAATGAGCCAAGATCAGGAAAACCTCTAAGTCCCACATGACATCACAACAACTGCTGAAGACTCCCATCAGCTGTTCTGACAATGTCTGAAGAATCAACAGCTGAAGTTCAAAGAACTGAAGTACAACAGCTGAAGATCCCAAAGTACTGAAGATAAGTACTGAAGTCTAAAGTACTGATAAACACAAGTACTGAAAGACTTCAAGTACTGAAGTCTAAAGTACTGATAAACACAAGTACTGAAAGACTTCAAGTACTGAAGACAAGTGCTGAAGATCAAAAGTCTGAAGAACTGAAGAACTGAAGAACTGATGAACAACTGCTGATGCACAAAGTCTGAAGACAACGACTGAAGATATCAGCTGATGACAACTACTGAAGTCATCAGCTGATGAATCATCTGAAGACCAAAGTCTGAAGACTAAAGTGCTGAAGGTTCAGAGTTTGTCACAACAGCTGAAGAAGTCTTCTTCAGTTGTTGTGATGGTTTCTTTTCTTTTCGGTAGTTTTATGTTTTTTATTTCAGTAGTTTGTACAACAGCTGAAGAGTTTGTTCTTCAGCTGTTATAGTTCAGTAGTTGTAAACGACTGAAGAGTTTGTTCTTCAGTCGTTGTAGCTTTTCAGTAGTTTCCTTTTCAGTACTTGTAATAGATAGAACACTTAGGAAATTTTGTAAGAAGATGTCAGCTGTTGTGACATCTTCAGTAGTTGTGTTCTATCAGTAGTTAGGTTAATAATTGTTTAATGTCAGTGGAATCTGACACTGTATGGGTCATTTGCCTATAAAAGGGCAGTGACCTGAATGTATTCTAGGCCGAAACACGAAATAAACGAATATTATTCCTTCAAGGCAGAATTATTCTCTCTACATCTACTTTTGGTTTGCATGCAATATTCTTTATGTTCTTGCTTTAATTGCTAATATTCATGCTAAATCCGCTGCGAACACAATCTAATTGATCAAACTAGAGGCTGAGATCCTAACAAGTTTAAAGCCCTAACAGGAAATCATACTAGAATTGTAAGAAGCACATAACAATTTTGACTGTCGAGGATTGCTGCCACGATGATTGTCAGCATATTTGTCCACTTAAATCCATACACAGATTTTTGACTCACATTGGTGATTAGTTAGATTTGTTATTTCAACAAGCATTTGTGGATCCCATGCTTATATGGTAATCAACATTCCTCAGGAGATTTTTGAGCAGTCTACGGGTTTAGACAAGAAGAGACTATTCTAAGAGCTTTCAAAGAGATGCCAAGCCTCAGGTCAGTGCCATCGCACAGCAGAGGGGCGCAAACAACAATGAATTCTAGAATATTTAGGTTATGCTTATCCTCAAGTCAGTGCCATCACACAGCAGAGAGGCACGCAATCTATCTTCTTGTTTGAGCACTTTTCTTTTAAACATTACGCACCAACAACATTAGTCATTAGCTTTATTGTGTTTATCAATTTTTCCATGTACTTTGCTCATTTATAAGGTCATCCGCACACATTTGTGGCGTTTAATTTGATCGTCACTCCTTATTGGAAATGCGTTGATTGTGTTAACTAGGGATAAGGTGGAAGCCCACAACTAGTTGAACTTTTTAGTTTTAATTTGTTTCACCAATGAGGTCTACTTGTCTATTGTGTTGAATCTACCGACACATCATATAATGGACTAGCAAACTCTAGGCCTACTTTCTCTATGTTACCTCAGTAACAGGCTAGTTTACTATCATTTTTCCTTTGTTTGGCTTATTTTTCTCAGACTCGTAGTTTTAACGTAACAGTTTGAACCTTTAAGTCCTTTTGATGTCCCAAACAATTTGTTCCCTGTGTACTATCATCTTCCATAGTTTTGAATCAAACTCACAGATTTGATGTCTTTGCTTTTTAGCTTTTCTGCCCGCCCTCTTTTTTTTGAGTAATTTAAATTCTGACTACTAAGACTAAACCTATTCTCCCCCTAAAATTCTAAAACCAAAAATCTTTTTGTGTTTTTGGATTTTTAAGGACAGGAAAATAAAATAAAGAAAAATAAAAATTAAAAATAAAACGTAAAGACGGACTAAGAACTAGATTCATCTGGAATGACATCATTTTTCTTTTTGACGGCATTGACCTC
This sequence comes from Flaveria linearis, assembly GCA_024085815.1. Taxonomy (NCBI): domain Eukaryota; kingdom Viridiplantae; phylum Streptophyta; class Magnoliopsida; order Asterales; family Asteraceae; genus Flaveria; species Flaveria linearis. The sequence continues at coordinate 38,802,049 of CM044007.1, read as the reverse complement.
TAAGAGATATAAAAACCGAGGTTTATCAAATGCTTTTGTGTAGAGGTCGGCGCGTTGAAAATCCGTATTAATCTTAACAACATCGATTAATTGCTTAAACAGTCACGTATAAAGTGATATTTAATACCGATGTGTTTTGTGTTTGGGTGTTGGACCGGATTTTTAGTGATGGCAATTGTAGTTGAATTATCAACATAGATAGGGGTGTTAGAAAATTGCAAACCGTAGTCTCGCATTTGCTGTTGAATCCAGATGATTTCAGAACAGCAACTTGCAGTAGCAACATATTCGGCTTCACATGTCGATAGAGCTACCGATTTCAGCTTCTTACACTGCCAGGTGACTAAACATCTTCCAAAGAACTGACATTCCACTGATGTTGAGTTGTAGTTCATTTTGCAACCACCGTAATCCGAGTCGCTATACGCTGTAAGCTGAAAGTCATCATCATAAGGATACCACAACCCAAGTGTTGGAGTACCCTTCAGATAACGAAAGATCCTCTTTACCCCAATTAGGTGATTTACTTTGGGTTTTGCCTGATATCTTGAATAGAGACACGTGGCATACATAATATCAGGACGAGAAGCTGTGAGGTACATGAGAGATCCGATCATTCCTCGATATATGGTGGCATCGACCAGATCACCATTTTCATTGGGTGCCACATCGTGATTCGTGGCAAGTGGAGTCCCAGCAGCCGTTGCATTCTCCATGTCAAACTGACTAAGGATATCTCCTACATATTTGGTCTGATGCAGGAAGATATCATTTGGTGTCTGATCTACTTGTAATCCGAGTAAGAACTTCATTTCTCCCATGGCGCTCATTTCGAACTCAATTTTCGTCACAGACTCAAATTCTTTACACAATGCGTCATTCTTGGAACCGAAGATTATGTCATCCACATATATCTGCACCAGTATTAAATTACCATCCTTTTCTTTGACGAACAGTGTGCAGTCAATGACCCCTCTGCGAAAACCATGTTTCACCAGGTGAGTAGAGAGTTTCTCGTACCAGGCTCGAGGGGCTTGATGAAGCCTATACAAAGCCTTGTCTAGTTTATACACTCTATCCCGATGATAAGGATCCTCAAATCTTTTGGGTTGACTGACGGACACTGTTTCCTGGATTTCACTATGAAGGAATGCACTTTTCACATCCAGTTGATAGACTTTGATCTGCATGTAGATGCATAGGCTAAGAAGATACGAATAGCTTCCATCCTTGGCACAGGTGCAAACACTTCATTGTAGTCAGTGCCTTCGACTTGTCTAAACCCTTTAACGACAAGCCGAGCCTTGTTCCTGATTATGACCCCTTGGTCATCTTTCTTGCATCGAAGAACCCATTTAGTGCCAATCACTTTTACACCTTTTGGTCTGTCCACAAGTGTCCAGACTCCTAACTTCTTGAACTAAAGAAGTTCTTCTTGCATAGCGCTTAACCATGCTTCATCTTTTAATGCCTCACTGACATGCTTTGGCTCAACTTGAGAAACAAAGCATCGATAAGCACCATCGTGTAGGTATCCCTTTTCCATGACTGCAGCACAATCAGCTGAGTATAGCTAATTTCTTGTTTGAACTCCCGATAGAATATCTCCTATGATGTTGTCCAGAGGATGATGTACATTAACTCGAGTTCCTGGAGTGGTTGGTACTGCGACTTCAGTATCCAGATTCTGAACCGTTGGGGAATGCGGTTTAGAAGCGTCAGCTGCATCATGATCAGAGGCTGTAGAACTTTCGGTAGTAGGAACTTGTTCTTCCTGTTCCACGTTTGTGGTTTCAACTGCTTAATCATCAGAAGAAGAATCACTTACCTCAAGCTCTCCCCCTAAAGGGCTAGAAGTATCATCTAATGGATCGAATGATGTCGAGTTAGGTGTGGGAGCATTCATAACATCATACATCATTCGTGCAGCTAAGTCATCATCAGAATGGGAAGGAGGTAGATTGAAGGATTTGAAAAATCCATCATAGTCGAAAAAAAGGAAGGTCCTTTTCCTGTAGGGGTGGTGGTGTATATTTGAACATCAACATTGCACCACACTTCTACCTGACCAGTTGAGTTATTGTAACCCGTTTGTCTGGTATGCTGTATCCAAGGAAGATAGCTTCTTCTGCCTTCTCACAGAACTTCCCAGTCTGATGCTTCTTTAGCAGCATGCAGGGTGCAGCAAATGGTTCTAGATACTCTAAATTGGGTTTACGTTGTTGGAGCAACTCATAACAAGTTTTTCCATGACGTTTGACTACCAAGACCCGATTTAGATTGTAGCATGCATTAGCTACTGCCTCTTTCCTGAATTGAACTGGTAGTTTGGAGTCAGCTAGCATGGTCCTTGCTGTCTCTATCAAGCTACGATTCTTCTTTTCAGAAACACCATTCATTTATGGAGTGTAAGCAGAGGTAAACTGATGAACAATTCCCTTCTCTCGACAGAAGGCCTCCATCCACTGATTCTTGAACTCTGTCCCGTTGTCTGATCGAATCCTTCTTACTTTAAGCTTGTAGAGAGACTCCAATATGGTAACAAGATGTTTGAATGATTCAAATGTCTCTGATTTAGCTTTCAGAAACATCACCCAAGAGAATCTTGAGTAATCATCCGTCACCACAAAGTAGTACCAATCTCCTGCTATGCTTTTTATGCTCACTGGGCCAAACAGATCCATATGTAGAAGCTCCAGAGGAATGTTGATAGAATTGACTTTCTTTGCTTTGTGAGACTTCTTGGTCTATTTCCCTTTCTTGCAAGCGACACAGAAATCTGGGAGCTGAAAATTTTTGACTGTAACTACAACTACCAGATCGTTCTGAACTAGATGATTCATCTTCCTAGGATTGATATGTCTCGTTCTCCTGTACCAGGAGACTGAATCTCTTTCTGTTGCTTTTGACAAGAAGCACTGAGCAGTAGACTCAGTTAAGGAGGCTTTTGATAGGTCCAAGACATACAAGTTGTTTTATCTTGAAGCCGACATTAGAACTTGTTCCTCCTAGATGACATACTCCTTCTTCAGTATGTAGCACCTCTTGTTGTCAAATACAACCTTGAATCCCTTATTGCAGATTTGGGAGACAGAAAGTAAGTTGTTCTGTAGTTGTTGAACGTAGTTGACCTTGTCAAACTTCACTTTCTCGTTTCCTACTTCGCCTTGCGCGGTGATGTAACCTCCTTTGTTCCCAGTGAATGACACGTGTCCCCCTTTAATTTGCTTGATGTTGAAAGGAGGGACGAATTCCCTGTCATGTGCCTGGACGCCCCACTATCAATAATCAAGGTATTAGTGATAGCACTGTAGCGGACACCCTGCACATACAATGAAAAGATTAGTTCAGGTTTGGGACCCAAGTCTTAACTGGCTTGGGTGTCCCAGTGGTATCACACATTATGAACCTCTTTCTTTCCATAAGAGTTCTATGTAATGCTTGTTTGTGGTAAACAGACGACTGCCTTATGGTTTGAACTTTAGGTTCACTAATAATCCTTGATTTAGCTTTAGGTGACACAGCTTCGCTTTTAGCTTGTCTGTGTTGACTTTGGTGTTTTGAAGGAGTATTAGATCTGATTTTAGAAAATTTTGGTTTTTCATCATCATAAAGTTCTATTTTCCTTTTAGGTGTCTGATAGTATGGACAATTTGGAGAGATGTGTCCTCTTTTTCCACAACTGTAGAAAGATCTCCCTTCGACAGTGTGAGGAAAGCGTTGACGAGGGGTTGAGTTTGGTCGGGGGTTGGGTAGTTTCTTTTCACTTTTAGATGTATCTCATTCTTTAACAAAATTAAATGTTTTGACATTTGTAACATCTTTTGCTTTCATTTTATTTAAATTTTGATGACTTGCTGGTTTAGGGTTTGTTGACTTAGACTGTTTAGGTTCTGAAATAGACGTTTTTAAACCTGACCCTAAGTTAACTTTCTCAATTTTATCAGTCAAGTCTTCAACAGGCATCTTATCTTTTGATACGAAAGTAGTATTCTTCTATTCAATGACAGACTTCACGGTTTTACCCGTAGAATCTGGATCACTGACCAGAGGAGTAGACACCATATGATCCTTTACCGGGTTATTATTGATTGGTTTACATTTAGTGTTCAAAAGGATAGCATGTGGTGGCGGTACTACTTTATAACCCGGACCTTCCCCGCCATTGCGTTCTTTCACTAAGTTTTAAACTATGTGTGAAGAACTTGCCAAACTGTGCAGTTTTTGTTTTAAGGATTCAACTTCTACTTGCAAAACTACTTTCTTCTTTTTAGTTTCTTCTAAAGAATTTAAATAGAACTTAATATCTTTAGATTGATTTAAAGCAACAACTTCGGTTTCCCTTAGTTGTTTCCCTAACAGTTCTATCTTTTCTTTGAAGCTGCACTCATTTTGTTTTAACACACGGTTTGCTTCATTGCAGAGTTGTAAATCATTTACTAGGTTATCATTCTATTCTAATAACCTAGCAAACTTTAAATCAATGCTTTCCCTAAATTTATCACATTCAGAACAAGCATGTTTATCAAATAATTCATCTTTAGAATATACCTGTGTAGAACTAGACGAATCAGCCATCAGTGTAGTGTCAGATTCTTCAGTGACTTGAGATTCATAATTTGTAGCACTCAACTCTTCTTCAACCAAGTGATCAACGACATCCCTAGCTTCTTATATATCTGAACTTGCTTGATCAGCTATGATGTCTCCCTCACTTGCAGATCCATCATCCAAGGTATCAATAAAAGCGACATTGGATTCACCCTCAGACACTAATTGGAAGGATCAGTCTTGTCCTTCATCACCTTGTGCAACCAAAGCCTTAGAATCTTTACTTGACGATGCACCAACCTTCTCATTGTCATGACGGTTGAACGTGGGAAAAGGATTTCCATTCCCAGTCTTCTTTGGCTTTGTGCACTCACGTTTGAAGTGCCCATTCTCTCCATAATTGAAGCAAGTAACTTTGGTTTTGTCAAATCCAAATGTAGTGTCTTTAGTTGCAACCAAATTTTGCCCCGTCTTCTTTACAAACTTCTTGGCTCTTCTAACAGCACTAGCCAAGGCCCACATAATATCCATCCGTTCCAGCTCAGTTTCATCAACTTGCTCGTAATCCTCGTCAGCAAGATGACAGTTACTAATCTTACCCGCAACTAACCCATCATAAGATTGAACAACGGCAGCTAGAAGATCCATATGTCCTTTAGGAACTTCCACGGTGATGTTTCCGAGATTCTCAGTCTTTATCTTGGTAGTATTTGCCTCAGGAACAATATATTGGGTGCTAGTTGATCCTGATGTTTCGGTTCCTGATGAGTTGCTTTGAGAAGGTGCAGAAGAGTTAGACACAAACGCTGTTTGAAGCGGTGCGCCTGATGTAGAAGGGGTTGGAACTGAGTTGTAGAGTGCAGGATTCTGAGCATAGGATCCTTTCTTTGACTTGTATTTCTGACGCAGCTCTTCCTCCCTCAACTTCAGAATGAAATCATTTATGTCTAAAGTGGCAAGAATGTCGTTTTGCCTTAAATTAGACATAAATGGATCCCGTTTGTCTGGCAGACCATCTGCAAAGCTGGAGACTTTATCTTCCATGGATGTGGTCACACCATGAGTTTGCAACTCACTCATCAGATGATAGAATCTGTCGATGATATCATCTAAGCTCTCCTTTCCAATTGGTGAGAAATTGTTGAATTCCTTTTTAAGAGCTTTTGCCTTTAGTGCTTTCAGAGTTGCATTGCCTTCGTATCTCTTTTCCATGGCTTCCCATAACTTCTTAGACTGCTTGTTTTTAGAAAACTGATGAAATATATCTTTAGGTATTGACTGAGTCAACAAGGCATATGCTTTTTTTCCAGCATTATGCATAGTCTTCTGGGATTCACTCATTCCTCCCAAAGTAAGCTTTACCCCATTAGCACTGACTGGTACCACGTAACCAGTCCTAATAGACATCCACAAATTTGGGTCAACTCCATTTAGGTAGATATCACACCGCTTTTTCCATTGTGGGTATTCATCCAACATTAACAGCTTTGGCGTTTTGTTATGATTCCCAATCTCACTTTTCAGAAGTAGAAGATTCTGTATGCGTGAGTCCTTTCCAGCAGTAAGCGTAGAGAACTGATCTTCCATTTCTTTAAACTTGGTGAACTAAGAACAAGACAGATTCACTTATGCGATTGGACAAGCCGACTGGTTCAACCGTGCGACTGAAGGATGCGAATGGCTTCACTCGTGCGATTGGATTCAGTCATGAGAATGAACAGGACGAATGAAGTCAACCGTATGGAATGCTTCAACCGTGTGAATGAACTGTGCGAATGAGTCCAGTTGTGCGATTGAACTATGCGAATGGGATTCAGTCGTGCGATTGGGCCAATCGTGCGATTGAAGCTGCTGCTGTGGGAAAAATCTAATTTTTTTGAATACTTGACTCAAAATTGTTGGGTTTGTTAGAACTTTAGACATAGTTTAACCATTTAAACTTTGTAAAACGCAGCGGAAGTTGACCATTATAACATTGTTTATAAACTGAAATTTCAGGTTTATTTTGATGTTATAAGTTTTAAACAAACCCAAGAACAAGAGGTTCTTTTATATGTGAATGTAACTAGCTATGAAACATAAAACGAGCATTATGGACAGACATATAGAAGCTGCCATAATCTATCTTTGAGCTGCCAAAAGTGAGGAAATGAGGATGATATGGAGCAAAAATCAACCAAGGCACCAAGGGAGGTCCTCTCAAGTTTGTATACCCCAAGCTTGATAGCAAAACCTTCTTTTTAGGGAGAATCTACACCAAGAAAAACATCAAAACCCTCCAAAATGCTGAGGCTTGTGCCGTGAGCTTTTAAAGAGAGAGAGAGAGAGGTTTTTTTTGTGTTTTGCATGTGTTGAGAGAAGAGAAAACTTGAGTGTAAGACTAGTTATTGTAATGTAGTGTTCAAGAAAACAAAAGAGCCAATCATTTGAAGGGGGGGGGACGAAATCTTTGTTTCAAAGGGGTTTCCCCCTTAAACTTAAACACACACATTATTTAAACTAGTCTTTTAATTAGTTGTACAATTAACCTTTTAATTGTATAAATTATACACTTGTTTTTATTATTTGATGTTATCTAACTAATTTAAATAACACTCCAAATAATATTATTAAGCAAAATATCCTAATAAGTTGTTCCATCTCATATGCAACTTATTTAGAAAACCCATTTTCTAAATTGGTGTAAATATTTAATTGCATGATCATATCATCAATTAAATATTAATTTGTGTTTGCTAAGCATGTTATTGGGTATAACCTGACTTGGATCATAACGTACTAACCGCATCAATATTCTACGTGTCTTGGGCATATAGAATCCTACAATCTCCCACTTGCCCAAGATTCATAGAAGATTGATGCAAGCAGTAAATACCACCTAACAATGGTTTACTGCCCTTAATACGCATGACTTGTGGCCATTCAATAACATCATCCCATTCAAGTATCCTACTTGAAATGATTTAGGTGAATCAATCATTTATCCTTTTATTACAGATGTCATGTTAAATCCAAGGGCACAGAATGATCATTCCTTGTTGATTTAACTTAATCAGGCCTTAGACATCTTGCTCTTAATAAATAAGAGGAACAAATTCCATCTTGTCTACATACGTTTCTCACAAACACCTCGTGTCACATCTGAACATAGCCTTATGTACTGTCCATTATTTCAGGGCAGTGAAGAACTAGCTCAAGGTATAACACTTGGTGAATATCAAAACCTAATATGTATTTCAGGTCGGAGGATACCAAATGACATTCGCCTTTACTCAAATTTACTTATGATCAATCTAGAAGATTCCATGTAGTAAAATTTGAGATGCGGGTCAGTCCAATATTTGTATCCCACAAATATCTATGAACTTTGTTAGCAACCAATTGCTCTGTATTCATCCTTATGAATATCCACCAATCGAAATTCATAATAGTCTTACCCTCATACTTGTTCCCACAAGTATGAACGACTACAGACATTTAGAGTAAGCAATTTACCCATGGATTAAACATGCTAAATTGGAATATATATTGAAATATTATAACCAAATAATTTTATTCAAGTAGTAAGGGAGTTCCAAATATCCAAATACGAAATTACAGATCAAATCCAATCACTAGAATATCGAAGTCACATGGCATAGGTATGACCTTCATGCTTTGCCTTTTCTAGTAGCTTTGTGAGAGGATCTGCAATATTTTGATCCGTGTGAACTTTGCGAATACATATCTTTCCTTTCTCAACTTCATCTCGTATGTAGTTGAATCTCCGCTCAATGTGCCTAGTCTTTTGATGAGCACGAGGTTCCTTGATTTGACCAATCGCACCTTCGTTGTCACAAAAGATCTCTAGGGGGTCCTGAATGGAAGGGACAACCCCTAGATCGGCAATGAATTTCTTCAACCATGTAGCTTCTTGAGCTGCTAATGAGGCGGCGACGTATTCAGATTCTATAGTTGGTAAGGCCACCACATCCTGTTTAGAGCTCTTCCAAGAGACCGCTCCTCCATTTAGAATGAAAATGTACCCCGATTGAGATCGTGAATCATCTCAATCGGTTTGGAAACTCGCATCCGTGTAACCCTTTACAACGAGTCCCTCTTCACCAGACCCGTAGATCAAGAACATGTCCTTAGTCCTCCTTAGGTACTTTAGAATGTTCTTGACAGCCATCCAATGACTATCACCAGGATTTTGCTGGTATCTACTTGTCATGCTTAAAGCGCATGACACGTCCGGTCTAGTGCATATCATTGCATACATGATGGATCCTATAGCAGATACATATGGGATTGCCTTCATTTTATCCTACTCCTCCTTTGAGCTCGGACATTGAGTCGTACTCAATATCGTCCCTCTCTGAATAGGTACAGTACCTTTCTTAGAGTTTTCCATCTTGAACCTTTTCAAGATTTTGTCAATGTATGCACTTTGATTTAAACCAATCAACCGCCTTGATCTATCCCTATAGATCTTTATTCCCAAAATATAGGCGGCTTCACCAAGATCCTTAATGGAAAAGCAGCTTCCAAGCCAGGCTTTTACACCTTCCATTGTTGGAACGTCATTCCCAAATAGTAGAATGTCATCGACATATAATACTAGGAAAATTATTGTGCTCCCACTAGCCTTCTTATACACACAAGCCTCATCAGCGTTTTTGATGAAGCCAAATTTCTTTACCTCCTCATCAAAACGGTGATTGCAGCTTCTTGATGCTTGTTTCAATCCATAGATTGATTTCTTTAACTTGCATACTTTATTAGGATGTTTGGGATCGACAAAACCTTCAGGCTGAACCATATAGACATCTTCCTCAAGATACCCATTTAGAAAAGCGGTTTTGACATCCATTTGCCATATCTCATAGTCATAATATGCGGCTATGGCAAATAATATCCTAATTGACTTAAGCATAGCGTCAGGAGAAAAGGTTTCATCATAATCAACACCTTGAGTTTGAGTGAAGCCTTTTGCTACAAGTATAGCTTTGTAAGTATCCAAGTTTCCATGCATGTCTGTTTTCTTCTTGAAAACCCACTTACTTCCAACTACCTTGGAATTAAGAGGTGGTACAACAAGTTCCCAAACTTGATTGTCATACATGGATTGCATCTCAACGTTCATGGTTTCAAGCCATTTGTCACAATCCAAATTGGACACTGCATTATGGTATGTGGTTGGTTCATCTGAATCTACCACATAGCATCCATTCATGAAAAATCCGTATCTTTTAGGTGGATTACTAGTTCTACCACTTCTGCGAACGTTTTGTGTGCATTGATCAACCGCTTGATCATCATCAACATCCTCATGTTGAGTGCTAGTTCAACCAAACGTACATCGGGTTGTGGTTCTTGATCCTCCTCAAGATCCACTGTTCTACTACTAGTTTCTTCCATAAGAAACTTTGCTTCTAAGAACTCACCCTTTCTGGCAACAAACACTTTTTGTTCCAGTGGATCATAGAAATAATATCCCATAGAATCTCTAGGATATCCAACAAAGATACACTTGGTGGATCGGACTTCCAATTTGTTTGGGGTGGGAGTCTTAACATAAGCCTCACAACCCCAGACCCTTAAGTATGATAGGAATGGAACTCTTCCATGCCATATCTCAAAAGGTGTCATTTCCACCTTTTTGGTTGGGGCCATATTTAGAATACGGGCCGCGGAGAGCAAAGCAAAACCCCAAAATGATAGAGGCAATGTGCTTCTAGCCATCATACATCGGACCATATCCAATAAGGTTCGATTCCTCCTCTCAGACACACCATTATGTTGTGGTGTTCCATGTGGAGTGAGTTGTGAGACAATCCCACAACTCCTAAGATGATCTTGAAAAGCATCACTTAGGTATTCACCTCCTCTATTGATGCGGAGAACTTTAATCGACTTGTTGAGTTGATTTTCTACTTCGTTCTTGAAGATTTTGAACGTTTCAAAAGTTTCATCTTTATGCCTTAATAAGTACACATACCCATAGCGACTATAATCGTCGGTAAAGGTAATGAAGTATCTTTCACCATTCCTAGTCATTGGCTTAAAAGGACCACATACATCTGAATGTATGATTCCTAAAAAATCTTTTGCCCTTTTGTTAGTTCCACTAAAGGGTGCCTTAGTCATTTTTCCTTGTAAACAAGATTCACATATATCAAATGAATCACATTCATTTGTTTTTAAAAGACCATTCTTTTGAAGTGTTTGTATACGTTTCTTGTTTATATGACCAAGACGACAATGTCAAAGATAGGTATCACTCAAATCCAACTTGTGTTTCTTGGTGTTAGTTTGGTACAATGAACTATTTAAATTATTTTCATGAACCAATTCATAAATACCATTAATGGGAATAGCTTTAAAATAGAACATATCATTTAAAGAAACATGGATATCATTTTCAACAAAAGATAATACATAATCATAATGTCTTAATTGGGATACAGAAATAATGTTCCTAGTCAAACTAGGAGCATACAAAACATTCTTCAAAATTACATCCAAGCCACTTGGAAGTTTTAGGATGTAGTCCCCACGAGCTTCAACTTTGACTTTAGCTCCATTGCCATGAAGAGGCTAACATCCCCTTGAATGAAGTCCGTACTTCTTTTTAACCCCTGCAACAAATTGCAAATATGAGTTCCACATCCGGTATCCAATACCCATGTGTTAGAAGATGTAACAATAAGATCAATATGAATCATGTATATTGTACCTGAGGTCTGCCTGGCATCCCTCTTTGCTTTCAACTCTTGGAGATGGACAGGACAATTTCTTGCCTAATGTCCAATCTCCCCACGCTTGAAGCATGGGTCATTAGTAGCAACCTTTTGCTTCTTCTCTTGTGGTTTGGGTGGCACCCTTGCCACCCTTTTCCCCTTTCCCCATACGGGTCCCTTACCCTTGGCAACGTTTGCCTTGGGTGCGGGATGAGGCCTTTTCTTGTTCCCACCTTCATTGATGGTGAGAACGGGTAAAACCTTTTAACCCATGGCCGCCTCGGCCGTTTTAAGCATTGAGTGAAGCTCACCAATGCTTTTGTCCCAAGCATTCATGTTGTAGTTCAACACAAACGTCTCGAACTTCTTGGTAAGGCCATTAAGGATCAAATCCGTGGCCAATTCCTTCGAGACGGGACAATTAAGCCTTTCGAGGCGGTCAATGTCGCTTTTCATCTTAAGTACATAAGATGAAACCGATTGGTTGTCATCCATACGACATGCATGGAGTGCTCGAAACGTTTCGAAGCGCTCAACCCTTGCTTGCTGTTGGAACGTTTCCTTCAGCTGGGTTATCATGTCATAAGCTCAGTGATGTTCATACTCCTTTTAGAGATCTGGAGTCATGCTTGCCAGCATGAGGCAAGACACTTGGATGGAGTCCTCAGTGTACTTTAGCCAATCGTTATAGGCCTCCTCATCATCCTCAGTAGGTTGATCGGGGATAGGGTCGTCTAAAACATATGACCGTCTCTCTTGCTTGAGAACGATTCTCAAGTTTCGATATCAATCAATGAAATTGTTATGATTCGGACGTTCCTTTTGGAGAATCGCTCGTAAAGATTGGGTGGACGTGGATGAGTTATCATGATTATCATTGTTGGTGGCCATCTACAAAATTTAACAAAGATCGATTTTAGTATTTTCGATATGGCTATTTTTTAATAATTAATTAATGACTTTTAAGGTCATTTTCATATTAAAATCTAGAACCCAACATTATATTTAAATTGTGGTTAGGTGACATTTATCCCACGATTTAAATTAATAAGGTGGTCAACGATTGACGGTTGCAACCATTTGCAACTTCTAGAGGTATGGGATCGACTTGAAACATCATATGTAAAGTCGGCATGTTAATCCCATCAATACCATTTGGAAACCATATTGTAGGTGATCCATTTAACATGGTTTGCAAATCATGTTACCCTACTTGCACACACATGTGAGTTTTCCAACATAAGTGGTTAGGTAATCTTTATCCCACAAATGTGGTATCCCCACCTCAAATCACAAGTTCCCTCAAATCACAAGTTCCCTCAAAATGGTTAGGTGACCTTTATCCCATTAAGAGTTTCCAAGTGTTGTGCAAAAGGATGGTGTTAGACTTGTTATCAAAGAAATTTATAGTTTTCATGATCTTATTTTAGAAAACTCTATGTACCTTATATTTGCATGCTTTCAAACACAAGGTACCCTTTGGTTCACTTTTAATAAAACCTCTTTTATTAAAACCATTAATCCTTTTAATAACCTTTTATTAACCACTTAATGATAAAGAACCATCAATTTTCAGCTTGTTAAGTTTGTTAATGAGTTTGTAATGCCTGTCCAAATATCAACCAAACAATCAAACAACAAACATTCAAACAAGCATAAACATATAAACATGAGTGCATAACCATAGCCACTAAGTTGACCACACTTGTTTGCCATCACAAGTGTTGTCATAAGGTCTTTCCTAAGGGTTTATTTTGACACATCATATGTGTCCATGGACTCCTACTTGAATCCATATCCAAATACTTCAAGGTCCATGTCTTTGATGTCCATCTTTGGGTCTTCATCTTGTGCATCTTCTTTTTACAAAAATTATATCCTAATACATTTTTCTAATAAAAGAAATGCACCTAATCTATTTATTACATAACCAAATGAATAAATAATTACAACCCAAATAATAAACATAAACATTACAACCCAAATAATAAACGTAAACATTACAACCCAATTGAATGAATAAAATAACCATTCCAATCATCCAAATAACATAAGGCCAAAGGCTAGGTTATGCACACTAATAACCAATGATCATTTCATCCAAAACTATAATGAAACCCCACTAAAAACACGAAATTTCAGCCAACATAAACTGAAATTTCGGGTTTTCTTTTGTCCAAACAAACAAATAAACAACATACATGTCTTTCAAAGTTTAATCACAAGCATATGTGACATAACTTTGAAAGTTTGGGGATTCATAACACATGAACATAGCAGCCCCTAAAGGGGTTTTAAAGTCCATAAAACGAATTTTTAAAGGACAATACAAGCTAGCTATCCAAATAACCGGCTCTAGATGCCATTGTTGGGTTTGTTAGAACTTTAGACATAGTTTAACCATTTAAACTTCGTAAAACGCAGCGGAAGTTGACCATTATAACATTGTTTATAAACTGAAATTTCAGCTTTATTTTGATGTTATAAGTTTTAAAAAACCCAAGAACAAGAGGATCTTTTATATGTGAATGTAACTAGCTATGAAACATAAAACGAGCATTATGGACAGCCATATAGAAGCTGCCATAATCTACCTTTGAGCTGCCAAAAGTGAGGAAATGAGGATGATATGGAGCAAGAAATCGACCAAGGCACCAAGGGAGGTCCTCTCAAGTTTGTATACCCCAAGCTTGATAGCAAAACCTTCTTGTTAGGGAGAATCTACACCAAGAAAAACTTCAAAACCCTCCAAAATGCTGCTGCTTGTGCCGTGAGCTTTTAGAGAGAGAGAGAGAGGTTTTTTTTTGCGTTTTGCATGTGTTGAGAGAAGAGAAAACTTGAGTGTAAGACTAGTTATTGTAATGTAGTGTTCAAGAAAACAAAAGAGCCAATCATTTGACGGGGGGGGGGGGGGGGCGAAATCTTTGTTTCAAAGGGGTTTCCCCCTTAAACTTAAACACACACATTATTTAAACTAGTCTTTTAATTAGTTGTATAATAAACCTTTTAATTATATAAATTATGCACTTGTTTTTATTATTTGATGTTATCTAACTAATTTAAATAACACTCCAAATAATATTATTGAACAAAATATCCTAATAAGTTGTTCCATCTCATATGCAACTTATTTAGAAAACCCATTTTCTAAATTGGTGTAAATATTTAGTTGCATGATCATATCATCAATTAAATATTAATTTGTGTTTGCTAAGCTTGTTATTGGGTATAACCCGACTTGGATCATAACGTACTAACCGCATCAATATTCTACGTGTCTTGGGCATACAGAATCCTACAAAAATTACGAATTTTCACGAACCCTAATCTGCCGTATGGGTAAAAGTCGAAACTTTTGACACAGAGACTCGACAAAAACAAGTTTTGAAGCGAAAAAGTGTATCTTTTGAATGAAAACGTTAGTTTTGACACCAAAACCAATTGAATCCATGCAAAATCATGAGCCTAAGCTCTGATACCACTTGTTAGGACCGTGTACGTACGGAGTACTAACGGATTCTGCGTGAAACCAGATCAAATAGCACGGAATTCTATTTGATTGGTGATCCAATCAGTGAGAATGAATAACCTAATCGATCTTACGATGAAACAAACGTTAAGAATGGATTGAAATCGATCAGGAATGATCTATGAACTTGGATTTACGACTTGGGATGCTCTGGACGGCTAGGGTACGAAGTATTATGAAGTAATTCGAAGTGTTATGTTTTTCCATGAAATATGTGGTATTTATAGGTTATCAGTGTTCATTTGTACGACTGAACCATTAACATGGTTCAGTCGTGCGACTGAAGCATGCGATTGACTCATACGCACGACTGAAGGTTCAGTCGTGCGATTGAACCAATCTTATATCTCAATCATACGACTGATCCAGTCACCTGGTTCAGTCGTGCGACTGTTCCAAAAGCATGGTTCATTCATGCGTATGGGCCATAAGTATGGTCCATTAGCATGAACGTCCACGTGAGTAAGTTAAACACATTTCTAAGTGCTTATTGAATTAGAACTATGTAACACCAACATCATACCTATATATTTAGTTTATACATGTGAATCACAATCAATATAAATATAACACAACATAATCAATGACATATAACCATCACAATACATTTTATATATAATCAATCACTTTATTACATTTGATTACACATGTGTAAGACATGAAAGACTTTTACATTTCAGAACATAAACTAGGAGTGTGCTCATTTACAACTATATTGGATGACTCCTCAAATTGTTGATTCTTAATGTTGTATACTCAATAAGCTTTGGAGCTTGAAGAGTATCCAACAAAGATAGCATCATCTGACTTTTTAGCAAATTTTGCCAAATTGTCCTTTGTGTTAAGTATGGTGCATCTGCTACCAAAGGACCTTAGAAAGCCAATGAACGGTAGCCTCTTGTTCCATAACTCATAAGGGGTCTTTCCATGGGGCTTAACAAAGAGAACCCTGTTCTGCACATAGCACGCTGTGCTGACTACCTCTGCCCAGAAAGTTAGAGGCAACTTTGAGTCAGCCAACATGGTTCTTGCAGCCTCAATAAGTGTCATGTTCCTCCTCTCAGCAACACCATTCTGTTAAGGAGTTCTAGGAGCACTATATTGTCTAGTAATCCTTTTTGAGTTACAAAATGAGTCAAGAACTTGATTCTTAAACTCAGTCCCTTGGTCACTTTTGATTATCTTTACGTTGTGATTGTTGGGTTTGATAGAACATAAAACATAGTCTAACCATTTAAACTTTTGTAAAACGCAGCGGAAGTTTACCATCATAACATTGTTATAATCTGAAATTTCAGGTTTTATATTGATGTTATAAGTTATAAACAAACCCAAGAACAAAAGGATCTTTAATATGTGAAAGATGCTAGCTATGATAATGCAAACAACACACTATGGACAGCCACAAAGAGGGCTGCCATAGACTACCTTTCAGCAGTAAGAAGTTCAAATTGGACAAAATGTTCTTGACCAAGAAAAACGACCAAAGGCACCAAGGAAGGTCCTCTCAAGTTAGTATACGCCAAGCTTGTTTGGAAAACACCTTCTTGTTAGGAAGAATCACCACCAAAAGGCTCCTAAATCCCTCAAATGCTGCTGCTTGTGCCGTGAGTTTTTGAGAGAGAGGAGAGAGTCTTTTTCAAGTTTGCATGTATTGAGATGAATGAGAAATGAAGTCTCCAAGACTAGTTATGATGTGTGTGGTTTACAAGGCAAAAGATCCAATGAAAAACAGGGGGGGGGGGGCGAAAATCTTTTTCAAAAGGGGTTTCCCTCTTTTTATTAAACACACACACATATTAAACTAGTTTTGTAGCTAGTTATACAATTAACCGTTTAATTGTATAAGTAGTATACTCTCATTATAATTTGGTGTTATCTAACTTATTTAAATAACACTTCAAATAATATTATTGAACAAATATTCTAATAAGTTGTTCCTTCTCATATGCAACTTATTTAGAAAACCCATTTTATAAATTGGTGTAAATATTTAATTGCATGATCATATCATCAATCAAATATTAATTGGTGTTTGCTAAGCATGTTATTGGGTATAACCCGACTTGGATCATAACGTACTAACCGCATAAATATTCTACGTGTCTTGGGTATATAGAATCCTACAATCTCCTACTTGCACAAGATTCATAGAAGATTGATGCAAGCAGTAAATAGCGCCTAACAACGGTTTACTACCCTTAATATGCATGACTTATAGCCATTCAATAACATCATCCCATTCAAGTATCCTACTTGAAATGATTTAGGTGAATCAATCATTTATCCTTTTGTTACAGACATCATGTTAAATCCATGGACACAGAATGATCATTCCTTGTTGATTTAACTTTATCAGGCCTTAGACATCTTGCTCTCAATGAATAAGAGGAACAAATCCCATCTTGACTACATACGTTTCTCCCAAACATCTCGTGTCACACCTAAACATAGCCTTACGTACTATCCAATATTTTAGGACAGTGAAGAACTAGTTCAAGGTATAACATCTGGTGAATATCAAAACCCTATTTGTATCTCAGGTCTGAGGATACCAAATGATATTCGCCTTTTACTCAAACTTACTTATGATCAATCTAGAAGATTCCATGTAGTAAAATTTGAGATGCGGGTTAGTCCAATATTTGTATCCCACAAATATCTATGAACCTTGGTAACAACCCATTGCTCTATATTCATCCTTATGAATATCAACCAATCCAAGTTCATAATAATCTTACCCTCACACTTGTTCCCACAAGTCTGAACGACTACGGACATTTAGAGTAAAGAATTTACTCATGGATTAAACATGCTAAATTGGAACATTAATTGAAACATTATAACCAAATAATTTTATTCAAATAATAAAAGTTCCACATATCCAAATACAAAATTTACAGATCAAATCCAATCACTAGAATATCAAAGTCCTATAGCACTAGTATGCCCTTCATGCTTTGCCTTTTCAAGGAGCTTCGTGAGAGGATCCGTAATGTTTTGATCTGTGTGAACTTTGCGAATACATATCTTTCCCTTTTCAACTTCATCTCGTATGTAGTTGAATCTACGCTCAATGTGCCTAGTCTTTTGATGAGCGCGGGGTTCCTTGATTTGAGCAATCGTACCCTCGTTATCACAAAAGATCTCTAGGGGGTCCTGAATGGAAGGGACAACGCCAAGATCGGCAATGAATTTCTTCAACCATGCAGCTTCTTGAGCTGCCAATGAGGCGGAGACGTATTCAGATTCTGTAGTTGATAAAGCCACCACATCCTGTTTGGATCTCTTCCAAGAGACCGCTCCTCCATTCAGAATGAAAATATATCCCGATTGTGACCGTGAATCATCACGATCGGTTTGGAAACTCGCATCCGTGTAACCTTTTACAACGAGTTCCTCATTACCAGATCCACAGATTAGGAACATATCTTTTGTCCTCCTTAGGTACTTAAGTATGTTCTTAACAGTCATCCAATGACTGTTTCCAGGATTTTGCTGGTATCGGCTTGTCATGCTTAAGGCGCATGACACGTCCGGCCGAGTGCATATTATTGCATACATGATGGATCCAATAGCAGATGCGTATGGGATTGCCTTCATTTTATCTTGCTCATCCTTTGAGCTAGGACATTGAGTTGTACTCAATATCGTTCCTCTTTGAACAGGTACCGTACCTTTCTTAGAGTTCTCCATCTTGAACCTTTTCAAGATTTTATCAATGTATGCACCTTGATTTAAACCAATCAACTGCCTTGATTTATCCCTATAGATCTTTATTCCCAGAATATAGGTGGCTTCACCAAGATCCTTGATAGAAAAACAACTTCCAAGCCAGGTTTTTACACCTTCCAAGATTGAAATGTCATTTCCAAATAGTAGTATGTCATCAACATACAATACTAGGAAAGTGATGATGCTCCCACTAGCTTTCTTATAAACACAAGCTTCATCAGCGTTCTTGATGAATCCAAATTTGGTTACTTCTTCATCAAAACGGTGACTCCAACTTCTTAATGCTTGTTTCAATCCATAGATTGACTTCTTTAACTTGGATACTTTTTTAGGATGTTTTGGATCGACAAAACCTTCAAGCTGAACCATATAGACATCTTCCTCAAGATATCCATTTAGGAAAGTGGTTTTGACATCCATTTGCCAAATCTCATAATCATAATGAGCAGCCATGACAAACAATATCCTTATAGACTTTAGCATCGCAATAGGTGAGAAGGTTTCATCATAATCAACCCCTTGAGTTTGAGTAAAACCCTTTGCTACAAGTCTAGCCTTATAAGTATCCAAGTTTCCATGCATATCGGTTTTCTTCTTGAAAACCCACTAACTTCCAACTACCTTGGAATTAAGAGGTGGTACAACAAGTTCCCAAACTTGATTGTCATGCATGGATTGTGTCTCAACATTTATGGCTTCAAGCCATTTGTCACAATCCGAATTGGACACTGCATTATGGTATGTGGTTGGTTCATCTGAATCTACCACATAGCATCCATCCATGAAAAATCCGTATCTTTCAGGTGGATTACTAGTTCTACCACTTCTGCGAACGTTTT
This sequence comes from Flaveria linearis, assembly GCA_024085815.1. Classification (NCBI taxonomy): domain Eukaryota; kingdom Viridiplantae; phylum Streptophyta; class Magnoliopsida; order Asterales; family Asteraceae; genus Flaveria; species Flaveria linearis. The sequence continues at coordinate 38,782,673 of CM044007.1, read as the reverse complement.
GTGTGTATTGATCAATCGCTTGATCATCCTCAACATCCTCATGTTGAGTGCTAGTTTTAACCAAACGTGCATCGGGTTGTGGTTCTTGATCCTCCTCAAGATCCACTGTTCTACTGCTAGTTTCTTCTATAAGGAACTTTGCTTCTAAGAACTCAGCCTTTCTGGTAACAAACACTTTTTGTTCCAGTGGATCATAGAAATAATATCCCATAGAATCTCTAGGATATCCAACAAAGATACACTTGGTGGATCGGACTTCCAATTTGTTTAGGGTGGGAGTCTTAACATAAGCCTCACAACCCCAGACCCTTAAGTATGATAGGGATGGAACTCTTCCATGCCATATTTCAAAGGGTGTCCTTTCCACCTTTTTGGTTGGGGCCATATTTAGAATACGGGCCGCGGAGAGCAAAGCGAAACCTCAAAATGATAGAGGCAATGTGCTTCTAGCCATCATAGATCAGACCATATCCAATAAGGTTTGATTCCTTCTCTCAGACACACCATTATGTTGTGGTGTTCCAGGTGGAGTGAGTTGTGATACAATCCCACAACTCCTAAGATGATCTTGAAAAGCATCACTTAGGTATTCACCTCCTCTATTGGTACGGAGAATTTTAATCGACTTGTTGATTTGATTTTCTTTCTTGAAGATTTTGAACGTTTCAAAAGCTTCATCTTTGTGCCTTAATAAGTACACATACCCATAGCGACTATAATCGTCGGTAAAGGTAATGAAGTATCTTTCACCATTCCTAGTCATTGGCTTAAAAGGACCACATACATCCGAATGTATGATTCCTAATAAATCTTTTGCCCTTTCGTTAGTTCCACTAAAGGGTGCCTTCGTCATTTTTCCTTGTAAACAAGATTCACATACATCAAATGAATCACATTCATTTGTTTTTAAAAGACCATTCTTTTAAAAGACCATTCTTGTTTATATGACCAAGACGACAATGCCAAAGATAGGTATCACTCAAATCCAACTTGAGTTTCTTGGTGTTAGTTTGGTATAATGAACTATTTAAAGTATTTTCATGAACCAATTCATAAATACCATTAATGGGAATAACTTTAAGATAGAACATATCATTTAAAGAAACATGAATATCATTTTCAACAAAAGATAATATATAATCATAATGTCTTAATTGGAATACAGAAATAATGTTACTAGTCAAACTAGGAGCATACAAAACATTCTTCAAAATTACATCCAAGCCACTTGGAAGATTTAGGATGTAGTCCCCACGAGCTTCAACTATGACTTTAGTTCCATTGCCCATGAAGAGGCTAACATCTCCTTGATTAAAGTCCCTACTTCTTTTGAACCCCTGCAACAAATTGCAAATATAAGTTCCATATCTGGTATACAATACCCATGTGTTAGAATATGTAACATTAAAATTAATATGAATCATGTATATTGTACCTGAGGTCTGCCCGGCATCCCTCTTTGCTTTCAACTCTTGGAGATGGACAGGACAATTCCTTGCCCAATGTCCAATCTCTCCACACTTGAAGCATGGGTCATTAGTAGCAACCTTTTGCTTCTTCTCTTGTGGTTTGGGTGGCACCCTTGCCACCCCTTTCCCTTTTCCCCAAACGGGTCCCTTACCCTTGGCAACCTTTGCCTTGGGTGTGGGATGAGGCCTTTTCTTGTTCCCACCTTCATTGATGGTGAGAACGGGTAAAACCCTTTTACCCATGGCCGCCTCGGCCGTCTTGAGCATTGAGTGAAGCTCACCAATGCTTTTATCCCAAGCATTCATGTTGTAATTCAACACGAATGTCTCGAACTTCTTGGTAAGGCCATTAAGGATCAAATCCGTGGCCAATTCCTTTGAGACGGGGCAATTAAGACTTTCGAGGTGGTCTATGTGGCTTTTCATCTTGAGTACTTAAGATGAAACTGATTGGTTGTCGTCCATACGACATGCATGGAGTGCTCGAACCGTTTCGAAGCGCTCAACCCTTGCTTGCTGTTGGAACGTTTCCTTCAGCTGGGTTATCATGTCATAAGCTCTGTGATGTTAATACTCCTTTTGTAGATCCAGAGTCATGCTCGCTAGCATGAGACAAGACACTTGGACGGAGTCCTCAATGTATTTCAGCCAATCATTATAGGCCTCCTCATCATCCTCAGTAGGTTGATCGAGGATAGGGTCGTCTAAAACATATGATCGTCTCTCTTGCTTGAGAACATTTCTCAAGTTACGATACCAATCTATGAAATTGTTATGATTCAGACGTTCCTTTTGGAGAATCGCTCGTAAAGATTGGGTGGACGTTGACGAGTTATCATGATTATCATTATTGGTGGCCATCTACAAAATTTAACAAAGATATATTTTAGTATTTTCGATGTTGCTATTTTTAATAATTAATACCTTTTAAGGTCATTTTCATATTAAAATCTAGAACCCAACATTACATTTAAATTATGGTTAGGTGACCTTTATCCCACGATTTAAATTAATAAGGTGGTCAAGGATTGACGGTTGCAACCATTTGCAACTTCTAGAGGTATGGGATCGACTTGAAACATCATATGTAAAGTCGGCATGTTAATCCCATCAACACCATTTGGAAACCATATTGTAGGTGATCCATTTAACATGGTTTGCAAATTAAGTTATCCTACTTGCACACACATATGAGTTTTCCAACATAGGTGGTTAGGAGATCTTTATCCCACAAATGTGGTATCCCCACCTCAAATCACAAGTTCCCTCAAAATGGTTAGGTGACCTTTATCCTATTGACAGTTTCAAAGTGACTCAAGTGTTGTGCAAAAGGATGGTGTTAGACTTGTTTTAAAATATTTTGAGATTTCTTAATTCTAGTTTAGAAAACTCTATGTACTTGTATTTGCATGCTTATAAATACTTGGTACTCTATGGTTCTTTTAATAAAACCCATTTTATTATGAAATTATTAATCCTTTTAATAACCATTTATTAACACTTAATGATTAAGAACCATTTTTATATTAGCTTGTTAAGATCATTTTTATTAAGATTGTTTATCATATCCAAATATCATGCAATCATTCACAAAATCACAATCAAACAAGCATAATATAAACAACCACATGTGCATAACCATAGCTTCTATTATGACCACACTTGTTTTCCATCACAAGTGTGGTCATTTGGTCTTTCCTAAGGGTTACCAAAAAAACACAAAATTGAGATTACAATGGATCTCCCACTTGATGTCGCATCCGTATGCTTCAAGTCCACTTTGTGTCTTCCTTTTGTGCTTCCTTCCCGAGCATCTTCTTTTACAAAATATATATCCTAATATATATTTTCTAGTAAAAGAAAAATACTCCTAATCTATTATTACATCACAATGAATAAATAGATAAATTACAAGCACAAAACTTTACAACACAATTGAATGAATATAATCAAATAAATACATTCAATCCAAACCAAAACAACACAAGGTCTAAGCTAGGTTATGCACTATCAAATGAACAATCACAAACATCATTCAATAAACAAAATAAACCCCATCAAACCCCAAATATTCAGCCAACATAAACTGAAAATTAGGGTTTGTTTGTCCAAACAAACAACAACCAAACATATCAACCAATTGACATTCCTATCTTTCAAAGTTTAATCATAAGCATGAAGATATAACTTTGAAAGACATGGGGTTTATTAAATCAACCAAAATCAGCCTCTAATGAGTTGATAAACTTCCTTTAAAACCGATTTTACAAGGATAATCATGCTAGTTTCCACATAACCGGCTCTAGATGCCATTGTTGGGTTTGATAGAACATAAAACATAGTCTAACCATTTAAACTTTTGTAAAACGCAGCGGAAGTTTACCATTATAACATTGTTTATAATCTGAAATTTCAAGTTTTATATTGATGTTATAAGTTATAAACAAACCCAAGAACAAAAGGATCTTTAATATGTGAAAGATGCTAGCTATGATAATGCAAACACACTATGGACAACCACAAAGAGGGCTGCCATAGACTACCTTTCAGCAGCAAGAAGTTCGAATTGGAGGATGTTCTTGACCAAGAAAAACGATAAAAGGCACCAAGGAAGGTCTTCTCAAGTTAGTATACCCCAAGCTTGTTTGCAAAACTCCTTCTTGCTAGGAAGAATCACCACCAAAAGGCTCCTAAAACCCTCAAATGCTGCTGCTTGTGCCGTGAGTTTTTGAGAGAGAGGAGAGAGTATTTTTCAAGTTTGCATGTATTGAGATGAATGAGAAATAAAGTCTCCATGACTAGTTATGATGTGTGTGGTTTACAAGGCAAAAGATCCAATGAAAAACAAGGGGGGGGGGCGAAAATCTATTTCAAAAGGGGTTTCCCTCTTTTTATTAAACACACACACATATTAAACTAGTTTTGTAACTAGTTATACAATTAACCATTTAATTGTATAAGTAGTATACTCATTATTATTTGGTGTTATCTAACTTTTTTAAATAACACTTCAAATAATATTATTGAACAAAATATTCTAATAAGTTGTTCCTTCTCACATGCAACTTATTTAGAAAACCCATTTTCTAAATTGGTGTAAATATTTAATTGCATGATCATATCATCAATTAAATATTAATTGGTGTTTACTAAGCTTGTTATTACGTATAACCTGACTTGGATCATAACGTACTAACCGCATCAATATTCTATGTGTCATGGGCATATAGAATCCTACAGTGATCAATTTAATTTTCTATCTTAAGAATAAAAGATTTTAAGGTTTCAGCAGTTTCATCCTTAGTTCTTAATAAGAATACCCATATGAATCTAGTAAAATCATCAACTATCACAGGTCAATATGATTTCCTTCCAATGCTCATTATACTTGTAGGACCAAATAGATCCATATGCAACAAGTGTAATGTGGTAGTGACAGAGTTAACTTCTTTGGATTTATGGGATGCCCTGTGTTGCTTCCCTTTCAGACAAGCAACATAGTTGTCTTTACAGAAAAACTCCTTTTTAGGCATACCACATACCAAGTTATTCTTAGCCAATTTATTCATTGTTTTAAAATTAACATGACACATTCTTTTGTGCCAAAGAGTTGACTCCTCACTATTTGCTTTCGAAAGAAAGCATGATACTTCACCCAGTGGGGAAGCATTGTTCATATCCAGCTTCTACATATCCCCTTTCATGGGAGATCTAAGAAGCACCAATTCCTTAGGAATTGTCATCCCGGGTTTGAGGATAATGCACTCATGTTCTGTGAAAAGCATTTGATGCTTTTGATCACAGAATTAAGAAACACTTAAGAGATTGTGTTCAAGCTGTTTGATAAAGTGTACTTTGTCAACTATTAAATTACCATTAGACACATTACCTCTACCAGAGATGTATCCTCCGGCTTCACCTCCAAACTGAACATGACCTCCATCAAAATTATGAAATTATTAAAGAAGAGATATGTTCCCTGTCATGTGCCTGGAGCATCCACTATCCACAATCCAAATGTTTCCATTTCAATCATATGGATGCCCCCACACAAAGGTGAAACAATTAGTTTTTATTGGAAACCCAAGCCTTGTTGGTCTTGGGTTCTTGCAATGATGATAACATAATTGAGCCAAAGTGTAAGCATAGGGGTTCAATAGTGGTTTGTGAAGCGGGGGTTTGGGCTATGACATCTTCTTTGATCTTCCATTCCATCCTTTGGCTGATCATTGAAGATGAGCTTGATAAAGCTTGGGCAGCAGAGCATTCTTCCGAAGCTTTTTTCTCTTCAAAAGAAGCTTTCATAACATTTTCTTCTGAAGCAGTCTTCTTTTCAGAAGGTTTGAGAGGTGCTTTCTTGTTCTTCGGAATCCTTTTTGGTTTGTCTTCCAAAGCTACTTTCTTTTTAGAAGAAGATGCTTCTCCGAAAGCAACTTGGCTTCGGCAACTTGCTTTCCTTTCTTCAACATTTGGACCTTGTTATGTGGTCCAAATGTGAGACCTTCCTTGGCTGCTCCTTTCTTTACCCTGTTTGCATAATGTGTGCTTGTAGGATTATAAAAACAATCTTTGGCCATGTGGTTGTGCAAACCATACATTATTCATTCAGTTTTTGCTTTGGTGGGACATGTAGGCTGTTGCTTCTTGGTCTTCTTGTCCTCTTCCATAGCTTTCCCTTTTAGTTTCAGATCCTTCAGTTGGATAGGAGCACTGGTACTATACTCTTGTTCTGAATCTGAGCTTCCAACCACTTGGAATCCAGCTAAGATGAAAACACCCTTTTGCCTTGGGTCAATTTTCATTTTGGACTCAGCCACCTTCTTGGTAGTTCTTTTGGCTGCTTGAAACTTGTTCTTTCTTTGTTTGGTGGTAAGAGATTTGTTCTCAGCTGGGGGGATGAGATTTTCTACCTTTTCCTTCTCTGTGGTGGTGGTGGTAACCATTTTTGCATCACTCATCATCTTAAGAGATGGTCGGTCAATAGTTGGAACCTCTTGCTCATCAATACCACATCTTGGCTTTCATATTGACACATAGGAATGTGGTGGAGCAGTTTCATTGGTTCCTAACCCACTCTTGTTTTGATAACATTCCTTTGAGTGAGAAGTTGATGCAAGAATGTTGTTGAAGTTATTCTCTTGGATAGCATACTTCTTTGCTTCAGCCTCAGCTATTACTAGCTGGGCTTGAGCCTCACTCAACTTTGAAACTAAGTCTTTTATTTGAGCCCTGTAGTTTGAGTTCTCATGTTTTAAAGTAGATGCAATGTTTTCTAACTTTTTAATTTTTAGTTTATAGTCAGATTCTGCTCTTTTAAAATCAGCTTTTAGTATGTTCAAAGACTCAATATCAGATTTTAGTTTCAAGTTGTAGTCCTGGTATAACTTAACCTTAGTTACACAGTCAGGAGTACAGAGATGTTCATATACCTTGGTATCATCTGTGCCGGCTACAAGATCTTGAGCAGGAGTGATAAACACCATAAAGCTCCAATCAACTTCTTGAGCAACGACTACAGTTTGCTCTGTTAGCTTGGTTGCAACTTGTGTTGTGGCATGATGTTGAGAAGCTTGAGCTGCTCCAAGATAAGATTTTGGAGCCTTGCATTCCCTTGCAAAATGACCAAGTTGATTACAGTTATAACACTTAGCCTTTGGCTTGTCAAACCTGAATTTGCTACTTGCTGGGTTCTGAGGGAATTGACTTTCAGTTCTCTTGTAGAACTTCTTTGCTCTGTAGGTAAGGAGAGCCATTTGTTGAACAATGTCCATGTATTCAACATCATCTGGGCTGAAACACTCCAGATCATCAAAACAGAACTGGAGATCACTAGATTGTTCCTTTCCTGAGACAAAAGCACAATTTTCCTGAAAAAGGACCTTGTTGAGCGTGTTAGCACTTGGGTGTCTTAGGGAAAGTAATGTATGGCCTAGATGAACATGATGGCTATTGGTTGTAAGTCAGGCACATCTAGGACTGGGGAGTTCTTGCAGCTTTAGCAACATGTAGAGCATTGCTAATAGGGGTGGTTGAGCTACCATTCATCTTCCGCTAGTTTATATTTTCCATCTCCATACGGTATCCATCTAGGATTCCATATAGTTCAGTCATAGTGAGTGTTCCCAGATTTTCAGATCTCCTGATAGAAACACAATAGAAAATCCATTCACGAGGAAGAGCACTCATGAATTTCCTTACTATGTCTCTTTTTCAAGAGTTACACCCATGGACTGTATAGATGCTATCAGATCCATGTATCCGAAGTATTGTTGGCTCAAGTTTTCACCATCAATGTAGGTGAAATTCTTGACCTGTTGCTTCAGAGCATCCTTCTTGGATTCTTTGGATTCTGAGGAACCAGAGTACATTGATTTCAAAGCATCAAAGAGTTCTTTGGCTGTAGTGCAATGCTCAAAACCTGCCATGATCGAGTTTGGTATGGCAGTGAGCAAGACAGTCATAGCTTTACTATCAATGTCCATCTTCTTGTCGTCTTCATGAAAGTAATCTTCGACTTCCTTTTCAATCATGGCACCATCTGCTGAATCAATATTTCAGATTTGTTGAGCTTGGATCTTAGGATTCATCACTTTCAGATCTGAAAATTCAAAATTAAGATGGGTGGACGTGTGTGAATCAAAGAACAAAGACATGGATAATAATAATGTGTAGATGATTTCATTGATGTTGGTGAACAAGTTACAATGAATAATCAAATACAAAGATGGAGGAAGGTCAAAACCACCCAAAGGAGAGGATTTCTCCTTGGGTGGTGCTTCACACCATGAGAAACACACACAAAAGAACCACCCTTGCAAAAATGCACTAGTGGGTGTATTTATATTATTATTACAACATGACCTAATTTTTACTTTTCTATTTGTCTTGATCTTGACTTTGTCATGTTGAGTTGTCTTGTATTGTTGTTTTTGTTGTAATCAACTTGGTCTCTGAACTTGTACAATGAGATCTTCAGTTGGCTGTGATTGTGATTTGGAAAGCTTCAGTTTATCCAATTGTTGAACCCAACAATACTCCCCCTAAACTGATGCTTGCCAAACTCTAACTTTGAAGATCTTCTCTGTCACATGTTTTCATGATCAACTGATGTTCTGACACAATTCATTGTAGTTCTCCACCTCAGATTAAGCTTCTCCTAATGTATTTCTGATAGAGGATAGAATCTCTTTGAGAACACTTAACGCATTGGATATGAGGTGTATCACTTTTGGATTACTGTTGTTCATATCACACTCAAAGGATTAGTATGTATTAGGCATATGATGATGCTTTGAACTTCAATAAATTGCATCAGGAACATAAATCAATCTTGAAAACACTTCAACTTATTTGAATTTCTGAAATGACATCACAATCTGACATTCTTCAGATAATCATTGGTCCCCTTGATTAAAGTCCGTCTAACTGTTCCGCTCAGTAGTCAGACACGGGTGCAAAAGATCATCTTTGATTGTAGTATCATGAGCTTCAGAAAGAGTTTCTGACAGTTGTACAAATATGTGACCAAAGTTGATTTCTTCTTTTGTTTTGAATGCTCAAAATGGACGTGCCTGTTGGTTGCAATCATCCGCATTCATGATATTTTCTTTTCATTTTGAAGTCCTATTCATCAGCTGTTCATAAGCATTTCTTGCAACACATCCGCATTTCTTTGCTAAGTCATCCGCACTTGTTTGCAAAGCATCCGCATTTGTTTGCAAGGCATCCGCATTTGATTTCAATGCATCCGCATTTGTGCTTAAAGTTCCCGCATTTGTTTACAAGTCAGCCGCATTGGGTGACAAGGCATCCGCATTTGTTGCCAAGTCATCTGCATTTGGTGACAAGTCATCCGCATTTGTTTACAAGTCAGCCGCATTGGGTGACAAGGCATCCGCATTTGTTGCCAAGTCATCCGCATTTGGTGACAAGTCATCCGCATTTGTATAACACATCCGCATTTGATCAAGCTTCATCCGCATTTGTTTTGTTCATCCGCATTTGTTTTCAGACGAACAAAAATGATTTCACACTGCATTGCAGGTCGGGAAATCAGCAGTAGCTTCGATTTCTTCATCTTTTCTTTGTTTTTGATGATTATCGTGTTCAATTGCATCGAATTTTGAAGGAATAATCCAAGGGATGATTATATTTCTTCAAATCGTACCATATTAGAACAGATCTGATGACTTTTCTTTTTGATTTTGAGATGAACAAACGGGTTTTCTTCTTCTTTTTTGTTTTGATGATAATCTTGTTCAATTGCATCGAATTTTGAAGGAATAATCATGAACATGTTCACGAGTCTTCAAATCGTACCATAGTTGAACAGATTTGTTGATTTTCTTCTTATTTTTTGTGATGAACAGATGGGGGTTTTGATGAACAGGGACTTCGTTCTTCATTTTTCTTTGTTTCTTCTTTGTTCTAAACATCATTAAAGATGAAATTAGATCTGAAAAATATATGAACCCAGCAACCAACAGCTCTGATACCATTTTGCTGAATCAATATTTCAGATTTGTTGAGCTTGGATCTTAGGATTCATCACTTTCAGATCTGAAAATTCAAAATTAAGATGGGTGGACGTGTGTGAATCAAAGAACAAAGACATGGATAATAATAATGTGTAGATGATTTCATTGATGTTGGTGAACAAGTTACAATGAATAATCAAATACAAAGATGGAGGAAGGTCAAACCCACCCAAAGGAGAGGATTTCTCCTTGGGTGGTGCTTCACACCATGAGAAACACACACAAAAGAACCACCCTTGCAAAAATGCACTAGTGGGTGTATTTATATTATTATTACAACATGACCTAATTTTGACTTTTCTATTTGTCTTGATCTTGACTTTGTCATGTTGAGTTGTCTTGTATTGTTGTTTTTGTTGTAATCAACTTGGTCTCTGAACTTGTACAATGAGATCTTCAGTTGGCTGTGATTGTGATTTGGAAAGCTTCAGTTTATCCAATTGTTGAACCCAACACCATCTCCAGTTGATGAAGCCACTTTTGGTATGTATGGTCCATGAGTGATGGACATCCACATACAGGAGTCTTGATACTTGATGAATCCTTCAATGCGTTGACACCAACGCCTGAAGTTATCAGGGGTGATAATGGGAGCTTTGGTCATGGTTCCCATTTCTAGTTCAACAGACTTCTGGTTAAGGGCCATTTTGGTTGAGTGAGTAAGTTTTAAGAAACATGGATGATTTGGGATGGTTAGATCTCACAATCAAGAGCCAGGATGCTCTAATACCAATTGCAGGGTCGATATTGTTCTATCAACACTTAGTGTTTCATACAAACTGTTAAATATCACTCGTTTGATGAATGCTGAATCAAGAACTCAGTTCATAATAATATAATAAGTAAAGAACACAAGAATTGGTTTTCAAGATACTTGTATATATTATATCTCAACTAAGTATTACAAGACTCATGCAGAAGCATGAATACTAAGTTACAATGAGCGACTATATATACTACTATCTACAACTTGTTATACGTAGATAACATGCTGGGACTTACTTCTAAACAAATACTACATTGCTAGAGGTAGGGTATCTTAGATAAAGTATTATCTAATATAAGGTAGTCATGACAGGTCCATGACTTACCTTTGATGACCAACTAAAGGTGACAGTTGTACTAGCTAAGGAATGGTGATAGTAGACAAAAGTAAGGTCAACCACATGAACATGGAAGGCATCTTGCAAAAATTAGAGTAGGCAGCAGGTATCAGTCGGACCATGCTTTGTCCATTGGTTCATACTGTGATTCTTCCAAAGGTAAAATGGCTTCGGAAGAATAAGTTCTACTGAACCATTTTATACTTCGGAAGACACAGCTTCTTCCGAGGCTTTGCCTTCGGAAGACTTTGTCTTCATTCTTTTAAGTGTCTACTTCGGAAGGAGATCTTCTAAGTTTCAGAAGACTGAGTCCATCCTTCGGAAGCTCTTCGAAAGATCACCATAGAAGCTTCGGAAGTTGCAGCATTGCCTTCGGAAGACTTCTCTTAGTTGTATAGATTTCTTCTAAGTATTGTTTTGCTTGCATCAGCCTCAATAGATCCAACAAAAGCCACAACAAAAACTTCCTTTTGAATCAATCAACCCCATATTTCATAAAAATGTTAATACATACGTCACCTATGTAGTTGATAATTAGGGATTTTGACAGAACCACTTGGCTCTTTAATAATATTATCTAATATAAGGTTTACTTAAAAATATTCTACTCCTTTATGCCCCTTGATGACCAATGACACTAGCATAAAAAAATTTCTAACTACCCACTAACATTCTTTGCAAGCATTATGTGCTTCCATCCTTGATTACTATATTTCCTAAATCAACCATTCTGTAAACCTCCAAGTGTCGTTATCATAGGAAGGTTGGTCCTTAATCTTTTAAAGCCAAGAGCTGAAGTGTTACTGTTGATCGTGGAAGAGAAAACAACTTCATAGTCATCAACTAGAGACTTGTGTAACCCCCGGTATCTATCCATATATGTAACCCGGTCTATTTTTTCATTATTGTTTTATGAATTAAAACATTCTAAATTCTATGTTATATTATTTGTTTTATCATACATACTATTATACATGATAACTTATAGTCTTATATATTGATATACACAAGATTCTATAATAGCTACTTTTGTTAGTACGAGTAATCATTGTTTTATAATTTTACTTGTGCTATGACTTGATAACGGTGAATGGAAGTCTAAATTAGTAATATTTTAAAGTTCTGATATAGTTATAAAATTTATAAAGTTCATATTATTGTTAAAGTTCTTAACTTCTCATAAAAGTACACATGTGCTATTGTATAATAAAGCTAAGCTTTTGTAGACTCCAATCCTTAATTTTATAGAAAGTATTAATCATTATATTTTTTATAGTAGTTTATAAATATTATACTTTCATAAAGATCTAACTATGTTAAAGTCTTCCAAATCCTCTAAACAAAAATCTCTAGTTTTACAACTTTAATACAAACTTTTTATAAAAATTAATACTATAAACATTCCATCATTTTTATAAAATTTGAAAGACTAAAACTCCCTCTTATTTGACTCATTTATAACACATTAATAACCCCCCCAAATCTTAATTGTGCTTATAAAAATTTCTCATTCATAACCCTTATTTCCCACCTATAAATGCTAACCTTTGTCTCACCATTTCTTGCACCAACTCTTCTTTCCAACTTGCAAGAGAGTTCTTCTTCACCCTCTATATAATCTTAAGAAGCTTTCAGCCCCAATCCTGCATTCAAGCTTTTAAAAGTTTCAAATCCATTCATCGTTCTTAAGGTAGTAATCGTATTCTTAATTTTAGTGTTCTTATTATTCTATGATTTCTAAATAATTCTAAGCAACTTTATAATCAAACTTCTCATGTTTTTCTTCAATTATAACCCTTCTATTATTATATATATTCTCAACAAAATTTATTATGCGCACTTACTATTTTTAAAACCCTAAAAGGTTCACGTATGTGCTACCGTTGATTTTGGACAGAATCTATTATAACTTCTAATGGCCCTAACCTGGTCATACAAAAATTTACAAAATCAGACTTCACGAAATTTTTTATCGAGTTATCTTTCTAACCATAGCTCACACAACTTCTAATTCTATCGGATGACTTTGTAATAGTCTCTATAAAGTAAGTGCACATATTTGCACCTTCTGCTTTGTATTGTTATTTTTATTAACTTCTGATCCGAATTACAAAAACTTTTCTAAACGAAAGTTGTTTGTAACATCCTAAAATAGTATACTGGAGAATTCAGAATTTTTATTTAAAGTTTGTTATTTTTAATAATCATATGAAGTTGTATTTATGAATCTGTCTAAATCTGTTTTGATCTTGCAACAACATTTATTTTCCTTTGCTTTTGATTCCTTTATTACTATAGTTAATATTCATTACCATAACCTTAAACATAAGTTCTAATACATATAAAAATTTAGGGATTCACCATTTCTAATAATCAAGTCATAAGTTCAACTCATACTCAAGAACTTAATGTGAGTATTCATAGTCACTTTTCCCTTTATGTTTTGGGATGTGACATGTATATGTATTCAATTCTAAATCTTCTTACAAATCACATGATTTAATTAAATCTTGTGTATATATGTTTTTATGATAAACTTGTTGGATTAATCTTTTGCAGAACCGGTGAAGGGTAGCACTTACAACACAATAACATAACGAGGAGAGTGTATAAGAACACTTAACAGATCAAATAGGGAACTGGTTATGATGATGCAAAGAACACAAGTAAACTTAGAAACAGAACAAGATAACAACACAGGTAGTTGGTTTTCAAGGATGATGTATATTGCTTCTCAAGTTCAAAGTTACAAGTATTCAAGCATAAGCATTTGCATTCTTGCTAAGTTACATGACTTGAGACACTATATACTACGACCTACAGCCGGCCATACTATGAAAGCCAGCTGGATACATAAGATTAGACAACTACAAAATCAAATGTAGAGTCAAAAGGTAGATTGCCTTTTGACTGGTGACTATGACATGCCATAGCTCACATCCTAATATATTACGAAAAGGATAAAGGTACATAAAGTAGAAAGCATAGACTCAAGACCTCAATGTACAGTTTTCCTAAAGCATGGACCTTTTCACCAACTCATACAAGTTGGTGACCAACCGGAGTGGCAGCGGCAAGTGGTTCAGCTTTATAGAAAAAGTACATCAGATAAAAGCATGTGTGATAAAAGTCTTCGGAAGAATCTGTCTTGGTTCTTTGGCTTCGGAAGACTTTGTCTTTAAAGCTTCGGAATACTTCATTTCTGGCTTCGGAAGATATTGGTCTTGGCTTCGAAAGATTTTACACTTAGAATATTTCTGAAGTGTAAAACTTCCGAAGAATTTCTACTTCATGTTCTTCTGTGTAGCATGCAGGAAGACTTAAGAGTGTTTTGGTTGCATCAGACTCATAGGAATCCTTACAAACTCCCCCTAGGCTGATGCTACCAAAACACTTGAAGATATTTAGCTGTTCACAGTCGTCAACTTGATCATGACCATGCCTTTCTTCATTAGAGGGTCAGGATCACTCAGACTTAAGAAGTACCTTCTCATGTCGAAGAGATCATGTAGAGGTAAATTGAAGAGGTCTTTCCAAGAGTAGACATTCTCTTCACCTTGATCTCTGACTACATTCCACCTTTCTGGATTAGTTGAATATTTCCAGGATAAGATGGGTCTTCCTGATGCAAGAGGAGCCGTTTGAATTGAAGGTGATTGGGCTTCCTTTTCTTGCACTTCCTTAGGATGTTTTGATTCACCCCGAGGATCAGTGGATGTTGACTTTGACTTCTTTTTCTTCTTTGGCTTTGGTTTAGATGCCATCCTCTTCTTCCTCTTTGCAGTCTTTAACTGAGAAGACTGGCCTGCAGCACCTTGTTGATCAGTTATGTCTTCCTCAGTTGGATGTTCCTCCCTCACAGGTTTAGAAGGAGAGGGAGTTTGACCCTGTTGTGGGTCAGATGATGAGGCTGGCCTTTGACCTTGCTGTGGGTCAATAGATGAAGAGGCTGGCCTTTGACCCTGCTGTGGATCAGAAGATGAAGCAGGTGGTTCAGTTTGTGTTGTCTCATGTTGTTCAAACTTAACCTCTACTTTAGGTGGAGCTTGACTTGGAGGAGTGTGTAAGTCAACAAGCTCTCCACTCTTGATCTTTTGCTTGATTACCTTGATATGCTCATCCATAGTGGATAGAGCCATAGGGCCAAGTCTCCTTTCGGAGAATCCGTACAGCTTCAAGAAGCTCATCATTCTTTGTCTATTAGCAGACTTTTTCAAGTTCTTCTGAATGAGAGCTCTTGACTTTGCAGCGTCTTCCCTTAGCTTTTTCTTTGTTGACTTTTTCTCTTTGAGTATTTGAAGTTCAAGTTGTTTGAGATACTCAAACTCAATGTACTCATAGGACAAGGGAAGAAGTACTTCTGCCTGGTAGAAGCCTGTGGCACTCAGGTAGTTTATCATCCTTTGTCTATCTGTTTCTTTATCTACCTGAGGTTCTTGTGTAGCAGCCATAGCCTCTTGCACAGGGCTTTCTTGAACTGGTGAGAGATTGGAAACATGCTTGTATAGCCTTTGTTGTCTTTTCTTCTCTTTGTTCTCAAGAAGAATTCTTGCATCTTCAGCTTCCTTCCTCTCTCTTGACATTTCCATGTCAGCCAGATCATTTAATTCCTCTAAGGGGAGAGAGATAATCTCATCTATGTCATAGTTCCTGGTCTGTAAGTAAGTAATCTTAACTACCCTCAACTTATCATCTTGAGTGTTTGGTCTGGGGGCAGCCCTGATTGCAGCTTGCATGAAGCTTGAAGACCCAATGGAACTTACTCCCCTTAGCTTCCTCTTTCTCTCTCTTTCCTCCTCCTTAGTCTCCTCAGGGGTTAGAACCCTTTTCCCTTTGTCACCCACAGACCTTTGTGACTCAGGGTGGAGAGAGCTTTGGCCTTCATTGCTTGGTGTAGCATCCAAGCTCTGGCCAGAGAGAGACTATGATACACCTTCACCAGCAGTTGTTTGACTGAGGGGTTGAGTTGCTGAAGTACTTGTTGTTGTTATGACAGGTGTTTCATTCTCTGTCACTGCATCAATTGATTGTAAGACAGGGCTCTCAGGCTCTATCACTGGCCTTCAGTCAAGGTTTTCCCTTTAAAGCTAATCTCAGGGTCTGCCTCAACATCCAGTTGACCAATGACATTACCTGATTGCATTGGTCTATCTTCTTCAGCTTCTTGAGTAACTTGATCCAACCTACTAGCTTGTTGAGGTTGAGTTGTTTGAATAGATGGCTCATGAAAGATGATGGCTCTGCTATCAAATGGCATTGCCCTTGGTATACCCTCCTCAAAGAGACTCTGTAGCAAGTAGTCTAGAAGGTTCACATCAATGTGAACTTGAGGAGGTTGCTAAGCAGGTACAATTACAAGACAGGATGGTGAGTCCTCAATGTCCCTACTCCTTGAAGAACTCCCAGGTTCTGTGATTGTAATGACTTTCTCCCCCTTTTTGGTAGCATCACCCTCTTGTATAGGTGAGCTAGGAGTTAGGTCAATCACATCCATAGGTTCTTGTGTTCCCGGTTGAGCTCTTCTTAAAGGTCTCCCAACTAGTTTTTCCTTGAGATAAGATATCTCAAGTTGCTGATCATTGACCCTCTTGTTTAAGGTGGTCACTTGAGATTCAAGATGACTAACCTTTGAGACTAAATAGGTGCATGTTTTTGACAGTTTGTGCACCTTTAGTCTCAGATTCCCCTCATCTTCATCAGAAGAATCATAGGGGGGATAAGAGAATTGGACTTAAGTCCTCACTCTCATCACCAGCTTGGTATTCTAGGCTGCTGGATTTCCTCTGCTCATTGACAGCTTCAGATGAAGTGTCAATGGGATGGGTTGCCATGGTTGAGGTCTTAATGATGTAATCACCTGCAGAAGTGAGAGCCTCTTCCATATGGATCCCCTGAACAGGTTCAGAAGGACCCACCTCAGTAATGGGTGACTGATGTGGGGTAGACATAGGGAATTCAGAAGCACTTCTCTCTCTTTGAGTAGGTGATGAGTAGAGAGATTCATGGTGCTCACTGAAGCCTAAGTCCTCATCAGTGTAGAATTCAAGGTTAGGAATTTGGGTATTTAAGTCCAAAGGCTGGGGATGGTAACTGTCCCCTGAAGGATGTTCACTTGAGTGTTGAGACTCAGAGTGAAGGCTTAAGGCAGTTGGGCTTATGAGCTCATCAGGCTGATCATGAGGAACTCAGCACTGATTCTTGAAGAGATGGCAGTGGTTTGCTCCTCAGGAGAAGTGGGAGCTCTAGTATCCGTTTCTTCCTGTATGGGTGAGTGTATGGGGGCCTACACAGGCTCACTAGCTTGAGCAGGGGTTCGTTTGGATTTTATTTGGTAAGTGTAGGTTATATGGGGTTTTTGAGGGTAAGGAGTTGATAGGTGTGGGTTCAACACTAGCTTGTGTTGCTAGGTTGTCACCTTGAGCAATGAGCTCTAACATTTTAGGGACAAGGGCTGTTTCTACCCCTGAGAAGCCTACAGTTGGCTTCTTCATAATCTTAAAGATACCTGGCTTCATCTGTCCCAATTTAAGAATATTATTTGTTTCCCTCAACCTTGAGCCAAGTTCACCGTTGAGAATGTGTTGAACATATCTAGCAAACATATAGTATTCTAAGGAGTCCAAGTTAGCAAGCAAATTTGTATGTAAAAATTAAGAGTACCTAAACTTGACGCCTTGCACCATTCCATGAACTATAAAGGAGAGATCCTCAGGAATCTGGTCCACCCACCATGCTTGTTAGACAAGCTGTGAATCACTACATGGAGTAGGTATTTCCACTGGGATGAGACCTTCCCTTTCCTGAAGGTCTTTACAGCGAAATCTCCCTCATAGCCCATCTGCTCAAAGGAATGGTTAACAGCTTCCTTTAGGAAAGACCGTTCACCTTCTTCATCATCCAACTGATGATGGGTGTTGATGATGGCTGGAGTGATGAAGACTGTCCTTCCTTGCACTGTGGCAGACAGTGCCTTCTACACATCCATGATAACATCTTGACATGTCCTCCAAAAGTCAAGCAGATGATCCTCATAAAGAGTAGGATCAATGGTGAGGGAGGTGTAGTAGTTGGATAGAGCCAGAAAACGGCAAACCTCTGAGAAAGTATCATCGTGCTCAGAGTGCAACAAAGCAACCTGATTGTGTTGCCTATGGAGTTGCATGGAGAAATCAGGGTTGTTTTTGTTTTGAATTTGGCCATTTAGAAAAGCTTAAGGGTGAAGAAAGGTGAAGAACAAATGCGATTTGAGAGAGATTAGGTTTGAGGTATGGTGTGAATTTGGAGCAGGTAGAAAAAAGAGGGGTAACCGTTGGGTATTTGTATGAATTGGATTTGACACAAAGTAAATGAAAGAGGATAAACTTTGAATTCCGTGTGTCGGTCCCACCTTTGAAAAGTAGTTTTCTTTTGCCCAAAAGATAGTTTTCTTGGAAGTCGAGAAATCTTCGAAGGTTATTTAACTTCGGAAGTTTTGACTGAAAATCTTCTGAAGGCAAATTTGCTTCGGAAGATATTTCAAAAATTTTGAAGAATTTTGCTTCGGAAGCAATTTTTACCAATTTCAATCTAAGATGAATAAAAGCTTCCGAAGGAAACTTTAAATCTTACAAAGATAAAAAGAGTAAAATTCTAAAAAATTTAAGAATTATCTTAAAAGGTTTTTCTTCTGAAGAGAAACCGGGGCTTATTAAAGTGATGGAATGGACAACATAGAACCCACATAGTTTTAGAAATAATATGATTAAGTTTTAAGAAAAGCTACTCAAAGTTAATCATCCCAATAGCTGATATAACATATTTAAATCTCTGTTCATCAAAAGCCTTTGTGAACAGATCAGCATATTGTTCATCTGTGTGAACTTTGATTAGTTTCATTAATCCATTTTCAAAATTATCTCTAATCAAATGATACCTGATGTTGATGTGCTTAGTTCTTGAGTGCTGCACAAGATTCTCTATGATTGCGATAGCACTGTTGTTGTCTATGTGAATGGGAGTCTCTTTGAAGTTGAATCCATAGTCTAGCATCTAATTTTGAATCCAAAGCACTTGAGCACAGCAGCTTGCAGCAGCAATGTATTCAGCCTCAGCAGTTGATGCAGACACATAGGATTGTTTCTTGCACTGCCAAGAGACTATCCTTCCACCAAGAAATTGACATCTCCCTGATGTAGACTTTGCAGTCATATTGCATCCACCATAATCACTATCTGTATATGCATAAAGATTGAAGTCAGAATTTTTTGGATACCAAAGGCCAAGAGATGGAGCTCCCTTAAGGTATCTTAAAATTCTTTTGACAGTAATTAGGTGTGACATCTTGGGGTTTGCCTGATATCTTGCACATATGCAAGTAGCAAACATAATATCTGGCCTACTAGCTGTAAGATACATAAGAGACCCAATCATGGCCCTGTAGAGATGTTCATCAACACACTCCCCCTCAAGATCAGGTCCAAGGGAGTGGTTTCTAGCTATGGGTGTCTTAGCAACCTTACATTCAGTCATGTTGAATCTTTTAAGTATGTCTTGCATATACTTTGACTAACTTATGAAGATACCAGTGTCAACTTGCTTCACTTGAATTCCTAGAAAGAAATTGAGTTCCCCTATGGCACTCATTCCAAATCTATCCTTCATCAGCTTCTCGAAGTCTTTACAGAGCTTTGGATTAGTTGACCCAAAGATGATATCATCCACATATACTTGAACTAGCATCAAGTCATTCCTTGTTCCTTTGATGAAGAGAGTTCCATCAATGGTACCCCTTTTATAGCCATGCTGACAGAGATACTGAGATAGAGTCTCATACCACTTTCTTGGTGCCTGATGTAACCCATAGAGAGCTTTGTCAAGCTTGCAGACATAATCAGGATGACCAGGATCTGCAAAACCAGGTGGTTGTCTGACATACACCTCTTCATCAATCACTCCATAGAGAAAAGCACACTTGACATCAAGTTGATAGACCTTGAAGTTCTTGGATGCAGCAAAAGCTAGGAATATCCTAACAGCTTTAAGTCTTGCTACAGGAGCAAAGACATCTGTGTAGTCAATCCCTTCTTCTTGAGTATACCCTTGAACAAGTAGTCTAGCCTTGTTTTTTATGACAAGTCCTCTATCATCCTTTTTATTCCTGAAAACCCATTTTGTACCTATGATAGTCTTCCTATGAGGAAGAGGACATAGGTTCCAAACCTTTTGCCTCTTGAATTGAAGCAACTCCTCTTGCATAGCTTCAACCCAACTTCCATCCTTTAGAGCTTCATCAATCTTCTTTGGCTCTATTTGGGACAAGAAACAAGAGTGAAGATAGATGTTGGCATTATGAGACTATCCTCTTGTTCTTACACCTGTACCAACATCTTCAATGATGTTTGTAGAAGGGTGAGACTTGTGGATTCTTAGTTGAGGGATCACAGCAAGTTGTTTAGACAAATCTAAATTGGATAAATTCTGATATGGCAGGGAGGATTCACCCTCTACATCAGTACACTTATCAAGATTGACTTGATCCAATGAGTGTGTGACATCATTGAGATTTTCTTCAATGGGATGGTTCTCAGCATCAAGAAATTCCTGATCACTGTCACCACCACCATGTTCTCCAACATTTGAAGTTCCTACATTTGAGTTTTATGCCTCAAAACTGGAAGATGAAGGTAACTCAGATGTATCAGCAGGATTTGTCATTGATGTGCTGGTAGAAGCTTCATTTGTAGGATTAGTTACCACTGGAGCTGAATATATATAGTTTGAAGGTCTTCTTAGCTCAAATCTAGGATTAGAGTCACCTGTAGGCAATATATCTGTGGACCCTAAAACATTCTCACAAGATTTGTTAAAACAGTTGGTAACTAAATCAAGATCAAACAGCCAATCCAGACCAGAACCTTTCACATTGGGAGTGTGTTCATTGAAACTCACATTGGCTGACTCCTCAACTACTCTAGTTCTGAGATTGTATACTCTATAAGCATTAACTTGAGAAGAGTATCCAATGAAGTGTCCATCATCTGATTTCTCAGCAAACTTGGCAATATGATCTTTGGTATTCAAGATGGTGCAAGGACACCCAATGACCTCAGAAAACCAATAAAAGGTTTCCTCTTGTGCCAAAGTTCATAAGGAATCTTACCAGGTGTCTTAACTACTAAAACTCTATTTTGCACATAGCAGGCAGTGTTGACTGCCTCTGCCAAGAAGGTGATGGGCAGTTTAGAGTCAGACAACATAGTTCTTGCAGCTTCAATTAGTGTCCTGTTTCTCCTCTCAGCAACACCATTTTGCTCAGGAGTCCTGGGAGCACTATATTGTCTTGTAATACCATTTTCATCACAAAATGTATCAAGTATTTGATTCTTGAACTCAGTTCCTTGATCACATCTTATGGTTTTGACCTTGTGATCACATTGATTCTCAATCTTTAAGATGAAATTCTTTAGAAACCCAGGGGTCTCATCTTTAGTTCTAAGAAAGAAGACCCAAGTGAATCTTGTAAAATCATCTGTGATCACTAAACAATAAGAGGTCCTTCCTAAACTTATTACACTAGTGGGGCCAAAGAGATCCATATGTAACAAGTGTAGGGGATTAGTGATGGAGTTTCTTTCCTTAGGCTTGTGAGATACCTTCTGTTGCTTCCCTTTCAGGCATGCAACACAATGATCATCACTTGTAAACTCTCTTTTTGGTATTCCAGTTACCAAATCATTCTTAATTAATTTATTCATGTTATTAAAGTTTACATGGTACATTCTTTTATGTCAAAGGAAAGACTCATCACTATTTGCTTTAGATAGAAAGCATGAAACTTCTCCTGATGGAGATGTTTCTTGCAAATCTATCTTGTACATGTTCCCTTTCCTGGGGGCTCTGAGTAGGATGTGCTCATGAGGAATGACCACCCCGGGTTTGAGAACAATGCACTCATACTCAGTAAACAGCATGTTATGATTTTGATCACCAAATTGAGATACACTCAAAAGATTGTATCCAAGCTCCTTGACAAACTTTATCTTATCAATGCTGAGCTTACCATTTATGACCTTGCCCCTTCCAGTAATGTAACCACCTGCATCTCCTCCAAAAGCAACTGGTCCTCCATCAATTCTTTCAAACTTTTGGAGTAGTGACCTATAGCCTGTCATGTGCCTGGAACAACCACTGTCAATGATCCACACCTTTTTGTTTGTCTTTAGCTGTTCCTACACAAAAAGATAGTTAGTTACATTTGGAAACCCAAGCCTCATTGGTCTTGGGCTCATTTAAAACAGTTGAAGACAATGCAACAGTAATAGATCCTATGGTTGTGCTTTGAGGATCTTGTGCTGTTGTTGATGAAGAACCTTTAGTCATTTGGCCTTTCTTTGACTTCCACACCACCTTTGGAAGTTTGGACTTGACCTTCAATACTTAGGAAGTTCTTGAAACTTCGGAAGTTTTGATGACTGGACCTTCGGAAGAACTTGCCTTTACTGCAACAAGTTTCAGTTCTTCGGAAGCATTCCTTTCTTCTGAGACCAAATTTTCTTCCGAAGGCAGTTTTCCACTTTCCTTCTTCTTCATTTTGGAACTTCCGAAGGAAACAGATTTTCCTTTCGAAGCTAAGTTCTTGTTAGAACTCTTGGAAGTCTCTTTGTTCATCATGTGAAGAGTACCTTTAGGAGTATATGGTCAATCCTTGGCCAAATGAGAAGTACTCTCACACATGACACACTTCAGTTTCTTCTTCCCAAGAGTCATCTTCATAGATGAGGACTGACTTTGGTCACATCCCTTCTCCACCTTCACCTTTGCAGGAGCAGAGACAGTTCTTTTAGGCTGAGAACTGTTCTTGGAGTTGGATGGTCCAGGCTGTGTAGCAGTAACACACAACTGATCAGTCTTCTTCTTGTTGCTGAGATGAGTTGCACATGAACCAGAGTTCATGTCATCAGTCTTAACCACTTCAAACCCTGCAGAGATAAAAACTTGTTTATGCTTAGAGTCAAAAGTGGCCTTGATCTCTTGAGCCTTCTTTGATTTTCTCTTGGCTTTCCGGATCAAGTTCTTTCTTCTTGACTTGGTCATCCCAACAGCTTTGCTATCCTCAGAGGGATGGTGACCCTTCTTAGAATGCTCTTCTTCACTCAAACCAGAGTCATTCTTCACCATCTCCTCTTCATCCTCTTTAGTCAAAGGATCTATGAAGGGAAGCTCATCTTCACAAGTTCCACACCTAGGAGATCTTACAGACAAGATGGTGTGTGGAGGAGTTATCTCACTAGATCCCAGTCCCTGCTTATTTTGATAATACACTTTTGCATGCAAGGATGAGGATATTATGTTCTTGAAGGTTTCTTCTTCAAGAACACAGTTTTCTACCTTAGCTTTGCTGATCACAAGCTCAGCCTAGCATTCTGTTAACTTAGCTATGAGATCTTTGATCTGAGTCCTATAATTTTTTAACTCATGTTTAAGAGTTGAAATGGTTTTCTCTAAATCTTCTATTTTGATTTTATAGTCATTTTCAGCTCTTTTAAAATTAGTTTTTAAGATGTTTAAGGACTCAAGGTCAGATCTCAGCTCTAAGTTATATGACCTGTATCTATTAACTTTAGCAATGCATTCAGAAGAGCAAAGATTTTCCAATACCTTGGTTTCATCATGATCTGCCATAAGAGCTTGGTTTGGAGATGCATCTTCTATCTGAAAGCTCCAGTCAAAGCCTCCTTTTTCAACAGCAACTGCAGCTTGCTGCTTTGGCTTCTCATTCTGGTGAGCTTTCTCAGTGTAGTTTGGTCTAGTTTGTGTTTGGCCACCATTTGTTCTGGGTGCTTTACACTCTCTTGCAAAGTGCCCCATCTGGTTACAGTTGTAGCACTTTACTTTGCTTTTGTCCAGCCCAAACTTTCCACTAGATGTATTGCTTGGAAACTTTCTCCCGATCTTCTTGTAGAACTTCTTGGCCCTGTGAGTGAGAAGAGCCATTTGCTGAACTATCTCCATATACTCCAGATCATCCAGATGGATACAGTCCAGGTCTTCAAGAGTGAAGAGAAAGTTGCCAGAGGTTTCATCAGTTGAGAAAAAGGCATGAGAAGAACTTGTCTCTTGGAAGGGACTTCCTTGAGTGTAGCTTTCTCTTGGTGTCGCTGGGAAGGTGATGAAAGGACCCTTTTGTGAGTTGTCAGGGTAGCATAGCATTTGATGTTGTGGTTCAATGCTTTCCCTTTCATCCACATGAAGAGCTGAACTCAGTTGGTTATTGGAGTTACCAGAGGAGTTTTGCATATTCATCTCCATCTGGAATGCACTCATGATACCATACAACTCTGTAAGAGTAAGAGTCTTAAGGTCCGAGGTTCTCTTGATCACAACATAATAATATGTCCATAGTTTAGGAAGAGAAGACATGAACTTCCTTACTATGTCCCTGTTCTCAAGAGTTACTCCAATATCCACTAGAGTGTCCACTATCTCAATATACCTGAAGTATTGTTGAGTCAGTGTCTCACCAGCCTTGAAGGTGAAGTTCTCAAACTGCTGCTTTAAGAGATCCTTCTTGTTCTCTTTAGTTTCCTTGGATCCTTCATACATGAGCTTCAGTGCATCCCATAAATCTTTAGCTGTCTTGCACTTCTTGAAGCCTCTGTAGATGGAGTTTAGAAGAGCAGTTTGAAGAGAAGTCATGGCCCTTTGATCAAGATCTATTCTTTTTCCTATCTTCTTCTGAGTAATCATCCACACCTTTTGGGATGATACGATTACCAGTAGCAAAAGTAGTGCTTGGTATGAAAGGACCATTAACAACTGAGTCCTACATCCTTGAGTCTTGACACTTGATAAAGCCTTCCATTCTTGTGCACCATGTGTCGAAGTCTTCAGGAGTGATCAATGGGGACTTGGTCATGGTACCAGTTTCCATATCAGCTTTAGAAAGAGCTGCCATTTGAGTTCTTAAGTGTTTTGTGTGTGTGAGGGATCTTAAGATGGTGAGATCTTATATCAAGAGCCTGGAATGCTCTGATACCAAATGCAGAACCGGTGAAGGGTAGCACTTACAACACAACAACACAATGAGGAGAGTGTATAAGAACACTTAACAGATCAAATAAGGAACTGGTTATGATGATGCAAAGAACACAAGTAAACTTAGAAACAGAACAAGATAACAACACAAGTAGTTGGTTTTCAAGGATGCTGTATATTGCTTCTCAAGTTCAAAGTTACAAGTATTCAAGCATAAGCATTTGCATTCTTACAAACTTACATGACTTAAGACACTATATACTACAACCTACAGCCGGCCATACTATGAAAGCCAGCTGGACACATAAGATTAGACAACTACAAAATCAAATGTAGAGTCAAAAGATAGATTGCCTTTTGACTGGTGACTATGACATGCCATAGCTCACATCCTAATATATTACAAAAAGGATAAAGGTACATAAAGTAGAAAGCATAGACTCAAGACCTCAATGTACAGTTTTCCCAAAGCATGGACCTTTTCACCAACTCATGCAAGTTGGTGACCAACCGGAGTGGCAGCGGAAAGTGGTTCAGCTTTATAGAAAAAGTACATCAGATAAAAGCATGTGTGATAAAAGTCTTCGAAAGAATCTGTCTTAGTTCTTTGGCTTCGGAAGACTTTGTCTTTGAAGCTTTGGAAGACTTCATTTCTGGCTTCGGAAGATATTGGTCTTGGCTTCGGAAGATTTTACACTTAGAATATTTCTGAAGTGTAAAACTTCCGAAGCATTTCTACTTCATGTTCTTCTGTGCAGCATCCAAGAAGACTTAAGAGTGTTTTGGCTGCATCAGACTCATAGGAATCCTTACATCTTTCATGTTGTGGTCAATCTTACTTACTTACTTGCTAGCATATGATCATTAACTTTCTAAAGCCTAAGGTGACGATGATAGCGCTATTGTTTTGTCACCCGCCCGAACAGGCCATTGAAGACGAAATTTGGGTATCGATACTGATATTCATAGTGTAACCCGTTGGTTAGGGATACTTTTCAACAAAGGTTTGATAAATACATTTGGTTTAGTCATACTTGCTTGAATTCGTACTTTGATTCTTGAATCATGTTTTAAATCTATTATATGTAACAAAACCTATGTTTACTCACCAACTTTCTAGTTGACCTTTATTTTATACATGTAACAGGAAATGCTACTTTAGTCGCCTTCAAGTTTATGACACTTAGGATGCTTGTGAACTTAGTTAATTAAATCAACTTTATTTATGTTACCTTTGTTTCTATTATTTATGGTTTATTTGTAAGAATTATGTAATTGGGCTGATTAAATAAATTATCACTTTAATAGTGTTACGTGTTATGGACAATTTACACGCCCTGACATATTCCGCCACTCGTTGGGATGTGACAACTTGGTTATAGGACTATAGACTTACTAATTTGGTACAAGTTAGACCGACCAACAAACTAATGCAAAAATATGAAGACAGAGGAACACTTTAAAAAACTTATACTTTGTTATAGCTAATGCCAATGGAAGAGGTTACGTGGCAAAGAATAACTTGGAGACCAAAGGATTTTATCCCCTAGGATAATGATTCGTATGAAGGGTAGATGAACAAGATTGAAACTCTTATTAGCAAACCCAAGTAACAAGATGACGGACATGCAGTTCGATAAAAGAACTGCAACGCAGGAAGCTATTGTTAGAGTTAAAACATTTCATTTTCAGGAACCTTCTATAAAATATAGACCTGATGCCCCACTCTAGAACTTATAATGAAGATCCTACATGATATTGAGGAAGCTATACGACTCATAGTTGAAGAGTTAGACCAACCAGGAACTGCCTACTTCATGATAATACTCACAACAAGACATGAGTGATGCTCTAACAACCTTGATTTTGGGCCATGAAAATTTTTTTGTTTTCTTTTTAGAAACATAAATGGGCTGCACAATGAACATTTTGTTCGGTCTAGTTATAGGAGCCCATGAAATAGGCCCAACATAATTAGGCTTAGAACCATACACACACACACACCTTAATGGGCCTTGGCCCATCAAACCCGAAATGGGCCATTAGGCCATAATGCTAAATGAGCTTGACCCCAAGACATTAATGGGCAATTAGGCCACGGTATGAGTATGCGTTATGATCTACCGATATTAATGGGCCTTGAGCCCGATACCTTAGTGGGCTTAGCAACCCTTTAGACTTTTAAATAATAAATGACTATAGGAAGACTTTATTGTTTAACATTCAAAAATTGTCCCGATAAGTAATCTAATATAACAAACTCATTTACCAAATGGTCATCCAAATAAATTGTATAAAGCAAATTAAGTGAACTACCTAAAATATAATAAATAATAAATATTAAATAATAAATAATAAATATTAAATAATAAATAATGAGTAATAAATATTGAAAGCCTTAAGCATATTTAAATATATAAAAAGGAATGAACTTTATAAAAATAATTAGAAATTTTATAAACTAAATAACAAATTAAACAACATATACTTACACTATAAATATTAAATAAATCAAATCAGTAACTTATAGTATCTAACTAGAAGATCTTAGTAAAATATACTTAATCTAGGTAAAAGTCATATGAAAATCCTAGCAGACCCGTAATAAGGCAAAGTTTTATTCTTGTACACACACACACACAAGCATATATATATATATATAGTGACGGATCTAGAAATATATTTCAGGGGTAATGTAATTTAATTTTTTTTTGACATACAATAAATACAAATAAAAGAAAAAAAACATGATAATAAAGAAAGTTAAACAAATACCTAATTGATCTCAGAACTCTCCTCTTTGGTTTTTTTATAGCTTGAAAACATAGCATTACATCCTAATTTGTTACTTTGTCAAATGTTTCCTTTTCAACCACTCATACTAGGGCATTGTTCAAATATTCCTCCCCCATTCGATTCTGTAAATCCGTCTTGATATGTTTCAGTTTAGAAAAACATATTTCAGTGGTTGCGGTTTCAAACTGGTAAAATCATTATTAGAACCAATATAATACTCTTGAAATTTTCTTTAAAAAAATACCTAATAAGAACTTGTTTTCGTCTTTCAAATCCCTAATATTATAACAAATAACACAATAATACTACAAATTGCAATTATAAATAACACAATTCAAATCCCTAATTTCAATATCAAATCATTAATTCATATTTAAATCCATACTTCTTATATTAGTTACATCAAATCCCTAATTTGAATATCAAATCTTTAATCCATAATACAATTCAAATCCTTAATTTCAATATCAAATCCCTAATTACCAATAAACCCTAAATATCAAAAACTAAATCAACTAACTGAAAGAATTAATCTGCCCAAGATACATATTAAATTGATGTGGCTAGTGTGATATGATACAAGTCGGGTCATACCCAATAACAAGCCAAACAAACACCGATAAATATTTATTCGTTGATAAGATCATACAAATAAATATTAGCACCAATTTAGAAACCGGCTTTTCTAAATCATTGCTTTTGTAAATGGACAAGATTATATATATATATATAAATAGATAATTTGTTCATGAGGGATTATTTGTTTCATTGCTTAAATTAGTTAAACAATGACATATAATAGTGTGTAAGTGCTATAAAATTAAAATGGTTTAATTTTATAAAAAAGTAGAATGCAAGAGTATATTTTTTATAAAAATTGAATTGAGAGGGAAACCAAAAGGGGACCAATTTCGGCCACCCCTTTGGTGTGTCTTGGGAACTCCCTTTTAATGTTTCAAGGACATGCAATTACTTTTACTTCAACTCTCTTGCATTCCTCTCTTTCTCTCACACACACACAAGAGCAAGTTCTCTCATTTCTCCCTCTCTAATCTCGGTTTTTAGAAGAAAAGAATCAGGATTTTCAGCTTTGCAAGAAGTGTTCTTGGCTGAAAAGATTCAACAAAAGGAGAGTTCTTCAAGTTGGTGTTGAAGGACCTAGCAAGAAGGTGTTTGTACAAGCTTGGGTATCACCTCTTGAGGACTTCTAGCTTAAAGTCTCAGCCACGAAAGTCATCTTTCTCACCTCACAAGTTTGGTTTTAGGAAGCTACAAAGGTTGTATATTCTTAACTATCTTGTGTTCTTTTATTGTACGCATTTGTATAATGATCCATGGTTTGGGGTTCTTTATTAAATGGGTTTAATAAACATCTTAGTAACATGTTTTAAAACATAAAATTCCGCTGCGTTTTCATATAAACAAGGTTATATGAGCTTTGATAAACATGTTAAAACCCTACAATGGCATCAAGAGCCACTTATACATATGCATACATGTATTATACTTGCTAGTTCACGGTTTTGTGGTGTTTGACGCCACATACCCGTGAGTTAGAGGGCTGTTATGGCCATCCCCTTTTGATTTTAAAGATGTTACTTTATGCATGTAATGATCTTTAAAAATATAAATCATGAGATGATTATTTGTTTGGACAAAACCCATTTGTTCTTGGTTTATGTTGGCCAAGAAAAATGGTTAAAAAGGGGCTGCCAAAATCGTGACTTATTGGTATATTTGGATATATTGTTTTTGTTATGCATAACAAAGCCTAGACCTTATGGATGATTGATTGGTTGTCATGTTATATTCATTTGGGCATGTAATAATTTAATTTTTGTTTCAAGTCTTGTTTTGTAATCTATTCATTCATATGGTTTGTAATAAATAGATTAGGAGTTTTTCTTTACTAGAAAAAATTTATTAGGATACATATTTTGTAAGGATGCTCAAGATCAAGACTTGAAGAAAAGATGGACAAAGAGGATGCTTGAAGATGTGGATTCAAGTGGGAGTCCTTTTGTCAACCATGTGTCATGTTCTTAACCCTTAGGACAAGACCTTTTGACACACTTGTTTTGGCTAAACAAGTGTGCTCAATCTAGTATGCTTTGTTATGCATATGTGATTGTTTGTTTATGCTTGGTTGAATGCTTATGATGATGTTTGTTTTGAATATTTGGATGTGATAACAAACCGTCAATTATAACAAGCTATAAACAAGAAATTGGTTCTCAAATCATTAAGTACAAATAGAATGGTTCTATAAAAGGAGTTAATGGTTTGTTAAATAAAATGGGTTTTATTTAAAAAGAACCAATAGGGTACCATATGGTTGAATGCATACAATCATATGGTACATAGACTTTTCTAAACAAGAATTGTGAAAATGTAAATCCCTTCAAAAAACAAGTTAAACACCATCCTTTTACACAACACTCAGGTTACTTGCAAACTCTTAGTGGGATAAAGGTCACCTAACCACTTTGAGGGAACTTGTAACTTGAGGTGAGAATACCATGTTTGTGGGATAAAGGTCACCTAACCACTTATGTAGTAAACTCACACGTGTGTGTAAGTAGGACGACTTGATTTGTAAAATATATTGAATGGATCACCTAAAATATGTTTTACAATAGGTGTTGATGGGATAAACATGCTGTTTTAAACATAAGATGTTCAAACGATCCCATACCACTAGAAGTTGCAATAGGTTGCAATTGTCATTTATGACTACCTTGTTTATTTAAATAATGGGATAAAGGTCACCTAACCAATATTTAAATATAACGTTGGATTCTAAAATTTTATTTATTAATAGTCTATGAGACATAAAGGGTATTAATAAATGAAATATAATTATATCAACGATTACTAATGGAACTTTGTAAAATCTTGTAGATGGCCGACAACAACGCTAATAACGATGTACCAAACCAAAACAACCAATCCCTAAGGGCGATCCTTCAAAGGGATCGTCTAACACCTAACAATTTCATGGATTGGTACCGCAGCTTGAGAATCGTTCTCAAGCAAGAAAAGCAGGCCTACATCCTTGATGATCCCATCCCCGATGAACCTAACGAGGAGGATGTGGAAGCCTATAATGATTGGGTTAGATATGTGGAAGACTCCATCCAAGTCTCTTGCCTAATGTTAGCAAGTATGACACCCGAACTCTAAAAGGAGTATGAGCTCCATGGAGCTTATGACATGATCACTCAGTTGCGGGAAACGTTCCAGCAACAAGCTAGAGTGGAGCGCTACGAAACGGTTCGAGCGCTTCATGCATGTCGGATGGAGGAATCCCAATCAGTTTCATCTTATGTTCTTAAGATGAAAAGCCACATCGACCGCCTTCAAAGGCTAAACTGTCCTGTCTCAAAAGAGTTGGCCACGGATTTGATCCTTAACGGCCTAACTAAAAAGTTTGAGGCATTCGTCATGAACTACAACATGAACGGATGGGACAAGAGCATAAATGAACTTCATTCAATGCTTAAATCAGCCGAGGCAGGAATGGGTAAAAGGGTTTTACCCGTTCTCACCATTAATGAAGGTGGGAGAAGGAGAAGGTCTCTACCCCCTCCTAAGGCAACTGTTGCCAAAGGAAAGGGGCACGTTGGGGGAAAGGGGAAGATGGTTGTTACGACGCAACCTCCGAAGCCCAAGGAGAAGAAGAAAAAGGTTGCTGTCAACGACCCATGCTTCAAATGTGGTGAGATAGGGCATTGGATGAGAAATTGTCCAGTCTATCTCAAAGAGTTGAGAGAAAAGAGGGATGCGGGGCAAACCTCAGGTATAATTTACATGATACATGTTGAGCTAACTGTTATTTCTTCTAACACATGGGTATTAGATACCGGATGTGGAACTCACATTTGCAATTTGTTGTAGGGGTTCAAAAGAAATGAGCATTATGCAAAAGGGGAAATAGGTCTCTTCATGGGCAATGGTGCAAAGGTTCACGTGGAAGCCCAAGGAGACTACATTTTGAAGCTTCCAAGTGGTTTGGAAGTTATTTTAAATAATGTATTATATGCTCCTAGTTTAACTAGGAACATAATTTCTGTTTCCCGTTTAAGACAATATGATTATGATTTCAAGTTTGTTGACAATGATATTCATGTTTCTTTAAATCATGTATTTTATTTTAAAGCTATACCTTGTAATGGTATTTATGAATTGGTTCATGAAAACGCAACATATGATAGCTCAATATACCAAGCAACCACCAAAAGACTCAAATTAGATTTGAGTGATACCTACCTTTGGCATTGTCGTCTTGGTCATATAAACAAGAAACGTATACAAACACTTCAAAAGAATGGTCTTTTAAACACAAATGAATGTGATTCATTTGATGTATGTGAATCTTGTTTACAAGGAAAAATGACTAAGGCACCCTTTAGTGGAACTAATGAAAGGGCAAAAGATTTATTAGGTATCATACATTCGGATGTATGTGGTCCTTTTAAGCCAATGACTAGGAATGGTGAAAGATACTTCATTACCTTTACCGACGATTATAGTCGCTATGGGTATGTGTACTTATTGAGGCATAAATATGAAGCTTTTGAAATGTTCAAAATCTTCAAGAATGAAGTAGAAAATCAACTCAACAAGTCAATTAAAGTTCTCCGCACTGATAGAGGTGGTGAATACCTAAGTGATGTTTTTCAAGATCATCTTAGGAGTTATGGGATTGTCTCATAACTCACTCCACCTGGAACACCACAACATAATGGTGTGTCTGAGAGGAGGAATCGAACCTTATTGGATATGGTTCGATCTATGATGGCTAGAAGCACATTGCCTCTATCATTTTGGGGTTTCGCTTCGCTCTCCGTGGCCCGTATTCTGAATATGACCCTAACCAAAAAGGTGGAAAAGACACCTTTTGAGATATGGCATGGAAGAGTTCCATCCCTATCATACTTAAGGGTCTGGGGTTGTGAGGCTTATGTTAAGACTCCCACCCCAAACAAATTAGTTGTCCGATCCACCAAGTGTATCTTTGTTGGATATCCTAGAGATTCTATGGGATATTATTTCTATGATCCACTGGAACAAAAGGTATTTGTTGCCAGAAAGGGTGAGTTCTTAGAAACAAAGTTTCTTACGGAAGGAACTAGCAGTAGAACAGTGGATCTTGAGGAGGATCAAGAACCACAGCCCGATACACGTTTGGTTGAAACTAGCACTTAACATGAGGATGTTGAGGATGATCAAGCGGTTGATCAATACACACAAAACGTTCGCAGAAGTGGTAGAACTAGTAATCCACCTGAAAGATACGGATTTTTCATGGATGGATGCTATGTGGTAGATTCAGATGAACCAACCACATATCATGATGCAGTGTCCAATTTGGATTGTGACAAATGGCTCGAAGCCATGAACATTGAGATGCAATCCATGTATGACAATCAAGTTTGGGAACTTGTTGTACCACCTCTTAATTCCAAGGTAGTTAGAAGTAAGTGGGTTTTCAAGAAGAAAACCGATATGCATGGAAACTTGGATACTTACAAAGCTAGACTTGTAGCAAAGGGTTTCACTCAAACTCAAGGGGTTGATTATGATGAAACTTTCTCACCTGTTGCGATGCTAAAGTCTATAAGGATATTGTTTGCCATAGCTGCTCATTATGATTATGAGATTTGGCAAATGGATGTCAAAACCGCTTTCCTAAATGGATATCTTGAGGAAGATGTCTATATGCTTCAGCCTGAAGGTTTTGTTGATCCAAAACATCCTAATAAAGTATACAAGTTAAAGAAATCAATCTATGGATTGAAACAAGCATCGAGAAGTTGGAATCACCGTTTTGATGATGAAGTAAAGAAATTTGGCTTCATCAAAAACACTGATGAGGCTTGCATGTATAAGAAGGCTAGTGGGAGCACAATAACCTTCTTAGTATTGTATGTTGATGACATACTACTGTTTGGAAATGACATTCCAACCTTAGAAGGTGTAAAAACCTGGCTTGGAAGTTGTTTTTCCATCAAGGATCTTGGTGAAGCCGCCTATATTCTGGGAATAAAGATCTATAGGGATAGATCAAGGCGGCTGATTGGTTTGAATCAAAGTGCATACATTGGCAAAATCTTGAAAAGGTTCAAGATGGAAAACTCTAAGAAAGGTACTGTACCTATTCAAAGAGGGACAATATTGAGTACGACTCAATGTCCAAGCTCAAAGGAGGAGCAAAATAGAATGAAGGCAATCCCATATGCATCTGCTATAGGATCCATCATGTATGCAATGATATGCACTAGACCGGACGTGTCATGCGCTTTAAGCATGACAAGTAGATACCAGCAAAATCCTGGTGATAGTCATTGGATGGATGTCAAGAACATTCTGAAGTACCTAAGGAGGACTAAGGACATGTTCTTGATCTACGGGTCTGGTGAAGAGGAACTCGTTATAAAAGGTTACACGGATGCGAGTTTCCAAACCGATCAAGATGATTCACGATCTCAATCGGGGTACATCTTTATTCTGAATAGGGGAGCTGTTTCTTGGAAAAGCTCAAAGCAAGAAGTCGTAGCGTTGTCCACTACAAAGTCAGAATATGTCGCCGCTTCAATGGCAGCACAGGAAGCTGCATGGCTGAAGAAATTCATAGCCGATCTAGGGGTAGTCCCTGTAGGATTCTATGTGCCCAAGACACGTAGAATATTGATGCGGTTAGTACGTTATGATCCAAGTCGGGTTATACCCAATAGCAAGCTTAGCAAACACCAATTAAATATTTAATTGATGATATGATCATGCAATTAAATATTAACACCAATTTAGAAAATAGGTTTTCTAAATAAGTTGCATATGAGATGGAACAACTTATAAGGATAATTTGTTCAAGAATATTGTTTGACAATGTTATTTAAGTAGGTTAAATAATATTAGTGTGTATAAGTTTTATGATTAAAAGGTTAATTGTATAACTTACTAGTGAACTAATAAAAACAAATTAAGAGTGTTTGTAACTATAGAAGGGATATATTAAAATGGGTGGGAAACCCATTTAAATCCCAAAAGAATCCGCCACATTAAGGGTAATGTGGTCATTTGGTGCACTGAAACAACAAACACTCTTTATTGTTTGCTTAAACACACTTCACCAATACACACCTTCTCACACATGCAATTTTAATTCCAAGAAAACTCTCTCTTCCTCTCTCTTGAAGCTCACGGTTTTGAAGGAGCAAGACAGCCTTGTTTCTTGGTGTTTTGGTGTCAAAAATCCTAGCAACCATGGTGTTTGCTTGAAGGCTTGTGGGTATAGACGTTTGAGGACTTCTAGCTTGAAGTCTTGGCCATCTTTCAGCCCTATTCTTGGACGTTTTTGAAGCCTCCAACAGCTCCTTTTAGTCGACTTTCTTGCTGGAAGAAGGTAGACATCACAGCTTATTCAAGCTGTGATTTTATGATGTTTTTATGCATACATAGCTTGTCCATTCACATATTATGATCCTTTTGTTTGGGTTGTTTTTTTTATCTTAAATGAACATAAAGAACATGAAATTTTCAGCTTTAAAATTGGTTTTAAAGGCTACACATCCGCTGCGTTTTTTTAGAATGTTTAAAAGGTTAAACATGGATTTTGTGTTCTAGTAAACCCAACAATGGCATCAAGAGCCGGTTATGTGGATGACTTGCTTGTTTTATCTTTTGAAATTGGTTTTAAAAGATGTTATTAGACAAGTTATAGGCTGTTTTTGGGCTGAAATATTATGTCTTGTTGATGCCCCATCCTTTCAAGGTTATATCTTGCATGCTTAGATTAAATCTTGAATGGAATGATGTCAAATTGGTTGATAGTGTTTTGTTTGGACAAAAGACCCTAAATTCTTAGTTTGTGTTGGCTGAAAATTTAGGGTCAAATGGGGTTCATTTAGTTCTTGAAATGATGTATATGGATACATGTTTTAGTGCATAACATAGCCTTGACCATGTATGTTTTGGATTTGGTTGATTATGGAATTGTCATGTTGGTTGTATTTTTCTATTTGGGTTGTAATAATTCCTTTTGGTGTTTCTATTTGGGTTGTAATTTATTTATTCAATTGGAAATGTAATAAATAGATTAGGAGTATTTTTCTTTTACTAGAAATATGTATTAGGAT
Source organism: Flaveria linearis (assembly GCA_024085815.1). NCBI lineage: Eukaryota > Viridiplantae > Streptophyta > Magnoliopsida > Asterales > Asteraceae > Flaveria > Flaveria linearis. The sequence continues at coordinate 38,746,617 of CM044007.1, read as the reverse complement.
ATATATTTTGTAAAAGAAGATGCTTATGGAAGGAAGCACAAAAGGAAGACACAAAGGATGAACTTGAAGCATTTGGATGCAAGTTCAAGTGGGAGTCTTTGGAGACCTCATCATTTGTATTATGTTCAACCCTTAGGAAAGACCTTATGACAACACTTGTGATGGCAAACAAGTGTAGTCAACTTAGTGGCTATAGTTATGCACATATGTTTGTATGATTGTGCTTGTTTGCTTGTTTGTTGTATGATTGTTATTTGATATTTGGATATGCATAACAAACTAATTAACAAACTTAACAAGCTGAATTTTATGGTTCTTAATCATTAAGTGATTAATAAGAGGTTATTAAAAGGATTAATGATTTAATAAAAGAGGTTTTATTAAAAATGAACCATAGGATACCTTGTATTTGAAAGCATGCAAATACAAGGTAAATAGAGTTTTCAAACTAGAATCAATGAAAACTAAAAAAAATCCCTTTTTCAAACAAGTTTAACACCGTCCTTTTGCACAACACTTAAGCCATTTGGAAACTCTTAATGGGATAAAGGTCACCTAACCATTTTGAGGGAACTTATGACTTAAGGTGGGAATACCACATTGGTGGGATAAAGGTCACCTAACCACTTGTGTTGGTAAACTCACATGTGTGTGCAAGTAGGGTAACTTGATTTGCAAACCATGTTGAATGGATCACCTAAAATATGGTTTCCAAATGGTGTTGATGGGATTAACATGCCGACCTTGCATATGATGTTTAAAGTCGATCCCATACCGCTAGAAGTTGCAAAAGGTTGCAATTGTCAAACGTTGACTACCTTGTTAATTTGAATAATGGGATAAAGGTCACCTAACCATTATTAGAATGTAACGTTGGATTCTAGATTTTAATTATTAATTGTCTATGAGACATAAAAGGATATTAATAATTAAAATGAAATTTTTCAGAAATACTAAAAAGGACTTTGTAAAAATTTATAGAATGACCGCAAACAATAATGCTACCACCCCGACCGTCCATACCCTATCACAGAGAACTATTTTAGAGAGGGGTCGTCTATACCATAATAACCTTATGGACTGGTCTCGAAACTTGAGAATTGTTCTCAAGCAAGAGCAAAGGCAAATGTCCTTGACGATCCTATTCCTAACCAACCCGACCCCGACGATGTTTAGGCCGCCTCGAGAGGCTTAGCTGTCCTGTCTCAAAGGAGTTGGCCAAGGATTTGATCCTTAATGGCCTAACTAAAAGTGTGAGACATTCATAATGAATTGCAATATGAATGGATAGGACAAGAGCATTGGTGAGTTTCACGCAATGCTCGCAACAGCTAAGGCAGGGATGGATAGAAAGGTTCTACCTATTCTCTAGATCAATAAGGAAAGGCCATTCCTGATCCCAAGGCAAATGTTGCCAAAGGAGAAGGGCACATCAAAGGCAATGGGTAAGGGTAGATCAAAGCGGAACCTCCAAAACCTAAGCTTATGAAGCTTAAGGTAACCGAAAACGATCCATGCTTTGAGTATGGTGAGATAGGTCATTTGAAAGGGATTCATCCAACCTATCTCAATGAGTTGAGAAATAAAAGGGATGCTGGGCAAACCTTAAGCATAACTTCCATAATCCATATTGACTTAAATGTTATTTCCCCAAAGCACATGGGTAATTGGATACCACATGTGGAACTCACTATTGCAATCTGTTGCAAGGGTTCAAAAGAAATAAGCACTTTAAGAAAGGAGACTATGTTTTGAAACTTTCAAAAGGTTTGGAAGTTGTTCTTCAAAACATGTTATATCCCCTAGTTTGACTAGGACCATGATTTAAGTTTCCCTTTTAAAATGATATGGTTATGATTTAAAGTTAGTAAATGATGGTATTTATGTTTATATGGATGATGTATATTATTTCAAGGCTGTGCCTTCTAATAATATTTATGAATTGGTTCATGATGATTCGTCCTATAATAACACATTATACCTATCATACACCAAGAGACTTAAAATGGTTTAAGTGACTCTTATTCTTGTCATTGTCATCTTGGTTACATAAACAAGAATCGGATTTAAACACTTTAAAAGAATGGTCTTTTGAAAACAAATGAAAATTGTTCATTTGATAAGTGTGAATCTTGTTTACAAGGTAAGATGACCAACACGCCCTTTAGTGGTACTAATAAGAGGGCAAAAGACTTATTAGGAGTCATACATTTGGATGTATGTGGTCCTTTTAAGAGAATGACAAGGTATGATGAAACTTACTTCATTACCTTAACCGACGATTGTAGTCACTATGGTTATGTGTACTTGATGGCACATAAACATGAAAAATTTGAAATGTTCAAAAACTTCAAGAATGAAGTAGGAAATCAACTCGATAGAACTACCAAAGTTCTCCGTTTAGATAGAGAAGGTGAATACCTAAGTGAGACTTTTAGGGATCATCTAGGAAGTTGTAAGATTGTCTCACAACTTACTCCTCACAGAACACCATAACATAATGGTGTGTCTGTAAGGAGATCGAACCCTATTGAATATAGTTCGACCTATGATGGATATAAGCTCACTACCTCTATAATTTTGGGGTTTTCGCAATACTCTCCGTGGCTCATATTTTGAATATGGTCCAAACCAAGAAAGTGGATTCGACACCTTTTGAAATATGAAATGGAATAGTTCCATCGCTATCATATTTAAAATTATGGGTTATGAAGCTTATGTTAAGCTTAACACCCAAACCAACTGAAAGTCGATTCACTACGTGTATATTTGTTGGATATCCCAAAGACTGTATAGGATACTACTTCTTTGATCCAACAGAGCAAAAGGAATTTATTGCTCGAAGGGCAAAGTTCTTGAAAGCCAAGCTCCTTATGGAAGGAATGACGCATAGAACAATGGAATTTGATGAAGATCAAGATCCACAGGCCGATACACGTTTGGTTGACACTAGCTGTCAACAAGAGGTTGTTAATGATGATCAAGAGGTTGATCAATACACACAAAACATTCATAGATCTGGTAGAGTTAGCATTTCACCTGAAATATATGGATTTTTCATGGATGGATGCTACGAGGTTGACTCCGATGAGCCAACTACATACCATGATGCAATGTTCAATTCGGATTGTGACATGTGGCTAGGAGCCATGAACGTAGAGATGCAATCCATGTATGACAACCAAGTTTGGGAATTGGTTGACTCTTCACTTAACTCCAAACCGGTTGGATGCAAGTGGGTTTTCAAGAAGAAAACTGACATGCATGGAAACTTGGATACTTACAAGGCAAGACTTGTAGCAAAATGTTTCACTCTAAATCAAAGGGTTGATTATGATGAAACCTTCTCGCCAATCGCAATGCTAAAGTCATCCTGATAAAGTATGCAAGTTAAAGATATCAGTCTATGGATTGAGACAAGCATCGAGAAGTTGGAATCAACGTTTTGATGAAAAGATCAAGAAATTGGGTTTCATCAAGAACGCTGACGAGGATTGTGTGTATCAAGGGGCTAGTGGGAGTGTAATTACGTTCTTAGTATTGTATGTTGATGACATACTACACTTGGAAATTGTTTTTCCAAAAGGGATCTCTGTGAAGCCGTCTATATTTTGGAAATAAAGATCTATAGGGATAGATCGAGGCGGTTGATAGGGTTAAACCAAAGTGCATACATTGATAAAATCTTGAAAAAGGTTCAAGATGGAAAACTCTAAGAAAGGTATGGTACCTATTCAAAGAGGGACAATATTGAGTGCATCTTAATGTCCAGGCTCAAAGGATGAGCAACATCGTATGAAGGACATCCCATATGCGTCTGCTATAGGATCCATCATGTATGCGATAATATGCACTAGACTGGACGTGTCATGCGCATTAAGCATGACAAGTAGATATCAGCAGAATCCAAGTAACAGCCATTGGATCGCTGTTGAAAGTATATTGGAATACCTTAGGAGGACTAAGGATATGTTTCTAATATACGGATCTGGTGAAGAGGAACTAGTTGTAAAGGGTTACACGAATGCTAGTTTCCAAACTAATCGAGATGATCCTCGATCATAAACGGGGTACGTCTCCATTATGAATAGGGTAGCATTGTCCACTACAGAATTCGAATACATAGCCGCCTCATTAGTAGCTTGGGAAGCTGCATGGATAAAAGGTTTATCACCAATCTAAGGATGGTCTCTACCATTCAAGACCCCTTAGAAATCTTTGTGATGACGAGGGTGCGATTGTTCAAATCAAGGAACCCCGTGCACATCAAAAGATTAGGCACAATGAGCGGAGATTCAACTACATAGGGATGAAGTTGAAAAGGGAAAGATATGTATTCGCAAAGTTCACTTTGATCAAAATATTACGGATCCACTCACGAAGCTCCTCGAAAGGGCAAAGCATGAAAGTCATACTTGTGCCTTAGGACTTCGATATTCTAGTGATTGGACTTGATCAAATCTTGTATTTGAATATGTGGAACTCTTTATTATTTGAGTAAAATTATTTGGTAATAATTTCTCAATTAATGTTCCAATTTAGCATGTTTACATCCATGAATAATTTTATTATTCTAAATGTCCGTAGTCGGTCATACTTGTGGGAACAAATATGAATGTTAGACTATTATGAACTTGGATTGGTGGATATTCATAAGGATGAATATAAAGCAATGGGTTGCTACCAAGGTTCATAGATATTTGTGGGATACAAATATTGGACTAACCCGCATCTCAAATTTTACTACATGGAATCTTATTGATTGATCATAGGTAAATTTGAGTAAAGGCGAATATCATTTGGTATCCTCCGACCTGAGATACATATTGGGTTTTGATATTCACCAAGTGTCATACCTTGAGCTAATTCTTCACTTTCCTGAAATAGTGGATAGTACATAAGGGTATGTTCAGGTATGACATGAGGTGTTTATGAGAAACGTATGTAGTCAAGATGGAATTTGTTCCTCTTATTCATTGAGAGTTAGATGTCTAAGGCCTGATTAAGTTAAATCAACAAGGAATGATCATTCTGTGTCCTTGGATTTAACATGACATCTGTAACAAAAGGATAGATGATTAATTCACCTAAATCATTTCAAGTAGGGCACTTGAAAGGGATGATGTTATTGAATGGCTATAAGTCATGCGTATTAAGGGTAGTAAACCGTTGTTAGGCGGTATTTACTGCTTGCATCAATCTTCTATGAATCTTGGGCAAGTGGGAGATTGTAGGATTCTATGTGCCCAAGACACGTAGAATATTGATGCGGTTAGTACGTTATGATCCAAGTCGGGTTATACCCAATAGCAAGCTTAGCAAACACCAATTAAATATTTAATTGATGATATGATCATGCAATTAAATATTAACACCAATTTAGAAAATAGGTTTTCTAAATAAGTTGCATATGAGATGGAACAACTTATAAGGATAATTTGTTCAAGAATATTGTTTGACAATGTTCTTTAAGTAGGTTAAATAACATCAAATAATATTAGTGTGTATAAGTTTTATGATTAAAAGGTTAATTGTATAACTTACTAGTGAACTAATAAAAACAAATTAAGAGTGTTTGTAACTATAGAAGGAATATATTAAAATGGGTGGGAAACCCATTTAAATCCCAAAAGAATCCGCCACATTAAGGGTAATGTGGTCATTTGGTGCATTGAAACAACAAACACTCTTTATTGTTTGCTTAAACACACTTCACCAATACACACCTTCTCACACATGCAATTTTAATTCCAAGAAAACTCTCTCTTCCTCTCTCTTGAAGCTCACGGTTTTGAAGGAGCAAGACAGCCTTGTTTCTTGGTGTTTTGGTGTCAAAAATCCTAGCAACCATGGTGTTTGCTTGAAGGCTTGTGGGTATAGACGTTTGAGGACTTCTAGCTTGAAGTCTTGGCCATCTTTCAGCCCTATTCTTGGACGTTTTTGAAGCCTCCAACAGCTCCTTTTAGTCGACTTTCTTGCTGGAAGAAGGTAGACATCACAGCTTATTCAAGCTGTAATTTTATGATGTTTTTATGCATACATAGCTTGTCCATTCACATATTATGATCCTTTTGTTTGGGTTTGTTTTTTTATCTTAAATGAACATAAAGAACATGAAATTTTCAGCATTAAAATCGGTTTTAAAGGCTTTACATCCGCTGCGTTTTTTTCAGAATGTTTAAAAGGTTAAACATGGATTTTGTGTTCTAGTAAACCCAACAGTCCCTTCCATTCAGGATCCCCTAGAGATCTTTTATGACAACGAGGGTGCGATTGCTCAAATCAAGGAACCTTGTGCTCATCAAAAGACTCGGCACATTGAACGGAGATTCAACTACATGAGGGATGAAGTTGAAAAAGGAAAGATATATATTCGCAAAGTCCACACTGATAAAAACATTGTGGATCCACTCACAAAGATCCTTGAAAAGGCAAAGCATGAAGGTCATGCTTATGCCATGGGACTTAGATATTCAAGTGACTAGGTTTGATGTTGTATTTTGTATTTGGATATTGGAACTTATGTTATTTGACTTAATTACATGGCTATTATTTTTATTCGTTCTTCTATTTTAGCATGTTTTAAATCCGTGAATAAATGAGTTATTCTAAACGTCCGTAGTCGATCATACTTGTGGGAACAATTATGAATGTAAGACTATAATGAACTTGGATTGGTTGATATTCATAAGGTATGAATATAGAGCAAGAGGTTGCTACCAAGGTTCATTGATATCTATGGGATATAGATATTGGACCGACCCGCTCTCAATTATTTCTGCATGGAATCTTTGTGATTAGTCATAAGAGATATTGAGTAAAGGCGAATATCATTGTATCCTCAGACCTGAGATACATATTGGGTCTTGATATTCACCAAGTATTGTACTTTGACTTAGTACTTTGCTGTTCTGAAATATTGGCAGTACATAAGGCTGAGTTCAGGTATGATATGAGGTGATTGTGAGAGACGTATGTAGTCAAGATGGAATTTGTTCCTCTTATTCGTTGAGAGTTAGATGTCTAAGGCCTATTAAAGTTAAATCATCGGAGAATGACAATTCTGTGTCTCTTGGATTTAACATGACATCTGAACAAAAGGATAAATGATTAATTCACGTAAAACATATTCAAGTAAGGTACTTAAAAAGGATGATGTTATTGAATGGCACTTAGTCATATACATTAGGGGTAGCAAACCGTTGCTAGGCGTTATTTGCTGCTTGCATCAAACTTCTATGAATCTTGTGCAAGTAGGAGATTGAAAGAATTGATCTGCCCCAGATACATATTAAATTGATGTGGCTAGTGTGATATGATCCAAGTCAGGTCATACCAAATAACAAGCCAAACAAACACCGATAAATATTTATTCGTTGATAAGATCATACAAATAAATATTAGAACCAATTTAGAAACCGGCTTTTCTAAATCATTGCTTTTGTAAATGGACAAGATTTATATATATATATATATATATATATAGATAATTTGTTCATGAGGGATTATTTGTTTCATTGCTTAAATTAGTTAAACAATGACATATAATAGTGTGTAAGTGCTATAAAATTAAAACGGTTTAATTTTATAAAAAAGTAGAATGCAAGAGTATATTTTTTATAAAAATTGAATTGAGAGGGAAACCAAAAGGGGACCAATTTTGGCCGCCCCTTTGGTGTGTCTTGGGAACTCCCTTTTAATGTTTCAAGGACATGCAATTACTTTTACTTCAACTCTCTTGCATTCCTCTCTTTCTCTCTCACACACACAAGAGCAAGTTCTCTCCTTTCTCCCTCTCTAATCTCGGTTTTTAGAAGAAAAGAATCAGGATTTTCAGCTTTGCAAGAAGTGTTCTTGGCTGAAAAGATTCAACAAAAGGAGAGTTCTTCAAGTTGGTGTTGAAGGACCTAGCAAGAAGGTGTTTGTACAAGCTTGGGGTATCACCTCTTGAGGACTTCTAGCTTGAAGTCTCAACCACGAAAGTCATCTTTCTGAGCTCACAAGTTCGGTTTTAGGAAGCTACAAAGGTTGTATATTCTTAACTATCTTGTGTTCTTTTATTGTATGCATTTATATAATGATCCATGGTTTGGGGTTCTTTATTAAATGGGTTTAATAAACATCTTAGTAACATGTTTTAAAACATAAAATTCCGCTGTGTTTTCATATAAACGAGGTTATATGAGCTTTCATAAACATGTTAAAAACCCTACACTAACCATTAATCAATATCCTTCTCTTGAAATCTTACAAATAACACTTAAATATTAGAAATTGAACAATATAAACCCTAAATATTGTTATAGAGTAAAAAAAGAATTAAAAATTTACCTTGAAGTCTTGATTTAGTGAAATCAGAAAGATCAAACACTCAACAGCAAGCAGCGCACGCCGGAGGGGCGGAGGGCTGTGGCCGTAAGGCCGACGACAGCAACAATATCTTGACCGCAGTAGAGCAGATGGCAGAGAGTGGGATGCCAGATGCGTCGGTTGAAGGTTGGGAATTGGGGGGGAGGGGCCGGTTTTGTTATTTTAAGTTATTTGGGTTATTAAATTTGGTCTTTTAAATTTTAATTGAGCTTAATTAAATTTTGGGCTTGTTATTGAGTATTTTGAGCAATTGTTTTAATTAGTTATTAATGTTTTTATAAAAACGTCATATTTTTTATAAAATATTAGACTAATTTTTATAAAATTTAAAATACTCTATAACCTTTTGAGTCTAACAAAAATTAGGGGTAACGTAGTATTTTCTCAGAGATAATGTAAAACTGTAATTTTTTTTACATAAAAATGTAATTTTTTTTACACTATACGTAAAAAATTGAGGGGTAGCGGAGGCTACCCTCCACTCCATGTATGTCCGCCGGTGTATATATATATATACGACATGCATACTACACACATACATCCATACATCTTGCCACACACACACACATAATATATATATATATATATATATATATATATATATAAGTATATATATATATTACTATATAAAGCATTTAGGGAGGATATAATTGTAATTTTATTCAAAATATAGGACACTAAGTCAACTTTTTAAGCACAATATACAAGTGTGTTATGCATTAATTCTTAAATTGCCCTCATTAAGTATACTTCTTGTAATTAATACATTATTTAATTCACCAAATTAAGTACTATCTTATTAATAATGCTTTTATAATAATAATTAAATTTACATTGTAAGGCCCCGTTCCCGGGCACCTCACAGGTGTTCAAATCATCGCGCATAAAACATACATACTTACATTTGTATTTCATGAAACATCACAGCGGAACATTTAAATAACTTTCATTTCTATATAAATGCTTTTGCAAGTTAATACGACATTCATTACAAAACATCGTTTGTTCGCATTACAATGCAAAAACATTATACAAAAGAATGCCATCCAAAAAGAGCTGAGTTGCCGCCCAGTGCCATCCTCAGCAACGTTACCTGCCAACTGGAAACACATAAGAAACTCAGCGTTGCTGAGTGAGTTCTAGTTTTATAAATAAAATACTTTACTTTCATGAAAACCGTACTTTACTTCCTTTCAAATCATACTATACTTTTGTACATGATCACACATCATACGTACACATAGATAATATCATTATTATTTTCATCATTCATTCTTTCATTCATTCATTCTTTAACTTTTTCGTTCATTCATCGTACTTTCTTATCATTCTTACTCTTTCATCATTACCTCTTTTCTTTCCATCAACCATAAACCTTACCCTTCTGTTTCATGGTACTGGACCTAGGCCTATCATAGACCTTCTATAACGGTGCATCGCACCTCTGGCCACAGTACCTAAGGTAAAGTTTAGGTGTACCATTGCCATATGCAATATCCTTCTGTTCCTGGTACTGGACCTAGGCCTATCATAGACCTTCTATAATGGTGCACCGCACCCCTGGCCACAGTACCTAGGGTATGCAGCAATGGTTCTATACAAATGGTCAATCACAGTGTCAAGCTTTACCCTCTTTGTGGCACACAGCCACGATTACTGAGGTCGAATGACAAGGATCCCACTTCGATTCTGTTGCGATAACAAGGTCGCTCACCTCATACATTTGCTTGCAAGCCTTTCTTACTTTTATTCATGATTAATGCATGCATTCATTCATCATGTTCCTTTTTCATTATCTTCCACTTTACGTTACATAATACTTTCGTTTCATTCATTAACATAACACGTAAAGCCACGGGAAAGATAAACATACATCATAGCAAGGAACATCAACATACACAGTAGCATCATCATACAGGGCATCCTTATACACACATAACATACATCATGCATAACATGCAACGTCATCATGCACGTCATACCCTCTAAGACCCCAACTATCATCTTACTCGAATTTACGGGGACTTTCACGTCAAAACTTACATCTGCACTTTCCACCAAAAGACAGGAATTAAACTACGCCTTTCCTCGGGTACACCATCCCTATTTGGGCGTATGGGCACCCTTCAGTCGCATGGCCTCCAGGCGACTGAACATCATGAGAATGGGCCCATGCGGATGAACATCAATGAGGATGAACACCCCAGTCGTGCGAATGGACCTCATGCGGATGGACACCAATGCGAATGAGCACTTATGTGAATGGGCTCTCATGCGGATGGACTCAATGCAAATGAGGTCTTATGCGAATGGGACCTCAGTCGCATGACTCCCCATGCGACTGGACCCCCAGTCGTGCGACTGAACCTCAATCGTACGAATGAACTTCAATCGCACTTCAATCGGCCGTATGGCCTCTAGTCGATCGCCTAGCCCTAGCTGATGCAGAATGCAGTTCATCCCGAACCCAATCTACCATTTTCGAGCTCCAAGCTCATCCAAACCCATTCTAAGCCCAAATCAACCATCCTAAACCTTAGGAATGCATACCACAACACCATTCAAGCACACACAAGCCCGGAAACAAACTCCAAACGCACCACACGCAAACACATACAAATGGGTCAAACACACACACACATAAAACGGGTTTCAGATGTGTTCCAGCCCTAAAACCATTGAAAAACATGTAAAAGAGGGGTCCTAGAACTCACACAAACTATACCAAGATAAAGAGCTTCGTTTAGACCCGCTACACGATGATTTCCAAGCCCAGACCCACTCGAACCAAACCTTTTTCTCTCTTTTCTCCCTTTCTTCTTCTCCTCTCTTTTCTTTGCTGAAATATGGGTGTGGGGAGAGGGTAAGGGCTACCCTCTCCCTTCAAATATCTTCACTTACCTAGCTTTCTTGTGTTGGCAAGTTTGGTCCCCCGACTTTGGACTTTATTTCTTTTTCTTCCTTCGTCGGCTTCAAGGAAAATATCCGGGTGTTACAAGTCCACCCCCCTTATATAGGTTTCGTCCCCGAAACCTGTTATTCCTCGAACAAATGTGGGTAATGATGTCTCATTTCTTCTTCCGACTCCCACGTTGAATCGGATCCCTTCCTATGCTTCCACTATACACGCACAAGAGGAACCACTTTATTTCTCAGCCTCTTCTCTTTTCGATCGATGATTGCCACTGGTTGCTCCACATAATTGAGTCGTTCGTCTACTTTGATATCCTCCAGTGGAACAATCATATCTTCATCTGCCAAACACTTCCTTAGATGAGATACGTGGACTGTCTGGTGAATTCCACTTAACTCATCTGGTAACTCCAATCTATAGGCCACCTCTCCTACTCGAGCAATGATTCGGAAAGGGCCTATGTATCTCGGGCTCAACTTACCCTGCTTTCGGAAACGAATGATACCCTTCCATGGTGAGACCTTCAACATAACCCGGTCACCCACCTGGAACTCAATCGGTCTGCGTCGTTTATCAGCATACGACTTCTATCTATCTTTGGCTGCCTTCATGAAGGCTTTGATCCTTTCAAGCTTTTCAGTCGTAGTCTCGATCACCTGGACGCTCCCTAACGCTTTACGACCAATATCACCCCAACAAACGGGTTTTCTACATCTCATAAGGTGGCATACCAATGCTGGCATGATAGCTGTTGTTGTATGAGAATTCAGCTAACGGTAAGTGGTCATCCCAACTTCCCCCAAAATCAATAACACATGCTCGAAGCATATCCTCCAATGTCTGAATGGTCCTTTCTGACTGACCATCAGTCTAGGGATGATAAACCGTGCTAATGTGTAACCTCGTCCCCATTGCATCGTGGAATTTCTTCCAAAATTTGCATGTGAACCGGGTGTCATGATCGGACACAATAGACACTGGCACACCATGTCGAGCTACAATTTCCTTGATAAACAGATTGTCCAACCTCTCAGATGAATATGTCTCGCGGATCCGTAGGAAGTGAGCACTCTTCATCAAGCGGTCAACAATCACCCATATAGTATCATACCCTTTTGGAGTATGCGGCAGCTTCGTAATGAAATCCATGGTGACGTGCTCCCACTTCCACTCTGGTATATCCAAAGGTTGGATCTTCCCGTATGGATTTTGATGCTCGGCCTTCACTTGCAAGCAAGTAAGGTCTTTACTCACATACTCCACTACGTCACACTTCATACCCGGCCACCAGTAATCTTTCTTCATGTCTTGGTACATCTTTGTAGTACCGGGATGAATAGAGTATCGAGTCTTATGAGCTTCATCCATAATCTTCACCCGTAGATTCCCGAGACGAGGAATCCATATTCGTTCAAACCGGGTTCTAACACCAAATGTGTTTTCACCCAACTCCGCGACCAGACCTCTCATTCTTTCAGAGTTAAGATGATCTTCTTTTAATGCCTCATCTTGAAACTCTTTGACTTGCTTCATCACATCCGAGGTTATAATCAGCTGGTACGCCTTCACCCGAATCAGCTCGGGTCTTTCCTTTCAGCTAAGGGCATTCGCCACCACGTTGGCTTTGCCCGGATGATAATGGATCTCACAATCATAATCCTTTATGAGGTCCAACCATCTTCTCTGTCTCATGTTCAAGTCCTTCTGCTCGAAGAAGTACTTCAAGCTCTTATGGTTAGTGAAAATGGTGCACTTCGTCCCGTAGAGTAGTGCCTCCAAATCTTTAGTGCAAAGACCACAGCTGCTAGCTCCAAGTCATGAGTAGGGTAATTAACCTCATGAACCTTCAACTGTTGGGATGCATAGGATATAAGCTTTCCTCTCTCTACATAAACACGCACCCTAATCCCGAGTATGAAGCATCAGAATAAACCACCAGATCTTCACTTCCATCGGGTAATGACAGAACAAGAGCTTGAGTCAATCTCTTCTTCAGTTCTTCAAACGCCTTCTCTTGAGCTTGACCCCATACAAATTTCACGTCCTTCCGGATCAACTTGGTTAGTGGAGAAGCGATCTTAGAGAAGTCTTGAATAAACCTTCGGTAGTAGCCCGCCAAACCCAAGAAACTGTGAATCTTGGATGGCGTCTTTGGAGACTTCCATTGCATCACCGCTTCCACCTTTGCCGGATCCACCATAATCCCCTCCGGATTCACCACGTGACCTAAGAACTGAACCTGACGCAACCAAAACACGCATTTGGAGAACTTGGCAAACAACTTCTCCCTTCTCAACGTCTCTAGCACCTCTCGAATGTGACCGGCATGCTCTATCTCGCTCTTTGAATAAATCATGATATCATCAATAAACACAATCACTGATTTATCCAACATCGGCCGACACACTCGGTTCATCAAGTCCATAAAAGCAGCTGGCACATTGGTCAACCCAAATGACATCATGAGGAACTTGTAGTGACCATAACACGTGCGAAAAGCTGTTTTAGGAATATCCTGCTCTTTCACCTTTAGCTGATAGTAGCCAGATCGAAGATCTATCCGTGAAAACCAACTGGCATCTTGAAGCTGATCAAACAAATCATCAATCCTCGGTAACGGGTACCGATTCTTCACTGTCAACTTGTTCAGCTCGCGGTAGTCTATACACATCCTCATACTACCGTCTTTCTTCTTTACGAATAAGACTGGAGCACCCCAAGGAGAGATACTCGGTCTAATAAACCGCTTATCAAGCAGTTCTTGCAATTGCTCCATTAACTCTTTCATCTCAGTTGGAGCCAACCGATACGGTGCCTTGGCAACAGGTTGGGCACCTGGTATCAAATCAATCTGAAACTCTATCTCTCGATTAGGTGGCACTCCTGACAAGTCTTCGGGAAACACATCTGGAAAGTCACACATGACCGGAACGTCGGATAGTTGTGGTGTTGGCGTATCTACATCCTTTACATAGGCCACGTAAGCACTACATCCACGCCTCATGCACTTTCCCGCCACCGCCATTGAGATTACTTTCGGGATTGTCTTGACTCGATCCCCATAAACTGTTACCGAACTCCCGTCAGGCGCCGTTAAACGAATCATCTTCTTGTCACACATAATGTTTGCCTCGAAGTCCGCCAACCAATCCATCCCAAGAACCAAATCGAAACCACCTAAGGTCATCACGAACGGGCTAACAGGAAACTTATGACCTTCTAGTTCCACATCACAGTCCTCTATCATCTCAGAAATCCTGGTAGACTTACCTATAGTAGTTTCTACATCAAAGGACGCTTCATCACGTCTACTACTAACTGGCAGCTTAATACAGAAAGCGGCAGAAATAAAAATTTTACTAGCACCAGAATCGAACAACACAAAAGCTAAATTTTGGTTCACTAGAAACGTACCGGACACAACATCAGGGGCCGTCCTAGCCTCCTCTTGTGTCATGGTGAATGCCCTAGCGCTCGCCCTCAGTCCTTCACTCCCCATCTTCTTCACTCCGGAACCCTCAGCCCTAGGCTTCTTACAATCCTTACCTACGTGGCCCTCCACGCCACAGTTAAAGCACCGGACAGTACGACAGTCCCTGGCTATATGCCCCGCCTTCCCACATCTAAAGCACATGTTTGACCCCAGCCTACATTCCCCACTATGCTCTCTCCCACGCCTACTGCACTTCTTCATACCCGCACCCGATGTGACCACACGGGTTGACCACACGGCGGCCATCCACCCGTTCCTTCTTGTTACCCCTCGAGGCATTACCCCGACCAAACCTCTTCCCACTCCAGTTTCTATCACTACCACCCTTCCTACTACCTTCAACCACCACCACTACAGCCCTGTCATCATATAACCTCCCTGCCAAGTCCACCGCCGACCTAAACGTGCTCGGTCGGGCAGCGATCATATGCTTGCAAATATCCGCTGGAAAACCCTGAATGTATCTCTTAATCTTCCGTGACAGAGGCGTCAATTGATCCAGCACCAGACGTGCCATCTCGTTGAACTTTGTGTTGTAATGTTGGTGTGTCATGGTTCCCGCCTCTAGTTGCAGAAACTCCCTCTCAACCTTGTCCATTTCTCGGTGAGGACAAAACTCCTTAATCACCAACTTTTTCAGCTCCGAACATCTCATCCTCCCAATAGCCTTGCTACTCTCGGCTTGGACTATATTGTCCCACCAGCACAGAGCCGAGTCCACAAAAGAGTGGGCAGCAAACTTTACTTTCTGATCCTCCCGGTACTCGCTGATGTTCTAAATAGCTTCCATTTCTCTCACCCACCTGTGAGTAGCAGCAGCAGTGCCGTTACCATCAAAACTAGGGGGCTTGCATCGTTGAAACGCCCCATAGTTACAGCCTCGTGCCGCCTCCAGCGCAGGCTCCTCTTCTTCCCCTTCTACATCATCAGAAAGTACCGTTTCAGGCTCCGGTTGCTCCTGTTCTCCCGAGGACCTGTTCCTCTCATTCCATTCTCCTTCCCGTACACCCTTAATCAGTTCAGTCACCACAAACGGTAAGATCGTCTGCATGGCTTGATGAACCTACTCAACTAGGCCTACCTCTTTTGGGCCACCATGCAGCACCAAGCCCACCATGCGAGGCTTTAGATTATCTACCACCGGCCATCCTCTATCACACACTGAAAGATTCAAACACCAACACGGTCATTCAAGGGAACAACTCAGTTTATGTCAAGTATAGTAAGTCCCTAATTAGAGTGGCCAGTTGTGATTAGCCACTTACTTTACTCTTCATACCCCGAGCATTACCTGTCCTGACTACATCAGTCTCTAAATCTACCAGCAACACATAAACCACATAACATGCGCACATAATACCAGTTAATATTAAGAAAATACCTGATGGCACGCAGCTACTCAGATTGGCATCCCTTCCCTTTCCGTCCCATTTTCAGTTTAAGTTAAGGTTATTTTTAAAATTTACCCATTTCACTTAAACTTTGTCTCTGATACCAACTTGTAAGGCCCCATTCCCGGGCACCTCACAGGTGGTCAAATATCACGCATAAAACATACATAATTACATTTGTATTTCATGAAACATCGCAGTGGAACATTTAAATAACTTTCATTTCTATATAAATGCTTTTGCAAGTTAATACGACATTCATTACAAAACATCGTTTGTTCGTATTACAATGCAAAAACATTATACAAAAGAATGCCATCCAAAAAGAGCTGAGTAGCCGCCTAGTGCCAACCTCAGCAACGTTACCTGCCAACTGGAAACACATAAAAAAATTCAGTGTTGCTGAGTGAGTTCTAGTTTTATAAATAAAATACTTTACTTTCTCGAAAACCGTACTTTACTAAAACCGTACTTTACTTCCTTTCAAATCATACTATACTTTTGTACATGATCACACATCATACGTACACATAGATAATATCATTATTATCTTCATCGTTCATTCTTTCATTCATTCATTCTTTGACTTTCGTTCATTCATCATACTTTCTTATCATTCTTACTCTTTCATCATTACCTATTTTATTTCCATCAACCATAAACCTTACCCTTCTGTTTCATGGTACTGGACCTAGGCCTATCATAGACCTTCTATAACGGTGCACCGCACCTCTGGCCACAGTACCTAAGGTAAAGTTTAGGTGTACCATTGCCATATGCAATACCATTCTGTTCCTGGTACTGGACCTAGGCCTATGATAGACCTTCTATAATGGTACACCGTACCCCTGGCCAGACTACCTAGGGTATGCAACAATGGTTCTATACAAATGGTCAATCATAATGTCAAGCTTTACCCTCAATTGATGTCATAGTTTGTACACCTCATGCTGCAGTGTACAAACGCCACCCGTGAGTCGCCTGACTCAGTGCTGCTCAGTATCCAGTGCAGCCACCGGTGCAGCAATCACTTGCTCATTGGACTGCACCGTCATTGGGAGTGAAGGCATTTGCTGATTAGTGTTATTCCTAGTCCTGGGTTTCGGGACAGGTACACGCTCCCGATACATGATGTGGTCCACAAACTCGGGATAGAAACTCAAGTCTCGTGGGGGGTCGCGCTCCATCAGGGCAAAAGGTTGATCCCATTCAATCTCTCCTCGTGGGTAGTCTAGACGGGGCCAGTCACGTCCATTGTCGGGTACTGGTGCGGGAGGTGGGGACCCGGATCCAGTAGGTGACGCCGGTCGCTTACCAGGAGCTCTCGACGATGATGCCATGCTGCAGAGAGTGTGATGTGTATGCCAATTAGTATACAGTAAAGGAAATAAGGAACAAGTAACTAACTAACTGTGTGCGGTTATAGTCTGGTGTGTATGCAACCTAGTTCTCTATAACCAATGGCTCTGGTACCAATCTGTCACACCCTCAAAATCCATGTGCGGAGTTTTACCGCGAGGCGTGTGAACAAACCAGGATCACAGTCAATAGTTACTCAGAACGACTCTACATGCCATGTTTAAAATAAAATAAACCAAAGTTCAAACTTTAAAACCATGCGGAAGCGTATTGTAGACAAGACAAACCCAAAGTGTAAAAATGTATAATATGGCAAAACATGCGCCATCCAAATGTTTGAAACCCATAATAAAAAGACAAGTAAATGTGTTTATAAAATAAAGCCTTAGAGTGCATGCTGGACTCGTGGTGTGCTCTTATTGGCAAGCTGAGTTATCGACCTGAGAATAGCATACTAAAATGTCAACTCAATGGTTGGTGAGTTCAAGAGTTGGCGTTCAAACATAAACAGTTTAACAGTTGTGATATATAAGCCGTGTATTGTAACAGATAGCTAGTCTATTAATAATAAATATTAATTCATAGTGATTTCTCAATTGAAGCTGACTGTGATAGTTTTTGCCTCCTGTCACGACTTACCAGGTCAAGACTCCCTTCACCGACGCCCACCATAAGGCGTGGGGGCTGTAGCCACCGATTCAAGCCACCAACACAACCCTCGGAACCCGATCGAACCCACAGCTGCACATCTATCGACCAACAACACCACCATTGGGCTTGCGGAGTCAAGACCTACCCATCTGTGTGCTTCACTTCGCTGGACCACCGCCACGCGCCGCCGCGCACTAACCCACTGAACCGTCACCACCACCATCGATAACCTTACCATCACCTTCGATTCACATTGTTATGCTGCGTTTTAGGAGAAATCAAGGACATCCTCGTGACCGGGGTATCGAGGGGAGTTCGGCAAGGTGTGGCACTTGCTGCCACTCGCCGGATGCCGTCGCCGGTGGCCGGAAAACCGGCCGGAGCTCGCAAATGGGGGGGAACTCGCGGCTGCCTCTCTCTCCTCTCTCAGATTTTTTTTGTTATGTAAACCCTAAAATGGAGATTAAGTTGCTTATATACTAGGGTTAGATGATGGGTTCGAATACGGGTCGGTTCGTACACGTTCGATTAAGTTTTCGCGCAACGTTAAACTTTTCTTTTCCCGTTAGATTCGTTTATACAAAACGTTATAAATTTTCCAAGATCACAAGTTTTATTGTATTAAAAACACACCCAATGATTAAACAGGGTTGTAAATTAACGCGTATTTAACACGTTCAACGGTTTTACGCGTTTTCCTCGAATAAGCGTTAATATAATCATTTTGGTATCAAAATATATGCAATTAAGTATTAAAATGATATTGTGTATGTTAACTTCCCATGTTGGTCACGATAAAACTTTATCTGACGTATTCTCGGGTTTGACTTGATCGTAATCCGGTTCAGGTCACGATCGCGTTTCGTAATGCATTTATTCCGGAAAACGTATCACTCACCAAATTTAATATGTTATGATAATAAACAATGATTAGATGAATATTTACGGAGTTACAAGGCTCGGTTGTCATAACAGACGTCAGTTAAATGCCGGTGAAAACCGGTATTCGCGTTTCACTTACGTATTTCCGTTGCTTATGCATGTTTAATGAAAAATATTTTAGTAAGCCTTATTTGTAGTATTTGTTATGATTAACAATGATTTTGATTGGATGACAAGACATTATAAGAATTTCTGATAGAATTCAGACGTTAGTAAGCATTAAATTTCCGGATTTTACTCGGTATGCGTTCTGAATCTGTTTTTAGCTTGGATCTTTCCATAGTTATTTCAAATCACATAATAATTCATTGTTTCATGGTTTCTCATTTAATTAGTTCATAAATGTGCATTTGGCCTTAAATGGGCCTTGTTTGTAAGTTCGGGCCCTTATTGGGCTTATTGGGCCCAAAAAGGCTAGTTTCGTTTTCCAAGATTTCTTTCATAAGCCCAACTTAATTCGGACCTTTATTATGTTTTATAATATTTTGAGGTTTTCAAATGGGCAAATTTCAGAGGTGTTACATTCTCCCCTCTTTGAAATTTCGTCCTTGAAATTTTTGTATTGCTAACATTGTATCCGAGTGTGATACACTCATATTACAAGTCTTGAGGATCTGAAGTTATTTAGCTAAGCATCCCAGGACAAATGTTGATGATTATGTGTCAAATAATCAGGTTTGATTTGGATTGATGTAACTATCCGAATGTTAGAATCATGCTTGACAGAATCAGTGAGTCAAATCATGAACAGATTTTTGGCTTCACAATCAGATCATTTAACAATCGTACAGAATTAACAAGAAGAGATTCTCCACTTTGGTTCAATGCACCGACCTACAAGGTAGATCTAGCAAGGAGAAGATTCCCAAAATCCCGACGGTGTTACCGTCCTCACTGAGAATCTTAAGAATGATTGAAAAGAAGAGGATATTAGCATGCATGCCTTTAATTAGTCAGGATAATCAGGTCACAATGGACTAAAAGTTTCAAGTCAAGAAAGATTTGGGTTTTCCCAACAAGTATAGATTAATATCTAGGATTCGCACGATCATTCCTACAAAGCTAAAACTAAGAAGTTTTCCCAATTGCTAAAAATGAAGTGGTTAGGTCACACATGAAGGTATTCGCCTTCCAAAGCCTCCTTTTTAATTTTCAGCTTTCCTCGGAAAGATTTTCTTCGACCTCTTCTTTCTAGGATTTCCATCTTAAGGGGTTAAGTCTTTTCTTCCACCAAGTGCTTCGAGTATGCTTTCTTTTCCTGAATAGTTCTATATATAATAATCTCAGTCTTCGAGTAGATCCATTCATCTTATCAGACGCATGTCAAGAGTTTCCCGATATAGGATGTGCCATAAACTCTCGGGAACTAACGCTAGGAGAATTTACAAGTTCAAGAAATGATACGGCGAAGGCAATAGAAGAAAAGCCTAACTGTAGGCTATCTGCATTCGTCAAAGAGGGTAAGCAGATACAAATGCGGTCAAGACTTGTTCTCTCACATTTGGTAATACAGATGTCTTAGGACAATGCGGATGATGGCCTCCTATCCACACTTGTCAATGCGGTTGACATTACCGATTGTCGATCACCCTATTGTGCTTGGTCTAGTATTCTGATGTGTAGTTGGTAGTGTCGCACCAATAATGTATCCAGGTGCATCCTTTTATTTTATGGAAGTTTCCAGTTCATGCTTAATGTAGCTCTCCATATATTTTCTCGAATCATCGGGCGTCTAGAAGATTGCCTTGTACCGTTGCATCAACAGACATATGAAACTTTTTTATACGCGCCCAAACGAATTCTGCTTTTCTCCAAGGATAACGATGTCAGTCGTATAGCTACACGAATCAAGTTTTTGTTAATACTTCTACAACTTTCTCCTAACCCTATGCATTGATGCATCTCAATGGGTTTTACTTCCCCGGGAATTTTGTAGCTTCAAATTATAGCAACTTGTCTCGAATTTCATGCTTATTAATAGTAAAAAAATGGCATACATGTCTAAGTATGTCCTGCAAAATCCTATCCATGAACCTCATTAGTTCCGTGAATTGTGTAGGTCCTCCCACATGGGCTTGACCACAACCTTCGTACTTGCCATATCTGGTTTCAACTGTTACCTGTGTAATGTTGTTTTCTTTAGAAACACGACTGATAATAATTAAGATGTAGGTAGCGTCTTGCAATTGATTAAGCAGGTGAACATCTCTAGGGAGAGGGTATCACTTATCCTTGGTGACTTTATTTAGCTCTCAGTTGTCTATCGATAGTTGGAGCATTCTATTTTCCTTCCACAAAGAGTATTAAGTTTCCTCAAGGTGACATACCAGGTCTTATGGATTGTTTATCTAACAGCTATTGAATTTGCTTTCCTTCCACCAGCTCCTTAATATAAGTTTCAAGTCCAGCACCTCCATACATATATTACTTCTATTTTCCGACTCAATTCCCTTAAGAGCAACCTCAACCGTTGTCTTAAGCTACAGAATTGTTGCAAACGTCCCACTAATTCCTTCATGGTGCTTCCTATCGAAGGTCACCCTTCTAGATGACCTCTTCCTCGGTCCATATTCTTCAAGGTAACTGTGCCCTGTAGAGGGTCCATCCGTGAGGCAAGTAACTCTATTTAGATTTTATTTTCTTATAAACATACCGATTGTTTCAACGAGATATAAGGGTAGGACATTTACTAGAATTTCCGACGGTACGGAGTGTTCTAGGGTAAGGTATTAGAGAATCACTTTAGGAGAGGTTTAAATTTTAAAGAGGAATGACACCAACGCTTACAATCGGGGATGACTATACAGACTTTCTTCGTCTACAACCTGGTGCATGTTTATCACTTCGTTATAGTTGGATCTCAAGTGATTTAACACATGAGATTTCTTGTAGCTGATCTTCTATGCTTCTTAATACATCTTTTGGAGCAATACCATCCTTTAAGTTCAACCATGAGTCTTCCCTATGAATTCTTCATTATCATCGACCGTATCGATTCGAACTAGTTTAGGACTTTATCAAGGTGCTTGCTAGCACAAGGAGGTTAACTACCACTCTAATAACCTATGATATAGCTTCGAGATCGTATTCCAGCTTCATGACCTTCACTCTCAGATCTCGAACTTATCACTCGGCTAGTAGAGCTCCCCGAGTAGAGATAATTTTCCAAGGTTTTGAAGTTGTCTGCATCGACTATCACGTGCTTTCAACGATAAGGGTCATGATAGTGGGTTTAGGGTGAGTAGCACTTCTCGCTAGACCTTGAATTTTCTAGGAATTTAATCTTGAACAGAGGGGGAATGAAAATCGGGGACCCTAAGAAGTTGTATGTTCGGATTTGTATTGAATCCCGGAGGTTAGTTCTCCTCGGCAAATATCCCTGGCACTTGAATCTTCATCTCCGGAGAATCTGGATTTTAGAACGAGGTTTCATTTCCTGCGTAGTTTGGTGCTCAGAAATTCACCAATAACACGATCGGTTAAAAACACGGTTAAGATAACTCAACTTAAGTTTCAAGCGAAGTTTGTTATTAGGTGTCTAACGGTTGAGGATGACGAAAGATTTCACAAGCATAGTACTAAGAAAGGTGATTGTTAATCACTATCAGAGCTGATATTAAGAATATTTCTTTGGACTAAGTGGTTCTATGACGTCGAATAGGTATAAAGTAATCAGTTATCAAAGACTTTAAGAAGTTAATAGAGGAATTCTAGAGTCCATAATGTCCTATGAAGTGCGGGCTAATAAGGAAGAAAGAAGAGACAAGTCTTCTATGTCATTGACCACATGACGTGCTTCTCGTCAATCCATTACCTCGGTCTGTTCTCCGTTGCATAAGTCTTGTTAAAGAGTCTCCTACTATGTCGAGGAAGCTTTTTACGAATACAATGTTGGGTAGGAAGGAATTTTCAGATGTCGCCAAAAATAGTATAGCTAAAGTACACGCACAATAAGGTGAAGCGCCCTTCATTCAGTACGGGACCGGTTGAGTTTGAGAACCACATTTGATGATCTTCAGAGTCTGATGGTCGTATCAATAAAATTCTGATAAGAGAGTAAAACAAAAGAGAAGAAAGGAAGAAAAGGGATAGTTACTACAACATCGTCCTTGGTAGCTCTTCAAGTGTCAAACGGTTTCGCCCTGTTATAAAGGTTTTAAATATAATCGTTGAGTATATACCAAATTTGTGTTTAATCTTGCATTTATTGGATCTTTAAGTGTTATACCTTGATATTAGTTTACATGACAGGGCCTACCAGAATTTAAGTGTACCTGTAAATTTACCATTACATGTGTACCCGTAATCGTCAATTTACCTTACACTATCATCCTGGTTATTCCCATCACAAGTTCTGATTTTGTGTAATTAGATCTTTGAGTTACAATGTGACAACCCGAATTTTTCGGTTAATACTATTAAAATTAACTTCGTCCGTTTATCGCGAATTAACTTACTTTACTATTTTGCAAGGATAATAATAATAATAATAATAATAATAATAATAATAATAATAATAATAATAATAATAATAATAATAATAATAAAGTCGAGGGGATGTATTGTCATTTTTGAAACTTCAAAAGTGAGTTTTAACATAAAATGAAACAAGTTCAAAATCACAGGGACCAAATATGTAAATTCCCTTTTAAACCCATTTCCCGCCCCACCGCCGTCGCCTTCCTCCTCCCGTCCGGCCACCTTCCGGCCAACTCCGGCGACCCTCCAACACCCAAACGGACGCGGTTTTGACCAAACTAAACTTTCCGACACATTCTCGTGGTGGAGTCGAACGTGGGTCACTTTCCAATTTAAAAATACTAGTGCGAATACCATTAAAACCCGACCACCCCCACTTCAGCCGAAAGAAACCACCACGATCACCACTAACACCAATAATCGACAAATTAACTGACTATAAATGGACCATCATCTGTTTTGAATCGATTGTACCATTCAATTGAAGATAAAACAAACACAGACACCATATTCGAATACCCCTCTCGGCCGCGATCTGCAACATAGTCGACAGTGGTCTTATAGGCATCATAAACCGAAATTTACAGAGGGCTTTGCATCAAGAACCTTATTCGAAGCTTTCCACGAGTTTAATTTGATTTCTATCATCGTTTGCATATCAATCGATCCTCATTGTTGTCGCGGCCTGTTCATAATCCATTCATCATCAATTCATCACCAATCGGGTAATTAGTTACACCTACACACTCAGTTTAACATGGGGAATGAAAGCCCCATGATTGTAGATGCTTTCTAAATCGAATCGAACCTCAATTTGGGTGAGGTTCAAACTAGGGCAAGAATGGGAATTGGGATCGATTGTGTTTGTGTTTAAATGATTTAAAAGCTGAGTATTACCGCGGCCACGGCCTTTGGTTCACTGGTTAGGAGCGTGTGTTGCAGATTTGAGGTCCCGGGTTCGAACCCGGGGACCCTCACCTATTATTTTTAATGCTTTTTAAGCTTCAAAAAAATATATAAAAATTCTTAAAAATTATAAAAATAAGTTTTATAAACTCCCTGTATTTTAAATGTTACATAATTAATTTCTATAAATTTATTTTATTTAAATACCTATAATTAATAAATAGTATTTTTTTAATAATTGTCAATTTATAAATATATTTTATAAATTGTCTGAATTGGACAGTTATTATTTTGACCACATTTAATTATGTAAATGATTATAAAGACCATTTAATGGGTAAATAAATTATTGTTCCATAATTTATGGTAAATATGTAGCTAATTTATAAACTTTTTAATAAATCTTGTTATTATATAATAATATACATAATTATAATTAAAAACAAATAAACATACAAATATATATATATATATATATATATTCGTCATATAAAAATAACAACTTATAGGATTTAATGTCATAACCACATTTAGTTAAAAACAAAATAAATAAACTTTTTATAAATTATGTAACTGTCCATTTGTATGTGGTCAAGAACGCATGAAGTTTTATTTTGTAAATTATGTCTATTTAATAAATAGTTTCATAATTGTAAATAGAACATTTATTAAATCAATAAACATATTCATCAACCTGTCTATATGGCCTAATAATTGTCGCGTCAAACTCGAACCGACCCGAATCCAACCAAATGTATCTATTCGCGTTGAACACATTTTAAAGGCTTAATTACAATTAATAATAGGTGATTGATCATGTTTGATCATGCATTGCCTTATTCTTTGAAGTTCTTGTTCATTTCATTACATCAATTCAAGGTGAGTTTACAGCCCCACTTTTACTTTATACTCTTTTTGGGGGAGAGAAACATGTTGTTTTCATAAACGTTACATTACATTGGGTTTTTGTAATACTGCATATAATTGATACTATGGTGTTATACTTTGCCCTTCGGACCGTTAATATGCAAATAGCAAGGTGATTGTTAGTAGATCTACTGGGAGTGACATACCCCACCCGGGCTAGTCGCGCTAGCATAACGTTCGCAGCAAACGGGTGAACAGTTAGCCTGTTAAAGGTTGTGGTGTGTGATCCACAATCGGGCCTACTTTATTATTTGATTACATGTCAGCTCGGTCGCGACTTCATACACATAGTGATCATTATGGACTAGCTACCCATTATATGCTTTAATTACAAAATCCGGGAATTTGATTATACTTGATGGATCACATAATCCGGGAATTTGATTATACTTGACGGATTACAAAATCCGGGAATTTCATTATACTTGACGGATTACATAATCCGGGAATTTCATTATACTTGACGGATTACATAATCCGGGAATTTCATTATACTTGACGGATTACAAAATCCGGGAATTTCATTATACTTGACGGATTACATAATCCGGGGATTTTATTATACTTGACGGATTACAAAATCCGGGGATTTCATTATACTTGACGGATAATAAATCCAGGGATTTCGTTACTGATACTTATCGGATTACATAATCCGGGGATTTCGTTACTGATACTTACTATTTTCTGATAAACCTGTGAACTCACCAGTCTTGTACTGAGATTTTTGCATGTTTTCTCTCAGGACATTGATGTGGCATGTCTAGGAGCACAGCATCCACTGCATGTCATTCCGCGTTCATCTCAAACTATTTTCAAGATTTAATTAGCATTTACTTTACATAAATTGGATTGGACGCGTGTTTGCGTGTTCCAAAACTATTGTTAAATGTTTTCCTGTTTTCGCTTCCGCACAACTTAAATATATTTGGTTTGTTTCATTAAAATTAAACAACTTATATGATTTGTAATTATCAAGTCGTTTGGTGTAACTGATGCTTATCTGAGATCCTGGTTGTGTCACACGCCTGACGGTAAAACCCTGTTAGCGGATTTTGAGGGTGTGACAGATTGGTATCAGAGCATTAGTTATAGCGAACTAAAATAAACTTTGCATCTCATCTGCATCGCATTTTAGACTATAGCTGGATTTGCATTAGTTACACACATATAGATTACTAAGTTATGCCTACTAAACTGGTTGCCTAAGAATTTTTGCTTTAACATATCCCTGTGAGCATATGGCTACCGGGACGGTGACTCCGAGTTGCTGTGAGTCACGGGAGAGTTTTGTGCATTTGACATCGCCTGAATGTTCTTCATGATTTATGTGACGCATAGACACCTGTATTCTGGATTTCCTGGCAAAAGGCCCTCGGGCTAAGGCAAGCAAATCGCATAAATCTCATTGCGAGACCTGGTATGCTTACCTGGGGATTTCTGGGATGAGTGATAAACTATGGTCAATACACAGGTCTTTAAGGCAAATGGGTCGAATTACCTTGGCGTGTCAATGATTCCCAAACTTTACTGATCCTTACGTATACTTTGACTGATCGACCCCGATATAATACATACATATTTGGTACTTCTATCATTGATGACCACTATACTTGACAAGATATGTTAGCCTGATAGGAGGAACCGGGGTGATTATGCAAAGCAAATTACCATTACGGGTGCACACGTAATTGTAATCTGTCGTGCATGCTAAGTTCGGTGAATCTGGTCGGGTGGCAACATTGTAGTCAGTATAAGTCATCATTCCTACACCTTGAGCAAGAAAGTCTCGGTCTTCATAGAACATAGCCATTAACTATCTATCAGTTCTACTTGTAGAAATGCTCACCCTTACCTTGAATTTGGATGAAATTCAAACCATGACATTTGTGTTAATCCCACGGATTCAGACTGATTCTCTAGCTTGTCTGTTTCTTTAAATCCTTGAATTTCTCTTCCTTTTCATTTCAAGACAAAAGGTCTATTTTCATACGACTGATAGCTTTTGATATTTGGTAATTTAAAGAATGCCTGGAAGAGGATGTGGACGTAGGAGAAGTAACGATCATGAGTATTACAAGTTTTCTATTCTATACCCTAGGGTGCTAGGATCATAATTCTAGTAAGTCCTCGTTAAAGGGTAACAAAACATTACTAACACTTGCTATTACTTAAGTCTTGTCCTGCTTAGAGCCTTCATGATATTTCCAATCATGACATTAATTTTATCTTCTAAGAGACATTCCTACACTTAGCATTTCAGTAACTAAGGAACTGATTGAATACTTTAAGTGCATTATTGGTTATGAGTACATAGCCTGTCCTACAAACTATCTATGGTATACTTATTTAAGAACATTGTGGGTATTATATCACATATTAGTACATTGAGAAGACCCTCGATAATCACACCCTATCATTATTTGATTGACTTATATTTTGGATTAATAAGGACTTTATAAGAAACTCTCTTAAGGACTTATGTTGTTAACCCAACTTTTATTCCATACGTCTGTCGATGTCGCATTTGCTATATGCGCCCTTATTCACAACTTGTTGGATTGAGTCTTGAAAGACAAAAACACCGGCTAATACGACATCAATAGACAAGAGACGCGACATACTCTAATAATACTACTTCATCGGATTTTAGATTGTTGCACATAGATTCCTTCGATCGCTCCTTGACCAAGTAAATTCCTTCTCAATCATTTCCTTTGTACAACTCCGGTTAATTAACTCTTCGTTAATAACCATATCTTTGATACTCAAATCATGGATAACACTCTGTACTTGACAAGATTATCGGGAATTGAACAATTTGACTGTTAAGAACCGATACCCCCTTCTCAGGATTGACGATCTCTTCGATCAGTTGCAGAGATCAATGTACTCCTCAAAGATCGATCTTCGATCGGGCTATCATCAATTGAGGGTTCGTGAAGATGACATACCGAAAATATTGTTTAGAACTCGATATGAACACTATGAGTTCTTGGTCATGCCGTTCGGGTTGACCAACGCACCAGCTGTCTTCATGGATTTGATGAATCAGGTATGCCACGTGTTCACTACGGGGCAAGGCACTAACCTGGTAGAACACCCAGGTTCAAGCTAAGTTAAGATAAGTTCAAACAGGATAAGTTCAATTGATGCAAATAACTTAAGATAAGTTCAAAGCCTTGATGATTGAGTACTATTACCTAAGAAATAAAATGCAAAAGTTAGAATTGTAATTCTAAAATCGTGCAATGGTAGGGTTAGGTCGTGCTCTTTATACTGACAAACTCCATGCATTGACAAAGCTGATGTCATACCTTATGACATTAGACCAAATAGAATTAGGAAGGACACTGGGAAAATCTAGTGAGTAGTAGAAAGTAGGTTGGAGTTCCGACCATTACCATAAGTGAGCCCTAGGTCGATTAGGACCCCAGGACAAGTTAGAAACAATCAGAATTAGGAAATGACTATAGCTAGAAAGTAAGAACAGTTAAATTATGGAAATAAAGGTCATATAAGTCAAAGTAATACATCACGCGGTCATACATTTACGACTGAAGCAAACCACATTCGACAAGACTAAATGTTGTTACATGTACGTACCTTATCATCAATAGTTACACATCTATTTGATACCAGGGTTGATAATAAGCTTGGATTCTTCTGGAATTATTCTTTAACTTAGCATTAACCCTAGTTGTTTAGAAATTATTTACTCTGTTAAAATGACCAATGGTAATAATTAGAGGTTACACAAAAGTACACGAAGATCATGACCTTGACATAGACTTAATACCGTATGAATTGGTTATCGAAGAAGGAAACCAAGATAGTCCGTCAGGAGAAGGTGATTCGACCTATCAAACCAAAGCATGATCTCTGAACCTGGAAGGAGACCCAATCGTTTTAGGTTGATTTTTATTCTAAGCTTGGAGCACTTAACTTCTTAAATTGATTTATCTCCCTTTATCCTCATTTGACCTAGCTATATGGAATCATTTATTCCTTATCTATCGACTTTCATTTTGAGCTATCATCAAAACGTGATTGTGCGATGGTAGCCTTCCTAAACAATCTCTCTACTGGAGATATTAACAACATATGTTCATGACTTTCTAGTCATACAAATGTTCTCAGCTGTGCTTATGGTTTGTAGCACAGCGTATGTAAATGTACTTAAATATTGCTACCTTGCAAAACGTGTTTACAAATATCTTCCTTATTGTTGGCATCACTTATTGAATCGCTTTTGAATCCTTAAGCTAGAAAATCATTAAAATTCTATCTTAGATTCAAACAACAAGACTCGTTATTATTCTCATTGCGATGTGAATATAAAGGTTCATAAACCTTCGTAACTTGTAGACATGAGATTGGTCTAAAGGAAAAGACGTAACTTGGTGTGTGTCCAAGTGTCTTATCTTCATAAGTGACAAGACCTAATCTTCGTGATCCTATGGATCTCCGGTGTAACTTTCCTTGCAACTAAAATACTTCCTATCTTAGAGGTCATGATGACAATTGGTGCATTATAGACCATTGTCGTGAGCTCATTTCAAGATCTTCGCATTGCGTATTTTAGACCAATGGTTGGTCAAAAGAGGAATACATCTTCACAAGATATGCGTTAAGATCGTTTCATATGGTGACGTTTGGGATTCTTAAATTCCGACGGATAACTTTTCTTATCATTTTTGGTCTTATTTTGATTTGTAGACATCACCTTACCACGAGATTATATTCTAGAAAATAATGGATCGATAAGTTAAAAAAATTCCGATTGTCAGAGTTCGGTGGAACTCTAAGCGTGGCCCAGAATTCACCTGGGAACGCGAGGACCAAATGAAGAAGAAGTATCCACAACTGTTCAAAGATCAGACCCCTATTTCTTAAGAAATCGTCAGAAAACCTAGTGCGTCTATAACTGACCTGTTTTAATTTTCGGGACGAAAATTCCTGCAACAAGGGGATAATGTGACAACCCGAATTTTTCGGTTAATACTATTAAAATTAACTTCGTCCGTTTATCGCGAATTAACTTACTTTACTATTTTGCAAGGATAATAATAATAATAATAATAATAATAATAATAATAATAATAATAATAATAATAATAATAATAATAATAATAATAATAATAATAATAATAAAGTCGAGGGGTTGTATTGTCATTTTTGAAACTTCAAAAGTGAGTTTTAACATAAAATAAAACAAGTTCAAAACCCCAGAAACCAAATATGTAAATTCCCTTTTAAACCCATTCCCCCCCCCCCCCGCGTCGCCTTCCTCCTCCCGTCCGGCCACCTTCCGGCCAACTCCGGCGACCCTCCAACACCCAAACGGACGCGGATTTGACCAAACTAAACTTTCCGACACATTCTCGTGGTGGAGTCGAACGTGGGTCACTTTCCAATTTAAAAATACTAGTGCGAATACCATTAAAACCCGACCACCCCCACTTCGGCCGCAAGAAACCACCACGATCACCACTAACACCAATAATCGACAAATTAACTGACTATAAATGGACCATCATCTGTTTTGAATCGATTGTACCATTCAATTGAAGATAAAACAAACACAGACACCATATTCGAATACCCCTCTCGGCCGTGATCTGCAACATAGTCGACAGTGGTCTTATAGGCATCATAAACCGAAATTTACAGAGGGCTTTGCATCAAGAACCTTATTCGAAGCTTTCCACGAGTTTAATTTGATTTCTATCATCGTTTGCATATCAATCGATCCTCATTGTTGTCGCGGCCTGTTCATAATCCATTCATCATCAATTCATCACCAATCGGGTAATTAGTTACACCTACACACTCGGTTTAGCATGGGGAATGAAAGCCCCATGATTGCAGATGCTTTCTAAATCGAATCGAACCTCAATTTGGGTGAGGTTCGAACTAGGGCACGAATGGGAATTGGGATCGATTGTGTTTGTGTTTAAATGATTTAAAAGTTGAGTATTACCGCGGCCACGGCCTTTGGTTCACTGGTTAGGAGCGTGTGTTGCAGATTTGAGGTCCCGGGTTCGAACCCGGGGACCCTCACCTATTATTTTTAATGCTTTTTAAGCTTCAAAAAAATATATAAAAATTCTTAAAAATTATAAAAATAAGTTTTATAAACTTTCTGTATTTTAAATGTTACATAATTAATTTCTGTAAATTTATTTTATTTAAATACCTATAATTAATAAATAGTATTTTTTTAATAATTGTCAATTTATAAATATATTTTATAAATTGTCTGAATTGGACAGTTATTATTTTGACCACATTTAATTATGTAAATGATTATAAAGACCATTTAATGGGTAAATAAATTATTGTTCCATAATTTATGGTAAATATGTAGCTAATTTATAAACTTTTTAATAAATCTTGTTATTATATAATAATATACAAAATTATAATTAAAAACAAATAGACATACAAATATATATATATTCGTCATATAATAATAACAACTTATAGGATTTAATGTCATAACCACATTTAGTTAAAAACAAAATAAATAAACTTTTTATAAACTATGTAACTGTCCATTTGTATGTGGTCAAGAACGCATGAAGTTTTATTTTGTAAATTATGTCTATTTAATAAATAGTTTCATAATTGTAAATAGAACATTTGATAAATCAATAAATATATTCATCAACCTGTCTATATGGCCTAATAATTGTCGCGTCAAACCCGAACCGACCCGAATCCGACCAAATGCATCTATTCACGTTGAACACATTTTAAAGGCTTAATTACAAATAATAATAGGTGATTGATCGTGTTTGATCATGCATTGCCTTATTTGTTGAAGTTTTTTCTCATTTCATTACATCAATTCAAGGTGAGTTTACAACCCCACTTTTACTTTATACTCTTTTTGGGGGAGAGAAACATGCTGTTTTCATAAATGTTACATTACATTGGGTTTTTGTAATACTGCATATACTTGATACTATGGTGTTATACTTTGCCCTTCGGACCGTTAATATACAAATAGCGAGGTGATTGTTAGTAGATCTACTGGGAGTGACATACCCCACCCGGGCTTGTCGCGCTAGCACAACGTTCGCAAACGGGTGAACAGTTAGCCTGTTAAAGGTTGTGGTGTGTGATCCACAATCGGGCCTACTTTATTATTTGATTACATGTCAGCTCGTGCGACTTCATACACATAGTGATCATTATGGACTAGCTACCCATTATATGCTTTAATTACAAAATCCGGGAATTTGATTATACTTGACGGATCACATAATCCGGGAATTTGATTATACTTGACGGATTACAAAATACGGGAATTTCATTATACTTGACGGATTACATAATCCGGGAATTTCATTATACTTGACGGATTACATAATCCGGGAATTTCATTATACTTGACAGATTATAAAATCCGGGAATTTCATTATACTTGACGGATTACATAATCCGGGGATTTCATTATACTTAACGGATTACGAAATCCGGGGATTTCATTATACTTGACGGATTAATAAATCCGGGGATTTCGTTACTGATACTTATCGGATTACATAATCCGGGGATTTCGTTACTGATACTTACTGTTTTCTGATAAACCTGTGAACTCACCAGTCTTGTACTAAGATTTTTGCATGTTTTCTCTCAGGACATTGATGTGGCACGTCTAGGAGCACAGCATCCACTGCATGTCATTCCGCGTTCATCTCAAACTGTTTTCAAGATTTAATTAGCATTTACTTTACATAAATTGGATTGGACGCGTGTTTGCGTGTTTCAAAACTATTGTTAAATGTTTTCCTGTTTTCGCTTCCGCACAACTTAAATATATTTGGTTTGTTTCATTAAAATTAAACAACTTATATGATTTGTAATTATCGAGTCGTTTGGTGTAACTGATGCTTATCTGAGATCCTGGTTGTGTCACACGCCTGACTGTAAAACCCCGTTAGCGGATTTTGAGGGTGTGACATACAATTCCCATTTGTTCATCAATTGCAATTAAGCACACTTAGATTCTAATTATGTTAACAATCTTGCTAACCTAACAATTGTGTCAAAGTACAGTTTCAACAATTCAAGCAATGAATGAGCATTCAGGTACATACTATTCTAGGGAGCAGATCAAACAAAAAGGCATCATGGTTACTATCTTATCACTATATTCCAACATGTATCATCTTACAAATGAGGCATATAAGCAAGTATCATTATTCCAACAAGTATCATTATAGCAGTTATCTCATGTAATGACACAAGTCGTATCAAGTGTATAGCTAACAACAGTTGTTTCATATAGTGACAAAAGTCAGCTGTCCAATAAGATAAGTATATCTCCAAAATTTAAGTCCTAATATATATGCACACCTTGGGTTTCTAACATTCTTAGTACATGATGTTCAGTGGTCCTATTAATCAACTCCAAAAGGTTCCATACCTTCTTGGTTTACTCGGGTGCACCTATCATAGGTAATACCCTAATGTATCGAGGTTCCTTATAGTGTAGAGAATTGTTAATGGGATATATGTAATCCTTAAGTTATACAAGTTAAAGATGGGAGTTCCTAAGAGAACCTATTCTTGCTGCAAACTTTGGATCACTGGATTATGGAAACAACCTACCAGGCTGGTCCTATTTATGGCTACAGCTTAGGTATTGCAAAGCAAACCCACCTTTCTACAACCTTGGTTCAACAAAGCTCGGAATAGTTATCTTACTAAGGTGGTCCTATGAGGTTCATATGGCTGTCGTTTAGGTCTCGCAAAGTAGACCTACTTCTCTACAACCTTTGGCTCTGATACCAATCTGTCACACCCCGGGCCCAGAGAGGCGGGACGTAACGATCAGTAAACAACAACCAAAATGCAGCGGAAACTAAATGGTTTATTACAAAGCGTCACATAATATTTACATTAAAATATTGGCCTTGTTTCAATTCACAAGGTGCCTCAATCTACAATCTATAGGTATCATGGTCAATCTCCTGGTCAATATTTCTTGAGGCTTCAGTAACTAAGGCTCCTAGGCTCAACTTTTGTCTTCAACCTCTACCCTCATATCTTGCTTCGGATTTGGGTAACTTCTATAGCTCAACTATTCTCCCTAGCTGTACCTGAAGACATGCTCAAAAAGATTTTATGTCAACATAAAGTTGGTGAGTTCAAGTGCTTAAAGTTTAAAAACAATTGTACTTAAAAAAATTTTCATTTGATAAGAAGGAAAGAATCATAGTTCATTTTCATGGGAGTATCACAATCAACCCTGCACTCAATCCCGGTTAGCCTCTTTGAAAGTTGTGTTTAACCGGTTAACCCCCAAAAAGGGGAGAATTGAGCCCCAAACCAGCGAACCGTACCTGCCCGGATGGTTCACCCTAGATTCTTAACAAAACCTGTCACATGCCACAAATGACCCCTCAGGATCTCAGTGGGGTACCTCCCTGTGGCGGGAGCCACTGTGTGTGGGGGTTTCCCCAAATAGATCTATCCACATAAAACAAGCGGTTTACAAAAGAATTAATGATCATGATATAAGTATCAGTAGGTATCCATAAATCCCATATACAAGCATCAAGTAAAGCACAATTATAGTTCATAAAATAACAGAGCATGTTTCATCCCAAAACAGTAGTAAAAAGGGATCACTGGAACTCACCTGGGCTCACTGCATACGTAATTTATATCAGTTTCGTAGGTTTCCCTATGTTGTGTATGTAGTCCTCATGGTGACCTAGATACAATTATCCATAAATGTACATTTTGAGGAATGGTAATTGTTCGTATTTATTTGCAATAAGATTGAGCTCCCTCTTTTAGTATTGTTGTGGGATCATTACGGGTTCTAGGGTTAGTTATCATCCGCAACTTCTGTCGGATTAGGTTATGCTTTTAAAGGTATACATACACATATTCGGTAATCGTTTGCTTTCAATTTGCCTTGCTCATAATTATAATAGAATACTTTCTATATTTAATTATCGTATAGTTTTTTGTGTGCTCAAGTTGTATTAACACGTATTATTATCCTTCAAGGCATCGTAGAAGATAGATGATATTAGTATTAATGACTTTAACGTTAATATTAATAATTTTAACCATAGTAATGAAATAACAAGTAACGGTCATTAGTATTATAATAACTATATTAGTGTTAATAAGTATCTCTAAAAGTTATAATGGTGACAATGTATTATTATTTGTACCACTTTTGATAAGGTTAGTAGTAACAATGAAATTTATATGATTATATCAATAAATAAACGCTACTATTATTAATGTTGTCATCAACATTATAAATAATAGATGTCATCCATGGTGAACTAGTTAGTAATAACGCTTGATTAACCATTCAGTAGGAATAGGATATTATTACTAAGATAACGTTAGTGATGCTAGTGTTTATGTAACACATGATGATAAGGATTGTGTAGTAGTATTTTTATGTAACACATGATGATAAGGATTGTGTAGTAGTATTATTCTGATAATAGTATTATTTATTTCAATTACTAGTGATACTAATCGCGAGTGAAATTCTTTAATTGTATTAGTCTTAGTTCACAACTTGAAGCGTCTTCGTCATTATTTTACATAAGATGATCAATAGCAAATAAAACATTTGATAGAATACGTATATGAGTATTAACAATAATATTAGCAGAATGTAACAATATTGGTGTTCACGATAGTGACATTTATTTGTATTAGTAACCTTATTATGGCACATTTAGCTCGTGATTATGTGTTTAACTAGTGTTTTCTATAACATATAAGAGTATATATATATATATATATATACATATATATATATATATATGTATGTATATATATATGTGTTGACGTTGTTAATTCGATTCTAGATCTTTATTAACATTATCATTTTATTATTATTATACAACATTTATGATAAGTTTTATAATCACATTATTCCAATTTAAGGCGAGCTCAATCGATTCGTAGATACGTTAAATAAGCGAGCGTGCGCGTATACCTTCCCGATTATTCACGCCATTAGTCTAGTGTTGACCCTTGTCCAACCACTTCCAATTCCAAACTCCAAACAGCCATAATCACAGCCAATAACCATCACCGCGACCGATAACCACACCCAAAACCCTCATGCAACCATATATTCAGCCAATACCACAACCATCTTCAAACAACCACTATCACTACCACCGTCGTCTTACCACTACCATCACAGGCAGCACCATCGACCACAACCAACAACAACCACCGCCACAATCACAGCCAACCATCAACGACAGCCAACAATCACAGCCATTAACCATCGCAACTACAATCACAGCCAATAATCATCAACAGCCAAGATCACCACTATCACCGGGCCCCTACGGTCAGGTCGCGAGGTCACCCGACATCATCCAACCGACAACCAACATCACCACTGCTGCTACTCAACTACCACCCACAACCAGCAGCCTTTGTCGTTACCCTACACCATGACCACGAACATCAACAACCATAACCACCATCACGGACTACAGGCCTCAACCGCCAACATCAACCACAACCACGATTACAGTCGACACACCACCATCAACCGTCCCAGCCACGACCACCACAACAACATTTGAGGTCAAGACTCCCTTCACCACCGCTTACCTTCACCGACAACCACCACAAGGCGCGGGGGCTGTAGCCACCGATTCAAGCCACCAACAAAACCCTCGGAACCCGATCGAACCCACAGCTGCACATCTGTCGACCAACAACACCACCATTGGGCTTGCGGAGTCAAGACCTTCCCATCTGTGTGCTTCACTTCGCTGGACCACCGCCACGCGCCGCCGCGCACTAACCCACTGAACCGTCACCACCGCCATCGATAACCATTACCATCACCTTCGATTCACATTGTTAGGCTGCGTTTTGGGAGAAATCAAGGACATCCTCGTGACCGGGGCGTCGAGGGGAGTTCAGCAAGGTTTGGCACTTGCTGCCACTCGCCGGTGGCCGGAAAACCAGTCGGAGCTCACAAATGGGGGGGGGGAACTTGCGGCTGCCTCTCTCTCCTCTCTCAGAATTTTTTTGTTATGTAAACCCTAAAATGGAGATTAAGTTGCTTATATACTAGGGTTAGATGATGGGTTCGAATACGGGTCGGTTCGTACACGTTCGATTAAGTTTTCGCGCAACGTTAAACTTTTCTTTTCCCGTTAGATTCGTTTATACAAAACGTTATAAATTTTCCAAGATTATAAGTTTTATCGTATTAAAAACACACCAAATGATTAAACGGGCTTGTAAATTAACGCGTATTTAACACGTTCAACGGTTTTACGCGTTTTCCTCGAATAAGCGTTAATATAATCATTTTGGTATCAAAATATATGCAATTAAGTATTAAAATGATATTGTGTACGTTAACTTCCCATGTTGGTCACGTTAAAACCTTATCTGACGTATTCTCGGGTTTGACTTGATCGTAATCCGGTTCACATCACGGTCGCGTTTGGTAACGTATTTATTCCGGAAAACGTATCACTCACCAAATTGAATATGTTATGATAATAAACAATGATTAGATGAATATTTATGGAGTTACGAGTCTCGGTTGTCATAACAGACGTCAGTTAAATGCCGGTGAGAACCGGTATTCGCGTTTCACTTACGTATTTCCGTTGCTTATGCATGTTTGATGAAAAATCTTTTAGTAACCCTTATTTGCAGTATTTGTTATGATTAACAATGATTTGATTGGATGACAAGCCATTATAAGAATTTCTGATAGAATTCAGACGTTAGTACGTATTAAATTGTCGGATTTTACCCGGTATGGTTCTGAATCTGTTTTCAGCTTGGATCTTTCCATAGTTATTTCAAATCACATAATAATTCATTGTTTCATGGTTTCTCATTTAACTAGTTCGTAAACATGCACTTGGCCTTAAATGGGCCTTGTTTGTAAGTTCGGGCCCTTATTGGGCTTATTGGGCCCAAAAATGCTAGTTTCGTTTTCTAAGATTTCTTTCATAAGCCCAACTTAATTCGGACCTTTATTGAGTTTTATAATATTTAGAGGTTTTCAAATGGGCAAATTTCGGAGGTGTTACACTAACATGTTCCTAATGACCCAAACATGCTCAAACTATCATCCTCCAAACTTTGTGCAAATAAAGTTTCCCTTTTGGGAAAGTACATCCCAAAATCTATCAAATATCTAATGTATACATGACTTCACTAATAATATACCATTTCAAGTTCATAACAACATCTAAGCACGATCAACAACATTAAACTAACATAATTCATCAATTCATATCCCAAAAAAGTTACTATCTTTAGTAATGTATGGATTTTTAACGTGTGTTCTTGAATTCCCAAAGCTCACAACAACAATCTAGTATCTAAACATCATCATAAACATATCCATAACATCCATTTATCCCTAATTCAACATTCTTGACAAATAAAGTTACTATTATTAGTAACCTATGAACAAAACCTTCAATTCATCAATTTCTTGCAAGATCAATGTATTCTAGCATTCATCCAACCAAACTAACATCATGAAATCATCAAACAACCATCATCTTCATATAATCAACACCAATTTCGAATTAGGGTTCATCTTGAATCAAATTCTATGAACAATTCATCAAAAACGTATCATTCTTGCATAATCGACGTTAAACAACATGTATACTATCAAACTAACCTACTAACATCATCAAACAACAACAAGAACATTCGACAAGTTTAAACCCAAATCCGAATTAGGGTTCGGCCACATCAAAAACACCATAAAACTTGTAAAATTCTAACCTTTAAACGTATATTATCTTGCAATTGATGATTCCAACGTGTTCTATAGCTTGAAATCGATCAAAATCAACGAGTTCTTGCTTGTTCTTGGCTGAATTCGCAAAGGGGAGGGAGAGGGGATGGTGGTCGCGACCGATGGGGTGGGATTAGGGTTGGTTTTTTTTAATTAACTTAATTATCCTTAATTACCCCGTTTAACCCTGATAATTTGTATTTTTACAAAAAAACTCTCTTTTAACCACTTTTTAAATGTTTTTTAATCACAATACTACACATGTACGTATATGTATATGTATGTGTATATGTATGTGTATGTGTATGTATACGTACACGTGCACGTATACGTATACGTGTACACATACACATACACATACACATATGTATACATATACGTATACGTATACGTATACGTCTACGTATACGTCTACGTATACGTATATGTAGACGTGTACGTCTACGTATACGTGTATGTGTATGTATACGTACACGTACACGTACACGTACACGTTACACTTACACGTATACGTATACGTGTACGTATACGTGTACG
This sequence comes from Flaveria linearis, assembly GCA_024085815.1. Classification (NCBI taxonomy): domain Eukaryota; kingdom Viridiplantae; phylum Streptophyta; class Magnoliopsida; order Asterales; family Asteraceae; genus Flaveria; species Flaveria linearis. The sequence goes on along the minus strand of CM044007.1, from coordinate 38,706,847 downwards.
TATACGTGTATACGTATACGTGCACGTATACGTATAAGTAGACTTACACGTGTACGTATACGTACACGTACACGTATACATACACATATACATATACATATACATATACATAAACATACACACATAGACATAGACATATACATACACATACACATACACATAGACATATACATACACATACACATACACATACACATACACATAGACATATACAGACACATACACATACATATACATACACATACACATACACATAGACATACACATACACATACACATACACATACACATACACATACACATACACATACACATACACATACACATACACATACACATACACATACACATACACATACACATACACATACACATACACATACACATACACATACACATACATATACATACACATACACATAAACATACACATACATATACATACATATACACATAAACATACACATACATATATACACATACACATACACATACACATACACATACACATACACATACACATACACATACACATACACATACACATACACACACACATACACATACACATACACATACACATACACATAAATATACACATACACATACACATACATATACACATACACATACACATACACATACACATACACATACACATACACATACACATACACATACACATACACATACGCCTACGCATACGCATACGCATACGCATACGCATACACATACACATACATATACATACACATATACATAAATATACACATACGCATAGACATAGACATCGCCATAGACATCACCATAGACATCGCCATAGACATAGACATAGACGTAGCCATAGACGTAGACATAGACGTAGACATAGACGTAGACATAGAGGAAGGCATAGACGTAGGCGTAGACGTAGGCGTAGACGTAGGCGTAGACGTAGGCGTAGACGTACGGCGTAGACGTAGGCGTAGACGTAGGCGTAGACGTAGGCGTAGACGTAGGCGTAGACGTAGGCGTAGACGTAGGCGTAGACGTAGGCGTAGACGTAGGCGTAGACGTAGGCGTAGACGTAGGCGTAGACGTAGGCGTAGACGTAGGCGTAGACGTAGGCGTAGACGTAGGCGTAGACGTAGGCGTAGACGTAGGCGTAGACGTAGGCGTAGACGTAGGCGTAGACGTAGGCGTAGACGTAGGCGTAGACGTAGGCGTAGACGTAGGCGTAGACGTAGGCGTAGACGTAGGCGTAGACGTAGGCGTAGACGTAGGCGTAGACGTAGGCGTAGACGTAGGCGTAGACGTAGGCGTAGACGTAGGCGTAGACGTAGGCGTAGACGTAGGCGTAGACGTAGGCGTAGACGTAGGCGTAGACGTAGGCGTAGACGTAGGCGGCGTAGACGTAGGCGTAGACGTAGGCGTAGACGTAGGCGTAGACGTAGGCGTAGACGTAGGCGTAGACGTAGGCATAGAGTTGTCTTGGGGCCTATTTGTTGTGTCCAGCTTTAGGTTGGGTGTTGCTAGACGCTCGTCGAATGCAGTTGTTTGTAGAGCGGTTCCTGATGTTATTTGGGGTTGTGTTATGTTGTTCACAACAATTTGTTCATCGTTTCTAATATTATAGTGCAGTAAGTTCGGTACACCTATTACGGGGAACATCTGGTGTGGTAATTTCTTGGAGTCAATATAACGTTCCTTCATCATGAAGTCTTCACAACATATGTCAAGCAAAGAGATCATGCCTTCGTTGAAGAAGGTAACATTAATAGCACCTGTAAAGTCACTGATAACTGCATTAACACAGTACATGTTGTGTTGCGTAGGACCGGTGAAGAGGGTCAATGCAACAGTTTCACAAGGTTAGGAGAGTTGTGGAACTTAGCATATCAAACAGTGAACCGGCTTAGGTGACAAAATGAACACAAGTAAATGAACAATAACAAGAAAACTTAAATATGGTTTTCAAGAATGATATATATTACACTTAATTTCTTACAAGTGTTACAAAGCTTACATAAAAATACATTTACTTGAGATACTTTATACTATATCCTACAGCTAAGCATACTTTGAAGGCCAGCTGGAAACACTAATGTAGATAATAAGGTAAATGTAAAGTTAAAAGGCAGATTTTCTTTTGACAAGTGACTATGAACTGCCATAGCACACATCCTTATCTAACATAAAAAGGATAAAAGTACATAGTTGGAAAGTTACAGACTCAACACCTTAATCTACAGTTGACAAAAGTTTTTCACCAACTCATGCTAGTTGGTGAGTCTTTAGAGATGGCAGCGTAAAAGCATTTTAGCTTTTGTCAAAAGTATGTCAGAGAAGATATGCCTTCTCTGTTTTTGGAAAAAATTAGTTTTGTCTTCAAAAGATTTTGTCTTTGAAGTTTTAGAAGACTTTATCTTTGGCTCTGGAAGAATTGGTCTTTTGGCTTCAGAATATCTAATACTTAGTATAATTCATTGAGTTATATCAAATCTTTTTAATGCACTTTCATTGTACTTCACATGTGCATGCTATTAACTCTTTGGTTGCTCTTTGGTTGCATCAACATATAAGTGTAATCCTTACAAACTCCCCCTAGGCTGATGCTACCAAAACTGAAGAGACTTTGATTCTTGATCTTCATCTATTGACAGTCCTCATCCGAATCAAGACCATTCCCTTCATCATCAGTTAGTTATGATTCCTTAGACTCTTAAAGTATCTCCTCATCTTATAGAGATCACGTAAAGGGAGGTCAAGTATGTTTCGCTTGAAGTACATGTCTTGACCCCCTTTATCTGTAGAGACAAACCATCTGTCTGGATTAGTAGCAAATACCCAGGACAAAATGGGTCTCTCAATAGCAAGAAGCTCTATTATGAGTGGACTTTGTTGAGCAGCCTCTTTTGAGCACCCTCAGGATGTTCTAAGCCATCCTGAGATGTAGAGGTGGATGCCTTGGACTTCTTCTTCTTCTTGTCCCCTCTCATGGCTGTCCTTTTCCTATTTCTATACTTTAACTAAGAAGGTTGGCCTACAGCACCAGATTTTTCTTGTTTGTCACTCTCAGTTGGATCCTTTTCCTTTATAGCTTAAGAAGGAGAAGGATCAGGACCCTACTATGGATCAGAAGATAAAGCTGGCTATGATGTAGCATTAGGTCCAGGTTGTGTTGTCTCCGTGGGTTCAACCTTGACCTCAACTTCAGATACAACCTGACTTGGTGGAGAATGCAAGTTAACCAGCTCACCCCTTTTGATCTTCTGATTGATCACTCTAGTGAATCGAACACTAATTCTGATCCTCTCAATCATCAAACATGATTTCAGTGGTTCATTAGCTTCACATCACACATTTTTTAGCTTAAAATCATCTCACATTCTTATGCTACATCATTCATGCAACAATGTTCGAAAAACATGATTTAATCATCTGTTTTTGCTCATTTTGAAGAAGAATCTGTGTTTTTGTTGCTCTCAAGCTCACAAAATCATTCATACACTATTTTTGAAACGAAAACATCATAAAGTCATAGAAATCACATCAGTTTCTAAGGATTTTTTTGATACAAGAATACACGGGTATTGTTCTTTCATTTTTCATCAAACAACAAACCGATTGTTGTTTTTGTTGAAATCATTTCAGCCGCCAACAAACCCTAGAAAAACCCTAGTTTTTACTCAATCACTCACCTTCACAGTCTTTGTTGATTGTGTTGTTTCATCAGAAAATTCGAAGAAGAACAGTATTCTTCTTTTGAATTTGGTTACTTTTTGATCCAAAAACTAAATTGTCTAAAAGCAAACTTTTATTTTTAGGGTTTTGACTTTTGGTACAAGGGTTTTGACCAATTTTGTCATGGTGTTACATTATTAAACAGAATATTCTTGTTGATACGGAGGCAGAAACAATCTCGTACCATTAAATTGATTAAAATTAATTAATTACCATTATTCGGTTATTTAATTATATTAAACTTTATTAACAAACAATCCGAGTGACTTTAGGATAAATCAAATTTAGCATCAAGCTAAATATTTTAACAAATTCTAACTTAAACCGTTAAGTTAACAATTTGAACAAACATGTCTGACGAACTGTCCGGAACAAACAGTGGTCTCAAACCACCGAGACTGAAAAACGAAGCTGACTTCAAACAATGGAAAATCATGTTTAGAAACTGGATCATCTTTCAAGAACCAGATTTGTGGACCCCCATAACAGAAGACCATACATTCCTGTGAACTTGGGTCCAGACTACAACACACAAAAACCAGTAAGTTTAAAGAATGTAGCTGGTGATGAATTGAAGAAGGTGAAAACAGACATGAAAGCATACAGTATTCTGGCAATGACATTGCAATTTGAAATCTTAACACGGGTTGAGAATTTCAAAACAGCAAATGAAATGTGGAAAGTTCTTCACACAATGTGTGTAGGAAGTGATGAAATAAGGGAAATCAAGAAAGAAAAACTGAGGCCCAGTATGAAACTTTCCATCATGTTCAGGGAGAATCTATTCCCCAATAACTTCACAAATTTGTACAACTTGTAAATGAGATGATTGTTTATGGTCTCAAATATGAACCTATTGAAATAAACGAAAAAATGTTGCATACACTGCTTGAGAGTTGGACTTAGTCAGTGTCACTAATGAAAGCAACATTGGATCTGGGAGCACTATCATTGGATTCTCTAGTTGCTAAAGTGGTGGCACTAGAGCTAGATGAAAAAATCCAGAAATAACAACACCATCAGACATGTAGAAGCATACAAGTTCAAAGAACTACAACATACAGACAATGCTTTTCTGACAAACACTGGTGAAGATGAAGATGAAGAATTCCTAGATACTAGTGAGACATCATTCTTTTCTGCACCGGAGTCATCCAACAAAAAACAAAAGTATAAGAAGACTGGTGTTCATGCTTCTCATGAAACAACTCCTCAAAGCAAACATAATCAACATCAACATGCCTCAAGTTCAAGCAAACAACAACAGACAAGGCCACAAAACATACACAAGTTTGATAAACTCATGGATGCTCTCACTATCATTCTTCAAAGTGAAGAGTAGAAGGCAGCTTATGCAGCCTTTTCAACAAGTTTTGAGGCTTATCTGGGTCCCAACCTCACACCATCTCTAATCATTCAACAAGATTTGGATGAACTACCTCCTGACATGGTTGAAGAAATGGATCTCCAATGGTCTATGGCTATGATTGCATATAGATCAAAGAGATTCCTACAAAGGAATAGAGGATTAAGCATGGATAAGAAAACTAAGATTGGTCTTGACAAAACCAAGGTGAGATGTTACAATTGTCAACTATATGGCACTTTTCAAGAGAATGCCAATAACCTAGAGTTGACAGACACAACAATCAAACACAAGCTTCAAGTAGCTATCAAAAAAACAGACAGATCCCACCACCAATCAGTATCCCTGCTGCACCAACTCCACCTCAAATCATACAATACAGTCCAAGTCAACAATCCAAATCATCAGCCATTATCATTAAGAAGGATGGTGAATGTGACTGGAGCATGTATGAAGCTGAACTTCAATCTCCAGATCATGCCCTCAGGGCAGACATTAAAGACAAAATTTCAGAAATCCCAAAAGAGGTAAAGGAGAATCAATGCACACAAGCATGCATAGATGAAGTCAATAGATACAGAGAACATGCAGATAAATTTTCAAAGAAAGTAATTCAAACAAACATTTTAAATGAAAGTCTTAAATCAGAACAAAAACAATATGGCATCAAAATACTTTCATTACAAAATGATTTGGACAAACTAATGTCTGAAAAGTTAACACTTGCAGCTCAAGTTGAGCAACTTTCTGTATATTTGACTGAATCTAAAACAGTACAGGTTGAAACTGAAGTGAAACTTCAGAAGTTTCAGGTAAGCAACAAGAAGTTTGAAGAACTTCTTGCTCAACAAAGGGCTTTTAAAGACCCTTCAGGTTTGGGATATAACAAAGTTAATCCACCATATAATGATAATTATATTCCTTTGCCTGATTTAGTGACAAACAAACAGGGTGAGTCACTTGACCCATATGACAGAACAGATGATTCAAAACCATCATCATCAACATTATCAAAGTCATCATTAAATGATAGAAAACCTTTGATAAAATTTGTTAAAAGTCATGCTTCACCACAAACTAACTCAACTAATTTTTATCAAGGAGAAAACAATGAATTTGATGAATAGACTTCTGATGAAGATGATGTTGACTTACTGGATGATGAATCCATTCCACCAATTACTAAAATTAACAAAGTTTCAAGTGTGGTTGAAGTTCCAACAAAACAAACAAAGCAGACTCCAGGATTTGACATTTGCTCTCGTGGAAAGAATATTGAATCTTCCAATGCTTTTGTTAAACAAACAAACATAAGAAAAGGCAAAGCTCAAACATCTGTGACTTTTGATATTCTACTTAAGTCAAATTTAAAAACAAAAGTTGTTAACAAACAAGACAATACTAATTTACCATATTGCGAATGGTGTGATGAACACACTCACAGCACTGAAAAATGCAAATATGGTAGATATTGCAAGTATTGTCACATGAACAATCACAGTACTGAAACTTGTCATTTTCATAACTATTGTTCTATCTGTAAAAGGAACAATCACAGTACTGATAATTGCTTTTTCAATAAGAAAAACAAAAAACAAAACACGCAGTCTCAAGTTGTAAAACCTAATGTGAAATAAACAATTGCTCCTAAAAGGAACAAGGTGGGAGTACCAAGACAAACTCCTCATCAAAAGGTTGTTCTAAACAATGACAAAACATTTTATGACACCTTTAAACAAACTCCAAAGAGACATAAGTCTCAAACCAGACAATCATCAGACATTAGCTCTAGTAGGAGAAGAGCTCAAAGTACTTCTCCTGACAGAGCTAAAATCAATCAAAGGAAATCTAGTGTACCTAGAATTCATAAACCACTAGAAAATGCAATCTTAGAAGAAATTGGCATCGTGGGAAAAGACGGAAAACCCAAGACCATCATGGCTTGGGTTGCACCATCTAACTGATTTCTTGTGTTTTCTCAGGGATATCAAAGAAGGCCTGACAACATCTGGTATGTTGACAGTGGATGCTCCCGACATATGACAGGAAATTGTTCCCTCCTTTGGGATTTTAAGAGCAAACATGGAGGAAATGTAGATTTTGGAGGAGATAAGACAGGTGGAAAGATAACTGGTAAAGGAACAGTATCAAATGGATTGATCAGCTTTGAAGATGTCAACTACTGCTCCAACCTACAGTTTAATCTTCTAAGTGTGTCACAAATCTGTGATAAGTGATATGCCACCTTTTTGACTCCAGTAACTGCTACATCCTCAAGACAAGTTTTCAAATACCAGAAGATTATATCCTTTTAAAAACTCCACGTCATAACAACACATAAATCGTTGATATGAACACTATTTCTACAGCCACTCCTGAAACATGTTTATTATCAAAAGCATCAGAAGATGTTTCCCAATTGCGGCACAGACGACTAGGACACTCTAATTATAACAGAATGAATCAACTAGTAAAAGGTGACTTAGTAATAGGATTTGTCACACCCTCAATTTCCACGAACGGGGTTTTACCGTTAGGCGTGTGACATACCAGGATCTCAGACACAGTTATATCGAACGACACTATATGAATTTAAAATAAACATCTGACTTCATTCAAAAGAACGTAAACAAAGTTTACAATAGTGCAGAAGCGTGTACATAATTTGTAAACCCATTACATGACAGTTACAAGAGCCAAGTCTAGACAAAATGTTCAATGCAAAAAATAAAGTAGATGAATGCATGTCCTGAGTGCATTTCCTGTAGCGTGCATCATGAGCTTAAGCGTTCCTGTGACCTGAGAAAACATGCTAAAATGTGTCAACATAAAGTTGGTGAGTTCATAGGTTTAATCAACAAAAGATGTGTTCGAGAGCGTTTCAATGGTTTAGTATGTAAAGCATATCGTTAGGTAGCTAGCCTATGTTCATGTTACTTAGCGTTTTGAACCGAAGCTGACTGTTTGCGTCCTATATGTTTGTTGTATCCCCGTCACGTCTCACCAGACAGTGACAAATGTTAGGTCAATAAAGCACCCGTTTGACCTCCAATCAAGCTAGCGCGACTAGCCCGGGCGGGGTTTGTCAGACCCAGTAGTACTACTCAGAATTACCTCGCTAATCCCATTACTAAAGGTTCGAGAGTGTCAGGACTGTTATGTGTGTTTGCACTAACGTAACAAGCGATATCAATAATACTACAACCATTTATGTAAATCTGTTTGCATGTTTTCTCCCCAAAAGGAAAGAAAGTAAAATAGGGGCCGTGAAGACTCACAGATGATGCAGTAAGTGTGTAGGATGAAAGTCTCCCAAGTGTTGTTTACGACGAGCTGTCAAACACCTATTGACAGTTATGTTAAGCGTTAATGTTGTGTTTAGCGTTAATAGACATGTTTAGCCGGGTCGGGTCGCATTGGTTCGGTCGTCGGTGACACACACAAGCAGGCATTCACGTATCAGACTTTATGTCGATTCCCAAATGGGTTGTCGATATTCGTAAATGCTTAGGTTATTTTATGTTGAAAAAGTATGTGCTTGCCGATTGCGTTGACTTTAATTTTTGTGGTCAAGAAATGACACTTTATTGACTGTTACCATATCATCACACGATAGGCACACCGCACACAAGGAGAATTCACTCATAATGACTCCATTCGCATATCAAGGCTAGACGCACGACTGGACGCTTCATTCGCACGAATGGGCCTTCAATCGTACGAATCAACCTTACTCGTACGATTGAACCTTCAGTCGTACGATTCAGCATTCAGTCGTACCACACATCACCCATTCACACGACTCAACGGCCAATCGCACGACTGAACGTTCATTCGTACGATTGGACCTTCAGTAGTGTGATACTCAGTCGCACACATTCATCCGATTGACTCAATCGCACACACTCTCAATCGCGTGCATTCAGTCGCACGAATCACCCCAGTTGCACCACTCAGTCGCACCATGGACTCAGACGCATGGACTCAGTCGCACGACTCGCCTAGTCGTATGACTCAGTCGCATGACTGGCCCAGTCACGAACTGCAACAGCCTTCGGCTGTTCCGTGCTCGGTTTTCACACAATCAGGACTTCCAGAAACACTTTCCTAACATATCTAAGTAAAATGCACATGTTGATTGACCACACACACACCCCCACGACCACATGCATTCGGGTTGAACCCGAACACCCGAATCCTAGGTTTGCAGCAGTGAAACGAGCAACAAAATGGATGACCAAGGTCTCCTACCTGTTGGAAACGTGATTTCTCAGCTGTTGCGTGGTCTAATCCGACGAAGACGAGCTCAACGAGGTGGTTTTTGGTGCTAGGAGGAAGAAATGGAGAAGAAGAAAGCGTAGAAGAGAAGAAGAGCAGATTGTGGAGTGTTAGGCTGGTGGATGGGTATTTATACCCTGCCCCAGTTTGGCAATTGTCAAGTTTAGTCCCTGTACTTAGGTCCCGTGTCCCCAATTTCGTTTAGGTTGATGACGACGTGTATGAGCGAGTTATATTAATTAAGGGGATTCCTTAAGTAATCCAGTTTATGTGAATCCTCTACAAACACCCGTGTTAGTATTTTATCATTATTTATTTAACGATGTCGGTGGCGGTGCTTGTATACGTTTCGGGTAATAACGAGTATGTGACAATGATAACGACAACGGTTTGAATAGTGTTAACCTAAAATTACGGGGTGTCACATCATCCCCTTGTTGCAGGAATTTTCGTCCCAAAAATTAGTACATCATGTTACGAAGTTAAACGGGGAGTACGAGGCTCAAAGGTTTATAACGTATGTCGAATAGAGTTTCTGCGTATCTTAAGAGGTAGATGCCTGATTTTGGAACAGTTGTGGGTACTTCTTCTTCAACTGATCCTCGCGTTCCCAGGTAAATTCTGGTCCACACTTTGAGTTCCATCGGACTTTGACGATAGGGATACGACTATGTTTGAGCGTCTTGACCTCTCGGTCCATGACTTCCACCGGTTCCTCGATGAAATGTAGTTGTTCGTCCACATGTATCTCATCTAACGGAACGATAAGAGTCTCGTCTGCAAGGCATTTTCTCAGGTTTGACACATGGAACACATCGTGTACTCCACGGAGTTCTTCGGGTAGGTTCAGCTGATAGGCCACGGTGCCAACCCGTTTGACAATCTCAAACGGTCCCACGTATCTGGGGCTTAGTTTCCCACGTTTTCCGAAACGTATCACACCTTTCCAAGGTGACACTTTCAAAAGCACTTTGTCGCCTATTTGAAATTCCAACAGTCGCCGACGCTTATCAGCGTAACTCTTCTGTCGGTCACGTGTCGCCGCCATTCGGTTACGGATCTGGACGATCTTCTCGGTCGTCTCATGCACAAGTTCAGGGCCGGTAAGTTGACTTTCTCCAACTTCCACCCAGCAAATAGGTGACCGGCACTTACGCCCATACAGTGCCTCGAATGGAGCAGCTTTGATCGTGGTGTGGTAGCTGTTATTGTAAAAAAACTTAACTAGCGGTAAGTGAGTTTCCCAACTGCCGCCGAAGTCTATCACGCAGGCACGCAGCATGTCTTCCAAGGTCTGGATCGTACGCTCACTCTGGCCATCGGTCTGTGGGTGATAAGCGGTGCTCATATCCAACCGCGTTCCCAATGCCCGTTGTAAAGACTGCCAGAAGTGTGACGTCAATCGAGCGTCACGATCAGAGATAATGGAAGTTGGCACACCATGCCGAGAGACTATTTCCCTTAGGTAGATACGAGTTAACTTTTCCAGGCGGTCAGTCTCCCGGATTGCCAGGAAGTGTGCGGACTTCGTCAAACGATCCACGATCACCCAAATGGTATCGCATCCGCTGGGAGTTCTCGGTAGTTTTATGATGAAATCCATTAATATTTGCTCCCACTTCCATACTGGAATTTCCGGTTGTTGAAGTAGTCCAGAGGGTCGTTGGTACTCCACCTTAACTTTAGAACAGGTCAGACATCTGCTTACATAGGTGGCGATATCGGCTTTCATGTTTGGGCACCAGTAAAGAACCTTCAGGTCGTGGTACATCTTGTCTGAACCTGGGTGGATTGAGTATCGGGATTTGTGAGCTTCGTCCATTACTAGTTCTCGTAGGTCTCCATACGAGGGAACCCATGTTCGACCCATGAAGTAGCGGATTCCGTCAGACTTGGTTTCCAGTTGCTTCTCCATGCCTCGTAGCGATTCGGCTTTCAGGTTCTCGTCTTTTAACGCCTCAAGTTGAGCACTGCGGATCTGATCGGGTAAACCGGTGTTAATGGTGAGTTGCAATGCTCGAACTCGTCTTGGCTTGGGTGTTTCCTTCCGACTTAGGGCATCTGCTACTACATTGGCCTTGCCCAGATGATACTTGATCGTACAATCATAGTCGTTTAACAACTCGACCCAACGATGTTGTCTCATATTTAGCTCCTTCTGTTCAAAGATGTGCTGGAGACTCTTGTGATCGGTGTAAATAGTGCACTTGGTACCGTACAAGTAGTGTCTCTATATCTTGAGTGCGAATACAACTGCTCCCAGCTCTAGGTCATGTGTCGTGTAGTTCTTCTCGTGAACTTTCAATTGTCGGGATGCATAAGCAATCACCTTATTGCGTTGCATTAGCACGCAACCGAGGCCTTGAATAGAAGCGTCACAGTAAACTACAAAATCATTTGTTCCCTCAGGCAGGGATAGAATCGGTGTCGTACAGAGTTTCTGCTTCAGGACCTAGAATGCAGATTCTTGTTTATCACCCCAATCGTACGTAGTGCCTTTGTGAGTTAATGCGGTGAGAGGTTGAGCAATCTTTGAGAACCCTTCGATGAACCGTCGATAATAGCCAGCCAACCCGAGAAACTGTCGTACCTCGGTCGGAGTCTTAGGCGTAGCCCAGTTCTTGATGGCTTCTATCTTTGCCGGGTCGACGTGTATCCCATTCTCATTAACCACATGACCCAAGAAATGGACCTCTCGTATCCAGAAGTCACACTTTGAAAATTTTGCATACAACTGTTCTCGTCTCAACAGCTCCAAAATCAGTCTAAGTTGTTCCCCGTGTTCTTCCTTATCCCTTGAGTAAATAAGGATATCATCGATAAAGACGATGACGAACTTGTCCAGATAGGGTTTGCACACTCGGTTCATTAGGTCCATGAAAACCGCTGGCGCATTGGTCAACCCAAATGGCATAACCAAAAACTCATAGTGGCCATACCTCGTTCTGAAAGCAGTCTTTGAAATGTCTTCTTCTCAAATCCTTAGTTGATGATAACCCGATCTTAGATCTATCTTGGAATAGAAACTCAACCCTTGTAGTTGATCGAACAGATCATCGATGCGCGGGAGAGGATAACGATTCTTAACCGTGGCTTTGTTCAACTCCCTGTAATCGATACACATACGAAAAGTTTCGTCCTTCTTCTTGACAAACAGGACTGGGGCTCCCCAAGGTGATGAGCTAGGTCTGATAAACCCTTTTTCCAATAATTCCTGCAATTGCGTAGACAGCTCTTGCAGTTCTTTTGGAGCTAATCTGTATGGTGCTTTTGCGATAGGGGTGGCTCCAGGCACCAAATCAATCTGGAACTCGACTTGGCGATGCGGTGGGAGACCATGTAGGTCTTCAGGAAAAACCTCGGGATAATCACGTACGATAGGAATATCCTCAATCTTCTTTTCATCGGTTTCCTTTTCGATGACCATATCAAGGAAAGCGGTGTGACCCTTACGCAAACACTTCTGGGCCTTCATGTAGGAGATAATTCCGGAGACTGTACCACTCTTTTCGCCCTGAACACACAAAACTTCACCGCTAGGAAGGGATACACGAACGACCTTCTCACCACAGATGATCTCAGCTTGATTCTTAGATAGCCAGTCCATACCCATAACTATGTCGAAGCTACCAAGTGTGACAGGCATCAGATCTATATCTATCTCATGACCACACAATCCTAGTTTGCACCCCTTAATGATGTGAGTTGCCTCAATTAGTTTCTCGTCAGCTAATTCTACAACGTAACTAGGTTCCACGACAGCTAAGGTTACATCTAAGAACTTAATGAACTTGTTAGAAACAAAACTCCTGTCAGCTCCAGTATCAAATAGTATAGAAGCAAAACAACCATTCAGGGGAAACGTACCAGTAACCACATTCTGGTCATCCCTTGCCTCTCCAGAACCGATCACGAATGCATGACCCTTAGCATTGCCCCCATTATTACCCTTGTTTCCACTCTTTAGCTGTGGGCAATCCTTCCTGTAGTGGCCCTCCTTACCACACTCGTAACAGCCCCTAGTCGTTCCGCCCTGGTGTTGCTGTTGATGTTGTTGCTGAGTCATCAGCTCACCCCTGCAATCTTTAGCGGCATGACCTATCTTTCCACACCTTTGGCAACGGAGTTGATCACATGGGCCATGATGATGGAAGTTGCACCGGTTACACTTAGGATACCTGCCGGCATAGCTGCTCGATCCCTGACCATAGTTGTTGTTGTTGCTGTTCTGATTGTTGTTGGTGAAGCTTCTTGATGGGTCAAACTTTTTGGTCTGTTGTTGCTGGGTATTGTTGTAGTTTGAAGACTTGTTGTTGTTACTATCCCATTTCCTTTTGTGATCAGATGAACCAGAAGCAGCGCCACGTTTAGGTAAAGTACCCTGTGCCACTGCCTGGTCAGTGAGTTTGTGAGCTAGTCGGATAGCCTGCTGAATAGTGACAGGATCAACAGCCATAACACTAGCTTGGATTTGGGGAGCTAGACCATCAATGTATTTCTCAATCCGTTTGTAGGCCGGGGTCACCATCTGAGGACATAAAGCAGCCAACTCGTGTGAACGAGTCGTGTATTCCTCGATGTCGGAACCAATCATCTTTAAGTTCTAAAACTCTGCCTCTAGTTTCTGAACTTCGCTTCTGGGGCAATACTCTTCTTTCATCAAGATCTTGAAATCATCCCATGGCAAACCATTAGCAGCGTCAAGCCCTAATGGTTTCTTCAAGTATGGAATCAATAACCGGATAATAATTATTGACAATAATAAATTATATCATGCTAGTAAGAATGAAGGGTTTGTTTGCATATCGATAGTGAGGCTTTATGAGGATCCGAGGCCTCATGCCTCCAAGTATGGAATTGGGAATTTGTACTGATCGTAACCGTTATCACCCAATAGAGTTGCCAGTATTCTCATGCACGACAAATTAGAATTACGCGTGCACTCGTGATTCTAATTTGCTTTGCATGGTCACACATGGTTCCTCCTATTCGAGATAACATACCATGTCCAGTACCGAGTGTTATCAATGATAGGAGCATCAAAGATCTATTTTTTATACCAAGAGTCAAATAACTAAGGTTGTACTAAGGTTGTACCAGAGATTCGGTTAGGATGATAACGGGAATCAAGACAATTTGGCCTTTTTCCCTTCGAAGTTCTAGGTGTTTGAATGTCTAATTCCGATTCTCTAATAGACTTGAATATCTTAGTTGTCCCTCATTTACTGCTCGGACTAATGTAGAGGATATGATACGTTGGGAATGGTAACAAGTGTGAGAGAGTTAGAAGAGTGAGGTGTTGTTCTTTTTGTTTGTCATCGTTAAGCTTGTCGGGTGTGTTACGAAAAAGTTTCGTGTCCCAACGTGGTAATGTTTGGTTCAATTCGTCGTTGCTTCCACTCCGAGAGTGAAGGATCAAGTGTAAACGTTGGTAGTGAGCAAGCGGGATTCTCCGCCCCTCTGTCAGTCGGTAATGATACACGTGTCATACCGATAATGTTATGTTTGCTCAGCAGTGTAATGTTAGTACACCAGAAGGTTGTTCGCACAACAGTTGTAATCATGTAAGGGTGTCTATGCAATACTAGTGTTGTGTCTAAGGCTATAGTCTAGATGCAATGCAATCCTAGTTCTCTATAACCTGTGGCTCTGATACCAATTCATCACACCCTCAATTTCCATGAACGGGGTTTTACCGTTAGGCGTGTGACATACCAGGATCTCAGACACAGCTATATCGAACGACACTATATGAATTTAAAATAAACATTTGACTTCATTCAAAAGAACATAAACAAAGTTTACAACAGTGCGGAAGCGTGTACATAATTTGTAAATCCATTACATGACAGTTACAAGAGCCAAGTCTAGACAAAATGTTCAATGTAGAAAATAAAGTAGATGAATGCATGTCCTGAGTGCATTTCCTGTAGCGTGCATCATGAGCTTAAGCATTCTTGTGACCTGAGAAAACATGCTAAAATGTGTCAACATAAAGTTGGTAAGTTCACAGGTTTAATCAACAAAAGATGTGTTCGAGAGCTTTTCAATGGTTTAGTATGTAAAGCATATCGTTAGGTAGCTAGCCTATGTTCATGTTACTTAGCGTTTCGAACCGAAGCTGACTGTTTGCGTCCTATATGTTTGTTGTATCCCCGTCACGTCTCACCAGACAGTGACAAATGTTAGGTCAATAAAGCACCCGTTTGACCTCCAATCAAGCTAGCGCGACTAGCTCGGGCAGGGTTTGTCAGACCCAGTAGTACTACTCAGAATTACCTCGCTAATCCCATTACTAACGGTTCGAGAGTGTCAGGACTGTTATGTGTGTTTGCACTAACGTAACAAGCGATATCAATAATACTACAACCATTTATGTAAATTTGTTTGCATGTTTTCTTCCCCAAAAGGAAAGAAAGTAAAATAGGGGCCGTGAAGACTCACATATGATGTAGTAAGTGTGTAGGATGAAAGTCTCCCAAGTGTTGTTTACGACGAGCTGTCAAACACCTATTGACAGTTATGTTAAGCGTTAATGTTGTGTTTAGCGTTAATAGACATGTTTAGCCGGGTTGGGTCGCATTGGCTCGGTCGTGGGTGACACACACAAGCAGGCATTCACGTATCAGACTTTATGTAGATTCCCAAATGGGTTGTCGATATTCGTAAATGGTTAGGTTATTTTATGTTGAAAAAGTATGTGCTTGCCGATTGCGTTGACTTTAATCTTTGTGGTCAAGAAATGACACTTTATTGACTGTTACCATATCATCACATGATAGGCACACCGCACACAAGAAGAATTCACTCACAATGACTCCATTCGCATATCAAGGCTGGACGCACGACTGGACGCTTCAGTCGCACGAATGGGCCTTCAATCGTACGAATCAACCTTACTCGTACGATTGAACCTTCAGTCGTATGACTCAGCATTCAGTCGTACCACACTTCACACATTCACACGACTCAACGGCCAATCGCACGACTGAACCTTCATGCGTATGATTGGACCTTGTTGGACTAAAAGAACCAATGAGCCAAGATCAGGAAAACCTCTAAGTCCCACATGACATCACAACAACTGCTGAAGGCTTCATCAGCAGTTTGACAAAGACTGAAGACTCAACAGCTGAAGATCATGATCTGAAGAACAACAGCTGAAGATCCCAAGTACTGAAGACTTCAAGTACTGAAGACAAGTGCTGAAGATCAACAACTGAAGAACTGAAGAGCTGATCAACAACTGATGCACAAAGTCTGAAGACAATGACTGAAGACATCAGCTGATGACATCTACTGAAGTCATCAGCTGATGAATCATCTGAAGATCAGTCTGAAGACCAAAGTGCTGAAGCTTCAGACTTTGTCACAACAGCTGAAGAAGTCTTCTTCAGTTGTTTTATGTTTTTCCTTTTCAGTAGTTTGTACAACAGCTGAAGAGTTTGTTCTTCAGCTGTTATAGTTTAGTAGTTGTAAACGACTGAAGAGTTTGTTCTTCAATCGTTGTAGCTTTTCAGTAGTTTCCTTTTCAGTATTTGTAATAGGTAGAACACTTGGTAATTTTGTAAGAAGATGTCAGCTGTTGTGACATCTTCAGTAGTTAGTTAATTCTCAGTAGTTTGTTAATAACCGTTTGATGTCACTATCAAGTGACATCAGCATACGTCATTTTGCCTATAAAAGGTAGATGACCTAATTGTATTCGGTGCCGAAACTTGTGAGCAAATAGAATATTACCTTTTTGGCAGAATTGTTCTCTCTCTCTATATTTACTGTTACATGCAAAATCCTTTATGTTCTAGCTGTAATTGCTAATTCTCGTGCTAAATCCGCTGCGAATACAACCTAATTGATCAAACTAGAGGCTGAGATCCTGTCAAATGGTATCAGAGCAGGTTAATCATTGATCGATTTCATCATTGATCATTGAAACTGCTCTTTTGATCTCTACGTTTGATCGAATTAGCAATTTGCAAGAATTAGCCTTAGAGATTGAGATTCTGCTGTTTCGGGCCGTTAAACTTGAGGTTCTCTGTGGTTTTGAGCTACATTTGTTTTGTTTAACTTGATTTTGACTGAAATCTGAGATGACGACACCATCGAATGATCCTCACAATACTGGTTCCTCTACCAAGCCCCCGATGCTTGTGAGGAACGAGTATAGCATATGGCAGCGTCGTATGCTTCATCACTTGTCTGTCAACAGTTCTGGTTGTTGGATGTCAGTGGTGCATGGACCGCACATGCCTATGGTGAGCGTCCCTG
Organism: Flaveria linearis; assembly: GCA_024085815.1. NCBI lineage: Eukaryota > Viridiplantae > Streptophyta > Magnoliopsida > Asterales > Asteraceae > Flaveria > Flaveria linearis. The sequence goes on along the minus strand of CM044007.1, from coordinate 38,689,212 downwards.
AATCAAATGAGAAGGTTACGAAGAAACCTGAATAATATTCGGATGAAGATCTCAAGCTGTTCGAGATTGATGCTAAAGCCCATGGAATTTTGGCCATGGCTATTCCAAATGAGATCTACTCAGGGTTTTTGCATCATGAAACTGCTCATGATCTCTAGTTGCTCTGAAGGAATAATACGGAGGAACCAATGAGGTCTTAGGAAACACTAGGGAAATCCTCGCCCAACAATATGTGACATTCTGTCAATGGAAGGGCGAGACTCTGACTCAACAGTATGAGCGTTTCTCTTGTTTGATCTCTGAGTTGAAGATGGTCAAACAAGAGTACACTAATAGCCAGATGAACAACAGATTCCTTAGATCACTGCCTGAGAGATGGGACACTTATACCATTGTCCTACGCTCTAGTGCAAATCTAGATACTCTATCTCTCACCCAACTTCATGGGAAACTCTCACATTTGAGAGAGAGATAGAGCAAAAAAAGAAGTTGTACAACTCTGGCAAGCTCACTGATGACTTTGTCACTGGCAATGCTACCTTGATAGGTCAGGAGTCAGAATATGCTACATCAGAGGGTTCTTATGATGAGCATATTGAGTTCTCTACCAACTCTGAACATGCTTTTGTTGGTGTTGATAGTGGTTCAGGGGGTAGCAGTGATTACCTGTGTTTCCTGATGGAGGACTTGAAGGGCATTCCAGATGATGATCTGGAAGAGATAGATATTTTGAGTCAGATGGCTATGATAAATATTCGATCTCAAAAGTTCTACAAGAGAACTGGTAGGAAATTTCCTGGTCTCTCTGGCAAAACCAAAGTTGGTTTTGACAAGAGCAAGTTGAGGTGTCACAAGTGCCATAGACTTGGACACTTTGCTAGAGAGTGTAGATCATCTGGATCGAACTCCTCTGCACCTTTTGTGACTTTTCCAAGCAATAGCTCACATCACAGAGGGCAACATTCCACCAGCTCCAGTCATCCATCACCAGCACAGGCATCACCTGCTTACTTTGTGCCTCAGGGTCATATGCCATACCCATACCCCTGCTACTATGTTCCTCAGCCCAGTCAAGTTCAAGGACTTTCTGCTCAGCCACCACATGCTCTCCCTGAGCCTCAACCTTCCCAATCTCATCATCAACCCCAACCTCAACAACACAGCTTCTTCACGTCAGGAGTTGTTGACTGGAGTAGTCTGCCAGATGATTTATCTAGTCAGGAACAACTATTCCATGGTGCTGGTCAACATGGTGGTGATCATCCATTTGGAAATCTTGCTCTAATGGCCTTTGAGTCTGCTGATGGGTCATCATCCAATGCTTCATCACAGGTATCTTCTGAGGCTAAAGCTAAACTTTGTTCTGATTCATGCATAGCAGCATTTGCTTCTATTAGAGAGGCAAATATGGCTTTAATTGATAAAAACTTTTAGCTAGAGCAAACCATTTCCAAAAGAAAAGCTGAATTTGAGACTGTGCTTACTGATAAAAATGATAAGATTTACAAGCTTAAATGCCAAATCAAAGAGGATAAGGCTAGGGAAGAGGTACTTCTAGAGAAGTACAGAGACCTCAAAGAAACTCTTGCAACCACCCAGGTAGAGTGTGATTGATGGGTGCAATCATGCAAGGGTTTTGAAATGCTTCTTAGTAAGCAATCTGCTTCCAATGTGAAGTTTGGCATTGGTTATAATCACACTGCCCCTCCCACATATTTTACTCCAAGAGCAGAAGTGGAATCTGATGGAGAGAGTAATAACCAATCCTTCTCATCATGTGACCTCCTATCTTCTGATTCAGCATCCTCAGAGATAGAAGTCAGCATTAACTCCTGCCAAAACCAATCAGCTGATGCTAAAACAGCTGATGGTTCAAAAGCTGACTGTCACGTGATCAAAAAGTTGATCAACTCAGGTGTTGTCTCTAGAAGTACTGAAAGTACTGGAGAGCAAGTGATAACACCTGAAGTTCAAACCTCAACTACTGCCAGCACTGAAGAGAAGAAAACTGACAGTAGAAAAGGTTTGAAGACAACTAAAGAAGAGGTCAGGAAAGCAGGTACTACAAGGAAGAAAACTGCTAGTGCTGATAACAAACAGCTGAAGAACAAGTCTTAAGCAGTTTCATCTTCTTTAGTTGATGATCAACATAAGATGAAGAAGAAGCCATGTGAAGTATGTGGCTTGTTCAATCATCTTACTGATGATTGTTGGTAAAAAAGGGGATCCAAACTCAAACAAAAAGAGAAAGTTAAAGAGCAAATGAATAAAATGAAAAATGAGTTTGAAACCAAGTTTGTACTAGCAACATCAAAGCCTGAAAACCCTAAGCGCAAAAGCAAATCCAAAAAGAAGGTAGGGGTTACTCAGGCAACAGCTGAGGTTGCTCAAAAGAAGATGATGCAACATGGGAAACCATCATCTGCAAGCCCCAATGTGTCTGAAGAGCTGAAAGCTTTATCACATAGTCAGACACAACTAGTAATGATGTTTCAGCATCTAATGGGAAGAGTCAACCAATTAGATGCTCCTGCGTTGAAACCACAAAAAGGAAATCCAAGCCAAAGGGTTCCTCTTCTACACCATCTTCTTCACCTCAGGCTGTCACACATAACACACGTGTTAGTGTTGCACCTGTTGTTGAGAACAGACCCAAAACCAAAAAGGTTTGGGTCTCTAAAACTAACTAACTGGCTATTATGTTTGCAGGGTTCTTCAACATGCCAAAGAAGCATCTGGTATGTAGACAGTGGAGGATCTATGCACATGACAGGAAGCAGATCCCTTCTTAATGACTACTCTCAAGGAAAGAAGGGATTTGTCTCCTTTGGCAATGATGCAAAAGGTTACATCATCGGAAAAGGCTTTGTTTCCAATGGGGAAATAAGGTTTGATGATGTTAACCATATGGAGAATCTCAAGTACAATCTCTTGAGTGTCAGTCAAATGTGTGATAAAGGCCATGTTGCCCTTTTCACCAGCCAAAACTGTCGGATTCTGTCATCCAAAGTTCTGAGTTTGATTGACAAGGTGTTGGATGAATATACTCTCCTGAAGGCTAACAGGACAGGAAGAGTATATGCTTTAGATCTTTCCAAGAAAATTGATCTAAAAGGCCATCCTTGCCTATTCTCCAAGGCATCTCCTCAAGAGTCTACTCTATGACATAGAAGGCTCGGGCATGTTAATTTCAAGAACATGAATCAACTAATAAGCCATGCTTTAGTAAGAGGATTGCCTTTGAAGGAGTTCAAGTGTGAAGACGACTGCACTGCTTGCTTAAAAGGAAAACAACACAGAGTTTCATTCCCTCCAATAGAAGAACCAAAGTCCACTGCCTGCTTGCAACTCCTGCACATGGATCTCTTTGGTCCTATCAGGGTGATGAGCATGGCAAAGAAGAAATACTGCCTGGTAATTGTGGATGATTTCTCCAGGTTTGTATGGACTTTCTTCTTGCACTCCAAGGATGAAGCTGCCAAGGCTATTATGAACTTTGTGCTATTTATGGGGAAGCAGTATTCCCTGCAGGTCAAGTGTGTGAGAAGTGACAATGGAACAGAGTTTAGAAACCACACACTTGATGACTTCTACCTGTCCAAGGGAATTAAACGGCAGTTCAGTATTCCTAGAACTCCTGAACAGAATGGAGTGGTTGAGAGAAAGAACAGGACTCTCATTGAAGCTGCAAGGTCAATGCTGGCTGACTCAGGATTGCCACTGACCTTTTGGGCTGAAGCTGTCAACACAGCTTGCTATGTGCAGAATAGAGCATTAGTGAATAAGAGGTTGATGAAGACTCCTTATGAAGTCCTTCATCATTTGACCCCTCTGATTTCTTTCTTTAGAGCCTTTGGGTGTCCTTGTTTCATTCTCAACACTAGCAATCCACTCCAGAAGTTTGCTAGTAAGGTGGATGCAGGGTATTTTGTTGGTTATTCATCAACTTGCAAGGCATACAGAGTTTTCAACTGTAGGACAAAGATGGTTGAAGAAACTCTGCATGTCAAGATCAATGAATCTCCAAAGGACAAGATTCCACAAAACCCTGTGGAGTTGTTTGATCTGGACATACTCCAATATGCTCCTTATCAACCTCCAGCTGTTGAGCCTGTCAACAGTTCTCCACCTAGTGGTACTGATGATGATGTAACCAGTACTCACCTTTTCAGGTTTAGTGACAACCTGCCTGAGTCCACTAAACCTGATGCTCCTGTAGCTTCAGCAGCCCCATCCACAACAAATGCTGATGAGATTTCTGCATGCTCTACTTCATTTGAGCTACCATCTCCTACATTGTTTCAAGAATCTTCATCACCATCTGTTGCTGCTGAAAGTCCTACAAACACTTGCACTGACATTATAGTCCATCAAGAGCTGAAGAATCACCCCACATCTCAAATCATTGGTGATATCAATGCTAGAGTTTCAACCAGGAGTCAATTGTCCAATTTCTACTTCTATGCTCTCTTCATCAGTCAGCAAGAGCAAAAGAACTACCATGTTCCACTCAGAGACAATTGATGGGTTGAAGCAATGCAGCTTGAGCTTCTTCAGTTCAAGAAATAGCAAGTGTGGGAGTTTGTTCCTTTACCCCAAGGGAAGTGTGCAATAGGCACTAAATGGGTATTCAGGAACAAAACAGATGAAAAGGGCCAAATAGTTAAGAACAAGGCCAGGCTGGTTGTGCAGGGATCGGCACAAGAGGAAGGCATCGATTATGATGAGACCTTTGCCCCTGTAGCCAGACTGGAGGCAATAAGACTGTTCTTAGCTTATGTTGCCTTTCACAGTCTTAAGGTTTATCAAATGGGTGTCAAAAGTGCCTTCTTATATGGTAAAATAAAAGAGGAAGTTTATATGTGTCAACCACCAGGCTTTAAGGACAATAAACATCCTGATTGGGTGTACAAGCTTGATAAGGCTCTTTATGGGCTGTAACAAGCTCCTAGAGTCTGGTATAAGACACTATCAACTTTTCTTCTCCAAAATAAGTTCACTAGAGGCACCATTGATAAAACCTTGTTCATCAAGACTGTGGGACAGCATAAGCTCCTTGTTCAAATTTATGTAGATGACATCATTTTTGCATCCTCTGATCCAAAGTTGTGTGATGAATTTACAATGCTCATGAAGCAAAAGTTTGAAATAAGTGCTATGGGCGAATTACAGTTCTTTCTAGGTTTGCAAATCAAACAAAGGGGTGATAGAATCTTTATCCATCAGTCCAAATACACCAAAGAGTTGTTGAATAAGTTTGATTTACAAACTTGTAAGCCCTGTTCTACTCCCATGAGCAGCATCACACAACTGGATATAGATCAGAAAGGTAAAGCGGTTGATGAAACCCTTTACAGATGTATGATTGGGTCCTTGATGTACCTTACAGCTTCTAGACCAGACATCATGTTTGCAACATGTGCCTGTGCTAGATTTCAGGCTGCACTTAAAGAATCCCATTTGATTGCAGTCAAAAGGATCTTTAGATATCTGCAAGGTACCCAATCACTAGGTCTTTGGTATTCAACTGGGCATTCTTGCAAATTAGTTGCTTTCTCTGATAGTGACTATGCAGGATGCAAAGTCACCAGAAAATCCACTTCTGGTGGTTGCCAATTCCTAGGCAATTGTTTAGTTTCTTGGCAGAGTAAGAAACAAACATCAATTGCTACATCCACTGCTGAAGCTGAGTACATTGCTGCTGCAAGTTGTACATCTCAGGTACTTTGGCTTCAGAACCAACTTTTGGATTATGGCATTGCAGAGACTAAGACTCCATTGTTAATGGATAGTGCTTCAGCTCTTTGCATTGTTAAAAATCCAGTCCAGCACTCTAGGACCAAACATATAAAGATCAGACATAATTTTATTAGGGATTGCTATGAAAAAGGTCTGATTGATCCAAAGTTTGTGCCTAGTGCTGATGAGCTTGCAGATATATTTACTAAGCCTTTAGATAGTGCCACATTTCAAAACTTGGCACTAAGGCTTGGTATGCTGTAGCTAGAATAATTTGACCAATACTGATGCTCTCAGTTCACGCTCTCAGTTCACAAATACTGATGAGCATTAGTATGCAAAGGTCAAATATAAGTACTGATAAGTAATTGAGTCTTCAGTATTTTCACAACTATTGAAGACCAAAATGCTTCAAAGTATTGATGTACATTATTTGTTAAAAACAACTGATGTAGTGAGGTGGATTACAACTATTGATGTACAATTTTCAAACAAATAAGTACTGAAGAACAAATTTTGTTCACAACTACTGATGTGTAATCTTACACAAGTACTGAAAGACAAAATTTGTTCACCAGCTCTGAAGAATTTATCAGCACTTATGAACATCTGATCACAAGAGCTGAGGAATAAAATATTCACGAGCTGAAGGGCCAATGAAACATCTGAAAGTCAAGCCAAAGAGCTGATGAGTAAATGTTAAGGTCAGAATGAAACAACTGAATTGACGGAAACAGCTGATGAGTAACTTTACTCTTCAGCTGATACCTACATCTGCTGTTTCATACCCAAACAACTGAAGGACAAAACCATGTCTTCAGTAGTTTCACAACTACTGATGATTAACACCAAGTCCTCAGTTGTTTATAACAACTGAAGCAATACCATGTCTTCAGTAGTTCATAACTACTGATGTCAGTAGTTTACAACTACTGAAGGCTAACACCAAGTCTGAAGATGAAAACCATGTCTTCAGTAGTTTATAACTACTAATGACTGACAACAAGTCTTCAGCCGTTTACAACACTGAAGGACAAAACCAACGTTTTAGTAGTTTCAACTACTGATGACTAATACCAAGTCCTCAGATGTTATAACTATTGAAGGTTCAAACCACGTCATCAGTCGTTTCAACAACTGATGATTAACACCAAAACCTTTAGTCGTTTTCTTTCAGCATTTGCCATACCCTATAAATACCCAACCTTCAGAGCTTTTCATTCTCGCTTGACCTAACTTTCAAAAACCTCTGAAACTTCCCATACACCATTAATGGCGGCCATGCAAATCAAACCTCGACATAACTGTGTCGCACATCTTACTAAATCGCCATTCTGGTCCAAATTCCACAATGCCGTCGATCTGATGAACGACTCACCATACCAAACGGCCTTCTTACTCAACCCCACCATATACACTGCCTCCCTATCTGAGTTCTGGACCAACATTACTATTCAAACCGGAGAGAACGATGGCGAGGTCTCTCTCCGGTCGTCTGTGAACAACCATCCGTTGGTTATCACTCCAGCTACTATTCGACAAACCCTAAAGCTGGAGGATGCCACCTTCCCTACCAACTACCCCAAAGGCGCCTTTGATCTCTGTTTCACTGCCAATGACTATCAGGGTGACCTCTCTGCCTCAACCTTGTTGAAGAAACATTTTCCAGATCCCCAACGACTCATCTTCCATATGGTGAATGTGTGTCTGGCCCCCAAAACATCCTCATGGGACCAGATGTCAACAAGGTGGCAACAGGTATTGTATTCCATCCTTGAAAAACAACCTTTGAACTTCACTGAAATAATATTTTTGGAAATCAAGGATATGGCCACAAAACCTATTTCTAACCGTTGGATCTTGTATCCTCGGTTCATTATGGCCATCATCGAGAACCAGCTTAATGCTGAGGGACTTGTTTGCACTGGGGTCCCTACCATGGCTGTTTTAGCTGAGGTATACTCCAGGCACAACACCGACCAAACCCTAAAACAGGCTGCCAAGATGCGAAAACCCACGCAGCTGGAACCCACAGCCTCCTCCTCACAATCCAAAGTCCCCACCAAACCCAAACCCAAAAGAAAACCCAAAAAGGCTACTCAGGGAGATGAGTCCCCTGAGGATGCCCCTGCAACACAAATGCAGGAAGTGACTGCTGGTCAGATTCTCCCAGCAGTCACCACGACTCCACCTACCACAATCGCACAGGTTTCCTCTTAATAGGAGCCTGATGCAACCACTTCAGGGGCTGCCACACATCTGGAGTCTTTCTCACTTGAGGAGACTGCCATTGAAATGCACACTCCTCCCCATGTGCACACTGCTTCAAGCCCATCTCCCACTGAAACCGCCCCACAAAGCCCTACCCTCATAATCGCCAAAGTGTTGACCCATCTAAACACTCCACCCTCTCCCCAGAAACCAATCACAACTGGGTTATCTCCAACTGAAGAGAGGGTGGAACCAAGTGTTGATGGGAGCCCACAACACAGAGAATCACATGTCATATCTCCAAGTATGGCCAAGGAGATAAGGCAATCTGGTGAGGCTGCCACTTCCCCTGCATCAGCATATGAGCAGGAAGAAGCTGGTACAAGCAATAAGACCTCACCAGAGGAAACTGCCGATGATGGATCCAATCCAGAGGCTGGAAGTCCCCAGAACCAAGAAAAAGGGGCACATGCAACTACTGAGCCACACTCAGTGCATGTACATCCTGACACTGTCAGGAGGTCAGGTGATTCAGTGCAAACTGATGATGACCTGAGCTTCTTCTATGATGTAGTTGCTCAAAACACTATCCTAGAGGATGAGGTAAGCAGACTCAAAGAGCTGCTTGCCAAAATGTCTCAGGATAGAAGTCCATCTGCCACCATTGACCCACAGATGGCACCTTCACCTGAAGGTCTCATAGACACTCAACCACTCCCAAAAACTCAGCCACCTGCCTCTGCTTCTGGCACTAGTTCTCAGGAATAGAACCCTCCTGAGCAACTAGTTGCTATCTTCCAACAATCCCTACCTCTCATCGCACCAATAATCACAGACATTGTGATGAAAACCATTGATGAGAGGCTTCCCTCACAAATACAACCCATGGTGGAGGTTGCTCTTGCTAAGGCGCTTGCTGATAGTCAAACCCTAACCAATGCACCCAAAAAGGGGGAGACATCAGTGCAAGCTAAGAGGAAGAGGGTAGAGGAGGAGAAAGAAGTGAGGAAAGAGGTGGAAAATGAGAGGGTGTTGGCGGAGGAGACTGAGAGGGTGAAGGAGAAGGAGAAGGTGAGGGAGGAGAGAGCTGAACCGATTACGGTAGCTGAAATCCAAAAGGATTTTCATGTCACTTACACAATGAAGAGAGGAGAAAAGGAGGGAGAGAATGTAGAGAAGGTAGAGGTGGATACTGATCTAGAAGCCCTTGTCAAGGAGGCTGATGCTGAGCATAGCCGATCAATGGACTCTATCATTGATCAGCTGTTCAGGCAAGGCTTTGACAAGGACACTGCCATGCTAGATCAGGAGATTAGGAATATGGAGAGAAAAGAGATTGAATACCGATGGACCACTTATAGCCAAGAGGAAAGAAAGAGACTTGAGGCTATGAGTAGGTTTATTTCGAAGTATCTAGGGAGACCAGTCCTTGATGTGAAGGCTTGGACCAGGGACAGACTCTTGGCTATAGCCACCAAGATCTGTTCAGCTGGTGATTTTACCAAGGGGCTGGTCGCTGAAGCCCTTTCTGAAGCCGGTGCTGGGAACAGGACTTTGCTAGTCAAACAGACTAAACCTGCACTTATCTCTAGGTTGCTAGCAAAGCCTGCCCACATTCCCACACCAACAACCCAAACACAACCCACAAAACCAACCCCTTCACCATCAAAACCTACAGCCGATGATCCACCCTTGCAGAAGAAGAGAAGGGTGTTGAGGTTGCAAGAAGAAGAAGAGGAGGACGATGAGGAGGATAGATTGCCTCTTTCTGTAGTCATTCCTCTACCTAAAGCCAAATCTAAAACCATCACTCCCACCTCACAGATGGATACTGTGAGAGTTAAGATAGAAGAAGAGGAGCAGTAGAGATTACATGATGAAGAGATGCTGAAAAGCATTGACAAAGCTTATACTGCTACTTCTTCTATACTTAACATGAAGAAGGAAGCTCTGAGACTCTTCACTCTCAAACAGACCTTCCAATATGATAAAGAGAGAGTGAAGACTTGGCCTGATCCTAGGGTGGCTCACAGGATCACTAAGAAAGACATTCCTGTGAGATACAAGAGCAAGATGAAGAGGATTGTAGATGAAGTGATCACAGTGGCTCTTGTATTAACACCCTGGGAGATTGTAGATGAGTTCGAGAAAGCCTATAAGACTAAGCAATCACCCGAAACGATGTTGGAGAATAGGGTGGTCAGGAAAGGCTTAGTCTATAAGAGGCTTGAGAACTTCAGAAAGGATGAGCTCAACCTGCTACTAGAAGGCAGACATCCAGATGAATTCGCCTATAGGCAGATCACAACTGTTGAGCTCAAAAATGGCAAACTGGCCAAGTTTGTCTCAGAGCTGTACGGCTGTGAAGGATTATTCGAAGGTGCGGCTGAGGACCTATCCAAAGAAGAACAAATCACATTCCTCAGGGCCTACACCAGAGAATCCTACAGGCTCGTACGTGGGAGGTAAGTCTCATGGATGGGACAACAGCCCCGTGTCCAGTTCCCCAAGACAGGGCTCCCATCCATACTTAGCCAAACAAATATCAGAGACCTTCTCCCAGGCCAGTGCTTATCAGGGTCAACTTCTAATCTGATCCAGAAGGAAAAAGACCAATATTTCTGCCAACAATAAGTGGGACAATAAATAACTTAGAGGTTTTGGCTGCATTGGTTCAGGGGGAGTTTGTTGGACCAAAAGAACCAATGAGCCAAGATCAGGAAAACCTCTAAGTCCCACATGACATCACAACAACTGCTGAAGGCTTCATCAGCAGTTTGACAAAGACTGAAGACTCAACAGCTGAAGATCAAGATCTGAAGAACAACAGCTGAAGATCCCAAGTACTGAAGACTTTAAGTACTGAAGACAAGTGCTGAAGATCAACAACTGAAGAACTGAAGAGCTGATCAACAACTGATGCACAAAGTCTGAAGACAATGACTTAAGACATCAGCTGATGACATCTACTGAAGTCATCAGCTGATGAATCATCTGAAGATCAGTCTGAAGACCAAAGTGCTGAAGCTTCAGACTTTGTCACAACAGCTGAAGAAGTCTTCTTCAGTTGTTGTGATGGTTTTACTTTTCAGTTGTTTTATGTTTTTCCTTTTCAGTAGTTTGTACAACAGCTGAAGAGTTTGTTCTTCAGCTGTTATAGTTCAGTAGTTATGAACGACTGAAGAGTTTGTTCTTCAGTCGTTATAGCTTTTCAGTAGTTTCCTTTTCAGTACTTGTAATAGGTAGAACACTTGGTAATTTTGTAAGAAGATGTCAGCTGTTGTGACATCTTCAGTAGTTTAGTTAGTTCTCAGTAGTTTGTTAATAACCGTTTGATGTCACTATCAAGTGACATCAGCATACGTCATTTTGCCTATAAAAGGTAGATGACCTAATTGTATTCGGTGCCGAAACGTGTGAGCAAATAGAATATTACCTTTTTGGCAGAATTGTTCTCTCTCTATATATTTACTGTTACATGCAAAATCCTTTATGTTCTTGCTGTAATTGCTAATTCTCGTGCTAAATCCGCAGCGAATACAACCTAATTGATCAAACTAGAGGCTGAGATCCTGTCAGACCTTCAGTCGTGTGATACTCAGTCGCACATATTCATCTGATTAACTCAATCGCACACACTCTCAATCGCGTGCATTCAGTCACACGAATCACCCCAGTCGCACCACTAAGTCGCACGATGGACTCAGACGCATGGACTCAGTCGCACGACTCGCCCAGTCGCATGACTCAGTCGCATGACTGGCCCAGTCGCGAACTACAGCAGATCGCGACTGCTGGACCGGCTGAACAGCCTTCGGCTGTTCCGTGCTCGGTTTTCACACAATCAGGACTTCCAGAAACACTTTCCTAACATATCTAAGTAAAATGCACATGCTGATTGACCACACACACACCCCCACGACCACATGCATTCGGGTTGAACCCGAACACCCGAATCCTAGGTTTGCAGCAGTGAAACGAGCAACAAAATGGATGACCAAGGTCACCTACCTGTTGGAAACGTGATTTCTCAGCTGTTGTGTGGTCTAATCCGACGAAGACGAGCTCAACGAGGTGGTTTTTGGTGCTAGGAGGAAGAAATGGAGAAGAAGAAAACGTAGAAGAGAAGAAGAGCAGATTGTGGAGTGTTAGGTTGGTGGATGGGTATTTATACCCAGCCCCAGTTTGGCAATTGTCAAGTTTAGTCCCTGTACTTAGGTCCCGTGTCCCCAATTTCGTTTAGGTTGATGACGACGTGTATGAGCGAGTTATATTAATTAAGGGGATTCCTTAAGTAATCATGTTTATGTGAATCCTCTACAAACACCCGTGTTAATATTTTATCATAATTTATTTAACGATGTCGGTGGCGGTGCTTGTATACGTTTCGGGTAATAACGAGTATGTGACAATGATAACGACAACGGTTTGAATAGTGTTAACCTGAAATTACGGGGTGTCACAGGATTACCACAAAAAGAATTCTTCTGTACAGACCACTTCACTGCATGTCTAAAAAGAAAACAACATAGAGTGTCTCATAAGTCTAAATTGGTAAACTCTAATAACACACCACTCAAATTGCTTCACATGGACCTTTTGGCCCAACAAACATCCTAAGCATAGGAAAGAAGCAATATTGTCTTGTTATAGTAGATGATTACTCTAGATTTTCTTGGGTTTCTTTCTACTACACAAGTCAGAAACACCAGACATACTCAAAATATTTATCACTAAAATTGAGAATCAATTGGATAGTAAAGTTAAATCTTTAAGAAGTGATAATGGTACTGAATTTAAGAATGACTGTATCTTTTCCTTTGTGTAGAAAAAGGTATAAGTCATCAGTTCAGTGTGGCAAGAACTCCTCAGCAAAATGGAGTAGCTGAAAGGAGAAACAGAACATTGATAGAAGCAGCCAGATCAATGCTTGCAGACTCTATGTTGCCCATATCTTTTTGGGCTGAAGCTATCAACACTGCTTGTTACATACAAATAGACCATTAATAATCAAAGAACATACAAAAACTCCATATGAATTAATGTTTAAAAGAAAACCTTTTATTGGATTTCTTAAAGCATTTGGATGTTCAGTTTCAATATTAAACACCAGAGAACAATTATCCAAATTTGCTCCAAAAGTAGGTGACGGATTCTTCGTTGGATACTCTGGAAGCTCAAAAGCTTACAGAGTATACAATCCAAGACTCAATATTGTGGAAGAAACTACTGATGTCATTTTTAATGAACACTCTTTCACAAAGAAAGTCATTGGATCTGACTAGTTGTTTGACATTGATTCATTAAGAAAATCATTTGACATATCTTATTTTCATGTTACAGGTACAAAAGAAGACATTGAATATCCAATGGTACCTCCTTCAACAACCATTGATGTTCCTCTAACTGTTGATCCTCCAAGGAGAACAACTACATATCCTTCAAGCACGATAGTTACACCTCCTCCAGAACAAACAAAAACATCCAATGAAATAGCCACATCCATACCATCTTCATCAACACATGTGACGACTCAACCACCCAATCACCCAACATCAATCCAACCACACATAGAAGAAGACGATGATTATCATTCTTTACCAGACACACATCATGGCGATGAAATCTTAGATTTCTTTCATGATTCCCCACAAACATTCAATGAACCTACACAGCCAGAATGTCCCTCAAACATAAATACCCTTTCCCATCCCACCACACCAGAACAAACATTCAACAATCTTGATTCAACAATTCATGTTGATCAGATTGAAACAATAAGAATACACAAAGATCACCCTTTAGAAAACATCATAGGTGACCTTAATACCCGACTGATAAGGAGTCAATCAGACACATAAAAAATTTGCTTGTATTCCTGTTTCGTATCCCTAACTGAACCCAAAAACATCACCAAAGCACTTAAAGACGACAGTTGGATAGAAGCAATGCAGGAGGAACTACAACAATTCCGAAAGCAAGAGGTATGGACACTGGTTGATCTACCTGAAGGACAATATGCCATAGGCATAAGATGGCTATTAAGAAACAAAGCAGATGACAGAAGGATTGTCATTAAGAACAAAGCAAGGCATATTGCCTAAGGATATACTCAAGAGGAAGGCATTGATTATGATGACGTCTTTGCTCCAGTAGCTAGACTTGAAGCCATCCGAGTGTTCCTTGCATATGCCTCATCCAAAAACTTCACTGTTTTCCAAATGGATGTAAAATGTGCTTTTCTTTACGGAAGGATAGATGAAGAGGTATATGTTGCACAACCACCAGGGTTTGAAAATCCAGAATTCCCTCATAGAGTCTACAAACTAGATAAGGCTCTATATGGTCTTCATCAAGCACCTAAGAAGTGGTATGAAACCTTTTCTAAATTTCTACTTCAGAATGGGTATACCTGAGGGAAAATAGATCAGACATTGTTCTTAAAGAAGAAAGAAAAAGACTTGTTAGTGGTTCAAGTCTATGTGGATGACATCATCTTTGGCTTCACAAACATCCAACTTTGAAGAGAATTTGAATCTCTTATGAAATCAAAGTTCCAAATGATTTCAATGGGAGAGCTTACCATCTTTATAGGTTTACAAGTTCACCAATCAACTGAAGGAATTTTCATCAACCAAAGCAAGTATGTTCATCAGATGTTGAAGAAATACAACATGGCAGGTTGCACATCAAGCAAAACACCATTTACAACTGGACTGAAGTTTGGCCCAGGTCCAGAAGGAACATCAGTTGATCAGAAACTTTATAGATCAATGATAGGTTCTCTGATGTACCTTACAGCAAGAAGACCAGATATCATGTATGCAGTATGCATGTGTGCTAGATATCAAGCAGATCCAAAAGAATCACACATCAATGCTGTAAAGAGAATCTTTAGATACTTGAAAGGCAAACCAACACTTGGTTTGTGGTATCCCAAAGATGGAGACTTCTCTTTATATGCATACACAGATAGTGATTGTGGTGGATCCAATAACAACAGAAAATCCACTTCAGGAGGTTGTCATTTTCTTGGATCAAGATTGATCTCCTGGCAGTGCAAGAAACAAACAAACGTATCTGTGTCAACAGCTGAAGCATAATACATAGTTGCTTCTGTATGCTGTTCTCAAGTGCTTTGGATTCAAAACCAAATGCTTGACTATGGCTTTAATTTTCTTAAAACACCCATACACATTGACAATTCTGTAGCAATGTTTATCACAGACAATCCTTTTCAACATTCAAAAACAAAACACATATAGATCAGATACCATTTTCTAAGAGATTGCTCAAAAAAGGCTCTGATCTAGTTGATCAAAGTTCATACAGACAATCAATCGGCTGATCTTTTTACAAAATCATTTGATTCAACTAGATTTGAATTTCTGGTTCAGTCACTTGGTATGATTAACTATGAAACAACAATTTAATATTTTCAAACATTAAAATCAAACAGTTTTGATTTTTGTCAAAGTCCAAAACAATTGTCCCACTTATATCTTTTTCAAAATCAAGATAACATGCAAACTAATCATCTATAACATTGAATCACACATACACTTCATGAGAAATGATAGTACATTAGCATAGCTCTTCACTTGAGTCTTTTTCCACTAATAAAGGCTGATGATACCTTGTTTGATATGTGGATAGGCTGAGCATGGGACACCTAACATCAGATTCAACAGTGAAGAACTAAATTCTCATGATTGTGTGGTCAATAACATAACTTGGTTTATGATAAGTATTGATTTCTTTAACATAGATAGCTTGAAATATAACTTCAATACACCAAGTGAAACAGATTATAAATTGCTCAATTCAAGTGTCTCCTCTGTTATGATAATCATAGACCTGGAGTACACCAAGACATTCTTTGTTATGCTGAGCATAAAAGATTCCCAATGAGGAACACATCCTATAAGGATTCCCATAAAAGATTCCTAATGAGGAACACATCCTATAAGGATGATCAATCAATAAAGTCTTTATGACTAGCTTCCAAAGTAAAGTGCAAAAGAATTCCAAAGTGGATCACCCAATAAACATCAATCAATAAAATAATTGAGCATTTATCATCCTAAGTAGCTAGGTCTTAAGTATTGAAATTACTTTCTAGCATATCTTGAGGAGAATCATATATATCATACAATCAGATGTGGGGTACACACAACTCATGTCAATCAACCCATGACATGATAATCACTCACTGTTTAAACCAACCATTAATACGATGCTTGAGTTTAGGTGGATTAATATATCTACAATCAACATTGTACTTGTCTATATCTGTTCTTCAACATCAAACAAACAACTTAGTGAAGAACTACATACTAGTATGATCTTATGGTATGTGCACATGATTCATTTGTTTTATGATTAAACATGCATTTTAAGTAAACAAAGGATAAAATTCTTGATACATAACAAGTAAATCACTCTTAAACAAACAATTGGACTTTGATAGTTTCAAAATTAAACATATATAAATTTTTGTCAAATTTTTTTTAAATGTGCAAAAATTTAGGGGGAGAAATTGAACTTAGAATTATCAAAGGCAACAGAATTGTGCATTAACATACAGTTTATCATACATTTTCAAATTTGAAAAATAAACAAAGTCAAAGTCATGCCAACACTAACAAACAGCAGGTTGACACATATATATTTTTTTTTTTTATTTTATTGCACAATATTGCTTTAGAGTGATATCAAATCATCCATATATTGAAGTGTTAAAATTCAATATTCTAACATACATTTAAAGATTTTGAAAATATTCAAAAATAATTTGAAAATATAATTTTTTAAACAGATCAAACAATCACACCCCTCTTAAAATTTTTTTGAAAATTTTCACAACTGTTCATATAGCGGATGAGAAACTGTTTCATCCGCTATGAACAAATTTTTCCTAAAACATTTTGACAACTGTACATATAGCGGAAAACCAAAACATTCATCCACTGAAGGTACAGTAGCAAACAAGTGTTTATAGTGTTGAGCATTTGTTCATCCGCTATGAACATATCAAACAAATCAAACAAGTGTTTACAGCGTATGAACATTTGTTCATCCGCTGTGAACATATCAAAGCAGTCAAGTGTCTACAGTGCATGAACAAAAGTGCTCATCCACTGTGGAAACATACTTAAAAATAAATGAAGTCATGCACAGCGCATGAACAAAAGTGTTCATCCGCTGTGTGAACAGTGCATAAGTAAAATGCATAGCGTATGAACAAAATTGTTCATCCGCTTTGTGAACAGTGCACAAGTATTATGCACCGCGCATGAACAAAATTGTTCATCCACTTTATTAACAGTACACACACAATAGGGTCCACAACGTATAGCCAAAATTATACAATGGACATTGTGCCCACAGCGGACGCTGTTCACGTAGCGGATAACCACAATGATTCAAATTTTTACACAACGGGCACGCACTGTATACACAGCGAACGCACAAATTGTCTGTTATGTATATAGTTCACACTTGTAATTTTTTCATTCACCACGAGTGAAAGTGAGAAAATTAGTAAAAGTTCAAAAGTTCAAAACCTACGATAAACCCTTAAACCTCTGTTCTTCAAAACCATAATTCTAGTTGATTTATCTACTAATTCATAATCGATTAGATATGGCTGATTTAGCGTTTGTAAAAGATCATAACATCTGTGCATTTCTTGATCTTGACTCTCCTAGGTTACTGAATTACAAAGACAAGATTCAAGCAATTAGACAAACATGTCTTGTGCATGCTATGACCTTTAGACCAGACATATATGAAGATCACATTGTCCAGTTTTGGACCAATGCACACCTTGGTGAGATTGATGATCAGCAAGTAGTTATATCTGCTGTGCATAACCAAGAAATCATCATCTCTAAAGAAGTTATCAGAAGGGTGTTGTAATTAGGTAAAGAAGATGCTCAAGGCCCAGTTGAGTTTGATGAGCACTATGTGCTACATGTGTTTAGGCAAATAGGCTATACAGGAACCATAGAAAGAAAGCAGATCAAAAAGGCATACATGTGTGCACAGTTCAGGTTCTTGATGCACACTTATCAGAAAACTATGACCAACAGAAAGACAGGATGGGATGCAACATCCCTAAGGGCATCATGTGTATTAGCAAGCATCATAGCAAGAAGGCCATTTAACTTTGCTGCTCAAATTCTCAATGTCCTTGTCCATAACATCATAGAGGTGAGAAACAAATTTTTGATGTTTCCAAGATTCCTACAGGTGATCATAGATGATTTATTGCCCAACATTCCAAAAGAAGGAGCTATTTTACAGCCTGTTCACTTCAATGAGTATGTTTTCAACAAGATAAGATCTAGCATTTACGAAGGGGATGAGGTGCATGTACCTCCTCATATGATTGATCATGACATCCCTGTTCCTGAGGAATTTCTTAGAATTCCAGGACAAGATGAACCATTCATGTTATTTTAACAAGCCAATCAACCAGCCCCTATCATTCAGCCAACACCAATCATACAGCCTGAACCAATCATTCAATCACAACCAATCATACAGCCTCAACCATCCAACCCACAACCATCAAGCGCACAACCATTCAGCCCTCAATCATTCAGTCATCAACAAATACATTTTCCCTCTCCATCACACAGCCTAAACCTCTCAGATCAGCAAACACTATCATCTCTTTTAAGAAATATAGATTCAGCACTTGCACAACAAACAGATGAGCATGAAGATGTTAGAACTTCATCTCATGAACCTGAACCTAAACAAGCAACTACTGCTACTGAGCATGTTGAACCAAGCAGTGAGATGCTCATAGAAAAAGACATTGAGCACTCCAAAGTCTTTCTTTTCACTGAGTATAACAAACTCATTAAAAGATCCAATGAAAGAACAAAGAAGTTAAAAGAAAAGCTCAAAGAGAAAGACAAGGAGATTGAAAAGCTTGATTCAGATCATAATGCACAAAAGCTGATTGTGAAGTTTACGGAACAACAACTTAATCAAATAAAGAAGAAATTAAAGGAGAAAGACAATGAACTCCTTGCTGCTAAAGCAGAGATTGACTACTGGGGAAATCGGTCAATAGCTAAAGAACAGGAGATTGATGAATTGAAAAGGATCATAGAAGCTTAATCGGAAGAAATGTTGGAGTATTTGAAGATGATACTTATCAAAACCTAAGTGTCGAATCTCATGATGATTACCAAAACCGACACGGTGAAGATATGCTAAAAATATGATCAAAACGAAGAAAACTGACCAAAGTCAAACTCGGTCAAACTTGGTCAACCGTGGTCAAAGTCAACAGTCAGCATCAGCGGTCGTCCTGAATGACATCAACACCCGACACTCACGCATCAGCAACAAAGAATTTATCAGACTTAGAACTATATTTTTGTCATCATTTTGTGCTTAAATGTAATTTTTCTTATATTTGTAAAGAGTATAAATGACTGTGTAGTCATTTATACTCAACAACCAACAAGTTTAATATAGAGATTTAGGGCAAAAACACACATAAAAGGTGTAATCACTAACATTGAGAGAATTCAAGGTTGAGTGTGTGTGAGATAGTGTTCTTGCAAACTCCCTTGTAATCCTCTTGTATCAAACACATGAATGAATGAAATATTTCTGAATTGGTGTTCTTGTTTGTTCATCATTCATTCATCACCATCATACATGTTCATCTCTTGCATATAGATCTTCACGGAATCATCAATAGATTTGTCAGATTCCGCATCACAGATCTGATAAACGGCAACAATACGATTGTAATATTCAATCCACACGAGTATCGGATTTCCACAATTAGTATCAGAGCATTGGCTCCTTGTTCTTCAAATTTTTCACAAAAATTTAAACCACAAGTTTGATCTGCAAATTGTTGTTGTTTTTGATGAAATAAAAGCTACCATTAGCTTAGATTTGTTATTTCATGATGATTCGCAAGTTTTCATATCCATTGAAATTCATTTGAGCCATTAATTTGAAGATTCAAGTAGACTTATTCTTCAAGTCTTCAAATGCTCATGAACATGAGATTTTGATTTTGTTGTTGTTTGATCGAATTTAAGCTTCTAATAGCTTTAGTTTGTGATAACTAACACATCTGCAAAGTTTCATATCAATTGGATTATCACAACACTCGAATTTGAAGATTTTTGAAAATTTTGTGTTCTAGAGTGTTCTAGAGGAAAATTAATCAAAATCACCAATCTGATGTTGTTTAGCTGAAATTGATAGTGGTTTTAGCTTAGAAACATCAAATCTAAGGTTCTTTTATCATTCACAACATCCAAATCATACATTTTGAATATTGATTTTCAGATCTAGGTTTTTGTTGTTCTTAGTGTTCTTCATGGGTTCATCATTTAATTCCGATTTTAGATGATGATTATATGAAATTGATTGATGTTCTAGCTTAGAATCACTTCTATACAGCTATTATAACCTTTGATTTCACCCAATTCCATTAGAAATCCAAGAATCAAAAGTTGGTTCATTCAAGAACATGAAGTTTGACTTTTTCAGAGTCAAACTGTTTTGAAACCCAAAAATCAGCCTAAATCTTATGATTTAATTCAGATTTTGATTCATTTGTTCATCATACAATCATTCAAATCATTCATCAAACATACATACATCAATTTGTGAATTTGAAAGTGAAATTTCATTCATAATCAAATTTTACAAAGAATACACAAAATACAATTGGAATTGATTTTTGACTAAGTGTTCTACTATCCTACAGCTGATATTCTAATTCCAGAGCTGATGCTTTAATTCCACAGCTGATGATCTAATCCACAGCTGACGCACAATATCCACAGCTGACGCACAATATCCACAGCTGACGCACAATATCCACAGCTGACGCACAATATCCACAGCTGACGCACAATATCCACAGCTGACGCACAATATCCACAGCTGACGCACAATATCCACAGCTGACGCACAATATCCACAGCTGACGCACAATATCCACAGCTAACGCACAATATCCACAGCTGATGTGCTAAATTCCTTAACATACACTTTGCTATACGCAGCCCAATCAATATCATTCACCCATTCCAATTCATTAACCAAATCTTTAACAATCATCCATAACCACAATCTTCTAATTCACAGCCGACATCAACCCAAGCAAACCAAACAAACTGCTAAAAAATTCATCTATCGATGACCTAAAACAATTCATAGCAGAAACTTTCAGCTCAAGATAAACTCCATAGCGGGCACTAACCAAAACCGCAACACACTTGCAGCGAACTAAAAATACACAGTGGACATCCCACAGCGGATAAGACAAGTCCACAACGGATTTAAATTTCACAGCGGACGTATACTTTCTGTCCACAGCGGACAGTTTACTTGAACACGCAGCGGACAGAAGCATCAAATCTACAGCGACATCTAACGTGTAGCCACAGCTGACGATAATTTCGATTCCACAGCGGACAGATTCATTCCACAGCGGATGAACCATTCATTCCACAGCGGACAGCATAATCTGTCCAGCAGACAAGTTCAACAATACATAGCGGACAAAGAAACCTTTTGTCCATAGCGGACGTGTAACACCTTGTCCACAGCGGACAAGTTGGTCCACAGCGGACGACGAGTTCACGACAAGAACAAAATTTTAATTCACAGCGGACGACCACCACTGAATCCATAGCGGATTCTTATTAAAAAACATACAGCGGACAGATAAATTGTGTCCACAGTGGACATGTTGTAAACGGAATAAACAGCCGTCAAGCCTCGAGTCCATAACGGACGAACACTTGAGTCCACAGCAGACAATTACGATCTGCTGAAATCTGCGACCAACAGCCCATCATCCGTGAACGTTGCAATCATCACCACCATTTGCTGTGACCACCGACCGCAACATCATCCCTGTCGAATTCAAACATTTGTTCCCCCAAATCACCTTCGAACGACACCAGCGATCGAATCACCAAAACTAACCATTCAATCGACCATCTTCGACCACAACGCAAATCATCTTCGACACCTACCATCGATTGCTTTCCCTTAACCTGCGAAAATCTTTGATTTTGATTCACAAGGTTGAATTTGTGAATGGTTGAGAGAGAGCTTCGAGAGAGAGCGCTTTGAGAGTTTGAGTGAGGCTGAGAAAGAAAGTAATCACGATCTTGTTTTTAAATCCCTTTGACCGACAAAAGGATTTTTTTTTCCCCTAATAAATACACACCGATTCTTTTAAATCGATACCCCCCTATACGTCGCGTATGGGTCCATACGTGGCCCATGCCCGGCGTATAGCTATCAACCATTAATGCGCCATTAATTTCTGACATTTCACGTCACATCAGTCTACCTATACGGGGCGTATAGGACCGTACGCCACGTATAGGTCGGAAAATTTAAAAAAAGTATATAAGCTATACGCCGCGTATGGACCTATACGCGGCGTATAGATCCTCGGGACCACTATATCTTTTAATCCTTTCTCATTTTAACACACACTTTGAAAAAAAAACTCTCTCGTATAGCCTATACTACACGTAGTGTTTTAGGCCTTATAATGGGTGATTTAAAGTAGTGTTATGGAGTGGCACGTTCAGCTAGAGATTGCGCGAGCCCGTGCTGCTGGTATTGATCTCCGGAGTTGCCACCGCCTCGACATTACCCAGACTCGCCGTAGTTTTATAGCATTGTAATTTTTATTTTGTTATGTATTTTAAAAACTTTGTTATTTATATTATCAGTTTATGTTTATCTTATATGTTTATTATCAGTTTATGTTTATTTTATATGTTTTATTAGTTAATTAATATTTAGAATGGTCGGTTAATGAGTTGTAAAATATAACTTACCCAGACACACATACATACATACACACATACATACACACATACATACACACACATACACACATACATACAGACATACATACACACCTACACACACATACATACATACATACCTACATACATACATACGTACATAGGTACATACATACATACATACATACATACATACATACATACATACATACATACATACCTACATACATACATACATACATACATACATACATACATACACACACACACACACAGAGACATACATACGTACATACATACATACACACACATACATACATACATACATACATACATACATACATACATACATACATACATACATACATACATACATACATACATACATACATACATACATACATACATACATACATACATACAAACATACATACATACATACATACATACACACACACACACACACAGAGACATATATACGTACATACATACATACATACATACATACATACATACATACATACATACATACATACATACATACATACATACATACATACATACATACATACATACATACATACATACATACATACAAACATACATACATACATACATACATTCACACACACACACACATACATACATACATACATTGTAAGGCCCCGTTCCAGGGCACCTTACAGTTGGTCGTTCATCGCACATAAAACATACATTTATAAGCATCTTAAATAAACATTGCAGCGGAATTTCTGAAACAAACTTTCCTTTTTCTATAAATACTTTTGCCATTTAATACAACGTACGTCAATTACAAAACATCTAATGTCACATTACATCACAAAAGCATTATACAAAAGACTTCATCATAAAGAAGATTTCTTAAATAATCCTGTTTATCAGGATCCTCAAGAAATCTTGCACTCGCATGCAACATAATGTGTTGCGTGCATTATGGACACATAACACATTGCGTGGCAGCATTATCAAAAGGAGAATGTCATCCCAAAAGAGCTGAGTAGCCGCCTCGTGCCATCCCCAGCAACACTACCTGCCAACTGGAAACACATAAAAAGTCAGCGTTGCTGAGTGAGTTCTAGTTTTATAATAAAACATACTTTCATTTGTTAAAACTGTCCTTGCATACATGTGATCATACAACGTACGTACACTTAGATAACATTATTATTATCATCATCTTTCGTTCATTAGCTTTCATTCATGTACCCTTCATCGTTCTCATTCACGTTCGTGCATACATTCTTTACGTTCATTTATTCGTACACAGAGATAATATTCATTATTATCTTCATCATTCGTTATACATCAATGTCTTTAACTTCTCATATGGATCCTATCGGGCCTTACCTACTTCATAGCACTCGGCTATGATTACTGTGGTCGAATGACAAGAATCCCGTTTCATCCTTACTTGCACATTGAATTCTTTTGTACCAATACCATATGCTCTACCCCGATCAGTCTTAGCTACTGGGCCGTGAATCAATAGAGCGTATGCCACAGTAGTCTTAGCTACTGGGCCGTGAATCTAAGCGTATGCCACAGTACTAGTAGGTAAGAAGTAGAGGTACCATGACCATGGCCAATCACAAGGAAGGACCAATCGACTTGTTCAATGCTTGCAAGACTTAATTCGTTCGTTTGTTAATGCATGTATTCATCATCGTTTTACCAATTCATTCATTCATTAATACATGCATTCGTCATCATGTTCCTCTTTCTTTATCTTTCACTTTACGTTACATAATACTTCGTACATTCATTGTCCTAATACATGAGTCGTGGAAGATATACATACATAATCATAAGGAACATAAATATTTGCAAATCATCAGTCATTACCATCATATAAGGTAACATCATACTTATCATATTTACGTCCTACATACACATCTCTCATCCTTCACACCAGCCCAATTTGGGCGATTGAACATACTGCAGTCGCATGGCCTCCATACGACTTGGTCGTGCGATTGGGCAGTTATGCGAATGGGCATACAATCGTGCGAATGGATCTCCTACCGTGCGAATGAACACTATACGAATGGACTATTAGGCGATTAACCCTCATACGTTCGACCGAACTATCATGCGAATGGACCTATGCGACCGAATCCCTCAATCGCATGGCCTGTCAGGCGATTGAGCCCCATCCGTCGACTGAGCCTCAATCGTACGGTTGAACATCAGTCTTCCCTCAGTCGTGCGACTGGCCCTTCAGTCGCCTAGCCCTAACTGGGCAGCGACTGAAGTTCATCACGAACAGCAGCCGCGATCTAACTCTTCTAAACTCATTTCCAGCCCAAATTTGCCCTCCTAAATCTCAGGGGTTCATACTAGAACATCATTCAAGCTTATACAAGTCCAAATTCATACATTTACTTACTAAACCCGATTTCACCCAAACGGGTTAAACATATACTTTACAAAAATAGGGTTTATATGTGATCCAGCCCCAAAATCGTAAGAAAACATGAAAATGTGGGGTTCTAGGACTTACATTATCAAGGAGAAGATGAAGAGCTTCGATTTGGCTAGCCGCTTGACAAATCTTGAGCCCGAATCACCACTTTCTCTTTCTTTCTCTTCTTTCTCTGCTCTCTCTCTTTCTGCCCCTTCTTCCCGACTGAAAATGTGCAAGTGTGGGAAAGAAGAGGGTTGCCCCTCTTTTATAGTTACAGCTCAATTGCCCAAGGTCCAGGCGACTGGACTTTCAGTCGCACGAACACCATGCGACTGGACCTCCAGTCGCATGAGTTCCATGCGCTTGAGCCTTCATTCGTCCGAGCATCATGCGATTGGGCCTCCAGTCGCATGAATTCCATGCGGCGGAGACTCAGTCGCATATCACCCTAAAATGTCAAACTTCCGGGTGTTACAAGTCCACCCCCCTTATTTAGGTTTCGTCCCCGAAACCTGTTATTCCTCGAACAATCGTGGGTAATGCTGCCTCATTTCTTCTTCAGTTTCCCATGTTGACTCGGATCCCTTCCTGTGCCGCCACTGTATACGCACAAGACGAACCACTTTATTTAGCAGTCGCTTCTCTTTTCTGTCAATGATTGCCACTGGTTGCTCCACATAATTGAGCCGCTCATCTACTTCGATATCCTCCAGTGGAACAATCATATCTTCATCGGCTAAACATTTTCTCAGATGAGATACGTGGAAGGTAGGGTGAATTCCACTTAGCTCATCTGGAAACTCCAATCTATAGGCCACCTCTCCTACTACAGCAATGATTCGGAAAGGGCCTATATACCGTGGGCTCAGTTTGCCCCGTGTTGGTCCAATGGTGATCGATTTCAGTGCTATTGAGATGATAAACACCATGATATCCCACGAATATAGAATCAAACAGTGCAAAAACAAAGAAATGAGTTTCAATATGTATCCATATGATCCAAACTCAATCAATATCAATAAACAAGGCTCAAAGATAACAAACAAACACAATTACATCCTTAAACGAGCTATGAAACAGTAATGCAAAAGTATTTCTCAATTAGGTATTGGCAAAACTTACTGCCAAAGATACATGAACTGCATATATATAATCATAGATAAATTCGCTCGTAGATTCGTTGTAGCGAATCTACCCTGACCAACAGGTAAGTTCACCCGGCGAACAACAGTTTTGTCGGGTGACCTTCATCAGCTGACTACTAGCGAATCAGTAGATTCGCTAGTAAATTCGCTGGGTCAGAGCGAAACTAAAACATTACTTACATAAATCAAAGTTATCTAACATTAGTCCTATTACATACTAAATGAAAGAAACTAAACTAAACTAGGTGAGTCCAACCTATATATATCATCAATACTCCCCCCTAGGTTGGACCTCACCTAGAGGGGTCTTCTCAATCAGCTCCATCCACATCAACTTCGGCTCTAAAGTTCTCTATGAAAGCTCCTGCCCTCAACTCAATCCCGGCCAATGGATTAGTTACATCTTCAGATCCTACCTTAGATTCAATGTCAACAATAAATTCTCAACAAACCCAGCTTCATTGACTTTTTGAATTGGTGAGTCTTCAACCACAACCTCCTCCTGATCTTTCATGATTTGATCCTCAGTATTAGCTCCAGATCCACTTGCCTCATCTATCACCTGCTTTTCAAACCTTCTTGAAATTGATTGATCTAGTCTTTTACTCAAATCATCTACATCCATCCTTGTTTCGTCCGCTTGAACTATTTTTCTTGCCAGCTCCCGGACTTCAGCTCTGAGTCCCCTAGCCTTGTTGGCTACTCTCATGAAGAGGCTCGCTTCTTCCAACGTATCAGTTCCAGCCCCAACTTTTATGTGATTCTCGCACAGAATCACTAAGTCTTCATCACAGAAAAAATACCTCCATCGGATCAAACAATCTGATTTCAACTGCCCCTTTTACTCTAATCACTGCTTCCCCAGTGTTGTTATCATAGAACCATTTTTCAAATGCTTACAGTCTCGGGGAAGAGGATCAGGTATCCTAATACGTTCCACAGTCTTAGCCGCTTTTAGTTTAAGCACAATCTTGCCTTTTCCGGTCACCCAATCAACATCCTTTTTCGACCTTTTTCTCTCCATTTTCATGAAACCAAACGCTTTGAAGTTATCAGTTAAACCCCTTTTAATTTCCATCTCTAGCAGCTTGGCCCGTTCACTCTGTTCTGCTCCAATCAAAGGAATTTCAGCCAATCTTCTTAAATACCATCTTGGGAGGGTTTTAAAAGCTTTTCTTTTGTGAACGTAA
Organism: Flaveria linearis; assembly: GCA_024085815.1. NCBI lineage: Eukaryota > Viridiplantae > Streptophyta > Magnoliopsida > Asterales > Asteraceae > Flaveria > Flaveria linearis. The sequence goes on along the minus strand of CM044007.1, from coordinate 38,661,674 downwards.
GATATTCCCCCTCCCCTTCTCTTGATCATGAACAATTTCAGCTCAGAGTTGTATTTCCAACTAAAAATCTTCTTATCGCTCTCTTTTCTGGTGGGGTTTTTTATGTTCTGGAACAGTGGAGTTATTTCTTTAGCCTCCTTCTCTCTAACAAACCACTCAGATTGATCTAACTCCACCGTTCCAGTTTCAACTGACCCAGTATTAGTCACATAGGTCACTGGACGTTCATCCACCTCATAGAATTTCGGTTCTGAGCTGTAATCCACCAACTGCTCCTCAACTTCCTCTTCTTTATCTACCAGCTTCATCTCAGCTTGTTTTTCTTTCTCCAATTGTTGTTTCTCCCCCACTACCTCTTCACCTGTTAAGTCTTTCTCAACATCAAGTCCCAAATCATCAAAATCTTCATTTACAACCTCCACATCATCATTGTCACCCTGAGCTCCTTCATCAACAACAGGCTCTTCATCTTTGTTCTTCCCTTGACTTGATCCTACAGCGTTACTAGTACCAGCTGCTGAGCTTGGGCCCTCTCCTGCCGCAGAAGATCTCCCCACCTTCAGAAATAAGTATTTAGAGGTATCAGTTAGGTCATTGATTTCCTCTTCAGATCTAACATCTGGCAGGCCAGCCACTTCCTTCAGAGAGTTTACCTCTTTGAACAATGTCTTGATCAGTTCTTGCTGATCAAGCACCATCTTTGTCAATCCTTCAATCATATCATCCTTCCTTTTCTCTCTCAACTCTTGGTTTATCAGTTTTGTTTTCATCATGCTTAGCTCATTGGCCACAGAAGCAGTGACGTTTCTAATCACGTCATGGTCAAACTCAGATCTTGCATCTTTTCTCGGAGGGTTTTCTGTGAATGCTTGATGCTTATGTTTTGTTCTCCTCTCTGATGCTTCAGTGTGACTGCTTTCTTCAGCCCTCTTCTTAGTTCTCCTCTCCTTCTCAACTCTCATTGCATCCATTGCCTGATCAATTTCATCCTCAAAGTCATACTCTTTCTCTTTGGCATATCTTTTTCTCTTTTTAATTATTTCTTCTTGTTTCTCCCTGTTCTCTGCAGATCTCTTTTTCTCTGCTTCTATCACCTTCTTTATGTATTCCCATCTCTCAGCAGAATACATATTTTCCCACAAGTGGGTGATCTTCCCACTGAAGTCATGTCTTGCAGAAGAGCAGTCTGCAAATATTCTTGAGCTCATCGGGGTTAGTCTCTTGATTTCTCCGTGCTTGGGGATGTTTGGAATCAAGTCATCAATTAACATCTGAACAAATCTTGGATACAAAAGCTATTTCTCTTTCTTTACTGCCATTATGTTGTCACACATGCACTCAAAGATCAGTCTTGCTATATTTGCATTTTGGCCTCTGCAAAATATCACCATTGCTTTGGCCCATCTCAGGTTAAGACCATCTGATCCTCTTTTCCGATCATCTAAGCACATGATTAAGATATGAGCAATGTATCTCCATTCTTTTGACAGCATAGACTTCTTTATTTCTTTCTTTGAACCAAAGGATGGTCCCTCATACCCCATGCTTCTGAATCCCTCCAAGACTTGATCTTCAGAAAGCTCAACCTCGTCTCCCTGATCTCCTTCCAGACGAAGCACTCTTGCTATGATTTCTTCAGTGATGGCAATGTCATATCCTTCTATCCTCGCTCGAATACAGTGTGGATTAGCTTTAACATCCAACTTAGCTGATCTCCAGAAATCTTGGATGTGCAAAATGTAAATGGATGGTGAGTGAGTGATAGCATGATAAATTGGAGACTGCTTCAGCCACTTTATGCAGTCTCTGAACCCTGCAGCTTTGGGATTGTCTTCATCCAATAGAGCTACGGTGTTGTTCTTCTCATCGAACTTTAGGTTAGCCATGATTGCTGAAAACAAATTAGAAAAGTCTAAGTATACAACATAATAAATGTGTGAGAATAAGTAAAAGCAAAAACAAAAAGAAATAAATTAAATTCGCTCAATTGAATCTATAAATTCGCTAAGGTGAATCTATAAATTTGCTAAGGTGAATCTATAGATTCGCTCGGATCATGTGAACTTTCGTTCAAATTCGCTCGACCTTAGTTAATTTACAGAGGCGATTATATAGATTCGCTTAAACTTAAGTGACTTTTAGTTTAATTTGGTTGTAAAACATTAAGTTCGCTGGGGTGAAGTTATAGTTTCGCTCGGTTCAAGTGAATAGGCGAAGTTGTTGGGTGAATTTACAAATTCGCTCGAGTTCAAGTGAACTTTCGTTCAGATTCGCCTGAAGATCAGCAAGTTCGCTGGACGAGGGTTCCCGAACCCTAACCCAGGCGAACATGCCAAATCTCACAATGTGAGATAAAATACACCGATTAAATCCTTCACCAAGGATCGCGACACCCACCTAAAACTTTTATAACGCACGAATCCAACGGAAATCAAAACTAAATGGGCACTCTGAAATTTCGCTCGATGAACAGATATTTTGGGTTTAAGGTTACTGTGAAGAATTTCGCGTTCACTGTACCTCTTATAAGACATAGATTCGCTGTAGCGAATCCATATATTGGCCCGGTAAACCCAACATGTTGGTTTGACATGCAACTGGTCGAGCTTACTTGCGAAACTATAGGTTCGCTAAGGCGAATCTTAATTTCGCCCAACTCAAAAACAAATTTTAAAATAAGACAAAATTAAAAATTAAAATTAAAATAAAATAAACTAAAATGAAACAAAACAAAATAAAATAAAATAAAATAAAGTAAGATAATAATAATATTTGCCTATGAATGCCTTGTGGCCCCATGATAAAATTAAATTAAAAAAAATAAGAATATAAATAAAAATAAAATTAGAAAAAAATTAAAATTAAATGGATAAAGGATATAATATCATCTTTTTCTCGATGTTTTTCAGAGGGGCATGACTTAGCGAGATTGCTGATATGTTTGTCCGCTTAAACACATTCCCAGTTCTTTTCAACTTATGATCTGCAACTGTTTATCATGTTCTGAATTGTCTTAGAAACTCAGCAACTTGGTCCCCACTGATATTTGATAAAGAATTAGTCTCGTCATCAAGGTTTATTGAGCATAGTCATTTATTTTTGTCTGCTCACTATACTGAATCTACTTAATGCAAACACAATTACTGGCATATATACATATGTGACACTCTCATGTACAGATGCAGACACACATATATGCAAGATATACACATGAGATGCAGACTCGACCTTTAACTAATTGACGAGAGCTTCAGGTCAATGCTTTCGCATAGCAAAGAAGATCATCTAGGCGTGTTGATGAGAGCTTCAGGTCAATGCTTTCGCATAGCAGAGAAGATCATCACTCCAGGTCAATGCTTTCGCATAGCAGAGGAGATAAACACACATCTTTTCTTATGTAAAGTATGAAAGTATAAACAGTAATGGGCTATTTGAGATTATCTAATGTTTGACTTAGAGGGCGTTATCACTGAGTCACCATCCCAGTGGGAAACACCATAAGCTTCGCATCAATAATCTAATCCTAAAAGTAATGAAAGTATATACAATAATGGGCTATATGAGATTATTTAATGTTTGACTTAGAGGGCGTTATCACCGAGTCACCATCCCAGTGGGAAACATCATAAGTTTTACATCAATAATCTAATCCTAAAAGTAAACCCAGTACATGAGCAAGACATCAATTGGCAACTCTCAACCAAGTTTTAGGCAAGACTTATATCTTTGTCCAGACCAAAGTATCATGAGGATAATCCTTATTACTAAGTTATGATCTTTAATTTGGCTGCATGATCACTTGTTTACTTCGTTTTTAGGATGAGTCTATCATGCATATCCCAGCGTAAGATGTTCCCCTCTTTCTTTCTTCATTTTCTGAATTTCCTGAGAGAATAAAAGTTAAAACTTATTATTTGCATTAATATCCCCCAAAATTTTCATTTGAAAGGTTGCTAAATAGAAAATTTCCTAACAACCAAAGTAAAAAAATAAGAATAAAAGGTAAAGACCTATGGGACACAAGGCAGACAGCAATCAAGACTGAAAAGAAAATATGTACATATCTACAGATTAAACGGTAGTTTTGCTCAGAAAAGGTTTTCAGAAGGATATTAAACCTAGCATAGAGATTAGTTCATAAAAACGTGGTTTATCAAATGTTTTAGTGAACAGATCTGCTTTTTGCTTCTTTGTTTTAATAGGAATAATATCAATGAACCCCTTTTCCTGAGCATCACGGATGGCATGAATTCTTGTTTCGATGTGCTTGGTTCGAGTATGATGAATTGGATTCTTGGCAATTCCAACAGCTGCTTCATTGTCACAGAAAATCGGAGTGTGAAGGAAATTGATGCCATAATCCATCATTTGGTGTTGAATCCAGAGCACTTGGCAACAGCAGCTTGATGCAGCAATATATTCAGCTTCTCCTGTGGATAAGGACACTGTTGTTTGCTTTTTTCTTTGCCACGAAACAAGACAGTCACCCAGATATTGACATCCACCGGTGACCGACTTTCTGTTAATCTTGCAACCACCATGATCACTATCAGAAAAAGCATGTAAATCAAAGTTCTCACCTTTTGGGTACCAAAGTCCCAAACAAGAGGAACCCTTAAGATAACAAAAAATGTGTTTAACAGCTAGCTCATGTGATTCTTTGGGATTGGCTTGATAACGAGCATAGTAGCACACGGCAAATGTGATATCTGGACGGCTTGCAGTCAGATACATGAGAGATCCGATCATCGAACGATATCGATGAGCATCCACGAACTTTCCATTATCATCAAGAGACAAGCATGTCTGAGCAGTAAAGGGAGTAAGTTCTGGCTTTGAATCATCCATGCCAAACTTTGTGATGATTTCCTTGATGTACTTCTCCTGGTGAATAAGAATACCTTCCGGTTTCTGTTCTACCTGCAATCCTAAGAAGAAGCACATCTCCCCCATCATGCTCATTTCAAAACGATCCTTCATCACTTCTTCAAAATCTTTACACAGCTTTTCATTTGTTGAGTTGAAGATAATGTCGTCTACATACACTTGAACAATCAGCATCTCACCATCAACCTCCTTCTTGAAGAGTGTCATATCTATAGTCCTGCGAGAGAAACCCTTGCTGAGGAGATACTGCGTCAAGGTCTCATACCAGATTCGGGGAGCTTGATGTAACCCATACAAAGATTTGTCTAGCTTGTATACTTTATCTAGAAAATCTGGATCCTCGAAACCTGGTGGCTGACACATATAGATCTCCTCATCAATGTTTCCATATAGAAATGCACACTTCACATCCATCTGAAAAACTTTAAAGTTCTTGTTAGCTACATGTGCAAGAAAAATTCTGATGGCTTCGATCCGAGCAACTGGAGCAAACACTTCAGTGTAGTCTATCCCCTCCTCCTGAGCAAATCCTTGAACAACCAATCTGGCTTTATTTCTGATAACAACACCACGATCATCTGGCTTGTTCCTGAAAACCCACTTGGTACCAATGGGGCATTTGTTTGGAGGAAGATCAACTAACTCCCAAACTTTCAACTTCCTGAACTGCTGTAACTCAGATTGCATAGAGTCCACCCAGCTTGGGTCTTCAAGTGCCTGTTTGTAATTCTTTGGAACGATCTGAGATAGAAAAGCTGCATAAAGGCACTCATTTATCAATCCACTCTGACTCCGAGTCCTCACTCCGTCTGTGATAGATCCAATGATGTAGTCATGAGGGTGATCTTTTAAGGTTTTAAAATTTGTGTTAAGCAATGAAGGGTTATGTTGAGGTGTCGATGTGGAAGAGGATGGTTGTGCGGGAGGAGATGAATTTGTGGGAATTGGATCGATGGGTGGATTTTGAATGGATGAAGGTGTGGATGGAATGGTAGATGAGCTTGTAGGATTAGATGAAGATGGTTGAGATGATGGATCAGATGATGGAGGTGGTGGTGGAGGTGGTGGTGAAGATGGGATATCAAATGAAGTGGGAGGTAATGAGGTGGTGGCAGACGGTTGCGGTTGTGGTGGAATCAGATTCACAGGCGAGTGAGGAATAACGTCATCATCATCAGGAATTGGCAAATTGAATGACTTGAAGACAGTGGTAGAATCATAGAACCATGCAGGCTCACTTCCAATGCTTGTTGAGTTGGATTCTTGCCAGTCGACATAGTAGGACTCTTGCACAATCCGCGATCGTTTATTATACACACGATATGCCTTTTGTGTTTCTGAGTACCCAACAAAGAAACATTCATCAGAGACAGCACCAAACTTCGTTTTCTGGTCTTGGGTATTTAACAGAGTACAAGAGCAACCAAAAGGGCGCAGAAAATCAATGAGAGGCTTAATTCCTCGGAACAACTGGTATGATGTCTTCATCTTGCTCTTGACAATCAATACCCGGTTAAGAGCATAAGCTGCACAATTAACTGCCTCAGCCCAAAAGATAATCGGAAGCTTTGACTCGATCAACATCGTTCTAGCTGCTTCAATTAGAGTTCTGTTCTTACGTTCAGCAACACCATTTTGTTGAGGTGTTCTGGCAGCACTGAACTGTCTGAGAATACCTCTTTGTTCACCAAATGAATTGAAGATGTGGTTTCTGAATTCTGTTCCATTGTCGCTCCTGATGGCTTGTATCTTTCTTTTTCCAAGAACCACAATCAGTGGAATCAGCTTCATCAATTCCTCAGTGGTCTCACTTTTGTTAGATACAAATCTCACCCAAGAGTACCTGGAGTAATCATCTGTCACAACAAGACAATAAGATTTCTTAGCAATTGATTTAACACTGATAGGGCCAAATAAGTCAATATGTAACAATTCGAGGGGATGCTCAATCGAGTTTTGAAGTTTAAGTTTATGTGGCTTTTTGTGTTGTTTTCCTTTTGCACAAGCCATACATTTTTCTACCACAGAATAATCTTTCAGTGGTAGTCCCCTGACCAAATTGTTCTTAACTAACTTATTTATCAATTTAAAATTGATATGCCCTAATCTTTTATGCCACTGAAAAGATTCATGGGAAGAAGCTTTTGATAAAAGACAGGTCACGGTGGAAGATGATTCTTTAGATGCCATATTTAACAAATAGGTATCATTCCTCCTTGGAGCTCGCATGATCACCATCTCTTCAGGGATTGAGAACTCTGGTTTCAAGAACAGACATTCATTTGCGAGGAACATCATGGGAATATCTTTATCACATATTTGTGATACACTGAGAAGATTGAATGCCAATTCTGGAACATAGTTCACTTTCTCCAAAGTAAGGAAACCATTTGAAACATCTCCTTGGCCAATCATCTTTCCACCCTTCTTGTCTCTAGCAAAAGCAACATAGCCACCATCAATTATTCTAAAATTTGTCAGCAAGTCCTTCAACCCAGTCATATGCCAGGAACATCCACTGTCTACATGCCAATAACTATTTATAGCGGCCTCTGAATGTTCCTGACACATTAAAAAATTGGTTAGACTTTTGAAATTGGGACCCAAGTCTTAGTGTACTTAGGTCTTGGAGGAACAGATCTTCTACAAAAGAAACCATTCACAAAAGCTGTCAATCTAGTTCTAAAAGATTTATTCTATATATTAAGACCACCTGATTTAGGACATTGCTTTATTAACTGATCATCCTTTCCACATCTAAAACAATGGGATCTCAACCTTGTTTTGGAACAATTTGATGAAGGAATTCTATCAATAGATTTTTCTTCATCATATTCAGACAATCTTGAATCTGAATCACTGTTCGAGTCGTATGACTTGTTTGACTTCCCTGTAATAACTTCCACATTAACTGATTTTTGTTCAATTTTATCTTTGTTATTTTCAGAGGAAGAAGACATTTCTTTATCTTTTGGTTTAGAAATCCTTATTGGTGTAAAAGATGGGATTGGATGAGAGAAGAATTTGTTAAAGCAATTAGTTTTTGTTTCACTTTCAGTGACATGACCTGAAAGTTGAGCTGCATCATTAATACACACGTTAACATCAATTGTGGAATTTAAAACATTCAAGTCATCACATGTGTTTGAAACAGAACATCCTAAGTTACTATTACATGCCCCAGAGTTTGAATCCAAAATAGTTCCACTAGACACAAAATGATTACTTAAGCTAATGTCTACAAATGACTTCTTGGAATTCAAAACATGACTACTAGAGCTCCCAAGACCAACACTGCCACCATAATCATATCCTTCTCGCAACTCCTTAGAATTATCTCCTTCTAAACCTGCAACAGAGCTGTTAGTATCATTCTGTATAATCTCTTGTATCAACTTATTTGATGGATGAGGAGTGGGCATAGGAGAATAACAGAAAGTACTAGGTGGAGGATATACCAATGCATCATTTTCATTACCCAAACCGGTCTTGATCCTTGCCCCCCTTTGTTTTTTGCATAATTCCTCCCTTTTCATGCTCGAAAGAGACCACTGTTCTAATTTATTTTTAAGTTTTCTGACTTCAAATTCAGCAAGTGTGACTTGTTCAGTTAAATAGTTAACCTCACAGTTCTTTTCCAAAAGTGTCCTTCTTAAATGTTCATTTTCTTTCAAAGCTTCTCTTAATTTAACAAAATACTTTGACTCATTTTGTTTAAGCTCTTTATTGGTTTTCTTTAATTCATTTTCATTCATTATAAGCAACCTATTAGCTTTATATATACCAATCAAACGGATTTTGCATGCAGAGGAACACATATCTTCAACAATTTCATAAGGGAGACCCATTACCAGTTTTTCTGCTGCGAGAGCACGATCACATTGACAATAAGGAGTGTTCCTCTTGTACTCCTCCACAGCTTCGTTCTTGGCTTCTTCAATCATTGATCTCATTTTCAGCTCCTCGTTTTCACCAGCTTCCTTTGCAGCAGATTCACAACCCAGTTTAACCTCTTCCTTAATAGCTTCACACACCAAGCCAGTTTGAACAATCTCTTTTTGAACCACAGCTTTCTGAACCACACCTACATATTCCTTAACCTTTTGAATGGCTTTAGACCCAATAGATTCACCATTGCTATCAACTTCATTATCAGCTTCACCATAGAACTCCTTGAAAGGATCAAAACTGTCAATGTCCCTATCATCAAGAGCATGTTCCTCCACTATCTCAGCAATCAAGGCATGGTTGATTTCCTCCTTTGACTCCTTAATTTCTGCAATCCAATCAAAGTTGGTCAACAGAGCAGTTTCTTTCTTGGGCTTAGCTTCTTCAACCTTATCCATGACTGGGATGGTTCTTGAGTTTCCAGAATTAACAGGTTCAGTGACAATGGGAGAAGGACACTCTCTTTTGAAATGACCAAGCTGCTTACAGTTGAAACATCTGAGCTTAGACTTGTCATATCCTAGAGCATTGTTCTGACTCTGGTTTCCGAAATTTTTTCTGCCAGTTCTTTCCATGAACCTCCTGGCATGAAGAGTAAGCATGGCCATTTGCCACTGAATGTCGGTTTCTTCAAGGTCATCAGGATCAACCTGACACATACCTTCCACTGTCATACCACGTCCCTTCAATTCTCCAGCCACCAAAGCCTCATAACTGTGCACAAATAACCCAAACAGTACCGTAGTATCGTGTGGAATTTGAGTAGAAACTAAGGCATTTGAACTTGACCTAGCATCTTTAAAACCACCACCTGAGTTGACAATTTTACCATACCCAGAGTTAGCGAAGCCACCATTACCAGATGAACTCCCACAAGCTGCACCATAATAGTTAGAGTTTGCAGCGGATGAAATCAATGCAGTGTTTTGAGGAGGGACATTGGAAGACATCATGGTTTGATTATACTCTCTTCTCTTCACATCAAGATCAAAAGATTTTAACTTGTTGATTACATCCATCAACTTGTAATCAGCAAAATTTCTTTCTTGTTTGAGTAATTTGATTTGCAGACTCCACTGAGCAGGAAGAGAGTCTAACAATTTACTCACTTGCTCATGATTTCCAAGCTATTCATCATACTTCTTCAGATTGCTTGAAACTGACAGAAAACGGTTTGTTACATCAGTAAGTGTCTCATGCTTATATCCCACGAATGAGTTAAACTCCTTCTGAGCCTGAGCTTTCTTGTCTTTCTTCAGATCTTCATTCCCGTCATAAAACTCACATAAGGCATCATACAATGCCTTAGAGGTAGTGTGCTCAGCAAACCTGTTATAAATATCCTGATGTAGACACAGAATCAAAGCTCCAAGAGCTTTCTTTGCACGATCGAGCAACTTGATGTCAATCTCAGTATAAGTGCTAGGATCATGATTTGGTGAAGTGATAGATCCGACAGTTGTTGTTGGTAGGTGAGGTCCATTAGTGATAGATTCCCACTGACCATGATCAGTATAGAAGAAGAAAGCTTTCAAGCACCGTTTCCAATCCTCAAAATTTTCTCCGTTGACAAGCCTCGGTGGCCTGTTTGGTTGAACACACTCCATATCAGTCAAATTCACACTTGAAGTAGACATGATAGAATCAGAAATTAGATTCGCTGAAAAGATGTAAATTCGCTTGCAAGTTCGCCTATAAATTCGCTTGGCAAACCAACAGCAGATTCGCTCGAATCAATGCTATTGAAGTTCTAGTTCGCTCAACAAGTTCGCAGAACTAGTAGAACTTTCGTTCTAATGGTAAATTCGACGGTATCTTCGCTTGAGAATAAGGCAACAAAGGTGAACTTTCGTTCAATGAATGCAGATTCGCTAAAAAACCAGAGAAAAATAGATTCGCTTGGAATATCACAAATTCGCTGGGAGAACGATAAATTCGCCCGATGAACAAACAGCACTGTTCGGTCTGAAAATCACTCTAAACTCATCCAAATCGCTATGAATTAGTGATTGGACGATTGGGATATCTCCTTACTACTTGAGCAATGGTTTTTCTATGAATTTCTGTAGGTAAAACACACTTTGATGCTACAAATCGAATGAAACAGTAACTTTTCTTCAAAAACACCTCAAAACCCCGAAAACTCAACAAATCAAGAGCACAAAGGCTCTGATACCATATTGTTGGTCCAATGGTGAACGATTTCAGTGCTATTGAGATGATAAACACAATGATATCCCACGAATATAGAATCAAACAGTGCAAAAACAAAGAAATGAGTTTCAATATGTATCCATATGATCCAAACTCAATCAATATCAATAAACAAGGCTCAAAGATAACAAACAAACACAATTACAGCCTTAAACGAGCTATGAAACAGTAATGCAAAAGTATTTCTCAATTAGGTATTGGCAAAACTTACTGCCAAAGATACATGAACTGCATATATATAATCATAGATAAATTCGCTCGTAGATTCGCTCTAGCGAATCTACCCTGACCAACAGGTAAGTTCACCCGGCGAACAACAGTTTGTCGGGTGACCTTCATCAGCTGACTACTAGCGAATCAGTAGATTCGCTAGTAAATTCGCTGGGTCAGAGTGAAACTAAAACATTACTTACATAAATCAAAGTTATCTAACATTAGTCCTATTACATACTAAATGAAAGAAACTAAACTAAACTAGGTGAGTCCAACCTATCTATATCATCACCCCGCTTTCAGAACTGAATGATTCCTTTCCATGGTGAGACCTTCAACATAACCCGATCTCCCACCTAGAACTCAATCGACCTGCGTCGTTTGTCAGCATACGACTTCTGTCTGTCTTTGGCTGCCTTCATGTAGGCCTTGATCCTTTCAAGCTTTTCATTCGTAGCCTCGATCACTTCGACGCTTCCCAACTCCTTTTGGCCAATATCACCCCAACAAATGGGTGTCCTGCATCTCCTACCGTATAGCATCTCATAGGGTGGCATGCCAATACTGGCATGATAGCTGTTATTGTATGAGAATTCAGCTAACGGCAAGTGGTCATCCCAACTTCCCCCGAAGTCAATAACACATGCACGAAGCATGTCCTCCAAAGTCTGAATGGTCCTTTCCGACTGACCATCAGTTTGAGGATGGTATGCCGTGCTAATATGCAACCTCGTCCCCATAGCGTCGTGGAATTTCTTCCAGAATTTGGATGTAAACCGGGTGTCGCGATCTGACACAATCGACACTGGTACACCATGACGAGTCACAATCTCTTTGATGAAAAGATCGGCCAACCTTTCGGATGAATATGTCTCGCGCATCGGTAGGAAGTGAGCACTCTTCGTCAGACGATCCACAATCACCCATATAGTATCATACCCTTTCGGGGTACGTGGCAGCTTTGTAATGAAATCCATGGTGATGTGCTCCCACTTTCATTCCGGTATATCCAAAGGTTGAATCTTTCCATACGGCTTCTGATGCTCGGCCTTCACTTGCAGACAAGTAAGGCACTTACTCATATACTCCACCACATCACGTTTCATACCCGGCCACCAATAATCTTTCTTCATGTCTTGGTACATCTTGGTAGCACAGGGATGAATGGAATACCGATTCTTGTGAGCTTCATCCATGATCTTTATCCATAGATCCCCAAGACGAGGAATCCACATACGCCCAAACCGGGTTCTAACACCAATCGTGTTTTCACCCAACTCCGCGACCAGACCCCTCATTCTCTCAGAGTTAAGATGATCTTCTTTCAGTGCCTCATCTTGGAACTCTTTGACTTGCTTCATCACATCAGAGGTCATGATCAGCTGGTACGCCTTCACCCAAATCGGCTCGGGCCTCTCTTTTCGGCTAAGGGCGTCTGCCACCATGTTGGCTTTGCCCGGATGGTAATGGATCTCATAATCATAGTCTTTTATCAGCTCCAACCATCGCCTCTGCCTCATATTTAAATCTTTTTGCTCGAAGAAGTACTTCAAGCTCTTGTGGTCGGTGAAGATGGTGCACTTCGTTCCGTAGAGATAGTGCCTCCAAATCTTCAATGCAAAGACCACGGCTGCTAGCTCCAAGTCATGAGTAGGGTAATTAACCTCATGAACTTTCAGCTGTCGGGATGCATAGGCTATAACCTTTCCCCTCTGCATTAACACGCACCCCAACCCCGAATAGGAAGCATCAGAATAAACCACCAGATCTTCACTTCCTTCGGGCAATGACAGAACAGGAGCTTGGGTCAACCTTTTCTTTAATTCTTCAAACGCCTTCTCTTGAGCTTGACCCCATACAAACTTCACATCCTTCCGAGTCAACTTGGTCAGTGGAGAAGCAATCTTGGAGAAGTCTTGAATGAATCTTCTGTAATAGCCCGCCAGACCCAAGAAGCTACGGATCTCGGATGGCGTCTTTGGAGACTTCCATTGCATTACTGCTTCCACCTTTGCCGGATCGACCATAATTCCCTCCGGATTAACCACGTGACCCAAGAACTGAACTTCACGCAACCAAAATACGCACTTGGAGAACTTAGCGTACAATTTCTCCCTTCTCAACGTCTCTAGTACTTCTCGAATGTGACCGGCATGCTCCGTTTCGCTCCTCGAATAAATCAGGATATCGTCAATAAATACAATCACTGATTTATCCAGCATCGGCCGACACACTCGGTTCATCAAATCCATAAAAGCAGCTGGCGCATTGGTCAAGCCAAAGGACATGACAAGGAACTCGTAGTGACCATAGCGCGTACGAAAAGCTGTTTTAGGGACATCCTGCTCTTTCACCTTCAGTTGATGGTAGCCCGATCTAAGATCTATCCTTGAAAACCAACTGGCACCCTGAAGTTGATCAAACAAGTCATCGATCCTCGGCAAGGGGTATTTGTTCTTCACCGTCAACTTATTCAGCTCGCGGTAGTCGACGCACATCCTCATACTACCATCTTTCTTCTTTACGAATAGAACCGGAGCACCCCAAGGTGAGATACTCGGTCTAATGAACCCCTTATCCAATAGCTCTTGCAACGGCTCAATCAACTCTTTCATTTCCGTTGGGGCCAATCGATACGGTGCCTTGGCGACAGCTTGAGCACCCGGTATCAAGTCAATTTGGAACTCGATCTCTCTGTCAGGTGGCAATCCCGATAAGTCTTCCGGGAACACGACTGGAAAATCATGCACAACCGGAACATCAGATAGTTGTGGTGTTGGCGTTTCCACATCTTTCACATAACATAAGTAGGCGTTGCACCCACGCCTCAAACATTTTCCCGCCACAGCCATTGAGATCACCTTCGGAATCATAGTAACCCGATCACCATAAACTGTCACTGAACTACCGCCAGGCGCTGTCAATTGAATCATCTTCTTGCAACACACGATGTTCGCCTCAAAGTCCGCCAACCAATCCATCCCAAGCACCAAATCAAAACCACCCAAAGTCATCGCAAACGGTCTAACCGGAAATTTATGGCCCTCCAATTCAACATCACAACCCTCTATCACCTCAGAGATCCTAGTAGACTTACCTATGGCAGTTTCTACATCAAAGGGCACATCAACACGTCTACTACTAACAGGCAGCTTAGTACAGAAGGCAGCAGAAATAAAACTCCTACTGGCCCCCGAATCAAATAATACGGAGGCTAAAGTTTGGTTCACCAGAAACGTACCGGACACAACATCAGGGTCCGTCCTGGCCTCCTCCTGCATCATCGTGAATGCCCTGGCCTTTGCTCTCGGTTCTTCACCTCCCGCCTTCTTCGCCCATGACCCCTCAGCCCTAGGCTTCTTGTAGTCTCTACTCATATGACCACTCTCCCCACAGTTAAAACATTTGCCTGCCCGGCAATCCTTTGACATTTGCCCTGCCTTTCCGCATCTGAAACAGATGTTGGACCCCCACTTGCACTCCCCCGAGTGCTCCCTTCCACACTGGCCATACTTCCTCAACCCTGCTCCTGACATGACCACACGGCGATCATCCACCCTTGTCTTCTTGTTACTCGTCGAAGTATCACCTCGACCAAACCTCTTCCCCTGCCAGCTTCTCTCACCACCTACCTTCTTACTAATCTCAGTCTTTACCACCACCGCCCGTTCATCATATAATCTCCCAGCCAAATCCACTGCCGACCTAAAGGTGCTCGGTCGAGCAGTGATCAAATGCCTACGGATGTCAGCTGGCAGCCCCTGAATATACCGGTTGATCTTTCAAGACACTGGCGTCACCTGATCCGGCACCATTCTCGCCATCTCATTGAATTTGGTGGTGTACTGTTTATTGGGTCATTGTCCCCGCCTCCAACTGCAGGAACTCTCTCTCAACTTTGTCCATTTCCCGATGAGGACTGAACTCCTCGATCACCATCCTTTTTAACTCGGACCACTTCATTCTTCCGATGGCCCTGCTACCCTCGGCCTGGACTATGTTGTCCCACCAGCATAAGGCCGAACCCGTAAAAGAGTGGGTAGCAAACTTCACCTTCTTGTCCTCCTGGCAATCACTAATATCGAGGACAGCCTCCATTTCCCTCACCCATTGGTGAGCATCAGCAGCGGTGCCATAACCGTCAAAAGTAGGGGGCTTGCACCTCATGAATGCCCCGTAATTACAATCCCGTGTTGTCTCCCGTACCGGCTCCTCCTCCTCTTCCTCTTCATTATCAGATAGAACCGTTTCCGGCTCTTGTTGCTCCTGTCTTCCTGAGGACCTATTCCTCTCTTTTCTTTCACCTTCCCTGACAGCCTTAATCACTTCAGTCACCACAGACGATAGGATCGTCTGCATGACCTGATGTACCTCTTCAACCATTGCCTCTTTTACCGAGGCTCTCAAATTGGCGCTTTCGTCCACTCCCTCCTGATGAGGGGTCTCAGTTTCCTCGTGAATCACTTTCTCTACTCTAGGTCTCCCTCTCGTGACACGCGGTTCAGAACCATGTCCGCCACTACCTCCACCCCGTGAGGCCTTAGAAGATCTACCACCAGCCATTCTCTATCTCACACTGAAAGATTCAAACACCAACACGGTCATTCAAGGAAATAGCTCAGTTTATGTCAAGTATAGCAAGTTCCTAATTACAGTGGCCAGATGTGATTAGCCACTTACTTTAATCTTCGTACCCCGAGCATTACTTGTCCTGACTACGTTAGTATCTAACTCTAACAGTAACACATACATCACATAACATGCGCACGTAATACTGGTTAACTTTAATAAAAATACCTGATGGCACGCAACTACTCAGATGGCATTCTCTTCCTTTCTGTCCTATTTTCAGTTCAAGTTTAGGTTTATTTTGAAAATTTACCCGTTTCACTTAAACTTTGGCTCTGATACCAACTTGTAAGGCCCCGTTCCCGGGCACCTCACAGTTGGTCATTCATCACACATAAAACATACATTTATAAGCATCTTAAATAAACATTGCAGCGGAATTTCTGAAACAAACTTTCCTTTTTCTATAAATACTTTTGCCATTTAATACAACGTATGTCAATTACAAAACATCTAATGTTGCATTACATCACAAAAGCATTATACAAAAGACTTCATCATAAAGAAGATTTCTTAAATAATCCTGTTTATCAGGATCCTCAAGAAATCTTGCACTCGCATGCAACAGAATGTGTTGCGTGCATTATGGACCCACAACACATTACGTGGCAGCATTATCAAAAGGAGAATGCCATCCCAAAAGAGCTGAGTAGCCGCCTCGTGCCATCCCCAGCAACACTACCTGCCAACTGGAAACACATAAAAAGTCAGCGCTGCTGAGTGAGTTCTAGTTTTATAATAAAACATACTTTCATTTGTTAAAACTGTCCTTGCATACATGTGATCATACAACGTACGTACACTTAGATAACATTATTATTATCATCATCTTTCGTTCATTAGATTTCATTCATGTACCCTTCATCGTTCTCATTCACGTTCGTGCATACATTCTTTACGTTCATTTATTCGTACACAGAGATAATATTCATTATTATCTTCATCATTCGTTATACATCAATGTCTTTAACCTCTCATATGGATCCTGTCGGGCCTTACCCACTTCATAGCACTCGGCTATGATTACTGTGGTCGAATGACAAGGATCCCGTTCCATCCTTACTTGCACATTGAATTCTTTTGTACCAATACCATATTATCTACCCCGATCAGTCTTAGCTACTGGGTCGTGAATCAATAGAGCGTATGCCACAGTAGTCTTAGCTACTGGGCCGTGAATCTAAGCGTATGCCACAGTACTAGTAGGTAAGCGGTAGAGGTACCATGACCATGGTCAATCACAAGGAAGGACCAATCGACTTGTTCAATGCTTGCAAGACTTAATTCGTTCGTTCGTTAATGCATGTATTCATCATCGTTTTACCCATTCATTCATTCATTAATACATGCATTCGTCGTCATGTTCCTCTTTCTTTATCTTTCACTTTACGTTACATAATACTTCGTTCATTCATTGTCCTAATACATGAGTCGTGGAAGATATACATACATAATCATAAGGAACATAAATATTTGCAAATCATCAGTCATTACCATCATATAAGGCAACATCATACTTATCATATTTACGTCCTACATACACATCTCTCCTCCTTCACATCAGCCCTATTTGGGCGATTGAACATACTGCAGTCGCATGGCCTCCATGCGACTGCTCGAGCGATTGACCATGCGAATGAACACTACACGAATGGACTATTAGGCAATTAACCCTCATAAGTGCGATCGAACTATCATGCGAATGGACCTATGCGACCGGATCCCTCAATCGCATGGCCTGTCGGGCGATTGAGCCCCATCCATACGACTGAGCCTCAATCGTACGGTTGAACATCAGTCTTCCCTCAGTCGTGCGACTGGCCCTTCAGTCGCCTAGCCCTAACTGGGCAGCGACTGAAGTTCATCACGAACAGCAGCCGCGATCTAACTCTTCTAAACTCATTTCTAGCCCAAATTAGCCCTCCTAAATCTCAGGGGTTCATACTAGAACATCATTCAAGCTTATACAAGTCCAAATTCATACATTTACTTACTAAACCCGATTTCACCCAAACGGGTTAAACATATACTTTACAAAAATAGGGTTTATATGTGATCCAGCCCCAAAATCATAAGAAAACATGAAAATGTGGGGTTCTAGGACTCACATTATCAAGGAGAAGATGAAGAGCTTCGATTTGGCTAGCCGCTTGACAAATCTTGAGCCCGAATCACCACTCTCTCTTTCTTTCTCTTCTTTCTCTGCTCTCTCTCTTTCTGCCCCTTCTTCCCGACTGAAAATGTGCAAGTGTGGGGAAGAAGAGGGCTGCCCCTCTTTTATAGTTACGGCTCAGTCGCCCGAGGTCCAGGCGACTGGACTTTCAGTCGCACGAACACCATGCGACTGGACCTCCAGTCGCATGAGTTCCATGCGCTTGAGCCTTCATTCGTCCGAGCATCATGCGATTGGGCCTCCAGTCGCATGAATTCCATGCAGCTGAGACTCAGTCGCATATCACCCCAAAATGTCAAACTACCGGGTGTTACATACATACATACATACATACACACATACATACATACATACGTACATACGTACGTATGTACATACGTACATACGTACGTATGTACATACATACATACGTACATACAGACACACATACATACAGACATACATACACACCTACACACATACATACATACATACATACATACATACATACATACATACATACATACATACATACATACATACATACATACATACATACATACATACATACATACATACATACGTACGTACATACATACGTACGTACATATACGTTAAAATAACACAAAAAATATACGTACATACATGGTCGGTTAATGAGTTATAAAATATAACTTATACGCAAAATTTATACGCAAAAATCTTTAGAAAAATATACGTTAAAATAACACAAAAAATAAACACCATAACCTATACGCCGTGTATGGGTCCATACGCGACGTATTGGTTGTTTAATCTCTGCCAAGAGCCCGACAATAGTACCCTATACGCTACGTATGGTTCCATACGCCGCGTATAGGGTATAAAACGTCAAATCAAAAACCCACCTTATACGCCGCGTATGGGCGTATGGACCCATACGCGGCGTATAGGGTATAAAATGTCAAATCAACAACCAACCTTATACGCCGCGTATGGACCCATACGCGACGTATAGGGTGTAGGGGTGTTGATTTAAAATCTGGAAGTGTCTAAATAAAGGGGCCCTTTTTTTTGAGGTTCAATTTTGACTTTTTACTTGAGTTTTAATTTGTTTTGAGTTTTAATTTTGATTTTTTTTATTTACTTTGCCCAGCAAAAATATAATATATTTTTCATTTTCTTTTCTTAAAACAAACACATCAAAGCTTCGGAAGTTCTTTAAAACAAACAAACAATTTAAAGTTTTATGAGTTTTTAACTTTGACCAACTCATAAATTTTGGTCTTGGAAGATTTCCTTTACTTTCGGAACCTTTTAAATTTTGACAAACGTTTAAAATTTGTTCTCGAATTTTTTATTTGATTTTAGAAGATCTACACTTTGAACATATAATTTTCTTTAATTGTTTGAAGATTTCAACTGTTTTCGGAAGTTTTCAACATTGAAAAACTTTTAAGTTGTCCTCGGAAACTTTTGTTTTCTTTTTGACAAACAGTTTAATTAATCAAGTCATAAAAATATTTAAAATTTTATTTGTTAAGATCCAAATTTTATTACTTTTTAATTAAGCTTAATTATTATTAATTGAGCTTAAATAAATTGTAATTGAACCGAGTTAACTCTTTAATTAGGCCAATCTAATTAAATTGAGTTCCGACGTTTTTTGGATTCACTTAAAATTTAAATTGATTTTGATTAAATTACAAACAAATTTCAAATCATTTTTGTTGTTAAACAGAATGGAAAATTTAACATCATTCACTAACACTCGTGTTTCCAGAAACCGAGCTCTCTTTGTTGCTGCAGGTAGAAAGAGGTTTCAAGAATTCAAACAAAGCAAAGGAAGTTGCAAACAACCAAACAACATCAGCAAATCAAACAAAAGCTGTAAACAACCAAACATCAGCAACACATCAAACAATAGTTCATTGTTTAACAACGCAAACATACAGTTGTACATCAGTCACATTGAGAAAGGACTGATGCATTTACATTTTTGTGATCTTGCAAACTCAAACAACACATTCTCTAATGATTTGATGAAATGCAGGTCAGAGATAGAACAATCTCAAAGAAATGATCAAGCATAAATCAAGACATTGAATCTACAC
This sequence comes from Flaveria linearis, assembly GCA_024085815.1. NCBI lineage: Eukaryota > Viridiplantae > Streptophyta > Magnoliopsida > Asterales > Asteraceae > Flaveria > Flaveria linearis. The sequence continues at coordinate 38,641,538 of CM044007.1, read as the reverse complement.
AACATCAGTTTAACTCAAGAGATGAACCAGTTGCAAGACAAAATGGTTCAACAACAAATCAAGCTTGAAGAATTAACTGCTGAGCTTGCAAAAGAAACAAACATCAACAACTCAAACATTCCTCCATTGCCTGAAATTCTTGAAGACAGAAAGATCAATCTATGCTCATCAGCATGCATAGATGAAGTTCAGGCCTATTGTAAACATTACAACAATCTACATACATGATAAAGGAGGAAAGGGCTTCATATGGAGAGGAATTACAAACTTTTGCAAAAAAAATCAGTTCATTAGATAAAGAAGTTGATAAATTGCTTAAAGAAAATCACAAGCTAAATGTCCAATCAACTGAACACTCTATGAAGTTAACAAACATAAAAGCTGAATTTGAAGCCAAAATATCAGAAGCAAGTACAACTAAAACAATCATTAACTTGCAACATTACATTGAGCGTCTAAATCAAGCAATCAATATGGAAAAGGTTATAAATGCATAATTAAAGATACAACATAAAGCCTTTGAAGATAAATTCAATTCTCTTCTAAAGGATGTAGACAAACTCCTTGGAGAAAGATTTTGTCTTCAAGCTCAAGTTACAAGACTCACTGAGTCTTTAACAAAGACAAAATCAGATCATCCATCAACAGAAGTTGAACTTGAAAATTTAAAGCTGCCTGCAAGCAAGTTGGAAGAACTACTTAATGCATAAAAGAGATCAGAAGAAGAGTGCTGGATCTACATATCATGTTGTTCCTCCACCTTACAATTATAACTACATAGAAATGCCAATTTCAATGACAAGTCCAGTCAGAGAAGATTCAAAGATGCATGATCATCATCAAACAGACAAACCATCCAACATCACTCAAATCACTTCTCCTGAAACAGCACCAAAGCTGTACCTCAAACCAGAATCTCCACAGAATGAAACCTTTTATTCTTGTGATGGTCAAGATGGAGATCCTACAAGTGATGAAAGTGATGATGAAATCAACCAACCAACCAAACAAACAAACATTGACATGTATTAATCAAGTCATTGAAGAAAGCAATCCAAAACAATCACAACCATACAAATCCAAAACAGCAAAGCCTAACAACAACCAAAAGGCTATGGTTCTCAATGAGAAATTCAAACCAACAAAATTTCTTGAACCAGAATTGCCTAAGACTAAACTAAAAGCGAAGATTATGATGGAGTTAAAGAACAAACAAAAGCTTGAGGTACAATAAATCAAATACTAAGTCAAAAGAAAGAAGACCAGATCTAAAAGAAAGAAGAAAAGTCAAATCAAGTCTTCTACACTGTTGGATCTTGTATGCCCAAGACACATATAAGATTGATGTGGTTAGTACGTTATGATCCAAGTTGGGTCATACCCAATAACAAGCTATACAAACACAAATAAATGTTTATTTGTTGATGACATCATACAAATAAACATTGACACCAATTTAGAAAATGGGTTTTCTAAAATATTGCTTTGTAATTGAACAACATTGTATGGATAATTTGTTCATGAGATATTATTTGTTTCATTATTTAAGTTGGTTAAATAATAACAAATAAAAGTGTGTTATTGTTTTAAAATTAAAAGTGGTTTTAATTTTATAAAAACATTAAGGGTTGAAAGAGTGCAATTTTATAAAAGTTTCAAAATGGGGGGAACCCATTTTTGAACCCCAATTCGGCCGCCCCGTGTGCCATATGAGGGGTCTTTTAGTCTTGGTTACTACAAGACTTAAACCACACTTACACTCTTCAATCATCTCTCACACTCTCTCTCACACGCACAAGCAAAAGAACCTCCCAAACAAGGCAAAAATTCGGATTTAGAAGCTGAAAAAGGGGCTGAAATTTTCATTTTTGGAGGACCTAAGGAAGAGGTTTCTTTGGTGTTGCATCCTAACAAGCAAAGTGTTTGAAGAGCTTGTGGGTATTACGAGTTTGAGGTCTTCTCCTTTGAAGGCTAGCCACTGAAGAACATCATCTTCTTCATCTTATACATCTACCACAACTTGTGCAAGAGAGGTTGCATCTTTGAACACCCTATGTTTGGTTTTATAGTTTGATAGCACATTATTTCACATATATTTATATGATCCTTATTCTTGGGTTTTGTTTATGTTTTTAAATGGTAAAAATTTCAAATTACTAATCATATGTTAAACCTATATTCCGTTGTGCTTTTTATAGTTTAAATGGTTAAACTAGTCTTGTTTTACATGTGACAAAACCCAACAATGGTATCTAGAGCCAGTTATGTGGAATATGTGCTTCAAAAGGTCTTGAAAAGTTAGTTTTCATGGACTTTTTCAACCCATTAGGGGCTGTTTTGTTGTGGAGTATGAATTCCTTATGTTTCAAGGTTTATTCTTGCATGCTTTAGTGTAAACCTTGAAAGATTTACATCAAATGGTTGATTGTGTTGTTTAGACAAACCTTAAAATTTGAGTTCATGTTGGCTGAAATTTCAGGGCTGAAATAAGGGATTCATTGTTGTTCTTGGATGTTGAATATATTTCATATTTTGGTGCATAACATAGCCTTGGCCTTATGTGTTTGGTTTTGGTTGATTGTGATTTGTCATGTTGGTTTTGATTCATAAACGGGTTGTAATTTTGTGTTTTGTATTTTGGGTTGTAATTTGTTTATTCATCTGGTTATGTAATAAATAGATTAGGTGCATTTCTTTTGTAAGAATAATTGTATTTGGATATGATTTTTTTAAAAGAAGATGTACAAGATGAAGACTCAAAGAAGGGCACAAAGGACATGGACACTTGAAGCATTTGGATATGGATTCAAGTGGGAGTTCATGGACACATTTTGATGTGTCATCTCCACCCTTAGGAAAGACCTTATGATAACACTTGTGATGGCAAACAAGTGTGGTCAACTTAGTGGCTATGGTTATGCACTCATGTTTGTATGTTTATGCTTGTTTTGGATGATTGTTGTTTGATTGTTTGGTTGATATTTGGATATGCATTACAAACTGTTAGATCTAGATTGTATAGGGCTAGATCATTTTTGTATAGGCTTAGTACTTGAATCAAGTCTTGTAATTAATATTTGTAACAGTCAATATATATATATATGTGAATTGAATTTATAGGTTAACCCCATATATGTATGTGTGTTGATTTGTGACTTGACAGGAGAAACAATATACTTGGATGGATTTCCTGAAATTGACCAAGTGTAGGAAACATCTACGGATGAACAATTTTGTTAATCCGTAGATATGTTTCATACAAGACCAAATGACCAAGTGTAAGTTTCTGCGGATGATCAAGTTTCATGAAGGGAAGACTCCTACGGAAGAAGGATTTCCTACGGAAGAACAACATTCCTACGGAAGAGCAAATCATCTACGGAAGAACAAAAGATCTGCAGAAGTCAAGACTCCTGCGGAAGATCATTATACTTGTGCGATTACAAACTCCAAGAAGTCAAACAAGTCAACACGATCAACAACAGATCCCGAGAGATCCGGTGTTTCCTTAGCCGACTCAAATCATCTATAAATATGAGTCCTAGGTTTCACATCTCGGTGAACACAATCAATCATTATTACGGCTGTCAAGTTACATCATTGTGCAACCCTAATCGCCGTCTCATCAACATCAACATTATTTGATACACTGTATTCGATTGTTTATAGTATTCATTATTATTCTTTTGTAATCATTACATTATAGTTAATGAAACACGTTTGAATAATTATTGATTTCGCATTCATGTGTTTCTGTGGTTGTGTTCATAATTAATCATCAAACCAATTAAACGTCAATTAGTGATAATTCCGCGATCATTAAATTGATTTATTTTAATACTGATAATTCCTGAATTGAGATCCTTGGATTCACAGGTGGTATCAGAGCATTGGTGCTCATTGATCTAGATCAATTGATCTATCAGTATTAAAATTGTTTAATTGATTTTCAAACAATTATATCAACGACTGGTCATTCAGCAAACATTCTCTTATTGCTTGTATGATTTAGATCTATATTCAAATTCATTGAATACCAGATCTGCGTCTTTGATAGATTTGTCAACTTAAGCATTTAACTTTTAAATCCATCTTTTGCAGTTAAACATGAGTACTTTTAGAGGAGGATCTTATCAACCACCAAAGTTAGAAACAAAAGCTGATTTTAAATCCTGGAAGATCAAGTTCAGGAATCATGTGAACTACACAGATTCTGACTTGTGGGGGTCCATCACACAAGGTCCTTATATTCCACCCACTCTTGGGCCGGATTATAATGACAAAAATCTGCCAATTAGCACTAAGGACTTGCCACCTGATGATGTCAAGAAGGTCAAAGTTGATATTAAAGCATACAGCTTGCTTAGTATGGCTTTGCCTGAAGAAATCTTGATCAGGTGCGAGAACTATAAAACAGCAAATTCCCTGTGGAAGATACTTCACACTCTCTGTGAAGGGAGTGACGAGATCAGAAGCATAAGGAAAGACACCCTTAGATCACAATATGAAACTTTTCATCATATTGAGGGTGAGTCAATTCCTCAGCAACTCCATAGATTTATGCAACTTGTTACTGAGATGAACATCTTGGAGTTAAAATATACAACTGAGGAACTGAACAAGAAGATGCTCCATACTTTGCCTGAAAGTTGGAAGCAAACAGTCTCCATGTTCAAGAACACCATAGATCTCAAGACAACTGGTCTAGATACATTGGTTGCTAAAGTAGAAGCACTTGAACTGGATGAACAATCAAGAAACAAGAGTGTGAGAACTCATGTCTCACCTTATCACTTCAAGGAAACAAAGAATGCTGGAAGTGCATTTATCTCTAATAATGAAGATGATAACTCTTGTGTTTTGAGTGATGATGAAGAGGAAGTAAGTTTTTATGCATCCAAACCCACTAAGAAGTCATCTCAAAGTAAAAATCTAAAGGAAAAAGGAAAAGCTGCAGAGAAAAGAGAGACATTAGCAACAGCAAACTCAGAACCAATAACTGTGATATTGGATTCTGAAGAACAAAAAGCAGCCTTTGCAGCCTTCAGTTCAAGCTTTCAAGCATATCTTGGCAGTTCCCTTACAGCAGCAAACATCTGTCAGCAAGATTTGGAGGAACTCCCTCCTGATGTAGTAGAAGAGATGGATCTACAATGGCAGATGGCGATGATTGCTTACAGAGCCAAGCAATATCTTCGAAGAAATAAAAATCTGGCAGCAGCAAGCAAAACATCAAAGATTGGAGTTGATAAGTCAAAAGTCAGATGTTTTAAGTGCAATCTCTATGGTCACTTTTCTAGAGAATGCAACCAACAATCAACTCCACAGTATCAGCAGCAGCAGCAACAAAATCAGCAGCAACAACAATATCAGAATCAGCAGCCAACCTCTCAAAGATCTGTGCATAGACAACCTCAGCTCCCATACCCACCAGCCACAAATACATCAGCAGGACCAAGCAACTCTAAGGAGACAGGGCTGATCATACTTCAGGATGGAACATGTGACTGGAGTCTATATGAGAAGGAAGTAATAGAGGAGAATCAAGCACTGATGGCGCATATGGAAAACAAAGTTCCTCCTATGGCCAGAGAGGTAAAAGACAGGTTATGTTCATCAACATGTGTTGAGGAAGTTGAACGATATAGAGTCCATGCCCAACAATTGGCTGATAAAGTAAAAGAAACTATGGTTTTAAATGAATCACACTTAAGAGAACAAAAACTATATCAAATCAAAATAAGTTCTTTACAAAAAGATTTAGAAAAATATGTTTCTGAAAACTACAGTCTAAAAGCCCAAGTTGAGCATCTGACCACTTCCTTAACAAAATCCATGACTGATCATGCAACCACTGAAGTGAAACTTCAGAAGTTTCAATTATCATCTCAGCAATATGAGAAGTTGCTAAATTCTCATATTGAATCAAAGAACAGGTCCGGGTTGGGTTATAATGCTGTTGCACCACCTATTAATGATAACTACACACCTTTACCTGAAACAATGACTAACAATTTGTCAAATCATTTTGTGCAAAGCACCAAAATTGACATCAAAGATAGTCAAATAAACAACAATAAAACTGAGATGAGTGAAACTGAATCTACTGAATCAGAATCAATTAAACATAATGAATCAGATTTTGATAACTATGATGACCTGGATGATTCTGATGAACATGATACTGATCAACTGAACATTGGTAAGAATGTTCAAGTTGAAACTGGTCTTCCACGAGTCCTTGAAGAATCAAAGCTGCAATATCCGCCAAAGCAACGGAACATGCTGAAGACTATTTGCAAGAGGATTGCTGAACTTAATGAAGGATTACAAGAACTGAATCTTCAGAAGATTGATAGCTGCGGATCAAGCACAAAAGCACCTTTGTCATCTTCTGATAAAGGTAAGAAACAATCAAACAAGAATCCTCGGAAAGCACCAACTGAAGAATCCGTAGAACACCTGCAGAAAAAGAACTATGAGGAATCCGTAGAACATCTGCGGAAATCAAAAACTGCCAAGTCCGTAGATCATCTGCGGAAGGCAAAAACTACTGAATCCGCAGACAAGCAACGGAAGAAAGAATCTGATACTGCGGACGAGGTAACAAGAGAAACAAACAAACATGCTCAGAAAAAGGTCAATATCAAGCAACTAAAGGGAGCTAAAGACAAACAAACAACAGCTAATGAAGCACCAAACAAAAACAAGAAGAAATCATCTGATGTTTCAGCAAGTGAGACCAAAAACAACAAAAAGAAGGCTGAACTCGAAGACACTTCTGAGAAATATTGCAAATGGTGTGATATGAAGAATCACAACACTGATGAATGCTATTTCAGTAGCTACTGTTCCATTTGCAACATGAACAATCACATGACTGATGACTGTTTCTTCAACAAACACTGTGCCATATGTGACAAAAATAACCATTCCACTCAGGAATGTTATTTTAATAAGAAGAATAAGAAAAAGAACAACAAGAAGTCACAAGGTGCATCATCCGACTCAGAAATTGACAAAGAGACACAGGCTCAGAAAGAACAACAAAAGTCAACAAAAAGATTATCTGTTGTGGACAAAACTGTGAAGCAGAAAATACCAGCACAGGCTAAGACATCTCACAAAAAGGTGGATTTGTCTGATAAACAAACGGAAGCTGTTGATGATTTCTTTGACAACTTTGATAAAGGAACTCCTGTGTACCAATCAAAGCAGAAAGATGAAGAAACTTTCAAGACTACAGGATCCTCTTCAAAGTTAAGATACAAACCAAAACAAGCTAAGTTGAAGAAAGACTCGGATAAGCATGAAGACACTCAGAAACCTGAATTATCTTCAACAGAATCATCCTCACCACCATCAGATCAAAAAGAAACAACTAATACTGAAACTTCACGATTAATTCATGAAGGAGTAACTATTGTTGACACAACTGGCAAACCCAAGACAATTAAGCCTTGGGCTGTCCATTCTAATTAATTTCTTTTTGTTTGCAGGAACAATCATGGAGAGCTGACAACAAGTGGTATGTTGACAGTGGTTGTTCCAGACATATGACAGGCAACTGTGCACTTCTCCATGACTTCAAACATAAACATGCCTCTTATGTGGCATTTGGTGGGGATAAGAAGGGAGGTAAAATTGTTGGTGAGGGAATGGTAACTAATGGTGTTTTAACATTTGAAAAAGTAAATTACTGTGAAAATTTGCAGTATAATTTACTTAGTGTTTCCCAAATTTGTGATCAAAATTATTTAACACTATTTGATAACACTAACTGTTACATTCTTAAGCCAGGGTTTACAGTTCCAGCAGACTGGATACTTCTTAAAGCATCAAGAAAAGGCAACACATATATCTTGGATATGAACAACACAACACTCACAAAACATGAGACATGCCTGCTGTCCAAATCTTCCGAAAATGAATCTCAATTATGGCATAGAAGGCTTGTCCATTCCAACATGAAGAACATGAATAAATTGGTGAAAAATGACTTAGTCATTGGATTACCAAAGAAAGAATTTCATTGTTCTAATCACTGTTCTTCATGTTATAAAGGAAAACAACACAGAGTGTCTCATAAATCCAAAACAATCAACACTAACACTACACCACTCAAATTGCTTCACATGGATCTCTTTGGTCCAACCAATGTGCTGAGCATTGGAAAAAGGCAATATTGTTAGGTGATAGTTGATGATTTCACTAGATTTACATGGGTCTTTTTCTTAAAACATAAGAGTGAAACATCTAAAACATTAATAGACTTTGTGATCAAGATTGAGAATCAACTTGATTTAAAAGTTAAAATTTTTAGGAGTGACAATGGAACTGAATTTGTTAATGCTGATTTGGATTCTTTTTGCAGGACTAAAGGAATAGCTAGACAATTTAGTGCCCCAAGAACTCCACAACAAAATGGAGTGGCCGAAAAGAAAAATAGAACACTGATAGAAGCAGCCAGAACAATGCTAGCTGATTCTCAGTTGCCCATTACATTCTGGGCAGAAGCTGTGAATACAGCTTGCAATGTTCAAAATAGAACTTTGATAGTCAAAGAACATAATAAAACACCTTACGAACTCTTATTTAAAAGAAAACCTTTTATAGGATATCTTAGAGCTTTTGGGTGTCATGTGTCTGTTTTAAATACTAAAGAACAATTGGGAAAATTTTCTGAAAAAGCCTATGATGGTTTCTTTGTTGGATATTCATCCACTTCTAAATCATATAGGGTGTACATTCCAGAACATAACATAGTTGAAGAGACTCCCAATGTTTCTTTTGATGAATCCATGTTTACTACCAATGTAAAAGGATCATCTTGGTTATTTGATATAGATGCATTAACTGAATCATTTAACACTAGTTATCTGATCAATGCAGGTGCTGCGGATACATGTTATCCCTTTGTGCCCCCGAGTGTGAATGAAGTGCCTTTAACAGCTGACCCACCAAGAGCACAAGTGTCACCTGAACCACAGCAAAGATCAAGTCAGCAGCATGAAGCTACTTCTGGAGAGGCAAACTCTTCATCCCCAGCACATGTAAATTCATCAGCAGATGTTTCCTCATCCGTAGATATAAATACTGGTGCAACTCCTGATGCTAGAGATGGAGAGGAGGTAGTCATTCAACAACCATTGCCAGCTGACCAACATTGTTCATCCGTGGATGGTGATGTATCTCCTACGGAAGTACAAAATGCCTCCGTCGATGCTGCAGTTCCTCCTACGGAAGAACAAAATACTGCTTCCGTAGAACCTCCTACGGAAGAACAAAATACTGCTTCCGTAGAACCTCCTGCGGAAGAACAAAATGCTGCTTCCGTAGAACTTCCTGCGGAAGAAGACAAAGCAGTGAATCAAACACAATCTGATCCGAACGACCATGATCCTTTTGATTATTTCATCGACTCAACTTCTCATCTGACACCATCTGCTTCAATGGGTTTCACTAACTTAGACTCCACAGTTCAAGTTGATGTTGTCTCAACAAGCAGAGTACACAAGTCTCATCCAACAGATAATATCATTGGGGACCTGCATGCTAGAACCACAAGGAGCAAAGGAGGTGTGGCAAACATTTGTTTGTTCACCTGCTTTTTGTCCCAAACAGTTCCTGCAAACATTACAGCTGCACTAAAAGACAACAGCTGGATTGAGGCTATGCAAGAAGAGTTACAACAATTCAGAAAACAGAAAGTGTGGACTCTTGTAGATTTGCCTACGGGTCAACATTCAATTGGCACAAGATGGCTTTTCAAGAACAAGCTGGATGACAGAGGTATCATAGTGAGAAACAAGGCCAGACTTATTGCTCAAGGATATACTCAGGAAGAGGGAATAGACTATGATGAAGTCTTTGCACCAGTTGTAAGGATTGAAGCTATACGAGTCTTCCTCGCTTATGCAGCATTCAAAAAGTTCACAGTCTATCAGATGGATGTGAAGTGTGCTTTCCTTTATGGGAAAATTGATGAAGAAGTCTATGTGGCTCAACCCCCTGGATTTGAAGACCCTGATTATCCACATAGAGTATACAAGCTTGACAAGGCTTTGTATGGTCTTCATCAAGCACCCAGAAAGTGGTATGATACACTATCATCCTTCCTGCTGAAGAATGGGTACAAGAGAGGCACTATTGATCAGACACTCTTCCTCAAACAAGAACATCAAGATCTTTTGGTGGTTCAAATATATGTTGATGACATCATATTTGGATCAACCAACAAGAAGCTGTGTCAAAGCTTTGAAGACTTAATGAAATTTGAATTTCAGATGAGCTCCATGGGAGAATTGACTTTCTTCCTTGGCTTACAAGTTCATCAGAAATCAGATGGCATTTTCATCAATCAAGAAAAGTACATTCATCAAATTTTGAAGAAGTACAATCTTGCTGATTCCACTTCTTGCAAGACACCTGCCTCAACAATAGACAAGATTGTGCCTGACCCTGCTGGCAAATCCGTAGATCAAAGATTGTACAGATCAATGATCGGTTCTTTAATGTATTTAACTGCCAGTAGACCTGACATAATGTTTGCTGTTTGTGTTTGTGCCAGGTACCAATCTGACCCAAAGGAGTCCCATCTAAATGCTGTGAAGAGGATTTTCAGATATCTGAAAGGCAAACCTGCATTGGGACTTTGGTATCCCAAAGATGGAGACTTTAGCCTATACTCCTATTCAGATAGTGACTATGGAGGGTGCAACAACAACAGAAAATCCACAACTGGTGGATGTCAATTTTTAGGACCAAGACTTGTTTCATGGCAGTGCAAGAAGCAAACCAATGTCTCTGTATCCATAGCTGAAGCAGAATACATAGCTGCTTCAGCAGGTTGCTCTCAAGTACTTTGGTTGCAAAACCAATTACTTGATTATGGTTACAATTTCCTTCACACACCAATTCATATTGATAATTCAGCTGCTATGTTTATAACTGCTAACCCAGTTCAACATAGTAAAACTAAACACATTGAAATCAGATACCATTTTCTGAGAGATTGTTCTGAAAAGGGTCTAATTAAGTTAGTCAAAGTAGACACAACAAATCAGCTTGCTGATTTGTTCACTAAAGCATTTGATTCTGTTAGATTTAATTTTCTGATAGAATCTTTGGGAATGATTAACTTAGAATAAATCAACAAAAGCATATGACTGACTTTGTGGAGAGTGATTGTTAGGGATGAATTAACACATGTGCATGCATTATATTTGGGAAATGATAGTAAACTATATTTGGTTTTTCAACATACACTCAACACTGACTTCTATGCTACTGATATGTGAGTAGGTTCATCTTGAGTGGAAACAACGCTCAGAGCATGCCAAACTTAAAGCTTCAGGTAACTGTCTGTGGGGACTCCATGTGCTAATTCAGAAGGTATGTTCTCTCCTGATGTGATCAAATCACATACCCAAGCACACTATGTAAAATACTTTATAATCTTCTATCTTTGCAAAGTCATTTTCCCTCTGTTTTGTGTGAACAAAGACCTGGGAATATGATCTAAGAGTATGATCTTCATTCTCCCTCTGTTTTGTGTAAACAAAGACCTGGGTTAAGTTCACCTCTGTTTTACGTAAGTAAAGACCTGGTGACTATGAAGATCATATCTCAGCTCTAAGAAGAATCACTTGTGCTTAATTGTACATCAATTCAATGAGCTTCAACATCAAAGCATTTATGAGATTGTACTATGTCTCAAGATAGAACTTATAACTTAATGTACATAGTCCTTAAGTGTGACAGGTAGTGATTTGCCTCACCTACGGAAGACGTATTCTAACGAAACTTGACTGTGGGACCCATGACTGCTACTGATTAACAAACCTCATAACATGATAAATAGCATGCCTAGTTGATACAATCCTCTTGTTTGAATTTAAGTGGATCTATATACTTGCAATCAGGTGTGTATTAAATCAACTAATCAACATCCGCAGAAGCCAAACCATAGTATGATCCCTTTATGTATATATGCATGCATGTAATTGTTTAAGCACGATGTTTAATTTGTCCTATTCCCTGATTTTCTCTCTCTTAGGATGTCATATGCCTGTCATGCCTGTTCACAACTTAAATTTAGGATGAATGCAACAGTTTCACATTAATCACAAATTTAGGGGGAGTAGTTCATGCATGAAAAACAATACAAAGATGATAATTGATTTAACTTATTCTGAAGGAATTGGATCTTGAGCACTAACTTGAATGCAGGATACAGGACACTTTACCTTCTTGTACTACATTGCCATGCAAATGAAGTCAACAATGTCCAACATCAACAATTGAGTCTACTCAGTAGATATCATACATTTAAAGTTTTTAAAACTTTAAGTTCCGCAGAAGTTTCAGTAATACTTCTCATCCGTAGAAGTAACAGTGAAATTTCTGCATCCGCAGAAGTCACAGCAATACCTCTCATCCGAAGGAAGTATTGTGTGATTTCTGGTTCAGCAGCAAAACAAATGCATTATTTGAACTTTTACATCCGATGTAAGGTTCCGCAGATGTTGACATCCGCAGAAGTTAAGGTTCCGCAGATGTTGACATCCGCAGAAGTTAAGGTTCTGCAGATGTTGACATCCGCAGATGTCAAGGTTCCGCAGATGTTCTGCGGAAGAGATAATGCATTCTAAACACTTGGTATGCGGATAGGAATGGATGGAAGTGGGCCCAACATAATTAATAAAAGAACATAATTAATAAAAGAAATTAATATGTTCCCCTATAAATAAGGTTTCTGATATTTTTACAGAGCACTTTCACTTTTAACCTAGAAAATCGCCCATTTTCCCTCTTTTTCAAATTTCAAAATATCCGTTTCCAAGAACACATCATCAACATTATCCTGTAATAAATTACATTTATCGCAAAGGTAAATCATGTCTTAAACATCAGTACGAAACTGTTTAATCGGTTATTGACATTCAAACGATTCAACTGCATGGTTTCTAACTTGATTTTCTTTGCAGATGGCAAATAGATTTGCTAAAGAACACAATGTGTGCGCGTTCTTGAACGCTGATGATCCAGCAGCGGAAGGATGTCGAGATATCGTCGAGATATCATAAGATATCTCCGACGATCCAGGCTCTTCTACGCCTTGACGGCTGAGCCTGTGATCCATCAGGCGCACATTATTGATTTCTGGAACTCAGCACGAGTTGAAGAACAAGACGATGAGGAGGTGATAGTGGCTGAGGTTTTGAGTCAGCGTCTTCGATTCAATGAAAGCACCTTACGAAGATGTCTGGAACTGGGAGATAGAGAAACAGGGAACCCCGATGTATTCGAGAATGAATACATTGAAAAAGTATTCAACCTAATGGGGTATGATGGTGACTACGAGAAAGGGGAAATCAAGAAGGGTAGGCTGTGCAAACCGTACAGATTCTTGTGTCACACCTACCTAAAGTGCATGTCGAACAGAAAGTCGGGGCTAGACAGATTCTCTCGGCACATTTCATCCGGAATCATTGGAGTATTCGAGTGGAGAATCTATAATTACGCCAAATACATCTTCAATTTTCTTATTGAGCAAGTCAAACTGCAAAAGAATGACAAGATGTACATGTTCCCGAGATTTATTCAACTGGTGATTAACTCAGAGCTTCCAAGGTTGAGCAGAGTAGGAGAAGTGTTTGTACAAGCACACCTGAGCAAATCAGTGTTGAAAAAACTTAGTGGGAAGTATGAGGGTCCTGATATGCCAATGTTCGCACATGTTATAGATCCTCAAGCAGACCTGCCACAAGAGTTAGCATGGGCAGATGAAGCAGAATCATCTGCTGATTCTGCATAATCTTCTCACTCTCCACACCAAACACCACAACACCAACAACAATCACCACTCCAAACACCACCACTACAACATCAATCACCCAGCCAATCACCCTCTCAACAACCACAATCACCAGCAAGCCTAAACACCCAACCAATCTCTCCAATTCACCACCATCAATCACCTGTACGAATATCATCATCGACCACCAAAGATACTCAGCCAGTATCTCCTATCCAATAACAATCATCATCATCCTCTCAATCATCATCTCATCACACTCAACCATTCTCTCCACAACAAATCCAATCCCCCATACAACCACCACCAGAATCTCCAAAACATCAATCACCGGAAAGTGCTGGGACTGAACCTTTTGAGGTAACTAAGTCTGTACACTCCGTACACTCAGGAGACACAAAAATATTATCTGAAGCCAGCACTGTTCCTTTCTCACCAACACACACAGAAGAACACGGGGAAGTTCAAGAATCTGCTCATGATGTCACTGCATACCATGAAGATGACTTAAGTGACAGTGACATTCCTGTGAGCAAAAGCTTTCTGGTTGCTAAGTACAACATGTTGATACTTAAAACCAATAAGCGAAAACAAAGAATTCTGGAGCTGAAATGTGTAATTCAAGAAAAGGATGAAGAACTGATGAAGAAGGATGCCAGTCTAAAAAGACTCAGAGAAGATGCACTATGCAACAATGAAATTATTGATGCATTGTTCCAAACAAAACGAGAGTTAGAGGCATCTTTAAAACTTGAGCAAAATGAAAAGGCTGAGCAAATAAAGCAAAAGGATCTAGAGATAGAAAGCCTGAAAAGAAAACTCTCTGATCTGAAAACAAAAGTGGATTCAAGAACTGAGCTAGCAAAACAGTCGGGTAGAGCTACTAAGCCACTGATCTCATACACCCGAAAAAGAAAATACTTTGGAGCTACTCTAAAGAAACCTGAAGAAGAAAGCTCCCCAAAGAAACCAAAACTTCCATCTCCTGCACCTACACCTTCAGTAGAAGTGTCTGCTGTGAAGGTATCCTCCGGAGAAGAAGATGACAGTGAGAAAGAGTGGGAGGAACTAACGAGAATGGAGTCCCCCACCGGTGATAAGGGTGGAAAGGCCGATGACCTTCTAACAACCGTTGATATCATGGAAGAGAGGTCTGATTCCAGCATGTTTATGACCCTCATCAACCATGGTTTTCCGTATGACATGGTTGAGAGGATGAACACATCAGAAATGACCAACGCACTGAAAGAATTTGAGTTTGCCAGGTTCATAATCCCAAACTGTGATTATGAAGCCTTTACTACATTTCAATCATTGGAGAAAATCAAGAAGGATTTGGGCCACTGTGACACAGCCAAACTCACCAAGTATAATATGACTTGCTGGTTACAGGGGCACAACTACAAGCCGCATGAACTTAAAGGTAGAACTACTGGAGAGTTGCGGAGGATGATGGAGCATGTAATGAAGGTGGAGCTGGAAACAGGTGTAAAATTCAGAACAACAGCTCCTCATCCTACTGATGACAAACAAAGCAAATCATCTGCTGATCCAATCACTGTGGAACCCAAGGATCAGCATAAAGCTAAGGATAAGCTCATCAGGGAACCAAGGGAAGTCATTCCAGGCAAAGTTTGGCCCCTTGGTACCACTGTCAGAGAAATCACTGATCAGAAGTCCACTCTGATTCAGTTGATTGATCACCTCACAACTCCCAACTCAGCTGTAGAAAATAAAATAATGGCATGGAAATATGATCAGGAGTGGGATTGTGCAGTGATTAAAAGGACATCAGGAAGAGTTGAATACTTCCGTGATGTGTTTTCAGTACTCTGCCTTCCTGAGAATGATTTAAAGGACCTGCAAAGCCTTACTTTGACAAATTATCCAATACACCCAAGGGGCAGGGACTTCTCAAGCAGAGTGGGTCAACTGAAAACAAGGTTCAAAGATGATGTGATCATAGGAGCTAAAAGAGATGATGATGCTCACAAACGAAGAACTCAAGGGCAGAAAAGATCCAAGTCCAATGCCTCTGACTCAGTAGATGATGAATTTCTGAAGAGGGTTGGATATAACAACAGAACATCAGCAGCCATCAAACGCATTGCAGGAACTCAATACACACTCCTTATCACTGAGTGGGGATATGTAGAGAGGACAAAAGAGCTGGTGCTGATAAGAACTGCAGAGAACAAACGCGCAGAAAATATCAGGATCTTTGATCCTGCGGAAATCAAGTTGCTTCATCCAAGCTACACTTCTTACCTTCATGACAAATTCTTTCCGAAGCTGAGTGATGAAGCAGCTCAAAATGATCTGTTCCTGCATGTACACATGATCCAAGTCATCGACAAACTTCATGCGAAGGCCTACAAACGACGAAGACATAATGCAGGCTTGCTGAAGGGAACAGAATATGAAGAAGTATCAGAACTTCGCCTCTCCGAACAAGATGAGCTTGAAGTAGTGAAGAATGACCGAGTCTTGGAGACTCTCACTACAGAGGAGGATGTTCTGGGACTTGGATTCGAGACTCTGAAGAAGATCAGCAAAATGGAGATCAAATACAAGTATGATGATCAACAGACAGCTGTATCTTACTTCTACAACAAAATCATATCAAGAGTCAAGGATCTTGCTGTTTTGAAGGACTGATTACAAGGAGCTAAGCCTAAGGGGGAGTATTGTTAGATCTAGATTGTATAGGGCTAGATCATTTTTGTATAGGCTTAGTACTTGAATCAAGTCTTGTAATTAATATTTGTAACAGTCAATATATATATATATGTGAATTGAATTTATAGGTTAACCCCATATATGTATGTGTGTTGATTTGTGACTTGACAGGAGAAACAATATACTTGGATGGATTTCCTGAAATTGACCAAGTGTAGGAAACATCTACGGATGAACAATTTTGTTAATCCGTAGATATGTTTCATACAAGACCAAATGACCAAGTGTAAGTTTCTGCGGATGATCAAGTTTCATGAAGGGAAGACTCCTACGGAAGAACAACATTCCTACGGAAGAGCAAATCATCTACGGAAGAACAAAAGATCTGCGGAAGGCAAGACTCCTGCGGAAGATCATTATACTTGTGCGATTACAAACTCCAAGAAGTCAAACAAGTCAACACGATCAACAACAGATCCCGAGAGATCCGGTGTTTCCTTAGCCGACTCAAATCATCTATAAATATGAGTCCTAGGTTTCACATCTCGGTGAACACAATCAATCATTATTACGGCTGTCAAGTTACATCATTGTGCAACCCTAATCGCCGTCTCATCAACATCAACATTATTTGATACACTATATTCGATTGTTTATAGTATTCATTATTATTCTTTTGTAATCATTACATTATAGTTAATGAAACACGTTTGAATAATTATTGATTTCGCATTCATGTGTTTCTGTGGTTGTGTTCATAATTAATCATCAAACCAATTAAACGTCAATTAGTGATAATTCCGCGATCATTAAATTGATTTATTTTAATACTGATAATTCCTCAATTGAGATCCTTGGATTCACACAAACTCATTAACAACTTAACAAGCTGAAAATTTGATGGTTCTTTAACATTAAGTGATTTATAAAAGGTTATTAAAAGATTAATGGTTTTAATAAATAAGGTTTTATTAAAAGTGAACCATAGGGTACCTTGTATTTGAAAGCATGCAAATATAAGGTACATAGAGTTTTCTAAACTAAGATTATGAAAACTTTAAATTTCTTTTATAAACAAGTTTAACACCGTCCTTTTACACAACACTTGAGTCATTTGGAAACTCTTAATGGGATAAAGGTCACCTAACCGTTTTGAGGGAACTTGTGACTTGAGGTGGGGATACCATATTTATGGGATAAAGATCACCTAACCACTTATGTTGGAAAACTCACATGTGCGTGCAAGTAGGGTAACTTGATTTGCAAACCATGTTAAATGGATCACCTACAATATGGTTTACAAAGGTGTTGATGGGATAAACGTGCCGACCACACATATAATGTGTAAGTCGATCCCATACCCTAGAAGTTGCAAAGGGTTGCAATTGTCAAAACGTTGACCACCTTGTTAATTTAAATAATGGGATAAAGGTCACCTAACCACTATTTAAATGAAACGTTGGATTCTAGAATTTTAAAATTGTGTAAGACACATAAAAGGGCTTTAATTATTAAATATAGATAATATCATCAATACTAAAACTGAACTTTGTTAAATTTTCTAGATGGCCACCAACAATAATGATAACCATGAAATCCCGTCCGCTCACTCACTATCACTAAGGACAATTCTCCAAAAGGAGCGTCTAAACCATAATAATTTTATTGATTGGTTTCGAAACTTGAGAATTGTTCTCAAGCAAGAGAAATGATCATATGTTTTAGACGATCCGATTCCCGATCAACCTAATGAGGAAGATGAGGAGGCCTTTATGAATTGGGTGAAATACACTGAGGACTCGGTCCAAGTGTCTTGCTTCATGTTGGCAAGTATGACTCCGGATCTCCAAAAGGAGTATGAACATCATGGTGCGTACGACATGATTGCCCAGTTGCAGGAAACGTTCCAACAACAAGCAAGGGTAGAGCGCTTCGAAATGGTTCGAGCACTCCATGCATGTCGTATGGATGACATCCAGTCTGTTTCATCTTATGTACTTAAGATGAAAAGCCACATCGACCACCTCGAAAGGCTGAATTGTCCCGTCTCAAAAGAGTTGGCTACAGATTTGATCCTCAACTCTTTGTCAAAAAGGTTTGACAATTTTGTCATGAATTATAACATGAACAGATGGGACAAGAACATAAGTGAGCTTCACTCTATGCTTAAAATTACCGAGGCGGCCATGGGTAAAAAGGTTTTACCCGTTCTCACCATCAATGAAGGTGGGAACAATAAGAGGCCTCACCCCGCACCCAAGGCAAATGTTGCCAAGGGGAAAGGGTACGTTAGGGGAAAGGGGAAGGGAGTGGTAAGAGCGCCACCACCAAAACAAGCGGAGAAGAAGCAAAAGGTTGCCTCAAATGACCCATGCTTTAAGTGTGGGGAGATTGGACATTGGGCAAGAAATTGTCCAGTCCATCTCAAAGAGTTGCAAGCTAAGAGGGATGCTGGGCAAACCTCAGGTACAACTTATATGATTCATGTTGATCTAAGTTTAGTATCCTCTAATACATGGGTATTGGATACCGGATGTGGAACTCACATTTGCAACTTATTGCAGGGGTTCAAAAGAAGTAAGGACTTCAAGAAAAGGGATGTTAGCCTCTACATGGGGAATGGGGCAAAAGTTCAAGTTGAAGGCCGAGGGGACTACATCTTGAAACTTCCAAATGGTTTGGAAGCAATTTTGAACAATATTTTGTATGCTCCTAGTTTGACTAGAAACATTATTTATGTTCCCCAATTAAGACAATATGGTTATGTTTTGACATTTATTGAAAATAAAATTCATATTTCTTTAAATGATATATTTTATTTTAAAGCTATTCCTATGAATGGTATTTATGAATTGGTTCGTGAAAACACATTATATGATAGCTCATTGTACCAAACCACCACTAAGAAACTCAAATTGGATTCGAGTGATACCTATCTTTGGCATTGCCATCTTGGTCATATAAACAAGAAGCGCATACAAACACTTCAAAAGAACGGTCTTTTAAAAGCAAATGAATATGATTCATTTGATGTATGTGAATCTTGTTTACAAGGTAAAATGACCAAAGCACCTTTTAGTGGCAAATCCGAAAGGGCAAAAGATTTATTAGGCATCATACATTCAGATGTATGTGGTCCTTTTAAGCCAATGACTAGGTACCATGAAAAATACTTCATTACCTTTACCGATGACTATAGTCGATATGGTTATGTGTACTTGTTAAGACACAAAGATGAAGCTTTTGAAATGTTCAAAATCTTCCAAAATGAAGTAGAAATTCAACTCAACAAGAAAATAAAAATTCTCCGCACCGATAGAGGAGGTGAATACCTAAGTGATGCTTTTAGAGATCATCTTAGAAGTTGTGGTATTGTCTCACAACTATCTCCACCTGGAACACCACAACATAATGGTGTGTCCGAGTGGAGAAATCAAACTCTATTGGATATGGTTCGATCTATGATGGCTACAAGCTCACTGCATCATTTTGGGGTTTCGCTTTGCTCTCAGAGGCCCGTATTTTGAATATGGCCCCAACCAAGAAAGTGGAAACAACACCTTTTGAAATATGGCATGGAAGGGTTCCATCACTATCATATTTAAAGGTATGGGGTTATGAGGCTTATGTTAAGACTCCCACCTCAAACAACCTAGGAAGCCGTTCCACTAAGTGTATCTTTATTGGATATCCTAGAGATTCTATGGGATATTATTTCTATGATCAATTGGAACAAAAGGAGTTTGTTGCCAAGAAGGCTGAGTTCTTAGAAGCTAAGTTCCTTACGGAAGGAACTAGCGGTAGAACTGTGGATCTTGAGGAGGATCAAGAACCATAAATTCATACACGCTTGGTTGACACTAGCACTCAACATGAGGATGTTGAAAATGATCAAGTGGTTGATCAATATACACAAAATGTTCGCAGATCTGGTAAACTAGTAATCCACCTGAAAGATATGGATTTTTCATAGATGGATGCTATGTGGTAGATTTTGATCAACCAACCACCTATCATGATGCAATGTCCAATTTGGATTGTGACAAATGGCTTGAAGCCATGAACGTTGAGATGTAATCCATGTATGACAACCAAGTATGGGACTTGGTTGAACCACCTCTTAACTCCAAGATAGTTGGCAGTAAGTGGGTTTTCAAGAAGAAAATTGATATGCATGGAAAATTGGATACTTATAAAGCTAGACTTGTAGCAAAAGATTTCACTCAAACTCAAGGGGTTGATTATGATGAGACCTTCTCACCCGTTGCAATGCTATAGTCTATTAGGATATTGTTTGCCATAACTGCTCATTATGATTATGAGATTTGGCAAATGGATATCAAAACCGCTTTTCTAAATTGATATCTTGAGGAAGATGTCTATATGGTTCAGCCTGAAGGTTTTGTCAACTCAAAACATCCTAACAAAGTATGCAAGCTAAAGAAATCAATCTATGGGTTGAAGCAAGCATCAAGAAGTCTGAATCACCATTTTGATGAAGAAATGGTCAAATTTGGGTTCATCAAAAACGCTGATGAAGCATGTGTGTATAAGAAAGCTAGTGGGAGCATCATCACTTTCCTAGTATTATATGTCGATGACATTCTACTATTTGGAAATGACATTCCAACCATGGAAGGTGTAAAAGCCTGGCTTGGAAACTGTTTCTCCATTAAGGATCGTGGTGAAGCCGCCTATATTTTAGGAATAAAGATCTATAGGGATAGGTCAAGGCGGTTGATAGGTTTAAAACGAAGTGCATACATTGACAAGATCTTGAAAAGGTTCAAGATGCAAAACTCTAAGAAAGGTACTGTACCTATTCAAAGAGGAATGATATCGAATAAGACTCAATGTCCAAGCTCAAAGGATGAGCAAGACAAAATGAAGGGAATCCCATATGCGTCTTCTATAGGATCCATCATGTATGCAATGATATGCACTAGACTGGACGTGTCATGCGCTTTGAGCATGGCAAGCCGATACTAACAAAATCCTAGAAGCAGTCATCGGATGGCTGTTAAGAACATACTTAAGTACCTAAGGAGGACTAGAGATATGTTCCTAATCTATGGATCTGGTGAAGAGGAACTCGTTGTAAAGGGTTACACGGATGCGAGTTTCCAAATGATCGGGATGATTCACGGTCACAATCGGGGTACATTTCATCTTGAATAGAGGAGCGATCTCTTAGAAGAGCTCTAAGCAAGATGTGGTGGCATTATCAACTACAGAATCAGAATACATCGCCGCTTCATTAGCAGCTCAGGAAGCTGCATGGTTAAAGAAGTTCATCCGATCTTGGGGTGGTCCCTTCCATTCAGGATCCCCTAGAAATTCTTTGTAATAACGAGGGTGCGATTGCTTAAATCAAGGAACCCTATGCACATCAAAAGACTAGGCACATCGAATGGAGATTCAACTACATAAGGGATGAAGTTGAAAAGGGAAAGATATGTATTCTCAAAGTTCACACGGATCAAAACATTACGGATCCACTCACGAAGCTTCTTGAAAAGGCAAAGCGTGAAAGTCATACTTGTGCCATGGGACTTCAATATTCTAGTGACTGGATTTGATCTTTAATTTTATATTTAGATATTGTAACCCTTATTACTTGATTGAATTATTTGATTATAATAGTTCAGCTAATATTCCTATTTTGCACGTTTAAAATCCATGTGTAAATCATTTACTCAAAACGTCCGTAGTTGTTCATACTTGTGGGAACCAGTATGAAGGTAAGACTATTATGAACTTGGATTGGTAGATATTCATATGGATGAATATAGAGCAAAGGGTTGCTGCCAAAGTTCATAGATATTTGTGGGATGCAAATATTGGACTGTTCTGCATCTCAAATATTACTACATGGAATCAACCTGATTGATCATAAGTAATTTTGAGTAAAGGCGAATATCATTTGATATCCTTTGACCTGAGACACATTTTGGGTCTTGATATTTACCGAATATTATAGTTTGACTTAGCTCTTCGCTGTTCTGAAACATGGCAGTACATAAGTCTGAGTTTAGGTATGATATAAGGTAATTGTCAGAGACGTATGTAGTCAAGATGGGATTTGTCCCTCTTATTCGTTGAGAGTAAGATTTCTAAGGCCTGTTAAAGTTAAATCAATAGAGAATGATCACTCTGTGTCTCAGAGATTTAACATGACATTTGTGACAAAAAGGATAGATGATTGTTTCACCTAAAACATTTCAAGTATGGTACTTGAAGAGGATGATGTTATTGAATGGCACTTAGTCATACGTATTAAGGGTAGTAAACCGTTGTTAGGCGGTATTTACTAGCTTGCATCAATCTTCTATGAATCTTGTGCAAGTGGGAGATTGTTGGATCTTGTATGCCCAAGACACATACAAGATTGATGTGGTTAGTACGTTATGATCCAAGTTGGGTCATACCCAATAACAAGCTATACAAACACAAATAAATGTTTATTTGTTGATGAGGTCATACAAATAAACATTGACACCAATTTAGAAAATGGGTTTTCTAAAATATTGCTTTGTAATAGAACAACATTATATGAATAACTTGTTCATGAGATATTATTTGTTTCATTATTTAAGTTGGTTAAATAATAACAAATAAAAGTGTGTTATTGTTATAAAATTAAAAGAGGTTTTGATTTTATAAAAACATTAAGGGTTGAAAGAGTGCAATTTTATAAAAGTTTCAAAATGGGGGGAACCCATTTTTGAACCCCAATTCGGCCGCCCAATGTGCCATATGAGGGGTCTTTTAGTCTTGGTTACTACAAGACTTAAACCACACTTACACTCTTCAATCATCTCTCAGACTCTCTCTCACACACACAAGCAAAAGAACCTCCCAAACAAGGCTAAAATTCAGATTTAGAAGCTGAAAAAGGGGCTGAAATTTTAGTTTTTGGAGGACCTAAGGAAGAGGTTTCTTTGGTGTTGCATCCTAACAAGCAAAGTGTTTGAAGAGCTTGTGGGTATTATGAGTTTGAGGTATTCTCCTTTGAAAGCTAGCCACTGAAGAACATCATCTTCTTCATCTTATACATCTACCACAACTTGTGCAAGAGAGGTTGCATCTTTGAACACCCTATGTTTGGTTTTATAGTTTGATAGCACATTAATTCACATATATTTATATGATCCTTATTCTTGGGTTTTGTTTATGTTTTTAAATGGTAAAAATTTCAGATTACAAACCATATGTTAAACCTATATTCCGGTGCGTTTTTTATAGTTTAAATTGTTAAAATAGTCTTGTTTTACATGTGACGAAACCCTACACCTGATCCAAACCAACCATCAACCTCAAAAGCTACATTAGAAACTGCAAAAAAACAAAGAATTCTTTATAAGACATGTAATTCAGATTCTCACAACATTTCTGAGTGTAAAAACACTGAGAGTGATACATATATATGTCCTCATAAGAGAAAGCAACAAAAACAAACAAGACAAAAGGCTGTGAAGTTCTAATCAAATCCAACTTCATCATTTAAGCCTAAGGAAAGAAGATCCAGACCTATTCCCTACTGCTTACATTATGACATGGAGAATCATATCACTTCAACTCTCCAACATCATAACACAGAAGAGGTCAAAGATCTTATCATACATCAGAGTCATACTCACCAAGATCGGAGCATGAGTACTACAACAGACATCATAGCTACTCTTCTCCTCGATCACATCAACATGGGTATGATTTTAAACATTATGATATTCATAATTATTAGGCACCAAGACATTATCCTAGGTCATACACAAAACATAAGTATGATAAATATAGGAATAATGATTGGTATAGTGACTATCATAGAAGATCACATCCATCAAATTATTATAATCATGATTATAATTCTTATGATGAATATGATCGCATGCACAGAAGAAACAAACATAATCAAGGACAAAGATCCTTTGCTCACCTCCACAAAACATTCAAAAGAAAAATAGATTTTCTAAACCAACAAAAAGATTTTCAAAAACCAAACAAACTCCTTTTGTTAAACAAGCTAAAGTTAAGTCAGTTGGTTTAAAATCAAAACAATGTTGGAGAAAGAAAACAATTTCAGGAGGTGAATCTGATACATCATCAGAGAAAGCAAAATCATACACATATGAGCAAGTCATATGTAAAGATACTAAAGGATAGCTCAGGACAGTAATGACCTGGGTTGAAATATCTAACTGATTTGCTAGTGTAATAGGGACAATTATGGAGGCTGCCACCCCAAAAAAAGGTAGCAGTGGCTGATCCCTTCTCATGACAGGAATGTTCTTCCTGTTCATGATATTATGATGCAACTAAGCCAAATGGAGTAGAAATTAACCAGAATTCAATGCAGGATATAAATCACTCATGGAAACTATGATGGCAATGCAAGAAATAACCGATGTTTCATTCCATCTGCTTAGTCTGAGTATATTGCTACATGGACTAACTGTTTATGATCTCTATTGAATTGATAACACATATGCCATTTCTTTATTTTCTCAAAAAATACTAAAAATTAGATAATCAAGAAAAGTCCGAAAATATTACTTTTGAATCTTCCTGCATTTACATAAGAAATGATAGTACACTCATCTACTATCTTCTTCATCTATTTTTCAAATCAATAAAGACTGACAAAGCTTTGTTTGATATGTTAGTAGGATCAGCTTGAATTCAAGATAAGCATATTTATGATGAATTAAATCAACATGCATTGTGGACCAAAACCATCTTAGGGTATTGGTAAGCAATGATTTCCATGTGTTTACGTGTGTGGTTACCTAAACACACCATGCGAAAACGGTTTATAAATTTCTCATTGTTAAAAGCGTCTATTTCTCCTTTGTTGTATGTAAATACAGACCTGAAGTAAACATGAGGACAACTTCTGTTGTGCTGAGCACAGACCTAGTTGACCTTGCACTAAAAGTGTTTATGCTAAAAAGAATCCCAATGTGGATCAATGCTAAAAGAATCCCAGTGAGGATCAACTTCCAATGTGAAGTATAAAAGAATCTCAATGCGGATCACATATAAAAGAATCCCAAAGTGGATCAAATCATGAGAATTTATACTCTAAGTAGCCTGGTTCAAGTTGCAATAAAGTGCCACCTTGCATTTCATGAGGAGGGTTATGCTTCCATACTTCTGAGTGTGAGGTACTTAATTAGCATATCTAATCAAACCTAAACATGATAAATATCACAAAGTGTTGAAAATAGATCCTTGTATGAGATTAAGTGAACAAACATACTTACAATCAACTTTGTTCTTTGTCTATGTCTATTCCATGCTTTAAACATTCTTAGACGTAGAGGATTTTGAATTAGTATGATTTCCTTGTAGTTAAAGGATTCATGCTTGTAAATATATTAGTTTTGAAAAATCTAAAATACCAAAAACATTTGTCATTTTTAGTATTTTTCTTAGTTTTAGCAGATTTACATGTGTTATTGATTTAGGAGTGAAACTTCCATGCAATACCTCTACTGAGAGGATTTAGACTTTTGGAGGTGATGAATTGCATGACATGCCTGAGTTTCTTATCCAGTTTAAGATGTCCAGAGAACACTCCTGCTTCCTTCAAAGATCTCCTGCCAGTTGCTAAGGACTAAGAATCCTCCATTTGGTGTCTCATACACAAAAGTTCCTCACCCTCCAAAGCTTTTATTTAGAGAGAGTATATGTTAAGTCTGAAGAATTTCTGATGCTTCTCCTTAACTTCTGAAGTTAAGATAAAGCTGCTGATATTGCTACATGTGCGATCCACAGCGTATGCAAATGGGTGTATCTTCAAGTCTTCAAAATGTGACTAGAAGATCAAGCTGATGAAACATACATCAAGTGCCAAACCAAAGTCTTTATGTACCAAAACAAAGTCCTTTTCTCAATGCCTTTTGATGAAGCTTCTAAGAAGATGCTACCAAAAAGGGGGAGAAGACTGCACTACAAGACTGCACATCAATCAACGTACTAGGTTTTGATAATCATGAGGTTTTGGCAGCATCATCTTAGGGGGAGTACTGTTGGAATATTTGAAGATGATACTTATCAAAACCTAAATGTCGAATCTCATGATGATTACCAAAACCTACACGGTGAAGATATGATAAAGATATGATCAAAACAAAGAAAATTGACCAAAGTCAAACTCAATCAACCGTGGTCAAAGTCAACAGTTAACATCAGCGGTCATCCTGAATGACGTCAGCACCCGGCAGTCGCGCATCAGCAACAAAGAATTTATCACACTTAGAACTATATTTGTGTAATCATTTTGTGCTTAAATATAATTTTTCTTATTTTTTTAAAGAGTATAAATGACTGTGTAGTCAATTATACTCAACAACCAACAAGTTTAATATAGAGATTTAGGGCAAAAACACACACAAAAGGTGTAATCACTAACATTGAGAGAATTCAAGGTTGAGTGTGTGTGAGATAGTGTTCTTGCAAACTCCCTTGTAATCTTCTTGTATCAAACACATGAATGAATGAAATATTTCTGAATTGGTGTTCTTGTTTTTTCACCATTCATTCATCATCATCATACATGTTCATCAATAGATCTGTGAGATTCCGCATCATAGATCTGATAAACGGCAACAATACGATTGCGAAATTCGATCCACACGAGTATCGGATTTCCACAAGAAATTCAAAGATTAAACAGAGAGCTTGAATACAAGGACACTCAGCTGAATGAGGAAGAACATTCAGTAGATCTTAGTGAAGATCTGAGTCATTCTGAGGAATTAGCCAATGAAGCAGAAACAAGTCAACAACAAACTGAACAAACAAAATTAGCACTGATCATTCCTGAAGAATCATACACAATGGATCAATTGTTCAGTGATGTTAATCCTTATGAGAACATACACTACTCAACCATCTTGAGACAACACTTTCACACTCCTAATCCAATTTCTCAAGAAACTAGTAGTATTCCTCATGATCCTCTGATAGACAAACAAAAAGAGTTAGTCAAACAATTCAGTGAAGCATTAAAAGATTCATCAAAAGATCAGGCATCATTATCATCTGAAACTCCTTTTAGAACTTATGAAAGGAAAAGGAAGAGATCTTATTTAACCTCTTTACTTAAAGGAAAACAAGCTGAGAGGGAACAAGAAAACCTAGAATCTCCTCCACTAAAGCTTCTAAAAGTTAAGACTGAACCTGTTGAGTTAGATGCTCCACAACCATCATCTAAAGCATCTATACTAGAAGGGGGGAGATAGATCAATCTGGTGAACAACAACAAACTCCCATTATTATCCTAAGTGATTCTAATGAGGAGGAAGAAGAAAGGGATGAACCTGAAATAATGCAAAACATACAAGAGCTCTTTACATATGATCCTCAAACCTTGATGCAGATAGAGCTGACTACCAGAGGATTCCCTTATGACTCATTCATACATCTTAACCTATCTGAGGTTGAAGACTTGCTCAAATACTTTCAAGAAGTTATGCAAAATGAACAAGAGCAAACATACAGGAGATACAAAGAAATCAAGGACAAACAAGAGCTTGAAAAGAATCTGGCCAAAGATCCTCAAATAGAGAAGATGACCTACTCCCTGGTGAAAAGCTGGTTGAGTCATACAAGTGTCCCATATAGGTCATATGCAGGAAGAACAGTGTCTCAAATGAAAGATGGCAAAAGAGATATACAAAAACATGTTAGCAAATGCTCTTAAGCCAAAAGTCTTCAGACCTCACCCTACATCTTCTCTGTCCACTTATCATCAAGCTCCTCCTGAACTTCATGAGATAGAAGAACCAAGACAATTCATGCCTCATAGGCTATAGCCTGAAGGCAATGAAGTTCGGGAGATGATCAATGAGAAAACAAATTTTGTCAAGCTGTATGACAAAATCACTCTCAATGCAGATGCTAATGAAAGAAAGATAGCGGTATGGAAATATGATGAAATCTAGGATGCTGTGCTAATCAAGAGAGTATCTGCACTTGTTCAGTACTTATCATACATATCCCATTTAGGATCATTAAGCATGAAGATATATTGGACCTGATGCAATTGAGGATGGTAAATCACACAAACAATCCCAGAGGAGCAGATTTCTATCATATAATGAGAGCTTACATGAACAGACAACATCATGAAATGAAAGCTAAAGCTGATAAAGAAGATAAACTGCATATTTCAAAGCTCAGAAAAGAACAAGCTTCAACAAGTAAACAAAAGGAAGTCAGGGAAGAATCTTCTTCTAAAATTGATCCTGACATTCTTGAAAGGGTTGGTTACCCTTTAAGGCCATCTGACTTAAAGCTAATCATGAAGAAGATATATGGCAACCAATACCAGCATCCAATAACCAGATGGTACTATGATGAAACTCATTTTGAAGTGGTGCTGGAGAGAAAGCTTGAAGGAAAAGAAGCAGCAGACATAAGACTCTTTGGTCCAATTGAGATAAAGCTGCTTCATCCATCTTATGACTCATTCCTGAAGACCAAGACATTCCCTACAATTAAAGATGTGTTGTGTAAGGGAGACTGTTGCTATTTCATACTCATGTTGAGAATTTTGGGAACTGTGTATGTAAATGCTGCATTGAAACATAGACTGGAAACAAATCAGCAATCCTTAACTCACATAGAAGGGATAACAGGAATGAGAATATCAGAGAATAACTATTTGGAGATTTTGAAGGGCAATCATGTTGTAACCACACTAGTTAGCAACATTGATGTGCAAAGTCTTGATCAGTCAACCTTGGAACAACTTGTTCATATGAAAATAGATTTCAAATATGATGATCAAAAGAGTGTTGTTGACTATTTTGTGGAACACATTGTCAATTGCAGAAATGCATTCAAGGTCACAACACTGAAAGAACAATTGAAGGAAGCTGAAGCCGACCAAGCCATAGAGAAAGACATTGATGATACTCTCAAGGCAATGGAAGAAGCAAAGAACCATTCAGAAGAAGCTGGACCATCTCATTCCTGAGGTTTCTTATCATCACTGGCAGAACAAACAACAAATACATATCCTTCTTTATGAAGGAAGCTGAAGCCGACCAAGCCACAGAGAAAGAATTTTTGTTTCTATCATGCATATTATGTGATATGATGTTATGCATATGACAAACAAACAAGCATACATTCAGGTGTTCTATAACATACACACGTGATATGATGTGATATGATGTTTCCAACCTTTTAAATCACCAAAATTTTCCTCTAGTAGTGGAAGACTCGTTTTTACATTTAAACCATTAAAACGCGTTTTTGACCGAGTTTGACCATTTTAAAAGCTTGTTTGACCAACCTTTCTAAATTATAAGTTATTTTATCATTTAAATTACTGAAATAACATGGTTTTTATAATTTCTAACTTTATACTCATTTTTCTTAGATTTTTCTTAAAAACGTCACTCGGTTTGTACCCGTTTTCACTTAAAAATCCATTTAAATTTCCCTTTGGCCACTAAAATTTCCCATTAACTCCAGAAAACTTTATTAATCCTTAATGAACCTGTAATTCTCTTTAAAAAGTTTATAGCCCAAGCTTTCTTGTTTTTAAGTAGTTTTACCATGTTTTCGGGTCCCGAAAGTGACTAAAATGGGTCCAATCACAACATGTCCTTTATTCCAGAGATTAAACTTTATTAACACTCTTAATATTCATCAAAACCTTCTGAAATTTCAGTCCCAAATCGTGGCCTAGTTGTTCTACACATACATAGACTTCAAATATATAGAAAATGTCATAACCGACCATTACACATGTGTAAATCATTGTAACTTGAGTTTAACCATTACCAAAACTTCATCTAACTTAGAAATCAGATTTTTGGGGTGTCTAAAACTTATTTTTGAGCAGGTTATGACCCTTTTATGATAGGGTTTTCAAACAAGTGTTTAAAAGTGTGTTGTTACTTGTAGAAAGAAGGATTTTCAAGGTGTTTTTATGCTATAACCTCCCATTCATGGTGTATACCCATTTGTAACATTTAAAACAGGTTATTAGAAGTTTCATGAACCATTAAAAATCAGGTTACATGTCTTACTTCATGGGGTTTCAAGATGCACAAGTTAGATGGTGAGAATCACCCAAAAAGAGGGTTTTCTAGGTGTAACTCGTGTTACACCTATAGATTGACATGCTTTACTTGTATGATACCCTTAGGAACGTGAAAAGCTCTCCAAGAACAATGTGGTAGCAGCAAACTTCTGTTAGAACAAGATATGGTAAGGTTTTTGAGTGAAAAATGAAGATAAACATGAGAAATGACCAAAACCGACAACATAGAGCTTACACTTGATGTAACTCATGGTTTGGAAGGTGTGGATGGTCGTGGATGGCTAGAATCTCCTTGGACTTGGCTGTAGAATCGCAAACAAAGGCTGGAACCCATGGTTTTGCAAGATTCAAGCACTAAAACTTCACAAAAGAGACACCTTCGTGCAGTTTTGATGTTGGCCGATGATGTTGATGATGTTGTTCTTGGTTATGAGCTGAAAACGGAGAGGGAAAAGAGAGTGTGTGTGTGTTTTTCTGGTGAGAAAATCCTAGAGGGAGAGAGGGAGAAGTGAGGGTGAAGTGTGGTCTTGCAATGCAATTGCATGGAGTGGGAGTGGTGGGTGTGTAGGTGGTGTAGAAGAGAGGGGAGTGGAGGAGAGGGGGCGGCCGGATTTGGCTTGTAGTGGGGGATTTTTCATTTAAATTTTTAATCTAGTATAATATTTAGTAGTATTATTTTGTAGTGTAGTGTAAAATGTTAGTTATTAAAATGTTGTTAGTTGTAAGTCTAATGCATGATTATGCATGCTAGGTCCGAAAATTACAAGTTTGTGTGTATGCACACATTTTTAATTATTTCACTTAAGGCTAAATTCTTGGTAAGGGTGACTAATTCACATTCCCGGGTACTAAGTTTCTAAAAGTTAAGACTTGAAATAACTAAAATTCATAAAAATCACATAAAATCATAAAATGGATCAATTAACAAATGGTGATTCTAACATTATTGATATAATTAAATTGTTTCTATTATTAGTACTCATAAGATTGGAAACGATGCAATTAAATTAGGGTTTAGAATAGTGACCTTGGGACCGGTTGTCACATTCTCCCACCGTTTAGGAAATTTCGTCCCGAAATTTTAGCTTCGATTAGAATCTGAACGGGTGGGTTTGAAGAGATGCGGGTAATTCTTCCTCATCTCGTCATCATGTTCCCAATTGAATTTCGACTCTCGTCTCGAGTTCCATCTAACCTTGACCTTGGGTATGCGGCTTTGCCTGAGTTGCTTAACCAAGCGGTCCGTGATCTCTATGGGTTCTACCACGAAGTTCAGCTTATCATTGATTCTTGTTTCCTTCAACAGTAGCTCCAAGGTTTTGTCTACCAGACACTTCTTCAAGTTTGACACGTTGAAGGTGTCGTATATATAACTCAATTTCTGAGGTAGTTTCAATTTGTAAGCCACTAGACCAATTCTTGCAAGTATTTCAAATGGTCCAATGTATCCCGGGCTTAACTTTCCTCTTTTTCCGAACATCACGGTTCCTTTCCATGGTGCTACCTTCAGCATTACTCTATCACCTACCTGAAACTCTAATGGTTTTCGTCTCTTGTCAGCGTATTTCTTCTAACGGTCCCTTGCTGCCCGTAGACGCTCCTTGATTTTGAAAATCTTATCGGTGGTCTCCAATACGATGTCGGGTCCCAATACTTGGCTATCACCAATTTCATTCCAATTCAATGGTGACCGACATTTCCTACCATAGAGAGCCTCATACGGAGCCGTATTGATACTTGCATGGTAACTGTTATTATAGGAGAACTCCACCAATGGGAGATGGTTATCCCAGTTCCCACCAAAATCAATCACACAAGCTCTCAGCATATCTTCTAAAGTTTGAATAGTCCTTTCGCTTTGACCGTCAGTTTGCGGGTGGTAAGCAGTGCTTAAGTCCAGACGGGTTCCTAAGGCTTGTAGGAGTGATTTCCAGAATCGCGAAGTGAAACGGCTATCACGGTCGGAGATTATTGATAGTGGCACACCATGCCTAGCCACTATTTCATTGATATACAGTTGAGCCAATCTTGTCATGTCATAATCTTCCCGAATTGGTAAGAAGTGAGCTGATTTAGTTAGTCTATCCACTATTACCCAAATAGCATCATGACCTCTAGGTGTACTGGGTAACTTAGTAACAAAATCCATCGTGACATTATCCCATTTCCATTCTAGGATTTCAGGCTGCTGTAACGTCCCCGACGGTTTTTGGTTCTCAGCTTTTACCATGGCACAAGTTAGACATTTTCCGACATAAACAACGATTGATTTCTTGATTTCAGGCCACCAGAAAAGTGCCTTTAAATCTTGGTATATTTTATCACTTCCAGGGTGAACCGAATACCTGGATTTCTGAGCTTCGTCGAGAATTACCTCTCGAATTCCCCCATACTTTGGCACCCATGTTCTCCCTTCGCACTTGTATGTACCATCGTTTCCTGTTTCAAATCGCTTTTCCATTCCAGTTAATCCTTCTCCTGCTAAATTTTCCTCCTTTAACGCTTCGCTTTGAGCTTCTTTCGGCCGTCCAATTAGGTCAGTGTACACACTTATCCTTAAGGCTCGTACACGAAGAGGTTGTTCTCTCTCCTTTCTGCTCAAAGCATCTGCCACCACATTGGCCTTACCGGGATGATAATGGATTTCACACTCGTAGTCGTTTAACAACTTAACCCATCTTCTCTGATGCATGTTTAGCATCTTTTGGTCAAAAATGTGTTGCAAACTTCGATGGTCAGTGTAAATGACGCACTTCATGCCATAGAGGTAATGCCTCCACATTTTGAGAGCAAACACCACGACACCTAATTCCAGATCGTGTGTAGTATAATTCTTCTCGTGATCGTTTAGCAGTCTAGATGCATAGGCAATGACCTTGTTGTGTTGCATTAGCACGCATCCTAACCCTTGACGCGAGGCGTCACAATAGACTACGAAGTCTTCGACTCCTTCTAGGAGGGCCAGAACAGGTGCACTGCATAACTTTTCCTTAAGCGCCTCAAATGCTTCATCTTGCTCTTGTTCCCACATAAAGGTTTTGTTTTTCTTAGTCAGTGCGGTCAAGGGTTGCACAATGCGTGAGAAGTCCTTTATGAATCGTCGGTAGTATCCGGCCAATCCTAGAAATTACCTAATCTCAGTGGGAGTTTCAGGAATCTTCCAATTCTTTATAGCCTCAATCTTGGAAGGGTCAACTTGAATCCCATTCTTATTCACTACGTGTCCCAGAAATTGGATCTCTCGCATCCAAAATTCACATTTTGAAAATTTGGCATATAGTTGCTCATTCTTGAGTAACTCAAGAATTAGTCTGAGATACTTCTCGTGCTCTTCCTTATTACTAGAGTAGATCAGAATGTCGTCAATGAACATGATCACAAACTCGTCGAGATATGGCGGCATACACGGTTCATGAGATCCATGAATGCTGCTGGTGTTGGGTTTGTTGGCCTTTAACAAACTAGTTTAACCATTTAAACCAAGAAAACGCAGCGGATTAAGTTGAATATTTCATGTCATATAATCTGAAATATTAAGTTCATTTCATAGCAACAACAAACCCAAGATTGTAAGGATCTTATATATGTGTTTGAACTAGCTATCTATAAGAAATAACAACTTAAAACATAACATACAAAGTACCTCTTTGCATGCTGTCAAAACCGTGGCTGAAAACATCATCAAAGGGGCCATAAGCCCTCTAATAAACACCATTTGGACTAGTATTTCATCAACAAAGTCGACCCAAGAACAAGCTGAAAATCCGATTTTCAGGTTTGTATTTCTTTGAAGGTTGAGAAGAAAATGTTCTTACTGCAGCAGCAAAAACGTCTAAAGAATGGTTGAATAAATGCTTGAAATCGGCCAAGACTCCAATGGAGAAGTCCTCAAACGTCCATACCCACAAGCCTTCAAGCAAACACCATGGTTGCTAGGATTTTTCAACACCAAAATCAACAACTAGAAGCTCCTTTTTCTGCTGCTTGTTCCGTGACTTTAGAGGAGAAAAAGAGAGAGAGTTTGTTGTTCTTTGCATGTGTGAATTGATGGAATGAAAGAGAGTTTGTTGTTCTTTATTGTTGTGTGTCTTCTCAAGACAAAGGGGTCCAATAAGGATCAAGGGGGGGCCGGCCAAGACATGCCTTTCAAAATGATTTTTCCCCCTTTAAAACACCAACACAACAAAATAAATTCAGCCATATGTCACACATTAAAATGTCATTGTCTAGACTTATGTTAAATGTGACATATGTCCCTCTTAATTAACAAATTAATTAAGGTACACTCATATATTATTATTGTTATTTAAAACCTTTTTAAATAACAAGAATAACAATAAATTCATCAACAAATTATCCTTATAATTTGTTCCATCTCTCATGCAAGTTATTTAGAAAACCCATTTTCAAAATTTGGTGTAAATATTTAATTGCATGATCATATCATCAATTAAATATTAATTGGTGTTTGCTAAGCTTGTTATTGGGTATAACCCGACTTGGATCATGACGTACTAACCACATCAATATTTTATGTGTCTTGGGCATATAGAATCCTACAATCTCCCACTTGCCCAAGATTCATAGAAGATTGATGCAAGCAGTAAATACCGCCTAACAACGGTTTACTACCCTTAATACGCATGACTTATGGCCATTCAATAACATCATCTCTTTCAAGTACCCTACTTGAAATGATTTAGGTGAATCAATCATCTATCCTTTTGTTACAGATGTCATGTTAAATCCAAGAACATAGAATGATCATTACTTGTTGATTTAACTTAATAAGGCCTTAGACATCTAACTCTCAACGAATAAGAGGAACAAATTCCATCTTGACTACATACGTTTCTCACAAACACCTCGTGTTATACCTGAACATGTCCTTATGTACTGTCCACTATTTCAGGACAGTAAAGAATAGGCTCAAGGTATAATACTTGGTGAATATCAAAACCCAATATGTATCTCAGGTCGGAGGATACCAAATGATATTCGCCTTTACTCAAATTTACTTATGATCAATCAATAAGATTCCATGTAGTAGGATTTGAGATGCGGGTTAGTCCAATATTTGTATCCCACAAATATCTATGAACCTTGGTAGCAACCAATTGCTCTATATTCATGCCTTATGAATATCCACCAATCCAAGTTCATAATAGTCTTACATTCATATTTGTTCCCACAAATATGACCGACTACGGACATTTAGAATAATAAAATTATTCATGGATGTAAACATGCTAAAAGGAACATCACTTAAAATATCGTAAATACATAGATAAGTTAAGTATTACAATTGTTCCATATTAATAATATTAATACTAAACAGATCAATTCCAATCACTAGAATATCGAAGTCCTAAGGCACAAGTATGACTTTCATGCTTTGCCCTTCCAAGGAGCTTCGTGAGTGGATCCGTAATGTTTTGATCAAAGTGAACTTTGCGAATACATATCTTTCCCTTTTCAACTTCATCCCTTATGTAGCTGAATTTCCGCTCATTGTACCTAATCTTTTGATGTGCACGGGGTTCCTTGATTTGAACAATCGCACCCTCGTCATGACAAAAGATTTCTAAGGGGTCTTGAATGGTAGAGACCATCCTTAGATTGGTGATAAACCTTTTTATCCATGCAGCTTCCCAAGCTGCTAATGAGGTGGCTATGTATTCGAATTCTGTAGTGGACAATGCTACCCTATTCATAATGGAGACATACCCCGATTGTGATCGAGGATCATCTCGATCAGTTTGGAAACTAGCATCCGTGTAACCCTTTACGACTAGTTCCTCTTCATCAAATCCGTATATTAGAAACTTATCCTTAGTCCTCCTAAGGTATTCCAATATACTTTCAACAGCCATCCAATGGCTTTTACTTGGATTCTGCTGATATCTACTTGTCATGCTTAATGCGCATGACATGTCCAGTCTAGTGCATATCATCGCATACATGATGGATCCTATAGCAGACGCATATGGGATGTCCTTCATGCGATCTTGCTTATCCTTTGAGCTTGGACATTGAGATGCACTCAATATTGTCCCTCTTTGAATAGGTACTATACCTTTCTTAGAGTTTACCATCTTAAACCTTTTTAAGATTTTATCAATGTATGCATTTTGGTTTAACCCTATCAACCGCCTCGATCTATCCCTATAGATCTTTATTTCCAAAATATAGACGGCTTCACGGAGATCCCTTTTGGAAAAACAATTTCCAATTGTAGTATGTCATCAACATACAATACTAAGAATGTAATTACACTCCCACTAGCCCCTTGATACACACAATCCTCGTCAGCGTTCTTGATGAAACTCAATTTCTTGATCTTTTCATCAAAACGTTGATTCCAACTTCTCGATGCTTGTCTCAATCCATAGACTGATATCTTTAACTTGCATACTTTATGAGGATGATTTGGATCGATAAAACCTTCAGGCTGAACCATATGGACAGTCTCTTCGATATGTCCATTAAGAAAAGCGGTTTTGACATCCATTTGCCAAATCTCATTATCATAATGAGCAGTTATGGCAAACAATATCCTGATAGACTTTAGCATTGCCGTTGGCGAGAAGGTTTCATCATGATCAACCCTTTGACTTAGAGTGAAACCTTTTGCTACAAGTCTTGCCTTGTAAGTATCCAAGTTTTCATGCATGTCAGTTTTTCTCCTTGAAAACCCACTTGCATCCAACCGGTTTGGAGTTAAGTGAAGAGTCAACCAATTCCCAAACTTGGTTGTCATACATGGATTGCATCTCTACGTTCATGGCTCCTAGCCACATGTCACAATCCGAATTGGACATTGCATCATGGTATGTAGTTCGCTCTTCGGAGTCAACAACGTAGCATCCATCTATGAAAAATCCACATCTTTCATGTGGAATGCTAACTTTACCAGATCTGCGAACGTTTTGTGTGTATTGATCAACCTCTTGATCATGATCAACAACCTCTTGTTGATTGCTAGTGTCAACCAAACGTGTATCGGCTTGTGGATCTTGATCCTCATCAAATTCCACTGTTTTATGCGTCATTCCTTCCATAAGGAACTTGGCTTCCAAGAACTCTACCTTTTGAGCAATGAATACCTTTTGCTCTGTTGGATCAAAGAAGTAGTATCCTATATAGTCCTTTTGTATATCCAACAAATATACACTTAGTGAATCAACATGCAGTTGGTTTGGGTGTTAAGCTTAACATAAGCTTCATAACCCATAATTTTAAATATGATAGCGATGGAACTATTCCATTTCATATTTCAAAAGGTGTCGAATCCACTTTCTTGGTTTGGACCATATTCAAAATATGAGCCGCGGAGAGTAGTGCGAAACTCCAAAATTATAGAGGTAGTGAGCTTATAGCCATCATAGGTCGAACTATATCCAATAGGGTTCGATCTCCTTTCAGACACACTATATTATGGTGTTCTGTGAGGAGTAAGTTGTGAGACAATCTTACAACTTCCTAGATGATCCCTAAAAGTCTCACTTAGGTATTCACCTTCTCTATCTAAACGGAGAATTTTGGTAGTTCTATCGAGTTGATTTCCTACTTCATTCTTGAAGTTTTTGAACATTTCAAATTCTTCATGTTTATGTGCCATCAAGTACACATAACCATAGCGACTATAATCGTCGGTTAAGGTAATGAAGTAAGTTTCACCATACCTTGTCATTCTCTTAAAAGGACCACATACATCCAAATGTATGACTCCTAATAAGTCTTTTGCCCTCTCATTAGTACCACTAAAGGGCGTGTTGGTCATCTTACTTTGTAAACAAGATTCACACTTATCAAATGAACAATTTTCATTTGTTTTCAAAAGACCATTCTTTTAAAGTGTTTAAATCCGATTCTTGTTTATGTAACCAAGATGACAATGACAAGAATAAGAGTCACTTAAACCATTTTAAGTCTCTTGGTGTATGATAGGTATAATGTGTTATTATAGGACGAATCATCATGAACCAATTCACAAATATCATTAGAAGGCATAGCCTTGAAATAATATACACCATCCATAAATATAAATACCATCATTTACTAACTTTAAATCATAACCATATCATTTTAAAAGGGAAACTTAAATCATGTTCCTAGTCAAACTAGGAGCATATAACATGTTTTGAAGAACAAATTCCAAACCCTTTTGAAAGTTTCAAAACATAGTCTCCTTTCTTAAAGTGCTTATTTCTTTTGAACTCTTGCAACAAATTGCAATAGTGAGTTCCACATGTGGTATCCAATTACCCATGTGCTTTGAGGAAATAACACTTAAGTCAATATGGATTATGAAAGTTATGCTTAAGGTTTGCCCAGCATCCCTTTTATTTCTCAACTCATTGAGATAGGTTGGATGAATCCCTTTCAAATGACCTATCTCACCATACTCAAAGCATGGATCGTTTTCGGTTACCTTAAGCTTCATAAGCTTAGGTTTTGGAGGTTCCGCTTTGATCTTCCCTTCCCCTTTGCCTTTGATGTGCCCTTTTCCTTTGGCAACATTTGCCTTGGGATCGGGAATGGCCTTTCCTTATTGATCTAGAGAATAGGTAGAACCTTTCTACCCATCCCTGCCTTAGCTGTTGCGAGCATTGAGTGAAACTCACCAATGCTCTTGTCCTATCCATTCATATTGCAATTCATTATGAATGTCTCAAACTTTTAGTTAGGCCATTAAGGATCAAATCCTTGGTCAACTCCTTTGAGACAGGATAGCTAAGCCTCTCGAGGCGGCCTAAACATCATTGGGGTCGGGTTGGTTAGGAATAGGATCGTCAAGGACATTTGCCTTTGCTCTTGCTTGAGAACAATTCTCAAGTTTCGAGACCAGTCCATAAGGTTATTATGGTACAGACGATCCCTCTCTAAAATAGTTCTTAGTGATAGGGTATGGACGGTCGGGGTGGTAGCATTATTGTTTGCGGCCATTCTACAAATTTTTACAAAGTTCTTTTTAGTATTTCTGAAAAAATTTCATTTTAATTATTAATACCCTTTATGTCTCATAGACAATTAATAATTAAAATCTAGAATCCAACGTTACATTCTAATAATGGTTAGGTGACCTTTATCCCATTATTCAAATTAACAAGGTAGTCAACATTTGACAATTGCAACCTTTTGCAATTTCTAGCGGTATGGGATCGACTTAAAACATCATATGCAAAGTCGGCATGTTAATCCCATCAACACCATTTGGAAACCATATTTTAGGTGATCCATTCAACATGGTTTGCAAATCAAGTTACCCTACTTGCACACACATGTGAGTTTACCAACACAAGTGGTTAGGTGACCTTTATCCCACCAATGTGGTATTCCCACCTTAAGTCATAAGTTCCCTCAAAATGGTTAGGTGACCTTTATCCATTAAGAGTTTCCAAATGACTTAAGTGTTGTGCAAAAGGACGGTGTTAAACTTGTTTGAAAAGGGATTTTTAGTTTTCATTGATTCTAGTTTGAAAACTCTATTTACCTTGTATTTGCATGCTTTCAAATACAAGGTATCCTATGGTTCACTTTTAATAAAACCTCTTTTATTAAATCATTAATCCTTTTAATAACCTTTTATTAATCACTTAATGATTAGGAACCATAAAATTCAGCTTGTTAAGTTTGTTAATTAGTTTGTTATGCATATCCAAATGTCAAATAACAATCATACAACAAACAACCAAACAAGCACAATCATACAAACATATGTGCATAACTATAGCCACTAAATTGACTACACTTGTTTGCCATCACAAGTGTTGTCATAAGGTCTTTCCTAAGGGTTGAACACAATCACAAATGATGAGGTCTCCAAAGACTCCCACTTGAACTTGCATCCAAATGCTTCAAGTCCATCCTTTGTGTCTTCCTTTTGTGCTTCCTTCCCGAGCATCTTCTTTTACAAAGTATATATATCCTAATACATATTTTCTAGTAAAAGAAAAATACTCCTAATCTATTTATTACATTGCCAAATGAATAAACAAATTACAACCCAAATAGAAACATCAAAAGGAATTATTACAACCCAAATAGAAAGAATACAACCAACATGACAATTCCACAATCAACCAAATCCAAAACATAGATGGTCAAGGCTATGTTATGCACTAAAACATGTATCCATATACATCATTTCAAGAACTAAATGAACCCCATTTGACCCTAAATTTTCATCCAACACAAACTAAGAATTTAGGGTCTTTTGTCCAAACAAAACACAATCAACCAATTTGATATCATTCCATTCAAGATTTAATCCAAGAATGCAAGATATAACCTTGAAAGGTTGGGGTATCATCATTTCAACACAAAACAGCCCCTATTAGGTTGTTTAAGTCCTATAAAACCAATTTTACTAGGACAAATGAAGCTATTCATCCACATATCCGGCTCTAGATGCCAATGTTGGGTTTGTTGGCCTTTAACAAACTAGTTTAACCATTTAAACCAAGAAAACGCAGCGGATTAAGTTGAATATTTCATGTCATATAATCTGAAATATTAAGTTCATTTCATAGCAACAACAAACCCAAGATTGTAAGGATCTTATATATGTGTTTGAACTAGCTATCTATAAGAAATAACAACTTAAAACATAACATACAAACTACCTCTTTGCATGCTGTCAAAACCATGGCTGAAAACATCATCAAAGGGGCCATAAGCCCTCTAATAAACACCATTTGGACTAGTATTTCATCAACAAAGTCGACCCAAGAACAAGCTGAAAATCCGATTTTCAGGTTTGTATTTCTTTGAAGGTTGAGAAGAAAATGTTCTTACTGCAGCAGCAAAAACGTCTAAAGAATGGTTGAATAAATGCTTGAAATCGGCCAAGACTCCAATGGAGAAGTCCTCAAACGTCCATACCCACAAGCCTTCAAGCAAACACCATGGTTGCTAGGATTTTTCAACACCAAAATCAACAACTAGAAGCTCCTTTTTCTGCTGCTTGTTCCGTGACTTTAGAGGAGAAAAAGAGAGAGAGTTTGTTGTTCTTTGCATGTGTGAATTGATGGAATGAAAGAGAGTTTGTTGTTCTTTATTGTTGTGTGTCTTCTCAAGACAAAGGGGTCCAATAAGGATCAAGGGGGGGCCGGCCAAGACATGCCTTTCAAAATGATTTTTCCCCCTTTAAAACACCAACACAACAAAATAAATTCAGCCATATGTCACACATTAAAATGTCATTGTCTAGACTTATGTTAAATGTGACATATGTCCCTCTTAATTAACAAATTAATTAAGGTACACTCATATATTATTATTGTTATTTAAAACCTTTTTAAATAACAAGAATAACAATAAATTCATCAACAAATTATCCTTATAATTTGTTCCATCTCTCATGCAAGTTATTTAGAAAACCCATTTTCTAAATTTGGTGTAAATATTTAATTGCATGATCATATCATCAATTAAATATTAATTGGTGTTTGCTAAGCTTGTTATTAGGTATAACCCGACTTGGATCATGACGTACTAACCACATCAATATTTTATGTGTCTTGGGCATATAGAATCCTACAGCTGGTGCATTAGTCAGCCCAAAGGGGATGACTAAGTACTCATAGTGTCCATACCTAGTTCGGAAAGCCGTCTTGGGTATGTCTTCTTCTCTTATCTTCAGTTGGTGGTAACCGGATCTCTAATCTATTTTGGAGAAGTAGCTTGCTCCTTGAAGTTGATCGAATAGGTTGTCTATCCTCGGAAGAGGGTAACGGTTCTTTATGGTCAACTTATTTAACTCTCGGTAATGCACATACGTAGGGTTCCATCCTTCTTTTTCACAAATAGCACCGGGGCACCCCATGGAGAGAGACTCAGACGTATGTATCCTTTGTCCAATAGTTCTTGAACTTGCATCATCAGTTCCTTCATTTCATGAGGGGCGAGTCGATACGGCGCTTTGGCTACCGGTGCAGCGCCAGGCAGCAAATCTATTTGGAACTTAACTTGTCGATTCGAAGGAAGACCTGGTAGGTCTTCCGAAAACACTTCAGGGTATTCAGAAACCACTGGAATATCTACAATCTTCTTCTCCTCTTTGGTCTTCATTACGTAGACTATGAAAGCTGAGCATCCCTTCTTTAAGCTCTTGGTAGCTTTTAAATGGGATATCATAGGGCATAAGGTGTTACTCCTTTCTCCTTGCACCACTAACACTTCCTCGTCGTTCAACGGTATTTTGAGTAGGCGTTCTTCACATACAATTTCGACTCTATTCTTAGCTAGCCAGTCCATGCCAACAACCACATCGAATCCTCCTAACTTAATGGGTATCAGATCTATTTTAAATGTATTTCCATTTAGATTCATTGAACAATCCTTGATGATTTCATTAGTTTCTAAAATGTTTCCATCAGCTAATTCAACGGTAAACGTATCGGCTAAGGTACACGTAGCTAGGTCAATCAAGGATCTAAAAGCACTAGAGATAAAACTAGCAGTCGCTCCACTATCAAACAAAACGGCAGAAGGATGATTGTTTACAAGGAACGTACCGTTAACCACATCAGGTTCCTTTCGGGCTCCAGCCGGATCCATCACAAATGCTCTTCCCTTAGGCTTGTTGGGCTTGGCATCCTTATCTCTACCCAGCTTAGGACACTTGCTCCTCATGTGTCCTGGATCCCCACATTCATAGCATTGCTTCCCTGGTGTCTAAGTACAATCCTTGATCAGGTGCCCAGTCATTTTGCACCTAAAGCAGGGCATTGGGTTGCATTCCCCTTGATGGTGTAGCTTGC
The DNA here is from genome assembly GCA_024085815.1 of Flaveria linearis. NCBI lineage: Eukaryota > Viridiplantae > Streptophyta > Magnoliopsida > Asterales > Asteraceae > Flaveria > Flaveria linearis. The sequence goes on along the minus strand of CM044007.1, from coordinate 38,598,211 downwards.
ACTTGTTGCAAAATGGGCTTGCCCCCGAGTACAGTCTCCGGGTCTTGCTTCCTTGATCATCACGTCTCACACCTTCGAAACTCTTTCTTCCTGACCCGCTACTACTTCCAACTGCTTTCTTTGCTTCAAACCACCTTCTTTTCTCTCCATCAAACTTCTTCTTCTCATCACTCCTAGCTTGCTCAGTCCATCCAGCCCTAACTAGGTCATCGGTCAAACTGCTGGTGAGGTCAACTGCGGATTGTAGAGTCAAGGGCTTAGAGGATCGGACCATTCCGCTAACTCTGGGATGTAGCCCCCAGATGTATCGTGCTACACCTTTAGATTCGGGTGTCACCAGATGTGGCACCAGCCGGGATAGGGCTAAGAAACGATTGATGTACTCCGTGTAATTGGGACCTTTCATCTCCAGGCTCAGGAACTCCGATTCTAGCTTCTCAAGTAAATTGATGGGGCAATACTTGTTGGTTATCAGCTCTCTGAATTTGGTCCAGCTCATTTGCATTGCAGTATTCCTTCCCCGAGCTTGAGTGATCGACTTCCACCACTCCAATGTCGATCCTTTCAGTGATTGAGAAGCGAATCTCACCATGTGGTCCAGTTTGCATTCGCTGATGTCCAGTACAGCCTTCATCTTGTCAATCCATCTGTATGTCTCTATAGCACCCTCAGTTCCAGAGAAGTCCTTAGGTTTGCATGCCATAAAGGTCTTATAGGAGCATCCATTCCTTAGCGCCTCAGATTCCTCGTTGTTTTCAGTCCCATTACTACCTCCGACACCATTCCGTGCAGCATTGATCTGAGCGATGATGGTTGGTATCGCGTGAGCAATTTGCTGTGCTACGAGATTTGCTATCCTTTCGCCATTCCCTGGGTTAGCATTCCCCCCGATGGGAGTCTCTGGAGGAGTAGGAGCTTGATTTCTGGTTCGCCTTGCTCCTTCATGTCGACCTCGGTAGGCTCCTTGTCTCTGAATACATGTCCCTCTTCTGGTAGGCATTCTGATAGTATCACAGATAAAGTCATTTTAGCATCTCATAATTTGTTTCAAACAATCTATGCATCAATTCCCTACAAGGCTCCCTCTATATGAGGAGAGAATACGGTGTATAATTGCACACAACCTTCCAATTTCCCACAGATTACTAATTTAAACAGTTTAAACAGTCATCAAGAATGGCATGGCCCAACACCATGAAATACACAACACATGGCAGATAATCATAAATGTTTCAATAACATTGTATCATAGCAATCAGTTCAAAATAGGACAAAGTCAATAGCATTAGAGTCTAGCTCTTACAATTTGGAAAGTGCCATCACCCCCATGAATAATAATAATAATAGTGTCAGATAACGATAAGATTGTTTCCTTCAACTGTTCAAGACAGATATTCTTCCTCCTTCCACATGTCACTTTCACATCCACTTCTTCTTTAGCCATCCCATCCATCCAGAGCTCTTCTTCTTCGCCTGCTCCAACCTCTGCACCCCGTGTGAAGCCATCATAGCCTGGAATTGAGCAGACTGGGAGGTCCGGGTAGCGTGCTGAAGAGCCAGCTCATGGTGACGGACGGTCTTCAAGATCTCATCCAGTGCTGCATCAGTGGGTCCTACGTCACTTGCCCGACGGCTGGATTGGTAGTACCTATCACCTGCTAGTACGCTAGGGCCGTCATACATACTATGCCTTGGTGGCATCCAGGGCTCATCATGTAGGTGGCGTCGGAGTGGGTCAAACGGCGGTGGTGCGGGTATAGGAGTCCTAACAGGTGGTGGAGGAGGAGGTGGCATCCTAAATGAAACTGAAGGTCCAGGCCTAGCACTCTTGCGTGGACGAGTGACAACTCGTGCTCCCCTATTCCCAATAGGTGGGATAGGTGAGTGGGACGGAGCGGTAACATGCGGCGAGTGGGAGCGCGTCCGGCTCCTGGAAGGTGTCGTCGAAGAAGAGTCCTCAAAAGCTTCAGTGTCCTCTGACGTGACGGATATCCAACCCGGGTGTCCACACCTCCTAAGGTATTCCTCATAGTCAGTGCGCGGTTTTGCCCTCTTGGTGTCCCCTGTTGGTGCACTGCTCTCAGTAGGGTAAGCAGGTGCTTTTCCTTTATCAGCCATAGTTTGTTTCCTGTAAAAAGACATCATGAGTAATTTGGTTTCTCATAGCTCATGATAGTCTACTAATAATATTATATTCATAGTACTAGTGATGACATTAGTATCAGGAATTTCTATGTATTCCCTATCAATGATATTAGAATCAATTGTTTCTCAAAATAATGTCAGGTAAAACAGTTCATCTTTAAAAATCCTTTTCAAATCCCCAGTCAAAATAACCTTCAAAGTTCATCAGTATTAAACAGAAAAGCCCAAACATAACCTAGAGGTTCGTGATGGAAATTACGTGTCCGGTAAATTCATGATTACGTTGATCAAGTGTAATCATCAATTTACCCAACCCGATCATCCCAACACTTTCCCACAAGGACAGTCCTAGGGTATCAGGGTTGTAGCCTAGGGTCTACTATGGTATTCCCAATTTCTCTACAACCTTTGGCTCTGATACCAATCTATCACACCCCAGGCCCAGGTAGGGTGGGATGTCATAGACTAGCAACAACATACATGGCAGCAGAAACAAACCAATATAGGAGCACAAAGGGAGAGAACATCACATGGCATTTTAAAGTTTTAAAAGACACCGAGCTGGAAGCAGATCCAGCCCCAAATGTCTACATAGTTCAACATAAATCAAATAGTCATTGTGTCAATATTTTCCATCATTGTTCAAATTATAATTTTGGTCACACAAGCAAATGCCATGGTTTCGGGGGTTGAGTCTAAGTCTTCCATAATAGCTAAGAGTCTTCACGGGTTACCTGAAACATGCTTAAAAGGAAATATAGTCAACTAAAAAGTTGGTGAATTCAAGTTCTTTAAAGTTTAAAAACAATAAAAAGGGACTCTTAAAGTCCACATTAAAGGTTTAGAATCAAGTGTGAAAGCTCATGAAAAATCTCATTTGATTTTTCAAAGCATCATTTTTAGTATCAATCATCGTCGGGTATCACAATCAACCCTGCACTCAGTCCCCGGTTGGCCTCTTCTAAACTCGTGTTTAACCGGATATTCCCGAAGGAAGAAACCAAGCCTCAAAACAGTGAACCATTCCTGCCAGGATAGTTCACCATAGTTTCTTATTCAAAACCTGTTACATGCCACATACGATCCCTCAGGATCTCAGTGGGGTACCTCCCTGTGGCGGGAGCCACTGTGTGTGGGGGATTCCCCAAATAGATCTATCCACATAAAACAAGCGGTTCACAAAAGAATTAATGATCCTGATATAAGTATCAACAGGTATCCATAAGTCCCAAATACAAACATGAAGTAAAGCACAATCATAGTTCATAAAATAACAGAGCATGTTTCATCCCAAAACAGTAAGTAAAAGGGGATCACTAGAACTCACCTTAGATATTAAGCAAAAGAAACTCTTCATGTGCCGGGAATATCTCAAGTATAGCACCCTAACATGAATATATTAAGTGATTAGCTACTGTGCTAATCCTATTTAAGGTGCAACAAAAGTGTCTACTTCTTAGTTTGTCGGATTCGGCTTGGATTCGATTAGGGTTTGCATAAAAAGTTTCCTTTTATGGAAAGTCAAGGTTTCTCATGAAATCAAGGATTTTTACATTATTAAGTCAACAATATATGGTAAATATGCTATTCAAGTGACTAAAGGGGTCATTTGAGTCGGTTATGAAATTTGGCAAAATTTTACAGTTTAGCCCCTAAAGTTTCAAAATTGACAGTTTCTACCCTTAAGTTTGGTTTCTTGTATTAGATGACATTTATAATAAAAATCAGTTTCATTACCTTAAGCTAACTTATTTTTAATAACATATACCCAAATTTTCATATTATGTGCTCGGTTTATTAATTCCGCGTTTAACGTTCCCGGTTACTGTAAAACCGAAGGGTTTTAAATGGTTACCTATGAGTTTTCATGTTTTTGAGCCTTAAACCAGGAGATAACTTTTTAAAGTAATTTTTATAAGTTTACAACCTTTTAAATCACCAAAATTTACCTCCAGTAGTGGAAGACTCATTTTTACGTTTAAACCGTTAAAACGCGTTTTTGACCGAGTTTGACCATTTTAAAAGCTTTTTTGACCAACCTTTTTACATTATAAGTTATTTTATCATTTAAACTACTGAAATAAAATGTTTTTTATAATTTCTAACTTTATACTCATTTTTCTTAGATTTTCCTTAAAAACGTCACTCGGTTTGTACTCGTTTTCACTTAAAAATCCGTTTAAATTACCTTTTGAGCACTAAAATTTCCCATTGATTCCAGAAAACTTTATTAATCCTTAATGAACCTGGAATCCTCTTTAAAAATTTTATAGCCCAAGCTTTCTTGTTTTTAAGTAGTTTTACCATGTTTTCGGGTCCCGAAAGTGACTAAAATCGGTCCAATCACAACATGTCCTTTATTCCAGAGATTAAACATTATTAAAAATATTGATATTCATCAAAACCTTCTGAAATTTCAGTCCCAAATCGTGGCCTAGTTTTTCTACACATCCATAGACTTCAAATATATAGAGAATGTCATAACCGACCATTACACATGTGTAAATCATTGTAACTCGAGTTTAACCATTACCAAAACTTCATCTAACTTAGAAATCAGATTGTTGTGGTGTCTAAAACTATTTTTGAGCAGGTTATGACCCTTGTTTGAGAGGGTTTTCAAACAAGTGTTTAAAGTGTGTTGTTACTTGTAGAAAGAAGGATTTTCGAGGTGTTTTTATGCTATAACCTCCCATTCATGGTGTATACCCATTTGTAACATTTAAAACAGGTTATTAGAAGTTTCATGAACCATTAAAAATCAGGTTACATGTCTTGCTTAATGGGGTTTCAAGATGCACAAGTTAGATGGTGAGAATCACCCAAAAAGAGGGTTTTCTAGGTGTAACTCGTGTTACACCTATAGATTGACATGCTTTACTTGTATAATACCTTCAAGAAGGTGAAAAGCTCTCCAAGAACAAGGTGGTAGGAGCAAACTTCTGTAAATGGTAAGGTTTTTGAGTGAAAAATGAAGACAAACATGAGAAATGACCAAAACCGACAACATGGAGCTTACACTTGATGTAACTCACGGTTTGGAAGGTGTGGATGGTCGTGGATGGCTAGAATCTCCTTGGACTTGGATGTAGAATGTCAAACAAATGCTGAAACCCACGGTTTTGTAAGATTCAAGCACCAAAACTTCACAAAAGAGACACCTTCTTGCAGTTTTGATATTGGCCGATGATGTTGATGATGTTGTTCTTGGTTATGAGCTGAAAATGGAGAGGGAAAAGAGAGTGTGTGTGTGTTTTTATGGTGAGAAAATCCGAGAGGGAGAGAGGGAGAAGTGAGGGTGAAGTGTGGTCTTGCAATGCAATTGCATGGAGTGGGAGTGGTGGGTGTGTAGGTGGTGTAGAAGAGAGGGGAGTGGAGGAGGGGGCGGCTGAATTTGGCTTGTAGTGGGGGATTTTTCATTAAAATTTTTAATCTAGTATAATATTTAGAAGTATTATTTTGTAGTGTAGTGTAAAATTTTAGTTATTAAAATGTTGTTAGTTGATAAGTCTAATGCATGATTATGCATGCTAGGTCCGGAAATTACAAGTTTGTGTGTATGCACACATTTTTAATTATTTCAATTAAGGCTAAATTCTTGGTAAGGGTGACTAATTCACATTCCCGGGCACTAAGTTTCTAAAAGTTAAGATCTGAAATAACTAAAATTCATAAAAATCACATAAAATCATAAAATGGATCAATTAACAAATGGTGATTCTAACATTATTGATATAATTAAATTGTTTCTATTATTAGTACTCATAAGATGGGAAATGATGCAATTAAATTAGGGTTTAGAATAGTGACCTTGGAACCGGTTGTCACACATGGTTTGCAAATCAAGTTACCCTACTTACACACACATGTGAGTTTACCAACATAAGTGGTTAGGTGATCTTTATCCCACAAATATGGTATCCCCACCTCAAATCACAAGTTCTCTCCAAATGGTTAGGTGACCTTTATCCCATTAAGAGTTCTAAGTGACTCAATTGTTGTGCAAAAGGATGGTGTTTAACTTGTTTATAAAAGAAATCTTAAGTTTTCATAACACTTGGTTAGAAAACTCTATGTACCTTATATTTGCATGCTTTCAAATACAAGGTACCCTATGGTTCATTTTTAATAAAACCTCTATTACTAAAATCATTAATCCTTTTAATAACCTTTTATTAACTACTTAATGATAAAGAACCATCAATTTTTATCTTGTTAAGTTTGTTAATGAGTTTGTTATGCATATCCAAATATCAACCAACAACCATACAACAAACAACCAAACAAGCATAATCATACAAACATAAGTGCATAACCATAGCCACTAAGTTGACTACACTTGTTTGCCATCACAAGTGTTGTCATAAGGTCTTTCCTAAGGGTTAAATAATGACACATCATATGTGTCCATGAACTCCCACTTGAATCCACATCCAAAGCTTCAAGTGTCCATGCCTTTTATGTCCATCTTTGGGTCTTCATCTTGTGCATCTTCCTTTTACAAAATTATATCCTAATACAATTTTCTAATAAACGAAATGCACCTAATCTATTTATTACATAACCAAATGAATAAATAATTACAACCCAGATTACAAACACAAATATTACAACCCTTTCAAAACAAAACAACATGACAAATCACAAGCAACCAAAACCAAATCATCATAAGGTCAAGGCTATGTTATGCACCACAATTATGTATCATATACAACATCCAAGAACAATAATGAATGCCATATTTCAGCCCCAATTTTCGGCCAACACAAACCCAAAATCTAGGGCTTTGTCCAAACACAATAATCAACCATTTGACAACTTTCTTTCAAGTTTTAATCACAAGCATGTAAGACATAACCTTGAAAGATATGGGATTCGTTATATCATCACAAAACAGCCCCTATTAGGTTGTTAAAACCCCATAAAACCAATTTTACAAGGACTATTGAAGCATGCATTCCATATAACCGGCTCTAGATGCCATTGTTTGGTTTTAGTCCATGTTTATCAAAGCTAGTTTACCATTTAAACTATAAAACACAGCGGATATAAAGTTAAACATATGGTTAATAATCTGAAATTTTGATCATTTTAAACCAAAACTAAAACCCAAGGACAAGGATCATTTATATATATGAAATGACAGGCTATCAAAAACGAAAATGCAACCATAGGGTGTTCTTGAACTACCTTTCAAGAACAAGATGTTTTAGTAAGGAAGAGATGATGATGATGATGTCCTTGTATGTGCAGCCCTCAAGGAAGAAAGCCTCAAGCTTGTATACCCACATGCTCTTCCAAACACCTACTTGTTAGGTAGTATAACACCAAGACCCTTGTCCCTCTTGTTAAACCTGAAATTTTCATCCAAAAAGGAGCTTCAAGTTCAGCCAAAAAGAGCTTCTAGATCAGCCAAAATTTTCGAAATTTTAGAGAGAAGGAGGAGAGAAAAACTTGCATGTGTGAGAGAGAAAAGGTGTGTAATGAAAGGAAGAGTGCAAGAGTAGTTAAGCTTGTGTTTTTTCAAGACAAAACAAAAGGAATCCCCATGAAGGGGGCGACCGAAATGGCCAATTCAAATTGGGTTCCCCCCAATTTTATTTTTATATATTTTGCACTCTCCTAGTCATAAGATAACTAAAATTAAAACCCCTTTTAACTTTATAATATTAACACACTATTATTTGTTATTATTCAACTTACTTAAATAGTACAACAAATAATTTCTCATTAACAAATTATCCATATAACTTGTTTTATTTCAAATGCAATGATTTAGAAAACTCATTTTATAAATTGGTGTCAATATTATTTATTTGATCTTATCAACAATAAACATTTATTGGTGTTTGTTTAGCTTGTTATTGGGTATGACCCGACTTGGATCATAACGTACTAACCACATCAATCTTGTATGTGTCTTGGGTATACAAGATCCAACAAAGTTGGACATGAACTTGAACTCTTGGTGTTCAGAGTTGTATCCACAGTCTTCACCACTTTAAAACTTGCAGAGATAAATACTTGTTAACGCTTAGAATTGAAGGTGGCCTTGATCTCTTGAGCTCTCTTTGATCTCCTTCTAGCTACTCAGATCAAGTTCGTTCGCTTTGACATTGTCATCCCTGGTTTCTTCCTCTCCTCAGGAGACTAGTGACCTTTGTTAGGATGATCCTCTTCACTCTTCTCAGATCTATCCTTCACTTTCTCTTCTTCATCCTCTTCATCACTCAGGTCTATGGATGAAAGCTCATTTTGACTAGTTCCACACCTAAGAGATCTTACAGACAATAGAGTGTGTGGAGGAGCTACCTCACTAGATCCCAAACCCTATTTGTCTTGATAACAGACTTTGGTTTGAGTCCTGTAGTTGGTATGTTCATGTTTAGGAGTTGAAATGGTTTTCTTTAAGTCTTCTATTTTTAACTTATACTCATTCTCAGCTCTTTTGAAATCAGATTTTAAGATGTTCAAGGACTCAAGAGCAGATCTTATCTCTAAGTTACAGGACCCATATCTATTTACTTTAGCAATGCATTTTGGGGTATAAAATTGTTCCAATACCTTTGCTTCATCAAAATATGCCATTAATGCTTGGTTTGGAGACACATATTCAACCTGGAAGCTCCAATCAAAGCCTCCTTCTTCAACAGCAACTACAACTTGCTATTTGGGCTTCTCAATGTGTGGAGCTACCTTATGTAGTCTGGCTTGGGTTGTGCTTGGCCACCATTAGTCCTGGGTGCCTTGCACTCCCTAGCAAAGTGTCCCATCTGGTTACAGTTGTAACACTTCACTTTGCACTTGTCCTACCCAAACTTTCCACTAGACACATTGCTAGGAAACTTCCTCCCTGTCCTCTTATAGAATTTCTTGGCTCTATAAGTGAGAAGAGCTATTTGTTTAACTCTCTCCATGTACTCCAGATCATCCGGATGGATACAGTCCAAATCTTCTAAGGTGAAGAGGAAGTTGCCTGTGCTGTCATCATAAGACACAAAGGCTTGTGATGAGTCTCTTGGAATGGGCTTCCTTGGATGTAGCTCTCCTTTGGTGTCTCTAGGAAGATGATGAAAGGGCCCTTTGGTGAGTTGTCAGGGTAAGAGATAAGATGGTGTTGTGGTTCTCTATAATCACTCTTAACCACATGCAGGGCAGAACTCTGTTGAATACTAGAGTTGCCAGATGGATTTTGCATGTTCATCTCCTTCTGGTAACCACTGAGTATGCCATATAACTTAGTGAGAGTAAGGGTCTTAAGGTTTTTAGTCTTTTTAATAACCATACAGTAGTGTGTCCATTGTCTATGAAGAGAACCTAGCAGCACAGCTAGAGTAGTAAGCCACTTCTTGTCACACCCCCCGCTGATAGTGGAAACACGGGGAATGCGATCGAGACGGGATCGTCATAACACATGGTTAACAATAGAGATGCAATATAGATATAATGACAAGCGTGCCATGATGACACCCGTACACAAATGGAGACTTGTGTCATGTTCAGTCAATGTTCACGACAGCATAGTCATAGCATAATATCAAATGATCATATAAACATATAAAATAACATTGTTTGGTTTCCCATAACTCGGGAACAAGCGTTCAAAAGAATGTTATTTGTTTAGTTGACTAAAACAATGTACAAAAGAATGTATGTTCAGTCTCAAAAGTATGCTTCCTAGGGTCTCCACTAAAAGGCAGCACTCCTAGTACTTCAATTACCTTGATCACCTGAAAAGAAATGCTCAAAACGGTCAACATAATTGTTGGTGAGCTTCGCTGGTTTTAAGTATGAAAAGATGATAAAATGAAAATAGTAAGTAGGTTTATTAAGAACTACCGCAAGTACACTTATGTATAGGCGGTTTTACTAGTTATAAATAGCTACAACCAAGCCTATTAATCAGTTCCACACGGGAATTGATGGCTGTAAAGAAAACATTTCCAAAATGTAAATCGTTTAAAAGACGTAGCAAGATCCACGAAGCGCATACGTTTTGTTTACAACCAAACCAATCCTTAGGTCCTGTTACCGGAATTAAGGGTTGTATTGAAAGAGTTTCCATTGTTTAACATGTTTAAAATGACGTAGCAAGATCCACAAAGCGCATACGTTTATTTTATATGACGTAGCAAGATCCACAAAGCGCATACGTTTAGTTTATATGACGTAGCAAGATCCACAAAGCGCATAGTATAGATTACAACCAAACCAATCCTTAGGTCCCATTACCGGAACTAATGGTTGTATTGAAGGGTAGTGATGTAGCAAGATCCACTAAGCGCATACATTTAGTTTACAACCAAACCAATCCTTAGGTCCCATTACCGGAACTAATGGTTGTATTGAAGGGCAATAACGTAGCAAGATCCACAAAGCGCATACGTATAGGTTACAACCAAACCAATCCTTAGGTCCCTTTTCTGGAATTAATGGTTGTAATGGATGCTCGGCAAGAAGAACCACGAAGTAGACCCACAAAGAAGAACCACACCGCCGAGAGCATCCAAGGTCAATAGCATTCACAAGTAACATCACACAACACATAGCATCAAGTAATAGCACATAGTAGCAACTTAGCATAGAATCACATTCCAACCATCCATGCCTTAGTCAATTAGATTATCACGTAGCCCAGTTTAAGCGCATTCTTAGTATACCGGTGATGCTTATATATAGGGTTCCCCGAAGCGTTCCCACCACATCCACGATATACCTAGAACGATGCCTAAACCAGTTACTTGACATCTGATTTACCTTAGCATCAATGTATTGACATTCTACTAGATAAGCAAGATGAGTTAATCATAAGACTTGCAACAGACTTCCACTAGGGAAGGTGCTTGAAAATGTGTTAAGTAAGCGAGCATTCTTTTTCCCCAAGTTTGAAAGGTTTGAAAGTTATATAAGCGTTAAAAGGGCCACGAAACTCACAGATAGATGATAAGCACGATGGAATATTCCCAACAGTAGAATGCTATGAACAGTGAACACCTATTGGCAGTTACTAACAAGCATTAATAATGAGCATGAAGCATATTTTGATGTTCAATAGGTTCGGGCAGTTTCGGTTCGGTCGTGGGTAACACTCGCACGCAACATACACAACACACAGGAAAACTTCACACACAATGATTCCATTCACACGGCAAGACCAGATGCAAGACTGGACACTCCATTCGCACGAATTAATTCTCAGTCGTGTGAATCAGCTTCATTCACATGATTGAACCTTCATTCGTGCGACTAGGCACTCAGTCGTACCACACAGCACTCAATCGTACGACTCAACCTTCCATTCGCATGATTCAGCCCTCAGTCGTACGAATCAGCTTCATTCGTATGACTGAGTCTTCATTCGTACGACTGGATCCTCAGTTGTGCGATACACACAGTCGCACAAATTCATCCGTATGGACTCAGTCGCACACACTCTCAATCGCATGCATTCAATCGCACGACACACACATACGAATGGACTCAGTCGCACGACTCACCCCAGTCGCACCACTCAGTCGCACGATTGACTCAGACGCATGGACTCAGTCGCACGACTCACCCAGTCGTATGACTCAGTCGCATGAAAGACCCAGTCGCCTGAACAGTAAGTTCGCGACTGCTGAAGTGCAGAGTAGCGTCCAGCTGCTCCGAGCATGAGTTTTTTTTACACCCCAAGAACTTCCAGAAACATACATCTAACATATCTAAGCAAGAAGCACACTCAGAAACGCAACACCCAAGCCCAAATGACCTCTTGTGCTCGGATGAACCTGAGCACCTGAAACCCTAGAAAACGCAGCAGTAAAATCAAGCAATAAACGGGTCAAACGAGGTTATCTACCTGCTAGGAGTGAATATTCACGATGATAACCAAGATTTGACGCTGAAAACGCGAGAAAACGAGCGGTTTTGATGCTAGATTGGTGTAGAAATGAAGGAGGAGTAGAATAGCAATGAAGAAGAAGAAGATGTGAAGAATGGCTGGGGATGGGGTTTTTATACCCATCCCAAGTTTGCAAATTGACCGGTTTAGTCCCTGTACTTAGCCCCCGAATTGCCAAACTTGTTTCGGTTGAAAACGACGTAAATACGCGCGTTATACTAATTATAAGGACGTGCTTAATGTTGTCTATATTATATAACATAATATAATTAACGGTGTCGGTTGTGATATTCGTGAGCGTTTTGGATGATATGATCGCAAATATTGATAACACCATTGAAACAGAAAACAAATCAGGCATGATGTCCTCATGAATAATTTATGAAGATGAAAAATGAATGCTCTATGAATAGTTAACGAGGTTTCATGTCAAATGACGGACCTTGAAGTGACGGATGTCACAGTATCCCCCAGTTGAGAGAATTTTGTCCCGAAATTCAACTAGTGCTAGGTCCAAGTGCGTCATTCTGGAATAGATGTGGATACTTGAGCTTTATCTGATCTTCCCATTCCCACGTGAATTCTGGTCCTCGCTTGGAGTTCCATCTCACGCGAACGATCGGTATCTTGCTGCGTCTCAGGCGTTTTACCTTTCGGTCCATGATCTCGATCGGTTCCTCGATAAAATGAAGCTTTTCGTCGATGTTTATTTCCTCAATTGGTACGTGTAAGGACTCATCCGCCAAACACATTTTGAGGTTCGACACGTGAAAAGTATCATGTACACCGCTGAGCTCTTGTGGCAACCTCAATCGGTAAGCCACCGGACCGATTCTTTCTGTAATCTCGAATGGTCCTACGTATCGAGGGGCTAACTTCCCTTTCTTTCCAAATCATACAATCCCTTTCCAAGGAGAGACCTTGAGTAAGACGTGATCTCCCACATTGAATTCTAGAGGCTTCCGACGGTTGTCGGCATAGCTCTTTTGGCGATCTCTTGCAGCTTTTAGTCTATCTTTGATTTGGAAAATTTTGTCAGTTGACTCTTGGATGATCTCTGGGCCCGTAAGCTGGCTCTCACCAACTTCAGCCCAACAAACTGGGGATCTACATTTCCTCCCGTACAATGCCTCAAATAGAGCACATCTAATGCTTGCGTGATAGTTGTTGTTGTAGGAGAACTCAATCAATGGTAAATGAGTGTCCCAGCTACCACCAAAATCAATTACACAAGCTCTGAGCATGTCTTCCAACGTTTGTATGGTTCGTTCAGTTTGGCCATCTGTTTGTGGGTGATAGGCGGTACTCATATCTAGTCGAGTGCCCATCGCCTTTTGTAGTGTTTGCCAAAATCGTGAAGTGAATCGACTGTCACGGTCGGATATGATTGACACCGGCACACCATGCCGTGTCACGACCTCTTTAATGTACAACCTCGCTAACCTTTCATCTTGTAATCCTCCCGGATCGGTAAGAAATGAGCGGACTTCGTCATCCGATCCACTACGACCCATATCGAGTCGTGCCCGCTACTTGTTCTAGGGAGTTTGGTAATGAAATCCATAGTTATGTTCTCCCATTTGCACTCGGGAATTTCAGGTTGCTATAATAATCCCGATGGGTTTTGATGTTCAGCCTTAACCTTCGAGCACGTCAAGCATCGGCTTACATACATAGCAATGTCTCCCTTCATGCCTGGCCACCAGTATAGGTGCTTAAGATCATGATACATCTTGTCTGCGCCAGGATGAATAGAATATCGTGTCTTGTGCACTTCCTCCATGATCAGGGCACGAACGTCTCCCTATTTGGGTACCCATATGCGATCCATGAAGTACTGTATGCCATCATCCTTGCATATCATCTGTTTGTCTAACCCTCAGAATTCTTCTCCCGCAAGGTTTCTTCTTTCAATGCTTCCCTTTGTGCAAGTTGGATCTGAGCTTTCAAGTTCGTTTGAATAGTCAATCATAAAGCTCGAGCACGAAGTGGTTTCACGCGCTCTTTACGACTTAGGGCGTCAACCACCACATTTGCTTTCCCCGGATGATACCGGATTTCACAATCGTAGTCACTAAGTAGCTTTACCCAACGTCGTTGTCGCATATTAAGTTCTTTCTGATTCAGGATTTGTTGAAGGCTCTTATGATCTGTGTAGATGATACATTTGGTTCCATACAGATAATGCCTCCATATCTTGAGTGCAAATACTACCACGCCCAACTCCAGATCATGAGTCGTATGATTCTTATCATGCACCTTAAGTTGTCGCGAGGCATAGGCAATCACCTTGTCTTTCTGCATTAGCACACAACCCAATCCTTGATGTGAAGCATCGCAGTACACCACAAAATCATCCGTCCTGCCTGGGAGGGACAGTATCGGTGCGTTGCACAACTTCTCTTTCAACGTTTGGAATACTTGTTCTTGGGCTTTTCCCCAGTCAAACTTCTTGTCTTTCTGAGTCAGCATAGTTAGCAGTTGAGCAATCTTTGAAAAATTTGCAATGAAGCGACGATAGTATCCGGCCAATCGTAAGAACTGCCGTATCTCTGAGAGTGTCTGGGGTGTATCCCATTTCTTCACTGCTTCAATTTTGCCAGGATCTACATGAATCCCATTTTCGTTAACCACATGACCCAAAAATTTCACCTCTCGAAGCCAAAATTCGCACTTCGAAAGTTTAGCAAAAAAGTTTCTCTTCTTGTAACAGACTCAGTATAACCCGAAGATGTTTCTCGTGGTCTTGTTTTTATCGAGAATAGATAAGTATATCGTCAATGAATACGATCACGAACTTATCCAAGTATGGTTTACACACCCGATTCATCAGATCCATGAATACAGCCGGTGCGTTAGTCAGTCCGAACGGCATGACTAAGAACTCATAATGACCATAACGAGTCCTAAACGCTGTTTTCGGTATATCATCCTCAAAAACCCTTAGCTGATGATATCCAGAACGAAGATCAATCTTGGAGAAATATGAAGCTCCTTGCAGCTGATCAAATAAGTCGTCAATTCTGGGAAGAGGATATCGATTCTTCACAGTCAACTTGTTAAACTCACGATAATCGATGCACATGCGAAACGACCCGTCCTTCTTTTTGACAAATAAGACCGGTGCTCCCCATGGTGAATGGGTCGGTCGAATAAAACCCTTCTCCAATAGTTCTTGCAGTTGGCTAGATAACTCTTGCATTTCGGATGACGCTAACCGGTATGGTGCTTTGGCTACCGGCGTAGCTCCAGGAACCAACTCAATACGAAATTCCACCTGTCGTGGGGGAGGTAAAACCGACAAGTCATCAGGGAATACTCCCGTAAAATCTAGTACTACAGGAATATGTACCAACTTGTTGCCTTCTTCTTTCTTTTCTACTACATGGGCCAGAAATGCGTAACACTGCTTCCTTAAACATCGTCGCGTCTTCATGCAAGAAATAAGCTTTAGTGTTCTTCCCGGTCGTTCTCCTTGAATCTTGAGTACCTCCCCGTTTGGCATGGGGATTCGTACTACTTTCTCCCGACAAACAATCTCGGCTCCGTGTTTCGACAACCAATCCATTCCCACAATCACATCGAAACTCCCCAATTTGAAAGGTATTAAGTCTATGTCGAAGGCATGGTTCTCCAGTATCATGGGGCATTGTCTAATAATCTTATCTGCTTATACAACTCTACCGTTGGCCATTTCTAGGGAAAAACTAGTTTCTAGTCTACTAGGGTTCAAGGCAAGCATGTGTGCAAAAGCAGAAGATATGAAACTATTGTCTGCCCCAGTATCAAATAGTATGGATGCGAAGTGATGATTGAGCAGATACGTACCCGTAACAACATTCGGGTCCTGACGGGCATCATTAGCTCGAATGACGAAGGCACGTCCTCTGGCAGCATTTCCTTGATTCCCTCGGTCCGGGTTACCAGCTATGGCCATCACTTGCTGCTGGTTATTCCTTGTTGACCCGGTGCCCTATTCAGTCTGGGACACATGTTCCGGTAGTGACCAAGACCTCCACGCTCATAACAAGCCCTGGCATTCCCGGCGGGGTTAACCGCGTTGATGGGTGCCACCAAATTCGGAGCAGTTCTACAATCCTTCGCTAAGTGCCCCGGGCGCCTACAATTCACACACATCCGACACGACGTTGCTGGGGGATGATGAATAGTGCACCTGTTACATTTCGGGTGCGGCCCAGTATATCCTTTCCTTTCTTGATTCACAGCCACAAGGTGTCGGGTCGTCTTGGCTTTCTTATCAAACTTTCCGACAATCGACCGGCTTGTTTTCGTAACTTCCTTCCTTTTCTCTGCTCCCCTACCCAATACCCCTATCCTTATCATCTCATCAGTTAGAGCGCCATCCTTCAGGATTGCGCTCTGGATTGTAGGAGGAGCAGCCGCTGTTACCATTGCCCGGATTTGAGGCGCAAGTCCCCAAATATACCTCTTAATCCTTTTCGATTCCGGAGTCAACATATGTGGAACTAGTCTTGCCAACTCATGAAAATGATCAGTGTAAGCTGCGTGCCTAGCTCCAACCATAGCATGGTTCCAAAATTCTTGCTCAAGTTTCTACATCTCGTTGAGAGGACAGTACTCCTCAGTAATTAGGGCCTTGAATTCATCCCAAGTCATCTGCATCACAGATTCTCTTCCTCTAGCTTGAACCTGGGTGTTCCACCAGGTTAGTGCTCTGCCCTGCAGTGAGCACGTAACATACTTGATTCTTTGGCTGTCGAGGCATTCACTGATGTCAATAACTGCCTCCATCTATTCAAGCCATCTAGTCAAGGCTATCGCCCCACCTTTCCCATCAAATTCTCGGGGTTTGCAGGCCATAAATTCTTTGTAAGAACATCCCCGTCTGGCGTTATCAACCCCGGTTTCGTTCCCAGTTGTTCCGCCGATTCCAGTATCATCCCCTGTTCCTTGGTTATGTTGACCACTACTATCCTGATCCCCGTGGAGGTGATGATTCAGAAGAGTGTCGCTCACTTGAGTCACAATAGTCGGAATCAGTGTGGCTAGCTGCTGAGCAATCGTAGCAGCTATGTCAGGGTTATCAATTCCCTGATTGTTGCCAGCTGGAGCACCACCTGTTCTTGGTGGTCTACCCCTACCTATGCCTTGTGGGGTCTCACCTTGATTGGTACTACGTGTGACTCTTCGAGGCGGCATCTTCTAATCATAGAAAGGTGTAAACATGTAAACTTTTGTAAACATGTAAGCCTTAATTACTTTAAGATACACGTATGATTCCACTCATCAAGTTCCAATAACACATGCTTCGGTCCATCAAGATCGTCACGTAGCCCAGTTTAAGCACATTTTTAGTATACCGGGGATGCTTATATATAGGGTCCCCCGCAGCGTTCCCACCACATCCACGATATACCTTGAATGACGCTTAAACCGGTTACATGACATCTTAATTTTCCTTAGCATAATCCCAATGAATAACAAGATGTATGTGTAGAGAGTATCATCACTCCTATACATTTCTCGAATTCTACTTTTATTCTAAGTATTCAATCAGTTCTTTAGTTACTGAAATGCTAAGTGGAGGAATGTTTCGCGAAAGATAGAATCAATGTCATGATTGGAAATACCATGAAGGCTTTAAGTAGGACAGGACTTAAGTAATAGCAAGTATTAGTAATGTTTTGTTACCCTTAACGAGGTCTTACTAGAATTATGATCCTAGCACACTCTGGGGTATAGAATGGAAAACTTGTAATACTCATGATCGTTAACCCCTGGTAAGATTAGCCAGACTTCTCATGCAGTGCAAATTGCAATTACGTGTGCACCCGTAACGGTAATTTGTCTTGCATGGTCACCCTTAGCTTCACTTACCCCAGGTTAAATCATAGTATTGATAACATTCATCAAGCACAAATCGTGTAATGCCCTCATGTCCGTGAGCCGTTAGTATACCAATAGTTATATGCGGTAACAAGTAAACTCCAAACACATAAGCACAATATGTCTAATGATAGTTGCCTATCCTTCATACTTTCAGGATTTCAGGCATAACCATGTTAGGGTCGGATTTAGTATCCAAGATCGACGCTACGCGTGATCACCGAAGTTCCCTTCTGTTTAGGTATCTCAACCTAATGATATGATGTTGTGCGCATACAATATAAGATTCCAGCAGAATGGTATCCCATGGAGAAAGACTAAGAGTAATAGTGTCTTCCTCAGGATGATCAGATAGCAAGCACATATGTATAGAATCATGTATAGAGTCAAGTAGCAAGTATAGAGGAACGTACATGTAACATGAAATGCAAGCCAGTCCTAGCATGCACTCTACATGAAGGTTCCTAGGTTATAGTCTAGGTCAAGTGTATTGCCTAATCTCTATAACCAATGGCTCTGATACCAGTCTGTCACACCCCCTGCTGATAGCGGAAACATGGGGAATGCGATCGAGATGGGATCGTCATAACACATGGTTAACAATAGAGATGCAATATAGATATAATGACAAGCATGCCATGACGACACCCATACACAAATGGAGACTTGTGTCGTGTTCAGTCAATGTTCACGACAGCATAGTCATAGCATAATATCAAATGATCATATAAACATATAGAATAACATTGTTTGGTTTCCCATAACCCGGGAACAAGCGTTCAAAAGAATGTTATTTGTTTAGTTGACTGAAACAATGTACTAAAGAATGTATGTTCAGTCTCAAAAGTATGCTTCCTAGGGTTTCCACTAAAAGGCAGCACTCCTAGTACTTCAATTACCTTGATCACCTGAAAAGAAATGCTCAAAACGGTCAACATAATTGTTGGTGTGCTTCGCAGGTTTTAAGTATGAAAAGATGATAAAATGAAAACTGTAAGTAGGTTTATTAAGAACTACCGCAACTGCACTTATTTATAGGTGGTTTTACTAGTTATAATAGCTACAGCCAAGCCTATTAATCGGTTCCACACAGGAATTGATGGCTGTAAAGAAAACGTTTCCAAAATGTAAATCGTTTAAAAAGATGTAGCAAGATCCACGAAGTGCATACGTTTTGTTTACAACCAAACCAATCCTTAGGTCCCGTTACCGGAATTAAGGGTTGTATTGAAAGATTTTCCATTGTTTAACATGTTTAAAATGACGTAGCAAGATCCATAAAGCGCATACGTTTAGTTTATATGAGTTAGCAAGATCCACAAAGCGCATACGTTTAGTTTATATGACGTAGCAAGATCCACAAAGCGCATACGTATATATTACAACCAAACCAATCCTTAGGTCCCATTACCGGAACTAATGGTTGTATTGAAGGGTAATGATGTAGCAAGATCCACTAAGCGCATACATTTAGTTTACAACCAAACCAATCCTTAGGTCCCATTACCGGGACTAATGGTTGTATTGAAGGGAAATAACGTAGCAAGATCCACAAAGCGCATACGTATAGGTTACAACCAAACCAATCCTTAGGTCCCATTTCTGGAATTAATGGTTGTAATGGATGCTCGGCAAGAAGAACCACGAAGTAGACCCATAAAGAAGAACCACACCGCCGAGAGCATCCAAGGTCAATAGCATTCACAAGTAACATCACACAATACATAGCATCAAGTAATAGCATATAGTAGCAACTTAGCATAGAATCACATTCCAACCATCCATGCCTTAGTCAATCAGATCATCACGTAGCCCAGTTTAAGCGCATTCTTAGTATACCGGTGATGCTTATATATAGGGTTCCCCGCAGCGTTCCTACCACATCCACGATATACCTAGAACGATGCCTAAACCAGTTGCTTGACATCTGATTTCCCTTAGCATCAATGTATTGACATTCAACTAGATAAGCAAGATGAGTTAATCATAAGAGTTGCAGCAGACTTCCACTAGGGAAGGTGCTTGAAAATGTGTTAAGTAAGCGAGCATTCTTTTTCCCCAAGTTTGAAAGGTTTGAAAGTTATATAAGCGTAAAACGGGGCCACGAAACTCACAGAGTAGATGATAAGCACGATGGAATATTCCCAACAGTAGAATTCCATGAACAGTGAACACCTATTGGTAGTTACTGACAAGCATTAATAATGGGCATAAAGCATATTATGATGTTCAATAGGTTCGGGCAGTTTCGGTTCGGTCGTGGGTAACACTCGCATGCAACACAGACAACGCACAAGAAAACTTCACACATAATGATTCCATTCACATGGCAAGACCAGACACATGACTAGACACTCCATTCGCATGAATTAATTCTCAGTCGTGTGAATCTGATCATTCGCACGATTGAACCTTCATTCGTGCGACTAGGCACTCAGTCGTACCACACAACACTCAATCGCACGACTCAACCTTCCATTCGCACGATTCAACCCTCAGTCGTACGAATCAGCTTCATTCGTATGACTGAGTCTTCATTCTTACGACTGGATCCTCAGTCGTGTGATACACACAGTCGCACACATTCATCCGTAGGGACTCAGTCGCACACACTCATAATCGCATGCATTTAATTGCATGACACACACATACGAATGGACTCAGTCGCACGACTCACCCTAGTCGCACCACTCAGTCGCACGATTGACTCAGACGCATGGACTCAGTCGCACGACTCACCCAGTCGCATGACTCAGTCGCATGACAGACCCAGTCGCCTGAACAGTAAGTTCGTGACTGCTGAAGTGCAGAGCAGCATCCAGCTGCTCTGAGCACGAGTTTTTTTTACACCCCAAGAACTTCGAGAAACATACATCTAACATATCTAAGGAAGAAGCACACTCAGAAACGCAACACCCAAGCCCGAACGACCTCTTGTGCTCGGATGAACCCGAGCACCCAAAACCCTAGAAAACGCAGCAGTAAAATCGAGCAATAAACGGGTCAAACGAGGTTATCAACCTGCTACGAGTGAATATTCATGATGATAACCAAGATTTGACGGTGAAAACGCGAGAAAACGAGCGGTTTTGATGCTAGATTGGTGTAGAAATGAAGGAGGAGTAGAATAGCGATGAAGAAGAAGAAGATGTGAAGAATGGCTGGGGATGGGGTTTTGATACCCATCCCAAGTTTGCAAATTGACAGGTTTAGTCCCTGTACTTAGCCCCCGAATCGCCAAACATGTTTCGGTTGAAAACGACGTAAATACGCGCATTATACTAATTATAAGGATGTGTTTAATGTTATTTATTATATAACATATTATAATTAACGGTGTCGGTTGTGATATTCGTGAGCGTTTTGGATGATATGATCGCAAATATTGATAACACCAATGAAACGGAAAACAAATCAGGCATGATGTCCTCACGAATAATTTATGAAGATGAAAAATGAATGCTCTATGAATAGTTAACGAGGTTTCATGTCAAATGACGGACCTTGAAGTGACGGATGTCACACTTCTTCTAGTATCATGCCACCTCATGCCACCTCCTACTGTCTTGTGACTTGATGAAGCCTTCCATTCTTAGGCACCAAGTATCAAAATCATCAGGAGTGATCAGTGGGGACTTTACCATGGTACTGGTTTCCATATCAGACTTAGAAGCTGCCATTTGAGATGTTAAGTTTTTTTGTGAGAATTAAGGAGATTTAAGATGGTGATATCTTACAATCAAGAGCCTATAATGCTCTGATACCAATTGTAGGACCGGTTAGGGGAGGTCAATACAATCAGTCTCATAATAAGGAGAGTGTTAGAAAACTTAACAGTTCAAATAGGGAACCAGGTTTGAGTACAAGATGCAAAGAACACAAGTAAACAAGGAGACAAAACTCAAGAACAATATTATATATTAATCTCAAGTTCTTTTAAAAGTTTTGCAAATGCATATATAAGATACAAGACCCTGACATATTTATACTACACTCTATAATCGGCTATACTTTGAAAGCCAGTTGGATCATTGGTCGACAACAAGATCAGTGTAGAGTCAAAAGGCAGATTGCCTTTTGACTAGTGACTATGACATGCCATAGCTCACATTCTAATATATTATAAAAAGGATAAAAGTACATAAAGTAGAAAGTTACAAACTCTAGACCTTAATGTACAGTTGCAAAAACATGGACCTTTTCACCAACTTATGTAAGTTGGTGACACATCATAGTTGGAGCGGAAAGTGGGTCAGCTTTATGCAAAAGTACATCTGAGGAATGCATATTTTCCTTTTTCTTAGAAAGAAATCAGTCTTCACTTCATTTGGCTTTGGAAGACTTTGTCTCTGAAGCTTCGGAAGACTTCAACTTTTGGCTTCAGAAGATATGGTCTTTGGCTTCGAAATATTTTACACTTAGAATAATTCTGTGCAGAGTGTAAAACTTTCAAATCAATTCCTAGCTTATACTAAGTGCATGTATGCAGGAAGCCTTTGGTTGAATCAGGCTTCTTATATAACCTTACTTATTGGTTCCTAGAGTTCTCACAAAAAAAGGGTGGTTCTCAAGGTAACTCTATATGTGTGTCCATATATATATACATATATATATATATATATATATATATATATTGTAGGATTCTATATGCCCAAGACACATAAAATATTGATGTGGTTAGTACGTCATGATCCAAGTCGGGTTATACCCAATAACAAGCTTAGCAAACACCAATTAATATTAAATTGATGATATGATCATGCAATTAAATATTTACACCAAACTTAGAAAATGGGTTTTCTAAATAACTTGCATGAGAGATGGAACAAATTATAAGGATAATTTGTTGATAAATTATTGTTATTCTTGTTATTTAAAAGGATTTAAATAACAATAATAATATATGAGTGTACCTTAATTAATTTGTTAATTAAGACGGACATATGTCACATTTAAATTGAGTCTAGACAATGACATTTTAATGTGTGATATATATGGCTGAATTTTAATGTTGTGTTGGTGTTTTAAGGGGGGAAAAACATTTTGAATCCCCTCCTTTGGCCGCCCCCCCCCCCCTTATTCCTATTGGACCTTAGTGTCTTGAGAAGATACACAAGATTAATCAGCCATAGACCAATTCATTCACTCAACTCTCACATGCAAAAACAACAAAAAACCTCTCTCTTTTCTCCTCTCAATTTTCAGAACAAGCAGTAGAAAATAGAGGTTTTAGTTGTTGATTTTGGTGTTGAATCTTCCTAACAAGAAGGGTCTTTGTAAGTGCTTGGGGTATAAACACTTGAGGGTTCCTTTCTTGGAACCTTGGGGTCGATTTCATCTTCCAAACTCATCCAAGTTGCTGCTGAAAGTCACGGTTCTGGAAGCTTGATTTGGCAGCCTTCATTTGGTGTTTTTAGAGTTCAAATGCAACCAAGTGTGAAGGTAACTCAAAGCCTTGTGGGAGTTAACATAAGAGGACGTCCAACTTGGAAGCTTGGACAACTTTTCAGCCTTCAAACTCCTTTCTTTCACCAACATCTAACTGCTGGAAGGAGGTAGTTTATGGCAGCCCTTTATGGTTGCCATATTGTGTTATTTTATGCACACATAGCTTGTCTATTCACATAAGAATGATCCTTACGATTTGGGTTTGTTTTTCCATCTTATATGAACATAAAGAACATGAAATTTTAGCTTTAAAATCGGTTTTAAAGAACTACATATCCGCTGCGTTTTTCAGAATGTTTAAAATGTTAAACATTGATTTTATGTTCTTGCAAACCCGTCAATGGCATCAAGAGCCGGTTATGTGGATGAATTGCTTGTTTAGTCTTTAAAATAGGTTTTAAAGCATGATTATAAACTTAGTTATAGGCTGTTTTGGGCTGCTATAGTTTGTTAGAATGATTCCCCAAAACTTTCAAGGTCATATCACACATGCTAGTGATTAGACCTTTAAAGAAACATATTATGAAATGTTGGTTGTTTGGACAATGATTAAAACCCAAAATTTCAGTTTATGTTGGCTGAAATTTGGGGTTTTAAATGGGGTTTTCATTATATGAATAGATGATATGATCATTGGTAGTTAAAGTGCATAACCTAGCTTAAGGCCTTGTGTTGTTTGGATGATTCAAGTGGTTGTTTTATTCATTCAATTGGGTTGTAATATTTGTGTTTATTCATTTGGGTTGTAATTATTCATTCATTTGGTTATATAATAATAGATTAGGTGCATTTCTTTTATTAGAAAAATGTATTAGGATATAATTTTTGTAAAAGGAAGATGCACAAGATGAAGACCCAAAGATGGACATCAAAGACACAAAAAAGGGACTTGAAGCATATGGATGCAAGTTCAAGTGGGAGTCTAAGGAGACCTCTATTTGTGTTGTATTCAACCCTTAGGAAAGACCAAATGACCACACTTGTGATGGCAAACAAGTGTGGTCACAATAGTAGCTATGGTTATGCACATTGTGGTTGTTTATATTATGCTTGTTTGGTTGTTTGTTGTATGATTGTTGTTTGATATTTGGATATGCATAACAAACTCATTAGCAAACTTAACAAGCTGGAAATTTATGGTTTCTAATCATTAAGTGGTTAATAAGAGGTTATTAAAGGATTAATGATTTAATAAAAGAGGTTTTATTAAAAATAAACCATAAGATACCTTGCATCTATGGTCCTTAATCATTAAGTGATTAATAAGAGGTTATTAAAAGGATTGATGATTTAATAAAAGAGGTTTTATTAAAAATGAACCATAGGATACCTTGTATTTGAAAGCATGCAAATACAAGGTACATAGAGTTTTCAAAAGTAGAATTAATGAAAACTAAAAATCCCTTTTCAAACAAGTTTAACACCGTCCTTTTGCACAACACTTAAGTCATTTGGAAACTCTTAATGGGATAAAGGTCACCTAACCATTTTGAGGGAACATATGACTTAAGGTGGGAATACCACATTGGTGGGATAAAGGTCACCTAACCACTTGTGTTGGTAAACTCACATGTGTGTGCAAGTAGGGTTACTTGATTTGCAAATCATGTTGAATGGATCACCTAAAATATGGTTTCCAAATGGTGTTGATGGGATTAACATGCCGACTTTACATATGATGTTTAAAGTCGATCCCATACCGCTAGAAGTTGCAAAAGGTTGTAATTGTCAAAAGTTGACTACCTTGTTAATTTGAATAATGGGATAAAGGTCACCTAACCATTATTTGAATGTAACGTTGGATTCTAGATTTTAATTATTAATTGTCTATGAGACATAAAGGGTATTAATAATTAAAATGAAATTTTAAGAAATACTAAAAAGAACTTTCTAAAATTTGTAGAATGGCCGCAAACAATAATGCTACCACCCCGACCGTCCATACCCTATCACTGAGAACTATTTTAGAGAGGGATCATCTGTACCATAATAACCTTATGGACTGGTCTCGAAACTTGAGAATTGTTCTCAAGCAAGAGCAAAGGCAATGTCCTTGACGATCCTATTCCTAACCAACCCGACCCCGACGATGTTGAGGCCGCCTCGAGAGGCTTAGCTGTCCTGTCTCAAAGGAGTTGGCCAAGGATTTGATCCTTAATGGCCTAACTAAAAGTTTGAGACATTCATAATGAACTACGATATGAATGGATAGGACAAGAGCATTGGTGAGTTTCACGCAATGCTCACAACAGCTAAGGCAGGGATCGGTAGAAAGGTTCTACCTATTCTCTAGATCAATAAGGAAAGGCCAATCCCGATCCCAAGGCAAATGTTGCAAAAGGAGAAGGACACATCAAAGGCAAAGGGGAAGGGAAGATCAAAGCGGAACCTCCAAAACCTAAGAAGCTTAAGGTAACCGAAAACGATCCATGCTTTGAGTATGGTGAGATAGGTCATTTGAAAGGGAATTGTCCAACCTATCTCAATGAGTTGAGAAATAAGAGGGATGCTGGGCAAACCTCAAGCACAACTTTCATAATCCATATTGACTTAAATGTTATTTCCTCAAAGCACATGGGTAATTGGATACCGCATGTGGAACTCACTTTTGCAATCTGTTGCGAGGGTTCAAAAGAAATAAGCACTTTAAGAAAGGAGACTATGTTTTGAAACTTTCAAAAGGTTTGGAAGTTATTCTTCAAAACATGTTATATGCTCCTAGTTTGACTAGGAACATGATTTAAGTTTCCCTTTTAAAACGATATGGTTATGATTTAAAGTTTGTAAATGATGGTATTTATGTTGCTATGGATGATGTATATTATGTCAAGGCTATGCCTTCTAACGATATTTATGAATTGGTTCATAAAGATTCATCCTATAATAACACATCATACCCATCATGTACCAAGAGACTTAAAATGGTTTAAGTAACTCTTATCCTTGTCATTGTCATCTTGGTTACATAAACAAGAATCGGACTTAAACACTTTAAAAGAATGGTCTTTTAAAAGCAAATGAAAATTGTTCATTTGATAAGTGTGAATCTTGTTTACAAGGTAAGATGACCAACACGCCCTTTAGTGGTACTAATGAGAGGGCAAAAAGACTTATTAGGAATCATACATTTGGATGTATGTGGTCCTTTTAAGACAATGACAAGGTATGGTGAAACTTACTTCATTACCTTAACCGACGATTATAGTCGCTATGGTTATGTGTACTTGATGGCACATAAACATGAAGAATTTGAAATGTTCAAAAACTTCAAGAATGAAGTAGAAAATCAACTCGATAGAACTACCAAAGTTCTCCGTTTAGATAGAGAAGGTGAATACCTAAGTGAGACATTTGGAGATCATCTAGGAAGTTGTAAGATTGTCTCACAACTTACTCCTCACAGAACACCATAACATTATGATGTGTCTGAAAGGAGATCGAACCCTATTGGATATGGTTCGACCTATGATGCCTATAAGCTCACTACCTCTATAATTTTGGGGTTTCGCACTACTCTCTAAGGCTCGTATTTTGAATATGGCCCAAACCAAGAAAGTGGATTCGACGCCTTTTGAAATATGAAATGGAATAGTTCCATCGCCATCATATTTAAAAGTATGGGTTATGAAGCTTATGTTAAGCTTAACACCCAAACCAACTGAAAGTCGATTCACTAAGTGTATATTTGTTGGATATCCAAAAGGACTGTATAGGATACTACTTCTTTGATCCAACAAAGCAAAAAGGTATTTATTGCTCAAAAGGCATAGTTCTTGGAAGCCAAGTTCCTTATGGAAGGAATGACGCATAGAACAATGGAATTTGATGAGGATCAAGATCCACAAGCCGATACACGTTTGGTTGACACTAGCTGTCAACAAGAGGTTGTTGATAATGATCAAGAGGTTGATCAATACACACAAAACGTTCATAGATCTGGTAAAGTTAGCATTCCACCTGAAATATATGGATTTTTCATGGATGGATGCTATGAGATTGACTCCGATGAGCCAACTACATACCATAATGCTATGTCCAATTCGGATTATGACAAATGGCTGGAAGCCATGAACGTAGAGATGCAATCCATGTATGACAACCAAGTTTAGGAATTGGTTGACCCTCCACTTAACTCCAAACCGGTTGGATGCAAGTGGGTTTTCGAGAAGAAAACAAATATGCATGGAAACTTGGACACTGACAAGGCTTGTGTGTATAAAAAGGCTAGTGGGAGTGTAATCATATTCCTAGTATTGTATGTTGATGACATAATACTATATGGAAAGGACATTCCAACCATGGAAGGTGTTAAAACCTGGCTTGGAAATTGTTTTTCCATAAAAGATCTCGGTGAAGCCGCCTATATTTTGGGAATAAAGATCTATAGGGATAGATCGAGGCGGTTGATAGGTCTAAACCAAAGTGCATACATTGATAAAATCTTGAAAAAGGTTCAAGATGGTAAACTCTAAGAAAGGTATAGCACCTATTCAAAGAGAGACAATATTGAGTGCATCTCAATGTCCAAGCTCAAAGGATGAGCAAGATCGCATGAAGGACATCCCCTATGCGTCTGCTATAGGATCCATCATGAATGCGATGATATGCACTAGACTGGACATGTCATGCGCGTTAAGCATGACAAGTAGATATTAGCAGAATCCGTGTAACACCCATTGGATGGCTGTTGAAAGTATATTGGAATACCTTAGGAGGACTAAGGAGATGTTTCTAATATACGGATCCGATGAAGAGGAACTAGTTGTAAAGGGTTACACGAATGCTAGTTTCCAAACTGATCGAGATGACTCTCGATCACAATCGCGGTACGTCTCCATTATGAATGGGGTAGCGTTGTCCACTACAGAATCAGAATACATAGCCGCCTCATTAGCAGCTTGGGAAGCTGTATGGATAAAAAGGTTTATCACCAATCTAAGGATGGTCTCTACCATTCAAGACTCCTTAGAAATCTTTATGATGACGAGGGTGCGATTGTTCAAATCAAGGAACCCCGTGCACATCAAAAGATTAGGCACAATGAGCGGAGATTCAACTACATAAGGGATAAAGTTGAAAAGGGAAAGATATGTATTCGCAAAGTTCACTTTGATCAAAACATTGCGGATCCACTCACGAAGCTCCTTGAAAGGGCAAAGCATGAAAGTCATACTTGTGCCTTAGGACTTCGATATTCTAGTGATTGGACTTGATCAAATTTTGTATTTGAATATGTGGAACTCTTTATTATTTGAGTAAAATTATTTGGTTATAATGTCTCAATTAATGTTCCAATTTAGCATGTTTAATCCATGAGTAAATTATTTACTCCAAATGTCCGTAGTCGTTCATACTTGTGGGAACAAGTGTGAGGGTAAGACTATTATGAACTTGGATTGGTTGATATTCATAAGGATGAATATAGAGCAATGGGTTGCTACCAAGGTTCATAGATATTTGTGGGATACAAATATTGGACTAACCCGCATCTCAAATCTTACTACATGGAATCTTATTGATTGATCATAAGTAAATTTGAGTAAAGGCGAATATCATTTGGTATCCTTCGACCTGAGATACATATTGGGTTTTGATATTCACCAAGTGTTACACCTTGAACTAGTTCTTCACTGATATGAAATAATTGTCAGTACACAAGGCTATGTTCAGGTATGACATAAGGTGATTGTGAGAAACGTATGTAGTCAAGATGGGATTTGTTCCTCTTATTCGTTGAGAGTTAGATGTCTAAGGCCTGATTATGTTAAATCAACAAGGAATGATCATTCTGTGTCCTTGGATTTATCATGACATCTGTAACAAAAGGATAGATGATTAATTCACCTAAATCATTTCAAGTAGGGTACTTGAAAGGGATGATGTTATTGAATGGCCATAAGTCATGCGTATTAAGGGTAGTAAACCGTTGTTAGGCGGTATTTACTGCTTGCATCAATCTTCTATGAATCTTGGGCAAGTGGGAGATTGTAGGATTCTATATGCCCAAGACACATAAAATATTGATGTGGTTAGTACGTCATGATCCAAGTCGGGTTATACCCAATAACAAGCTTAGCAAACACCAATTAATATTAAATTGATGATATGATTATGCAATTAAATATTTACACCAAACTTAGAAAATTAGTTTTCTAAATAACTTGCATGAGAGATGGAACAAATTATAAGGATAATTTGTTGATAAATTATTGTTATTCTTGTTATTTAAAAGGGATTTAAATAACAATAATAATATATGAGTGTACCTTAATTAATTTGTTAATTAAGAGGGACATATGTCACATTTAAATTGAGTCTAGACAATGACATTTTAATGTGTGATATATATGGCTGAATTTTAATGTTGTGTTGGTGTTTTAAGGGGGGAAAAACATTTCGAATCCCCTCCTTTGGCCGCCCCCCCCCCCTTATTCCTATTGGACCTTAGTGTCTTGAGAAGATACACAAGATTAATCAGCCATAGACCAATTCATTCACTCAACTCTCACATGCAAAAACAACAAAAAAACCTCTCTTTTCTCCTCTCAATTTTCGGAACAAGCAGTAGAAAATAGAGGTTTTAGTTGTTGATTTTGGTGTTGAATCTTCCTAACAAGAAGGGTCTTTGTAAGTGCTTGGGGTATAAACACTTGAGGGTTCCTTTCTTGGAACCTTGGGGTCGATTTCATCTTCCAAACTCATCCAAGTTGCTGCTGAAAGTCACGGTTCTGGAAGCTTGATTTGGCAGCCTTCATTTGGTGTTTTTAGAGTTCAAATCCAACCAAGTGTGAAGGTAACTCAAAGCCTTGTGGGAGTTAACATAAGAGGACGTCCAACTTGGAAGCTTGGACAACTTTACAGCCTTCAAACTCCTTTCTTTCACCAACATCTAACTGCTGGAAGGAGGTAGTTTATGGCAGCCCTTTATGGTTGCCATATTGTGTTTTTTATGCACACATAGCTTGTCTATTCACATAAGAATGATCCTTACGATTTGGGTTTGTTTTTCCATCTTATATGAACATAAAGAACATGAAATTTTAGCTTTAAAATCGGTTTTAAAGAACTACATATCCGCTGCGTTTTTCAGAATGTTTAAAAGGTTAAACATTGATTTTATGTTCTTGCAAACCCGTCATATATATATTGTAACACCCGGGAATTTGACCTTTTGATAGGTTGTGCGACTGAGCCTCTGTCGCCTGGGATTTATGCGACTGGAGGTTCAACCGCATGCTATTTGGCCGATTGAAGCTCAACCGTACGATTGGAGTTCAACCGCCCGAATGAAGAACGAACCGCATGGAACACATGCGACTGGGATCCAATCGCATGGCGTTCATGCGACTGAAGGTCCAGTCGCCCCTGGACCAGACGCGACTGAGCTGTGGGTATAAAAGAGGAGCAGCTCCACTCTCCTTCCCAACACTTCAGTCGGGGAAAGGGAGCAGAGAGCGACCGAGAACAGAGAAGAAAGAGGGAAAGTGCTGACCGAGCTCCGGATTTGTCGTGAGGCTAGCCAAATCGAAGCTCATCAACTTCTACCTGTTAATGTGAGTTCTAGGTGTAGGATTCTATGTGCCCAAGACACTTAGAATATTGATGTGGTTAGTACGTTATGATCCAAGTCGGGTTATACCCAATAACAAGCTTAGCAAACACCAATTAATATTTAATTGATGATATGATCATGCAATTAAATATTTACACCAAATTTAGAAAATGGGTTTTCTAAATAAGTTGCATATGAGATGGAACAATTTATTGGGATATCTTGTTCAATAATATTATTTGAAGTGTTATTTAAATTAGTTATATAACACCAAATAATAATGAGAGTATACTACTTATACAATTAGTTGGTTAATTGTATAAACTAGTCAAAACACTACAAAATACATGTGTGTGTGTGTTTATTATTTGTAAAAGAAATCCTCTTTTAAAAGAGCAAAAAAACCGTCCCTTTTTTTTGCTTCAAATGGGAGACAAAACATGCATGTGGGACATGCATGCTTGGGTTGTTCTCAACAAAGTGATTCTCTTGTAAACACCAACACATGCTCCACTAACTTGATCATTAAAAAACAACACATGCTAGACACACAAGACACAAGAAATCTCTCCCTCTCTCTAAAAAACCTTACGGTTTTTCAGCAAGATGAAGCAGGATTATGAGAGCTGATTTGTGTGCTTCTTGAAGTGTTCATATGTTGTTCATCAAGTGTTCTAATAACAAGAAAGGTTCTTGTATTCTATGATCATGTTTCTCATATGCATGCAACACAAAAAGCTCTCTCTTCTCCTCTCAAACCTACGGTTCCAGCAGCTGTATTTTGAAGGGTTTTGAAGCTTCTTTTGGTGGTGAATCTTCCTAACAAGAAGGTGTTAGCATACAAGCTTGGGGTATAAACACTTGAGGACCTCTACACTTGAGTTCTTGGTCGTTTCAAGCATCCAAAAACATCAATCTTTGATCGATATTCTGCTGCAGGAAGGTAGATATCACAGCTTATTCAAGCTGTGATTTTATGTACATTTGTGTATGTTCATAGCTTGTCCATTCACATATTTAAGATCCTATTGTTTTGGGTTTTGTTTTTCATATTAAAACTACATTTAGAACACAAAATTTTCAGATTATAAACATGTTATAATCCTTTACATCCGCTGCGTTTTCTGAAAGTTTAAAAGGTTAAACTATGTTTTAGTGTTCTAACAAACCCAACAATGGCATCAAGAGCCGGTTATGTGGATGACTTGCTTGTTTTATCTTTTGAAATTGGTTTTAAAAGATGTTATTAGACATGTTATAGGCTGTTTTTGGGCTGGAATATTATGTCTTGTTGAAACCCCAACTTTCAAGGTTACATTACACATGCTTGTGATTAAACCTTGAAAGATATGTATGTTGATATGTTGATTGTTTGGACAATATTTAAAACCAAAATTTCAGTTTATGTTGGCTGAAATTTGAAGGTTTTAAGTGGGGTTTCATTATATATTTTTATGATTTGATCATTGGATGTTTTAGTGCATAACCTTGCATTGACCTTGTGATTGTTTGATATTTATGATGGTTGTATTCATTCATTCAATTGGGTTGTATTATTTGTTATTTGTGCTTTATTTCAAATGTAATTTATTTATTATTGGGTTGTAATAAATAGATTAGGTATATTTTCATTTTACTAGATATCTTGTATTAGGACTTTATATCTTGTAATATGAAGACGTACACATTGGAAGCACAAAGGAAGGTCACAAGAGAAACATGGAGCATTTTGGATGCGGTTTCAAGTGGGAGGCTTTTGGAAGCTTTCCATGTGATTGTTTGTGACCCTTAGGAAAGACCTATGGACCACACTTGTGATGGCAAACAAGTGTGGACCACTTTAGATGCTTTGGTTATGCACATATGCACATATGCACATATGCACATTGTGGTTGTTTATATTATGCTTGTTTGGTTGTTTATTGTATGATTGTTGTTTGATATTTGGATATGCATAACAAACTCATTAGCAAACTTAACAAGCTGAAAATTTATGGTTTCTAATCATTAAGTGGTTAATAAGAGATTACTAAAAGGATTAATGATGTAATAAAAGAGGTTTTATTAAAAATAAACCATAAGATACCTTGCATCTATGGTTCTTAATCATTAAGTGATTAATAAAGGTTATTAAAAGGATTGATGATTTAATAAAAGAGGTTTTATTAAAAATGAACCATAGGATACCTTGTATTTGAAAGCATGCAAATACAAGGTACATAGAGTTTTCAAAAGTAGAATTAATGAAAACTAAAAATCCCTTTTCAAACAAGTTTAACACCGTCCTTTTGCACAACACTTAAGTCATTTGGAAACTCTTAATGGGATAAAGGTCACCTAACCATTTTGAGGGAACATATGACTTAAGGTGGGAATACCACATTGGTGGGATAAAGGTCACCTAACCACTTGTGTTGGTAAACTCACATGTGTGTACAAGTAGGGTTACTTGATTTGCAAATCATGTTGAATGGATCACCTAAAATATGGTTTCCAAATGGTGTTGATGGGATTAACATGCCGACTTTACATATGATGTTTAAAGTCGATCCCATACCGCTAGAAGTTGCAAAAGGTTGTAATTGTCAAAAGTTGACTACCTTGTTAATTTGAATAATGGGATAAAGGTCACCTAACCATTATTTGAATGTAACGTTGGATTCTAGATTTTAATTATTAATTGTCTATGAGACATAAAGGGTATTAATAATTAAAATGAAATTTTAAGAAATACTAAAAAGAACTTTCTAAAATTTGTAGAATGGCCGCAAACAATAATGCTACCACCCCGACCGTCCATACCCTATCACTGAGAACTATTTTAGAGAGGGATCGTCTGTACCATAATAACCTTATGGACTGGTCTCGAAACTTGAGAATTGTTCTCAAGCAAGAGCAAAGGCAATGTCCTTGACGATCCTATTCCTAACCAACCCGACCCCGACGATGTTGAGGCCGCCTCGAGAGGCTTAGCTGTCCTGTCTCAAAGGAGTTGGCCAAGGATTTGATCCTTAATGGCCTAACTAAAGTTTGAGACATTCATAATGAACTACGATATGAATGGATAGGACAAGAGCATTGGTGAGTTTCACGCAATGCTCATAACAGCTAAGGCAGGGATCGGTAGAAAGGTTCTACCTATTCTCTAGATCAATAAGGAAAGGCCAATCCCGATCCCAAGGCAAATGTTGCAAAAGGAGAAGGACACATCAAAGGCAAAGGGGAAGGGAAGATCAAAGCGGAACCTCCAAAACCTAGGCTTATGAAGCCTAAGGTAACCGAAAACGATCCATGCTTTGAGTATGGTGAGATAGGTCGTTTGAAAGGGATTCATCCAACCTATCTCAATGAGTTGAGAAATAAGAGGGATGCTAGGCAAACCTCAAGCACAACTTTCATAATCCATATTGACTTAAATGTTATTTCCTCAAAGCACATGGGTAATTGGATACCACATGTGCAACTCACTATTGCAATCTGTTGCAAGGGATCAAAAGGAATAAGCATTTTAAGAAAGGAGACTATGTTTTGAAACTTTCAAAAGGCTTGGAACTTGTTCAAAACATGTTATATGCTCCTAGTTTGACTAGGAACATGATTTAAGTTTCCCTTTTAAAACGATATGGTTATGATTTAAAGTTAGTAAATGATGGTATTTATGTTTATATGGATGATGTATATTATTTCAAGGCTATGCCTTCTAATGATATTTATGAATTGGTTCATGATGATTCGTCCTATAATGACACATTATACCTATCATACACCAAGAGACTTAAAATGGTTTAAGTGACTCTTATTCTTGTCATTGTCATCTTGGTTATATAAACAAGAATCGGATTTAAACACTTTAAAAGAATGGTCTTTTTAAAACAAATGAAAATTGTTCATTTGATAAGTGTGAATCTTGTTTACAAGGTAAGATGACCAACACACCCTTTAGTGGTACTAATGAGAGGGCAAAAGATTTATTAGGAGTCATACATTTGGATGTATGAGGTCCTTTTAAAACAATGACAAGGTATGATGAAACTTACTTCATTACCTTTACCGACGATTATGGTCGCCATGGTCATGTGTACTTGATGGCACATAAACATGAAGAATTTGAAATGTTCAAAATCTTCAATAATGAAGTAGAAAATCAACTCTACATAACTATCTAAGTTCTTCATTCTGATAAAGGGGAAACTGAACCCTATTTGGATATGGTTCAATTCATTAAGGCTATGAGCTTACCACCTTTATCATCTTGGGTTTTCGCACTAATCTCCACGGCTCGTATTTTGAATATGGCCCAAACCAAGAAAATGGATTCGACACCGTTTTGAAATATGGCATGGAAAAAGTTCCATCACTATCATATTTAAAAGGTATTGGGTAGTTTAGCTTATGTTAAGTTTAACACCCAAAACAAATTTGAAAGTCGATCCACTACGTGTATATTTGTTGAATATCCCAAAGACTGTATAGGATACTAATTCTTTGATCCAACAGAGCAAAAGGAATTTATTGCTCGAAAGGCAAAGTTCTTGAAAGCCAAGCTCCTTATGGAAGGAGTGACGCATAGAACAATGGAATTTGATGAGGATCAAGATCCACAAGCCGATACACGTTTGGTTGACACTAGCAATCAACAAGAGGTTGTTGATGATGATCAAGAGGTTGATCAATACACACAAAACACTCATAGATCTGGTAGAGTTAGCATTTCACCTGAAATATATGGATTTTTCAAGGATGGATGGTATGAGGTTGACTCCGATGAGCCAACTACATACCATGATGATATGTCCAATTTGGATTGTGACAAATGGTTGAAAGCCATGAATGTGAGATGCAATCCATGTATGACAACCAAGTTTAGGAATTGGTTGACACTCCACTTAACTCCAAACCGGTTGGATGCAAGTGGGTTTTCGAGAAGAAAACAAATATGCATGGAAACTTGGATACTGACAAGGCTCATGTGTATAAAAAGGATAGTGGGAGTGTAATCACAATCTTAGTATTGTATGTTGATGACATATTACATTTTGGGAATGACATTCCAACCATGGAAGGTGTTAAAACCTGGCTTGGAAGTTGTTTTTCCATAAAAGATCTCGGTGAAACCGTCTATATTTTGGAAATAAAGATCTATAGGGATAGATCGAGGCGGTTGATAGGGTTAAACCAAAGTGCATACATTGATAAAATCTTGAAAAGGTTAAAGATGGAAAACTCTAAGAAAGGTATAGTACCTATTCAAAGAGGGACAATATTGAGTGCATCTCAATGTCCAAGCTCAAAGGATGAGCAACATCGTATGAAGGACATCCCATATACGTCTGCTATAGGATCCATCATGTATGCGATAATATGCACTAGACTAGACGTGTCATGCGCGTTAAGCATGACAAGTAGATATCAGCAGAATCCAAGTAACAGCCATTAGATGGCTGTTGAAAGTATATTGGAATACCTTAGGAGGACTAAGGATATGTTTCTAATATACGGATCTGATGAAGAGGAACTAGTTGTAAAGGGTTACACGAATGCTAGTTTCCAAACTACTCGAGATGATCCTCGATCATAAACGGGGTACGTCTCCATTATGATAAGGGTAGCATTGTCCACTACAAAATAAGAATACATAGCCGCCTCATTAGCAGCTTTGGAAGCTGCATGAATAAAAGGTTTATCACCGATCTAAGGGTGGTCTCTACCATTCAAGACCCCTTAGAAATCTTTTGTGATAACGAGGGTATGATTGCTCAAATCAAGGAACCCCGTGCACATCAAAAGATTAGGCACAATGAGCGGAGATTCAACTACATAAGGGATGAAGTTGAAAAGGGAAAAGTATGTATTTGCAAAGTTCACTTTGATCAAAAATATTGCGGATCCACTCACGAAGCTCCTCGAAAGAGCAAAGCATGAAAGTCATACCTATGCCTTAGGACTTCGATATTCTAGTGATTGGACTTGATCAAATTTTGTATTTGAATATGTGGAACTCTTTATTATTTGAGTAAAATTATTTGGCTATAATGTTTCAATTAATGTTCCAATTTAGCATGTTTAATCCATGAGTAAATTATTTACTCTAAATGTCCGTAGTCGATCATACTTGTGGGAACAAGTGTGAGGGTAAGACTATTATGAAATTGGATTGGTTGATATTCATAAGGATGAATATAGAGCAATGGGTTGCTACCAAGGTTCATAGATATTTGTGGGATACAAATATTGGACTAACCCACATCTCAAATTTTACTACGTGGAATCTTATTGATTGATCATAAGTAAATTTGAGTAAAGGCGAATATCATTTGGTATCCTCTGACCTGAGATGCATATTGGGTTTTGATATTCACCAAGTGTCATACCTTGAGCTAATTCTTCACTTTCCTGAAATAGTGGACAGTACATAAGGGTATGTTCAGGTATAACATGAGGTGTTTGTGTGAAACGTATGTAGTCAAGATGGAATTTGTTCCTCTTATTC
Organism: Flaveria linearis; assembly: GCA_024085815.1. NCBI lineage: Eukaryota > Viridiplantae > Streptophyta > Magnoliopsida > Asterales > Asteraceae > Flaveria > Flaveria linearis. The sequence goes on along the minus strand of CM044007.1, from coordinate 38,560,825 downwards.
ATTGAGAGTTAGATGTCTAAGGCCTGATTAAGTTAAATCAACAAGGAATGATCATTCTGTGTCCTTGGATTTAACATGACATCTGTAACAAAAGGATAGATGATTGATTCACCTAAATCATTTCAAGTAAGGTACTTGAATGGGATGATGTTATTGAATGGCCATAAGTCATGCGTATTAAGGGTAGTAAACCGTTGTTAGGCGTCATTTACTACTTGCATCAATCTTCTATGAATCTTGGGCAAGTGGGAGATTGTAGGATTCTATGTGCCCAAGACACTTAGAATATTGATGTGGTTAGTACGTTATGATCCAAGTCGGGTTATACCCAATAACAAGCTTAGCAAACACCAATTAATATTTAATTGATGATATGATCATGCAATTAAATATTTACACCAAATTTAGAAAATGGGTTTTCTAAATAAGTTGCATATGAGATGGAACAATTTATTGGGATATCTTGTTCAATAATATTATTTGAAGTGTTATTTAAATTAGTTATATAACACCAAATAATAATGAGAGTATACTACTTATACAATTAGTTGGTTAATTGTATAAACTAGTCAAAACACTACAAAATACATGTGTGTGTGTGTGTGTTTATTATTTGAAAAAGAAATCCTCTATTAAAAGAGCAAAAAAACCGTCCCTTTTTTTTGCTTCAAATGGGAGACAAAACATGCATGTGGGACATGCATGCTTGGGTTGTTCTCAACAAAGTGATTCTCTTGTAAACACCAACACATGCTCCACTAACTTGATCATTAAAAAACAACACATGCTAGACACACAAGACACAAGAAATCTCTCCCTCTCTCTAAAAAACCTTACGGTTTTTCAGCAAGATGAAGCAGGATTATGAGAGCTGATTTGTGTGCTTCTTGAAGTGTTCATATGTTGTTCATCAAGTGTTCTAATAACAAGAAAGGTTCTTGTATTCTATGATCATGTTTCTCATATGCATGCAACACAAAAAGCTCTCTCTTCTCCTCTCAAACCTACGGTTCCAGCAGCTGTATTTTGAAGGGTTTTGAAGCTTCTTTTGGTGGTGAATCTTCCTAACAAGAAGGTGTTAGCATACAAGCTTGGGGTATAAACACTTGAGGACCTCTACACTTGAGTTCTTGGTCGTTTCAAGCATCCAAAAACATCAATCTTTGATCGATATTCTGCTGCAGGAAGGTAGATATCACAGCTTATTCAAGCTGTGATTTTATGTACATTTGTGTATGTTCATAGCTTGTCCATTCACATATTTAAGATCCTATTGTTTTGGGTTTTGTTTTTCATATTAAAACTAAATTTAGAACACAAAATTTTCAGATTATAAACATGTTATAATCCTTTAGATCCGCTGCGTTTTCTGAAAGTTTAAAAGGTTAAACTATGTTTTAGTGTTCTAACAAGGACTTAAACACTTGAGGACCTCTACACTTGAGTTCTTGGCCATTTCCAGCATCATACAACATCATTACATTCGAGTTTTTGCTGCTGTAAAAGGTAGTAATCACAGCTCTATGCAGCTGTGATTTTATGTGCATTTACATATGTTCATAGCTTGTTTATTCACATAAATGATCCTTTGATTTATGGGTTTGTTTTATACACATGAATGGTCACTTGAAGAACATAATTTTCAGCTTATAAAATGAGTTTTAAAGCTATACTTCCGCTGCGTTTTCAGAAAGTTTAAGAGGTTAAACTATGATTTTATGTTCTAACAAACCCAACAATGAGCAGAGAAGAAAGAGGGAAAGTGCTGACCGAGCTCCGGATTTGTCATGAGGCTAGCCAAATCGAAGCTCATCAACTTCTACTTGTTAATGTGAGTTCTAGGACCCCTCATTTACATGTTTTCTAACGATTTTAGGGCTGGAATCACATATAAACCCTATTTTTGAAATAGTGTAAGTTTGACCCATTTGGGTAAATCTTGAGTATTATGTTTTTAGCAAGAATTAGGACTTGTTTACGTTTGTATGATGTCCTAGTATGAATCCCTGAGGCTTGGGAGGGTCGAATTAGGCTGAAATTGGGTTTATGATGAGTTTGGGGGCGGGGGTTCGCGACTGCAGTTATGAAGAACTCCAGTCGCTGCCCAGTTAGGGTTATGCGACTGAAGGGCCATTCGGCCGATTGAGGAATAGTTGATGTCCAATCGCACAATTGAGGCTCAGACGCACGATTGAGCCTCAGTCGCACGATGGGCTATGCGATTGGGGGTTTCGGTCGCATAGATTCAATCGCAGAGTAGTTCAGTCGTACGGTTAAGAGTTAGTCGCATATAACCCTGTCGCATAGTGTCTAGTCGTACGGAAGGAAGTCCAGTCGCACGATTGTATGCCCATTCGCATGACAGCCCAATCGCACGGTCCAGTCGCATGGAGGGCATGCGTCTGGGATAGGTTCAGTCGCCCATGAAGGGCTGATGTGAATGATGATGCTATGTATGATTACGTATGTATGATGCTATGTATGATGATGAATGTATGATGGATGTGTATGTTCCTTGTGATTGTGTATGTTTATCTTTCCGAAACTTTACGAATAACGAGAATGAATGAATGAAGTATTATGTAACGTAAAGTGAAAGATAATGAAAGAGGAACACGATGATGGATGCATGTATTAACGAATGAACGAAAAGAAGAATGATGATGAATATATGCATTAATGAACGAATGAATTAAGTCTTGCAGCATTGAATAACGCGATTGGTCCTTCTCTGTGATCGACCATGGTCATGGTACCTCTACCGCTTACCTCTAGTACCGTGGCATACGTTTTGTTGTTCATATGTTGACTTCGGCCCGGTAGCTAATAACGATCGGGGTATAGCATAAGGTATTGGTACAATTCACCTTTCAATGTGCAAGTAAGTATGAAACGGGATTCTTGTCATTCGACCACAGTAATCATAGCCGAGTGCTATGAAGTGGGTAAAGCCTGACAGAATCCATACGAGAAGTTAAAGATAACGATGCATAACGAACGATGAAGATAATAATGAATATTATCTCTGTGTACGTATGATGTGTGAACGCATGTATGAAAGGATACTTTTAAATAAGTAAAAGTATGTTTTATTATAAAACTAGAACTCACTCAGCAACGCTGACTTTTTATGTGTTTTCCAGTTGGCAGGTAGTGTTGCTGAGGATGGCACGAGGCGACTACTCAGCTCTTTTGGGATGGCATTCATCTTTTGATTATGCTTCCACATCATGTGTTGTGGGCCCGTAATGCACGCAACACATCATGTTGTATGCAAGTGCAAGATTTCTTGAGAATCCTGATAAACAGGATTATTTAAGAAATCTTCTTTATGAAGAAAAATATATTCTTGAACTTAATATCTTCTATTAGAGGTCACTGTTTAGGACCATTTTGTACATGGAGAAGATGAAATCTTTTGTAGTAAAGCTAGACAATGATGTAAAAGCTTTTATGATGAAATGAGAATGTATATTTTATTAATTCCGCTGCGTTATTTCATTATGTTTACATTAAATGTACGTTTTACGTGTGATGATGACCAACTGTGAGGTGCCCAGGATCGGGGCCTTACAAGTTGGTATCAGAGCCAAAGTTTAAGTGAAACGGGTAAATTTTTAAAGTAAACCTAAACTTAAACTGAAAATGGGACAGAAAAGAAGAGAATGCCATCTGAGTAGTTGCGTGCCATCAGGTATTTTTACTAAAGTTAATCATGATTACGTGCGCGTGGTATGTGTTTATGTGTACTGTTAGACTTAGATACTAATGTAGTCAGGACAGGTAATGCTCGGGGTACGAAGAGTACAGTAAGTGGCTAATCACAACTGACCACTGTAATTAGGGACTTACTATACTTAACATAAACTGAGCTATTTCCTTGAATGACCGTGTTGGTGTTTGAATCTTTCAGTGTGATAGAAGATGGTCGGTGGTAGATCATCTAAAGCTTCCCGTGGCGGTGGACGTGGTGCTGAACCGCGTAACACGCGAGGAAGACTTAGGACAGAGAAAGTAGTTCATGAGGAAAACGAGACTCCTCATCAGGAGGAGGCAGACGAAAGCGCGAATTTGAGAGCCTCGGTAAAAGAGGCAGTGGTTGAGGAAGTACATCAGGTCATGCAGACGATCTTACCGTCTGTAGTGACCGAAGTGATAAAGGCAGTACGTGAAGATGAGAGACGAGGGAGGAATCGGTCCTCAGGTAGACAACAACATACAGAAGCAGAAACAGTATTATCCGATGATGAAGAGGAAGAGGAAGAAGAGCGGTTACGGGAGACAGCCCGGGGTTGTAACTACGGGGCATTCATGAGGTGCAAGCCCCCAACTTTTGATGGTTCTGGTACTGCTACTGATGCTCACCAATGGGTGATGGAAATGGAGGCTGTCCTCGATATTAGTGATTGCCAGGAGGACAAGAAGGTGAAGTTTGCTACCCACTCTTTCACAGGGTCGGCTTTGTGCTGGTGGAACAATATAGTCCAAGCCGAGGGTAGCCGGGCTATAGGGAAGATGAAGTGGGCTGAGTTGAAAAGGCTGGTGATTGAGGAATTCAGTCCTCGTCGGGAAATGGACAGAGTTGAGAGAGAGTTCCTGCAGTTGGAGGCGGGGACGATGACCCACCAACAATATACCACCAAGTTTAACGAATTGGCGCTGTTGGTGCCAGAGCAGGTGACGCCGGTGTCTCGAAAGATTAACCGGTATATTCAGGGGCTGCCAGCTGAAATTCGTTGGCACTTGATTTCTGCCCGACCAAGCACTTTCAGGTCGGCAGTGGATTTGGCGGGAAGGTTATTCGATGAACGGGCTGCGTTGGTAAAGGCTGAGGGTAGCAAGAAGGGAAGTGGGGAGAAGAACTGGCAGGGGAAGAGGTTTAGTCAGGGTGATACTTCGACGAACAACAAGAAGGCGAGAGTGGATGACCACCGTGTGGTCGTTTCTGGAGCTGGGGTGAAGAAGTGTGGTAAGTGTGGAAAGGAGCACTCAGGGGAGTGCAAATGGGGATCCAACCTCTGCTTTAAGTGTGGGAAGACAGGGCACATATCAAAGGATTGCCGAATGGGCAAGTGTTTCAACTGTGGGGAAGGTGGTCATATGAGTAGGGACTGTAAGAAGCCAAGGGCTGAGGCTTTAGGGGTAAAGAAGACGGGAAGTGAAGGTCCGAGAGCAAGCGCCAGGGCATTCACAATGACGCAGGATGAGGCTAGGACGGACCCCGATGTAGTGTCCGGTACATTTCTGGTGAACCAAACTGTAGCCTCTGTATTATTTGATTCGGGTGCCAGTAGGAGTTTTATTTCTGCTGCTTTTTGTGCTAAATTGCCCGTTAGTAGGAGACGTGTGGATGTGCCGTTTGATGTAGAGACTGCTGTAGGAAAAACCACCAGGATTTCTGAGGTAATTGAGGGTTGCGATGTAGAACTGGAGGGTCACAAATTCCCAGTTAAACCATTTGAGATGACGTTAGGCGGTTTCGATTTGGTGCTTGGGATGGATTGGTTGGCGGATTATGAGCCGAACATTGTGTGTCGCAAGAAGATGATCAGTTTGACAGCGCCCGACGGTAGTCCAGTGACAGTTTATGGCTATCGGGTTACTATGATTCCAAAGGTGATCTCGATGGCAGTGGCGGGGAAATGTATGAGGCGTGAATGTAGCGCCTTCTTATGTTATGTAAAAGATGTAGAAACGCCAACACCATGACTGTCTGATGTTCCGGTTGTGCGTGAGTTCCCAGACGTGTTCCCGGAAGACTTATCGGGATTGCCACCTGACAGAGAGATCGAGTTCCAGATAGATCTGATACCAGGCGCCCAACCTGTTGCCAAAGCATCGTATCGATTGGCCCCGACAGAGATGAAAGAGTTGATGGAGCAGTTACAAGAGCTGCTGGATAAGGGGTTTATTCGACCGAGTATCTCACCTTGGGGTGCTCCGGTCCTGTTCGTAAAGAAGAAGGACGGAAGTATGACGATGTGCATCGACTACCGCGAACTGAATAAGTTGACGGTAAAGAACAGATACCCCTTGCCGAGCATCGACGACTTGTTTGATCAACTTCAGGGTGCTAGTTGGTTTTCACGAATAGATCTTCGATCAGGCTACCATCAACTGAAGGAGAAGGAGCAGGATATCCCTAAAACAACTTTTCGTACGCGCTACGGTCACTATGAGTTCCTCGTCATGTCTTTTGGTTTGACCAATGCACCAGCTGCTTTTATGGATCTGATGAACAGGGTGTACCTGCCAATGTTGGATAAATCAGTGATTGTGTTCATCGATGATACCTTGATTTATTCGAGGAGCGAAGGAGAGCATGCCGGTCACATCCGGGAGGTGTTGGAGACGTTGAGAAGGGAGAAGTTGTATGCTAAATTCTCCAAGTGCGCATTCTAGTTGCGTGAATTTCAATTCTTGGGTCACGTAGTAAATCCGGATGGGATTATGGTTGATCCTGCAAAGGTGGAAGCGGTGATGCAGCGGAAGTCTCCAAAGACGCCATCTGAGATCCGAAGTTTCTTGGGTCTAGCGGGCTACTACCGAAGGTTTATCCAAGACTTTTCAAAAATCGCTTCTCCACTAACCAAGTTGACCCAGAAAGACGTGAAATTTATATGGGGTCAAGCTCAGGAAAAGGCGTTCGAAGAACTGAAGACAAGATTGACCCAAGCTCCTGTTCTGTCATTACCCGGGGGAAGCGAAGATCTGGTGGTTTACTCTGATGCTTCTTATTCGGGATTCGGATGCGTGTTGATGCAGAGGAGAAAGGTTATAGCTTATGCATCCCGACAGTTGAAAGTTCATGAGGTTAACTACCCTACTCAGGACTTGGAGCTAGCAGCTGTGGTCTTTGCATTGAAGATTTGGAGACACTATCTCTACGGAACGAAGTGCACCATCTTTACCGACCACAAGAGCTTGAAGTACTTCTTCGAGCAAAAAGATCTGAATATGAGGCAACGGCGATGGTTGGAGCTTATAAAGGATTATGATTGTGAGATCCATTACCATCCGGGCAAAGCCAACGTGGTGGCGGATGCCCTTAACCGAAAAGAGAGGCCCGAACCAATTCGGGTGAAGGCGTACCAGCTAATCATGACCTCCGACGTGATGAGACAGGTCAAAGAGTTCCAAGATGAGGCTTTTAAAGACGAACATCTTAACTCTGAACGAATGAAAGGCTTGGTTGGGGAGTTGGGTGAGAACACAACTGGAGTTAGAACCCGGTTTAGGCGTATGTGGATTCCTCGTCTTGGGGATCTGCGAATGAGGATTATGGATGAAGCTCATAAGTCTCGATACTCCATTCATCCCGGTGCTACCAAGATGTACCAAGACATGAAGAAAGATTATTGGTGGCCGGGCATGAAACGTGATGTGGTGGAGTATGTGAGTAAATGCCTTACTTGTTTACAAGTGAAGGCCGAGCACCAGAAGCCGTATGGAAAGATTCAACCCTTGGATATCCCGGAATGGAAGTGGGAACACATCACCATGGATTTTATCACAAAGCTGCCACGTACCCCAAAAGGGTATGATACTATATGGGTGATTGTGGATCGTCTGACGAAGAGTGCTCACTTCTTACCGATGCGCGAGTCATATTCGTCCGAAAGGTTGGCCGATCTTTTCATCAAAGAGATTGTGACTCGTCATGGTGTACCGGTGTCGATTGTGTCTGATCGCGACACTCGGTTTACATCCAAATTCTGGAAGAAATTCCATGATGCTATGGGGACGAGTTGCATATTAGCACGGCTTATCATCCTCAAACTGATGGTCAGTCGGAAAGGACCATTCAGACTTTGGAGGACATGCTCCGGGCATGTGTTATTGACTTTGGGGGAAGTTGTGATGACCACATGCCGTTAGCCGAATTCTCATACAATAACAGCTATCATGCCAGTATTGGCATGCCACCCTACGAGATGCTATACGGTAGGAGATGCAGGACACCCGTCTGTTGGGGTGATATTGGTCAGAAAGAATTGGGAAGCGTCGAAGTGATCGAGGCTACGACTGAGAAGCTTGAAAAGATCAAAGCTTATATGAAAGCAGCTAAAGACAGACAGAAGTCGTACGCTGACAAACGACGCAGGCTGATTGAGTTCCAGGTGGGAGATCGGGTTATGTTGAAGGTCTCACCCTGGAAGGGTATCATTCGGTTCCGGAAGCGCGACAAGTTAAGTCCGCGGTATATAGGCCCTTTCCGAATCGTTGCTCGAGTAGGAGGGGTGGCCTATAGGTTGGATTTACCGGATGAGTTAAGTGGAATCCACCCGACTTTCCACGTGTCTCATCTGAGGAAATGTTTGGCGGAAGAGGACATGGTCATTCCACTGGGGGACATCGAGGTAGACGAACGGCTCAACTATGTAGAGCAACCAGTGGCGATCATCGATCGCAAAGAGAAGAAGTTAAGGAATAAAGTGGTTCCCCTTGTGCGTGTACAGTGGCGACACAGGAAGGGATCCGAGTCAACGTGGGAAACTGAAGAAGAAATGAGGCAGCATTACCCACGATTGTTCGAAGAATAACATGTTTCGGGGACGAAACCTAAAATAAGGGGGGTGGACTTGTAACACCCGGGAATTTGACCTTTTGATACGTTGTGCGACTGAGCCTCAGTCGCCTGGGATTTATGCGACTGGAGGTTCAACTGCATGCTATTCGGCCGATTGAAGCTCAACCGTACGATTGGAGTTCAACCGCCCGAATGAAGAACGAACCGCATGGAACACATGCGACTGCGGTCCAATCGCATGGCGTTCATGCGACGGAAGGTCCAGTCGCCCCTGGACCAGACGCGACTGAGCGGTGGGTATAAAAGAGGAGCAGCTCCACTCTCCTTCCCAACACTTCAGTCGGGGAAAGGGAGCAGAGAGCGACCGAGAGCAGAGAAGAAAGAGGGAAAGTGCTGACCGAGCTCCGGATTTGTCGTGAGGCTAGCCAAAT